>OU342740.1:434376395-434976395 GCA_910589775.1 Avena eriantha | reverse complement strand
CCGAGCAGGCAGGCCGCCGTATCGGGCCTGCTTGACCTGGCCCACGCTTGCGCCAGGGAGCAAGGTGGGTGGGCGTGCCGCTCAGGCAGGTGGGCCGCTGGCAGGCTACCGGCCCACCCAGGTCACCATCTGGCTGTCGCGCGCCGTCGCCCCTTAACGGGTCGCGGGCGCACTCCGGCCCTCATGGGTCGCGCAGTGTTGCGCCAGCTGCTGCCCACGCGTGGCGGTGGGTGCTAAGCCACGGGGTGGGCGCGCTGGCCCACCCGTGAGGCTGACAGCTACTGCCTCTGTTAGCTGTGGCGGGCTGCTGTGTTGGGCCCTTGTGGCCCAGTCAACTGGGACGAATTTCCTACCACTTTTTCATTTACTAATAGTCCCATATGGCTAACCTAATGGGGAGGGCACACCCCCTCCACCTATATAAAGGGGTGCCCATGGTTGGGATGACACACACCAATATTTGGAGAATTCCTTTGGTTGACTTCCTCCTTCCCTCTCTCTCTATACCTTGTGACCATGGCCCTAAGTTTGGGTTGTGCGAACGAGGCACACCTATAGCACACCGTTGCGCTGCAGGGATTCCTAGCCGGATATCAACTTCCGCACTCTCGGCGGGATCGGGGAGCCGGAGGTCTCATCATACACCGAATGTGTACAAAGACACGAGGCGCAACACTTGGGGTGCTTAAATGTCGTGAGCCGGAGCTGTAGCACGATGAAGAAGGAGCAAGGGGTGAACTTCGAGGAGCTTCATGACCTTGAGGTCGGCTACGAGTATGACTATATCAACCATGTTCCCCTCAGAATGTTAACCACGTACGGTCTACAAGGGTATGTATTCTATACGCTCGGCGATTACTGCATTACTACATACATAGACCCTAGGAAGTTTAGGGCATTCCAACGTAGGCAATTTTTTGTTTTCTGCTGCGGATCCCCTTCAAATGGCATCCTTCTCCCAAATCTTTCTGATGTTGGTCTCCATCTTCACCTTGATGAAACCATCACGGCGCCTGAGAAGACCATCATGGAGGGATAGTGTGACAAGTTCGTTACTATGGTTAACCCGGAGTGTGCTCGCTGGTGGTATCAGGACCTTCGGGTCGTTGGACTCCTCCTCAGCTCCATGGAGCCAAATATCGCCAATCATCTCATCGGTTGCAAAACCACTGCTGCAGTGTGTAATGGTGTCCATGCCTTGTACAACACTCAGAGTCGCGCCAAGGTCTACGACATCCGCTGGCAGCTGACATCTACGCGGAAGGGAGATCTCTCCGCCGCTGCGTACATGCACAAGATGAAGTCCTTCACAGATACCATAGCCGCCGCCGGAGCTCCCATATCCAACGAAGAACTCATCGACTATATCATCATCGGGCTCGGCTCTACGTACAACTCCATTGCTGCATCACTCACCGTTGGCAACCAGTCAATCTTCTACTCCGACTTCTATTCGCATATCCTCTCCTTTGAAGCTCTCCAAGCGCAGTAGGCGCATGCTGAGGGATGGTTGTTCTCGGTAAATGCAGCAACGTGTCATAACTCCGCCTACCAAGCCGACGGATCATCCTACCGCCCCTATGAAAATGATGGCCGGTGATGACTGCAAGTGCATAGATTGTTTGTAGCTAGTTTCGAAATAAAGATATCGATCCCAGAGGGAGCAGTAGGCGAAAGACTAAAATGCTTTTAACTATAACTAAACGAAGTACTTAAGAAATAACTTTAAGATGCAAGGAAGATAAAGCTGTTTTTGGGTTTTGGTTGAACAAGGTAATTTAAAGTAAGCAAAACTTAATGCAGAAAGTAAGAATCGCGTGTGTAATAGAACTTTGGAACTACAATATGGAAAAAGGTGTTCTCAGGCATTAGTGGATCCACCACTAGCAATTTAGACTAAGTAATCGAGAGTATTATAACAGATATTCTCATAGTGTGTATGTATGTGGGAGGAGCTCCATATATAGACGATTTGCAAGCAACCGCTACACACATCGTCCTCATAACCACAACAGATAGTAACCGACAACCATCACATTAACGCGCTATTAAGGGATTTCTCCCATGGCATGGACATGGCTTGATGAGTTCTCCTTGGTTCCCCAAGTTAGTACGTAAATAATGACAACAGCTTTATAGTCACAGCAAGTGATATCATCCTTCCATCTACTAACAAGTAATCCCCTCCATCGAGTTCCCATAAGAGGCAAATATTAAGAAGGTGCACTTCTCCTTAATATCAAGATGAAGACAATTAACACGTACACATAATGATGTATAACATAATAATCTCTATCTCATCTCAGTCATATGTTAGGGTTTCTCCATGTCCCTAAGAACTAAAGATCTACTCAGACATGGAGGCAATCAACATCATGGTAATGGTAATGGAAACAATCGTAGGTGAATAGGACTTCTATAGATCCTCAATGAGTATAGGAATTACAACAAGATCTAGACAAGATGTAGATGAGATGGATGAGAATGGTGGTGATGCAGCGGTGGTTGATGAAGATTGATGTCTTAGCCTCCCGGATCTGCGCAGGGTGAAGATGGATCCCTGGCGGACGAGTTCCCCCTTGATGAGTGCATATTTGCATCATATTTTATATTATTATTTTGCATTGTTGATGTAGGATCTTCATATTTTATGGTGTTCGCGCGCACATTTTATGTCTGTTTTCACCAAGATCAGGACAGATGATGGATCCAATGGATACAATTATTGAAGAAGTTGTACTATGGAGAAAAGGAGTCAAAACAACGTAAATCGCTTATTTGGGAAATATTATTAATACTAGAAGGAAACTAGAAGCGAACAAAGGAGACAGAGAGCATAACAACCAACTATACAGGCGGAGGAAAATTTTCCCACCGTATAGCTCCGGCCGTATAGCTGGCGCCGCCTCCGCCTCGTCAAATAGTTTCACCCTATGCAATTGGTTCAATGAGACGACATACAGGAGGGGGAACTCATCCATCGGGGATCCATCTTCGCCCTGCGCAGATCCAGGAGGCTAAGGCATCGATCTTCATCATCCACCGCTGCATCACCACCATCTCCATCCATCCCATCTACATCTTGCCTAGATCTTGTTGTAATTCCTATACTCGTTGTGGATTTATTCAAGCTATTCATCTATAATTGTTTCCATTACCATTGCCATGATGTTGATTGCTGATGGCTCTGAGTATGGCGCCCAGAAAAATGGTGGAGCAATGATGATGTAGAGCTCGTTGGGAACCCCAAGAGGAATGTATGATGAGCACAGCAGCAAGTTTCCCTCAGTTATGAAACCAAGGTTTAATCGAACCAGTAGGAGCAAGGAAACAACCCAAAGGTGTTGCTAGCTGAGCGATGGCTAGGCGCACTATCGGTGCTAGTAGCAACGTGGAGACCTGCACAACACAACCACAATACTTTGTCCCCAACTTGCGATGAGGTTGTCAATCTCACCGTGTTTTGCGGAAAACAAAGGATTAAACGTACCAAATGGAAAGAAGTGAAAGTTTTCACAAAGTAAACACAAAGCAGTAAACAGTTTATAGATTGTATGTAAAAGACAAGGACCGGGATCCATAGTTCACTAGAGGTGGCTCTCCTTAAGATAGATAACATGCTGGGTGAACAAATTACAGCGGGGCAATTGACAAACATCGAGAAAGCAATACATGCATATACTAATCATCTTGACTCCTTTGAGACTTGATTGGGCATTACAACATTATACATAGACCGCCATCCAACTACATCTATGACTAATAATCCACCTTCAGGTTATCATCTGACCCCCTTCCAGTATTAAGTTGCAAGCAACAGATTATTGCTTTACGAACTGCGTGTAAAGTAAACAATACGATTGTTCTATGAACAAAGGATTGTTGTTTTCTTCCTAGTAGCAACAGCACATCTAGTACCTTAGAGATTTCTGTCACTTCCCCAGATTACCAGAGGCATGAACCCACTATCGAGCATAAATACTAACTCTTGGAGTTGCTAGCATCTACTTGGCCAAGATAGCTACTAACAACGGAAAGCATGCAAGATCACAAATAACAAAGACATGATAGAATCAATAATCAATCTGAAATAGAATCTCAATATCCATCGGATCCCCGCAAACACAACATGCCGAATTACAAATAGATGATCTTGATCATGAACGGAGCTCACAAGATCTAAACATGAAAGCACAAAGGAGGAGAACTAGCCATCTAGCTACTACATGGGTCCCTAGTCCAAGGATGAACTACTCACGCATCTCACCGGAGGCTTGCATGGTGATGAAGAAGGCCTCCAGGGTGAATTCCCCTCTCCGACAGGGTGCCGAGAAGAGCTTTAGATCCCTCCCAATCTAGGGATGGAGATGACGGCGGCTACAGACTCTTTCATGGATTTTTGACCGGGTACTTAGGGTTTACATCCCGAGGGCATCTTATAGTCGGAAGGGGAGGACGAGGGGGTGCCAGGGGCCACCACACCACCCCCTGGCGCGGGCCCACCCTGGCCGTGCGGCCAGGTGGTGTGGCCGGCCTCTGGCCCTTCTCCGTCTCGTATTCTGGCACTTGATGACTTCTGGAAAAATAGACACTTTGGCTTTTGTCCCGTCCAATTCCGAGAATATTCATTTTCTGACTTTCCTGGAACCAA
Source organism: Avena eriantha (assembly GCA_910589775.1). Taxonomy (NCBI): domain Eukaryota; kingdom Viridiplantae; phylum Streptophyta; class Magnoliopsida; order Poales; family Poaceae; genus Avena; species Avena eriantha. The sequence goes on along the minus strand of OU342740.1, from coordinate 434,971,744 downwards.
AAACAGCAAAAAACAGGCAGCTGGCACTGTGGCTCTTGTTAATAGGTTAGTCCAAGAAATTATATGAAAAGTACTCCAAAGTTGGAGCAAAACACAAGAAAGTGGATAAAACCAAGCATGGAACATCAAAAATTGTAGATACATTTGCAATGTATCAATTGCCTCCATGTCTGAGTAGATCATTAGTTCTTGGTGATATGGAGAAAACTTATTATGAGATTGAAATAAGATAAAGTCTATTATGATATTCATCGCTATGACCATGTGTTAGATTCTCTACATCTTGATGTTGAGAGAAGTCGACCTCTCAATATTTGCCACTCATGGGGACTTGATGGAGGGAACTACTTGTTGATAGATGAAGGCGTGCTAGCACTTAGGGTGACTATAAAGCTATTAGAAATCCTTACGTATCAACTTGGGAAGCCGAGAAAACTCACGGAACACTATCCATGCCATGAGATACGTCCTACAGGATTGTCCCTTAATAGCACAGTAATTCGGTTGTTGTCGACTGCTGTCTACTATGGTTATGAGGATGATGTGCGTAGCGGTTGCTTGCAAATTGTCCATATACGGAGTTCCTCCCACACATACATAGTTGAGAATGTTCATGATGATAATCTTTATCTTAGATCTTTACAATACTAGTGGTGTATCCGCTACTCCGTGAGAACGCTTTTTCCCTACTGCAGTTCCAATCTCTCTTACATACGCAATACTTACTTTGTGTATTAAGATACTTTGCTTTACTTTATTATTGCTCTTATACCCAAAACCCAAAAACACATTTTTACACAATACTCACATTTTATATTGTCACTTAGAACTTTATCTAGCTTGTCTATCTTAATATTTATTCCAAGAGTTATTAGACTTCAGACTCCTGCTCCCTGTGGGATCGATATTTTTATTTCGAAACTAGCTACAAATGATTTGTGCTCTTGCAGTCATCAAGTTATTTTCTGGCGCCATTGCTGGGGAGCTAAGCGCTGTAGGTCTTTTAGTTTTTGCTTATTTATTTTTGTCTTGCTAAATTTTGTTTTGAGTTACGCTCTTAGTTACATGCCTGGATGAGCGAAAGTGGTTAAAATAGTACGGTGGGGCCCGGGGCCACTCACGGTAGACCTTTCAGCCGTCCTAACCACTTTCAGATCATCGGGATAAGAACGAGCGGCGTAATCGGCATGCGAAGGGATCAACTACATACACAAATGAGTATATATGCAAGCCACATACAACAGTCCTCAGAGCCATTCCATCTAAAAGAAATAGAAATATTGCAACGCCATACGTCAAGATTCAAATATCCTAGATAGAGATAATATTTTAGGATAGCTCCTCATACATCAAACATTAGAGTATCAGGCGGAAGCGGAAAACAAGATCCGAGTACGGATAAGAAGCAAATCAGCATAAGATGCCACATAAATAAACACATCCCGCCCACAAATCTCACGGATCCCCGTTCCCGGAATCTCTACACCGAGTGATCGTTGCCAACATCATCCGTCTCTTCCACCCAGTATCCATCTTGCGGGTACACCTGTTCATCTGAATCAAACAATTTATCGTGTGAGACCCTAGGGGTACTCAGCAAGTCTTTATGCCTCTAAAGGGGACACAACCTGGGGTGACGCAATTGCATCAAAAGATAATAACTAACAAGTCTATAGATACTCGCTAACCATCCGCCTAACCAATGATAGACGGATGTCCGTGAATTAAGAACAGTAGTTATAACAGTATAATTAATAGATCCATCCTCCTCCTCGCTTACCAACGAGGAAGCGGACGAACAACCCCCATCTGTTGGCAGTTTTATTAACTATTCCATGAGTATTGCACTATTTACTAGTCAAGTACTTAGTCAAATTAAAAGCGGTACTTTAGTTATACTTATCTATGATCGAGAAACTGTGCTCCAAGTCGTCCATAACCGCGGACACGGCATTCAGAAAGATTTACCCTGCAGGGGTGCACAAATAGCAACACACACTCGATCAACCTCGGAAAAACCAACTCAAAACCCAACGAGGCATTCACGACAAAGCGATCACAGGATTTAGAAATATTTCAGGGGGCCACCCTAATAAGCTACCCGCAACGAAGTTGGCCAGCTCCGAGACGGACCCAGGGTTTGCGACGACGGCTGTAAACGACTGGGAACCCGAAAATGTGACTGGGCTTGTCGATACCGCATAAACATGGCGCGATCCAAAACAGTACAGGTGCTCCACGCACAATCTTAAATAAAGCAGTAACATGGCATAAGTACAGGATAGTAATAAAGCCCCAAACTAATTGTGGCCCCAAGAAATAAGAATGAATCAAGCTCTGGCTCAGGGGAGTCCATAAGGCCTCCCGGATGTGGATAGTGCGAATAGTCAAGGAACAGGAATCAAGTACTTGGGGTCCTACGGGACACAAGTGAGTATGAAAAACCAAATAGCCGATATTGCTCATCGGTGCCTCTTTCATTAGTTATCCCATTACTACTCAGGTTAAGTTGTTTAGGTACCTCGTTATTCATCAGACACTCACATACCCTACACATGCTTTTCTACGACTCGCATGGCTCAAACAACTCCTGTAGTAATGGCTCATGGGATGGAGGAACAAGCTTCGGTGGGGTTTAAAAGTAAAGGCTATGCAGTACTTGGGATTCAAATTAATGCAATCGCGACTCAATGATGCAAGAATAAGATAGAGGCAATAGGTACTATATGTATGTAAGCATGTGGTAGTGCTTGCCTGGTAGCTCAGTTGAAGCGAGAGATGGATCTGGGTAGAACTCCTGTGATTCCTGATAATTCTCCTGCTGGGCGTCTATTCGAAGAAGACCCAAACAAACAAGGGCCAAAATAATTAAAGTGCACAAGCATATGAATTATAATGCGACAAGCAAACAAGCATGCCATGATGAATGATGCACAATTTACATGGTTTTAAAGTAGCATGGCATGGTGAGGTGTGGGGTACAAGAATAAAGCATTTTATTATTTGTTTGGTCAAGTTTTAATGTCATAAACAGTTTTGATTTTTAAAAATTACATGATGCATGCTTCCATCCAGAACAAGGAATGCATAGATAGAACGGGCTCGTCGCGCTGATCGATTTAGACATATTATTTATCAAATTTGGAGTTATAGATTTAAAGTTATTAATTTATTAAGAAAAGGGCATTTTATTGTAATTTTAATCATCTAGAAAATTTAAAGTGCTCAAACATTATTTTGAATAGCATATTTGAAATCCTCACATTTTTCTGATTCAAAAACATATATTGTATTATTTGGATTTATAATTTAAAAGTTATTTAAAATCAGATTTGAATTGGTATTTAAACATTTTTGAATTTGTTTTATTAAAACAGATAAACGGAAATACTTTTGTTACCCAGCCATACTCCAGCCCCAGTCGCTGACGGATGGGACCGGCCTGACTAGGCAATGCAGCGCGCAGAAAGCTTTTTGCATCGCGGGTTTACCTAGCCTCTGTGAATGACAGGTGGGGCCAACGGCTAGGGGCCCCACGTGCCAGTGGCTGAGCCCGCAGAGGCTGACATGTGGGGACGGTCTGGAGCGCAGGTTGAGAGTGCAAAAACTGCGGGTGTCTTTTTGTAAAAAGGACAGGAAGGCTGACCGGTGGGGCTCGGTGTACCGCGGGTTGAGGGCGAATTAAAAAGGGGGGGCTATTTGTAAAGTGGCCACAGAGCACACTGTTGATCTCCTTTCCCTGAACCGCGGACAGATCCGTGCGCGACAGGCAGAGCGCGGCCCGCGGGGGACTCGAACCCGCGACCTGGGCGTGCGCGCGGAGGGCGAAGCCGCTGTGGTAGGTGGAGGTTGCTGATAGGGAGCAGATCGACGACTAGGTGAGCGGTACGTGACGCGGAGGCGGTAGACGCCAGCGGCCGACGGCGCACAGAGAGTGTTCGGTAAACCGATCGGCAGGCACCGACGACGACGGAGAGCGAGAGGTTGTCAGGGAGGATCACGGGCTCACCGCGGGGAGGTTGACGGTGGCGGATCGGTGCGGGAGACGATGGAGCGGCAAGGAAGCAGAGGCCGGGGAGTTAGGGTTTTGCGGTGGCCGTCGTTGTGCAGCAGCGCCGAGGATCGGCTCCTCCTCGCTGGGGCGTGCAGGGACGTCGCTGTGGAGGCCGGCCGCTTCCCTGACAACCAAAAGCGTCACGCCTCCGGCTGTTTCGTGGGGGAGATGGAGTAGGCCGATGTGGTTCGCCGGCGATGGAAAAAGCTAGCGGGGAGGAGGTGGCTGCGGCGCGAGGCCAGATGGGGGGTGTTGGGGTATGGCAGATAAGTGGGGAGGGAGGTAGATAAGGAAGCGAGAGGGAGAGGGTTGCCGTGGGGGCTCGGGAAGGGAAAGGTGGCTTCGGCCACCTTTTTTCCCCATCCTCACGTGCTCGTCGTGGGGAGGCCAGGCAGAGGCTGCAAGGGGGCCAGCAGGGGGTGAGGCCAGGCTGGGCTAGTGGGGCCGCATGGCAGGGAGAGAGAGAAAGAGCATGGTTTGGAGCTAGGGTAGGAGGAAGTAGTGGCTCGGGTTAGGGCTGGTGCTAGGGTTGGGGTAGGAGGGTAGCTCGGCCAGGGAGAGTAGGGTGGCTAGGTGGGGCCTTGCTGTCCGAGAGAAAGGGAATGCTTCGGCATGGAGAGGGTGTGGCATGGGGTTAGGGTTTGAAGAGAAAAGAGAGAGAGGGATGACATGGTGGTTAGGGTTTTACACATGAGCAAACAAGATCAAGCATGAAGGGTTGGTATGGTGGAGAGGTGAGAGAGAAAGGTGAGATTCTGGTTAGATGAGGCATGATCAAGGCTTGATCAAGTGTAAGGGAAAGAGGGATGTGAATGAAGACTCACATGCTCATGCATGACATTTACACATGTGAGGCTGGCTTGATGGACACATGGCAAGGAAACAAACAAGGTGAAAAGGATTAAGAGGTAGAGAGAGCTCACAAGAAAGGATCACTCAAAAACAAAGATAAACCAAAGGAAATCAAATAGTGGTGATGGTTGCATGGCCCATGCAAAAACATTAAATGCCATGTTTTAATCTTGTGAAAACAAAAATAAAGTCTCATGGCATTTATTCATGTGCATTCCAAGAATATGTGGTAAGGGCCAAGCTAAAAGGATTTAAAAGAAGGTTCCATGTGGAGTGGATGGAATGATCATATTTGAATATATTTTGGACATGCTAGTGTGTATATTCCACTATGTGCATATTATCCTCAAAATATTCCAACATGAGCAATTATACCAAACCAATCCATATGGAAGCTAGCAAGAGGTATTACTCACAAAGCATGCCCAGGTGGCTCCACATATCAATCATGTGAAAACATCAAGATGCTAGTGTGAGAGCATGTAGAAATAGAAATGGATCCATTCCAACCCACATGAGCTAGAGATAACCTCAAATAAAATGCAATGCTCACATATGGTGGAATGGTGGAAAGATGGGGTGGTGACAAGAAAGGTGGTGGAGTTAATAAAAGATATGCCCCCAACTCAACTTGGGCATCAAGCATTTATCAAGAACAAAATACAATATATCAAGAGGCCAATACAATTAATAATGCATATGAGAGAAGAACCAAAAGGGAAAAGGTTTTATATGATGCTCAAATGCAAGGTGGCATGATGACATGAGCATGATATAATTATGATGCACAATTATATGTAGTAAGTAGCCATTATATTACTAGACCAAGTAGCCTTACATTTGTTAGACAGATGGGATGCTACAATTCATGACTATAATAAAAAAAGCCATGTTAAAGAACTATCTAAAGAACTTTATTTAGATTCCGATCTTGTGTTGCAAGTTGTTAAAGCTTTTACAGAACATATTAAAGCTCCAAAGGAGGGTCCAGTCAAGTATGATCGACCACCTGAACCAGAAAAGAAAAAAGAAGACAAAGAAACACTAGCCTCTTTAGAACCAACATATGAAGTGCCTTTCCCTAACACTGCACAAAAGCATATTCTTAAATATGAGGAGGTCAAAATAGTACAGGAATAGAGGGAAGAGGAAAGCATGCCAGAAGTCATGGAACATCTGGAAGAAACCAAAGATGAAAAGGTAACCAAGGAAGCAATTATGGATATGTACTCACACTACAACATCGTTGAACTTGATGTAGAGACCTCCATATTGGTTGAAGGTAAAACAAAGGTAAAAGATATGGGTAAGCCTATTCTTCCCTGCATATTTAAAGAAACCTCTGATTACGGTTTATGTGATCTTGGCACCGAAGTTAATGTTATATCTTATGATTTCTACTTAGAAATAAAATAAGAAATAGAACCAGCTACAATTGAAAATACTGATATGACAATTATGTTAGCCAATAAGAACCTTAGAATTCCAATGGGAGTAGTCGATAATGCAACTATCACAATCGGCAACAAAAAAATTCCTATTGACTTTGTAGTTGTTGATATGCCAGCTAACACACTCTGCCCTATTATATTTGGAAGAAGTTTTTTGGGTGATATAGGTGCCTATCTCAATTTCAAGAAGAAGATTGTGAAGCTTGAGCTTGGGGGAATGGAAAATAAATTCCATTTCTCCAAATTGAAAGACAGACCTCCACCAATACAAGAGGAAGATAGAAATATTGAGGAAATGGCGGCTCTTTTCTTAGGTAATCAAGAAGAAGAAATAGATGAAGATCCAAATTATGAAGAAATAATTATGGAGGACAAGTCCCTCAGAGAACTAGAAAATGAATTCAAATCACTACCCGTTTTGGGACCTCCAACTGATGAGGCTTTTGAAGAGCCAGAGAAGAGAGGGGATGACGAATTACCACCCCCAGAATTGAAGACTCTACCAGATAATCTTAAATACATGTTTTTAGATGATACCAATAAATTCCCTGTTATTATTAGTGCTAAACTTTCAGGAGAACAAGAAGAACTCATGAGGACACTTAAGGAGCATCGTCAAGCCTTTGGGTACTCAATGGATAACTTGAAGGGCATTAGTCCCATGATAGCTGTCCATCGGATATTCATGGAAGAAGGTGCAAAACCATTTGCAGAATTCAATAGAAGACTGAAGCCTGAAATGAAAGAAGTGGTAAGAAAAGAAATTGTACGCCTACTGGATGCAGGTATAATTTATCCTGTTAAATAAAGTGAATGGGTAAGTCTTGTTCATTGTGTTCCTAAGAAGGGCGGTTCTACTGTTGTTTCTAATGAAAACAATGAATTGATACCTACTAGAACTGTTGTTGGACATAGGATGTGCATAGACTTCAGGAAATTAAATAAAGAAACTAGGAAAGATCACTATCCGTTACCGTTCATAGATCAAACTTTAGAGAGATTAGCAAACCATACTCATTTTTGTTACTTGGACGGATACTCTGGTTTCTCTCAAATAGTTGTTCATCCGAATGACCAACTTAAAAAAACTTTCGTAAGTCCTTACGGTTTACATGCTTACCGACGTATGCCCTTTGGTTTATGTAATGCTCCAGCTACTTTTCAAAGATGCATGAACGCAATTTTTGTTGATTTTATAGAACTTATAATGGAAGTATTTATGGATGACTTTTCTGTCTATGGAACTTTGTTTAGTAGTTGTTTAGATAATCTCAAAAGAGTTTTGCAGCGTTGTGAAGAAACTAATCTCATCCTAAACTGGGAGAAGTACCATTGTATGGTCAAAGAAGATATAGTCCTTGGACACAAGGTATCAGGTAAGGGGATTGAAGTTGATCGAGCTAAGGTTGAAGCAATAGAGAGAATGCCACCACCAAGGGATATTAAAGGTATAAGAAGTTTTCTTGGTCATGTGGGCTTTTATAGAAGGTTCATTAGAAATTTCTCTAGAATATCTAAACCTTTGACAAACCTCTTGCAAAAGGGAATTATATTTAATTTCGATTATACGTGTCTTGAAGCCTTTGATAAACTCAAAAATGCTTTATCTCGCGCTCCTATTATTAAACCACCTATCTGGGATACAACCTTTGATTTAATATGTGAAGCTAGTGATGATGTTGTAGGAGTAACTCTAGGACAACATATTGGTCGTAGATTTAGTATTATACATCATGCTAGTAGAACTCTCAATGGTGCTCAAAAGAACTACCCTAAGGAAGAAAAGGAACTATTTGCTATGTTTTTCTCTTGTGATAAATTTTGTTCCTATATAGTTGATGCAAAGGTAAGAGTTCACATGGATCATGATGGATTAAAAGAACTCCTTGAAAGGAAAGAACGTAAGCCAAGGATGATCCGTTGGATTCTTTCACTTCAAGAATTTGAGTTGCACATTATGTAGAGGCAGGAAATAAAAATGCTAGATGCAGTATCCATGCTTGCCCCTCAAGACACCAACCTTATTGAGAGGAACTTTTGTCCCGGTGATTTTTATTTACAAGAATTATTCGATGAACTAAGGTCAATTTCTCCAAAAGAGAAGAAGTCTTTGTTATGGGAGGAATTCTCCGTCCCCGAATAAACAATGGTAAGTACAAGGTAAGTGTTCTTACTCAAATAAGTGATTTATTTTCACAGTTCTTACTCTTAAAAATTCTGCCTTTGAATCCCTTGCATTTTTATGAAGTTTTAGAGAGGTTTTCCCAACTATACAGGCGGAACTATACGACCGGAGAGGAAGCTCCCGCCATATAATTGGTCATTAAACTCTCTGTATCATCTTCGCGAAATTATTTTCGATATTCGAGCCTATACAATCGCAACTATACGACCAAAGCAAAAATTCCGGCCGTATAGTTGGTCATTAAACTCTCAGATGGTTTTACTTTTTGGTGTCTGTATCTATACGGTCGCAACTATACGTCCGGCGCAAAAATTCCGGACATATATTTGGTCATTAAACTCTCAGACACTTTTGATTTCCGTGTCTGAATCTATACGGTCGCAACTATACGACCAGAGCAAAAATTCTGGCCGTATAGTTGGTCGTTAAACTCTCAGACACTTTTCGTTTGATTCATCATTTATTCGTCTAAAAAAATGTTATTGTCGGTTCCGAGTCATGACTTAATCGACCTGGACTCGAGATATTTGGAAATATCTGCCCATAACCAACTATACGACCGGAGCTATACAGGTCGTGCCCGTATAGTTGGTCGTCACACGACAGGTTACTTCCAAATCCGTGATTTCTTTTTCTGTTCCGTTTGGATTCTTTTCTTGGACGGCAATTTGGTGTTTCTCGCGAGTTTTACCGACCTCTGAACCCTCTTATATCCTGCCATTGTTTCTCTCTCTAATCGCAATCTATAGAAACCAATCTAGCGATGAGGTATCCCGTCCCTAGTAGTGGAAAACCCATGGGGCTCATTGCTCCTTCCAGGGACCGCTCTAGCAGCCCATCCATGGAGGACGATGACGAGGAGGTGGAGAGGTTTAGCCCGACGTACAAGGAGTACGTCGAGCCAAGCTACTTCAACAACGATTCCGACGATGATGCGGTTGACGTCTACATCCGCCGCGACGTCTGTGATCCACCGAAGATCAATTGGGCGGCAATGAAGAAAGCTCAACAAGAGAGAGAAGATCACAAACCACATGGAAAAGGGTGTGTGGAGACGGTCAAGTTCATCACCACGGATCAAAGGCCACACAAGCGTAAGGAATTATCTAACATTGGTGCAGGTGCTAGCAAGGGAGACGAGGTACCTCTCGCAAAGCCAACCATTGGTGCTCGCATAAAGGTCAAGCCTCAAGAAGAGTGGAGGTATGGTTTCCACTTCCCCGATCCATAAATTATGGATGAGGAAGAAGAAGCTATACCCAGGACCAAGGATCGCATCCGGGCATTGGAGATATATCAGAAGCAGGAGCTACTCCATCGCGTTGAAGTCCGCCACCATCTCAATGAGATTGAAAGGAAGGAAGATCTCTTTCCACTAGTGACTAAGCTTGTTGATAGGATGGACACTCTGCAGTCTGATTTGCGAAGGTGCTACACCCGCATACCCACTTTGGAGGAGACCAACAAGAAACTACACACCGCGGTGTTACATGTCATGGCGCCACGTTAATCTACAACAATCACGATATCAAATAATCGCAAGAGATTATTTGATCCCGCCCGGCTTGATTCCAAGCTTGGGGAGATCTTTAAGACCTTGCAATCTATCTTATAAGTTTTATTATTCCTGCATTAGTTCAAACTATAAATAAAGTTTGCATCATTAGAATTCCCTTCAGGAATAGTCGATCCCTTTTATAAAACTCTGAGTTTATTATTATATATGGAGCAATATTGAGTTTGTGTTTGGTTTATTGATATATGAATGGCTTGAGTATAATTTTACTTGCACTTGATGATAGAAATAGGAGTCGTCCACACCATTGGTATTAATAGAACACCTAAAGATAATTTGGTCAATATGTTGTAGGTCTACGGTTTGACTTACAAAAGAAAAATTATATATTAAGTTGAAAAAGAAACCTTGAACAAAGGAAAATAAAGTGCTATCTAAATAGAGTGAGAACAAGTCGAGGTAGAATTTCCAAGTCATAAGAATGCTTCATATAAAGTTGGAATTTGATAATTGAGATCGTTGAACTTTGAATTCCTACATGAAGTGGAATATATGGCTAGCTTCTTTGCACAACACTTAAACAAAAGTGTGAGCATATGTATATACAAAAGAAAAGAAAAAGAAGAATAAAAAGAGCGATTGTGCAAAGAGCAAGTAGGCGTATACCACTATATTGTAGTATGATAAAGAAACACTTTTGAGATTTTGAATCCCAAGTGAATACGTTGATCCTAAAAAACTTGGGACTACCTTGTTAACTCATGCAGTTGAACCGGATTCTTTTACACTATGTTGAGATTCATCTTTTATGAACTATTGATCACTAAGGTGTGGAAGCCTTCTAATAATATTTCGATGGTTCGAGCAAGGTACTATTCATGTACTTATTCCTATGTATCGTATATGATAAACACATGCTGCAATAGCCTCCTTTATTTTATCGACTCAACTTCATGAATATGAGGATCACATCCATTAAACTAGAGCTTGCTCGGGACGAGCAAGAGTCTAAGCTTGGGGAAGTTGATGAGTGCATATTTGCATCATGTTTTATATTATTATTTTGCATTGTAGATGTAGGTCTTGGTATTTTACGGTGTTCACGCGCACATTTTATGTCTGTTTTCACCAGGATTAGGACAGATGATGGATCCAATGGATACGATTAATGAAGCAGTTGTACTGTGGAGAAAATGAGTGAAAAACAATGTAAATCATTTATTTGGGAAATATTATTAATACCAGAAGAAAACCAGAAGCGAACAAAGGAGACAGAGAGCATAATGACCAACTATATAGGCGGAGGAAATATTCCCACCGTATAGCTGGCACCACCTCCGCCTCGTCAAATAGTTTCACCCCGTGCAATTGGTTCAACGAGACGACATACAGAACACCTAGAAATTGCCGAAACCTCACCTCCGGAAGGCATATGGAGGGGTAACTCATCCACCGGGGATCCATCTTCGCCCTGCACAGATCCATGAGGCTAAGGCAACGATCTTCATCATCCACCGCTGCATCACCACCATCTCCATCCATCCCATCCACATCTTGTCTAGATCTTGTTGTAATTCCTATACTCAATGTGGATTTATACAAGTACTATTCATCTATGATTGTTTCCATTACCATTGCCATGATGTTGATTGCCTCCATGTCTAGTAGATCATTAGTTGTTGGGGATATGGAGAAACCCTAGTATGAGATTGAAATAAGATAAAGTCTATTATGATATTCATCACTATGACCATGTGTTAGATTCTCTACATCTTGATGTTGAGAGAAGTCGAGCTCTCAATGTTTGCCTCTCATGGGGACTTGATGGAGGGAACTACTTGTTGGTAGATGGAGGCGTGTTAGCACCTACGGTGACTATAAAGCTATTAGAAATCCTTACGTATCAACTTGGGAAGCCGAGAAAACTCACGGAACACTATCCATGCCATGAGATACGTCCTACGGGATTATGTCCCTTAATAGCGCAATAATTCGATTGATGTCGATTGCTGTCTGTTGTGGTTATGAGGATGATGTGCGCAACAGTTGCTTACAAATCGTCCATATATGGAGTTCCTCCCACACATACATACTTGAGAATTTTCATGATGATAATCTTTATCTTAGATCTTTACAATACTAGTGGTGTATCCGCTACTCCCTGAGAATGCCTTTTCCCTACCGCAGTTCCAATATCTCTTACGTACGCGATACTTAGTTTCTATATTAAGTTACTTTGCTTTACTTTATTATTGCTCTTATACCCAAAACCCAAAAATACCTTTTTACACAATACTCACATTTTATCTTGTCACTTACAACTTTATCTAGCATTTCTATCTTAATATTTATTCCAAGAGTTATTAGACTTCAGACTCCGGCTCCATGTGGGATCGATATCTTTATTTCAAAACTAGCTAAAAAGGATCTATGCTCTTGCAGTCATCACCCCTCCAGATGCCTTCCGGAGGTGAGGTTTCCGCGATTTCTAGGTGTTCTGTATGTCGGCTCCCCGAACCAATTGCACGGGGTGAAACTATTTGACGAGGCGGAGGCGGCACCAGCTATACGGCCGGAGCTATATGGCGGGAATATTTCCTCCACCCATATAGTTGGTCGTTATGCTCTCTATCTCCTTGGTTCGCTTCTGGTTTTCTTCTGGTATTAATAATATTTCCCAAATAAGCAATTTACGTTGTTTTTGACTCCTTTTCTCCACAAAGCAATACTTCAATAATTGTATCCATTGGATCCATCATCTGTCCTAATCCTGGTGAAAATAGACATAAAATCTGTGCGTGAATGCCGTAAAATACCAAGATCCTACATCTACAATGCAAAATAATAATATAAAACATGATGCAAATATGCACTCATCAACTTCTCCAAGCTTAGACTCTTGCTCGTCCCGAGCAAGCTCTAGCTTAATGGATGTGATCCTCATATTCATGAAGCTGAGTCGATAAAATAAATGCGGCGGTTGCAGCATGTGTTTATCATATACGACAGATAGGAATAAGTTCATGAATATTACCTTACTCAAACCATCAGAATAGTATTAGAAGGCTTCCACACCTTAGTGATCAATACTTCATAAAAGATGAATTTCAACATAGTGTAAAAGAATCTGGTTCAACCGAATGAGTCAATGAGGTAGTCCCAAGTGTTTTTAAGATCAGCGTATTCACTTGGGATTTAGGATCTCAAAAGTATTTCTTTGTCATACTATAAGTCAGTGGTATATGCCTACTTGCTATTTGCACACTCGCGCCGTTTTTTCTTTCCTTTTGTAGATATATATACGCTCACACTTTTGTTTAAGTGTTGTGCAAAGGAGCTAGCCATATATGCCACTTCATGTAGGAATTCAAAGTTTAACGATCTCAATTACCAAATTTCAACTGTATATGAAGCATCCTTATAACTTGGAGATTCTACCTCGTCTTGTTCCCACTCTATTTTGATAGCACTTTTAGTTTGCTTTGTTCAAGGTTTCTTTTTCCTTAGTTATGTAGATATTTTCTTTGTAAATCAAACCATAAACTTACAACATATTGACTAAACTATCTTTTTTTAGATGTTCTATTAATACCAATGGTGTGGAAGACTCCGATTGCTATCATCAAGTGCAAGTAAAATTATACTCAAGCCATTCATATATCAAGTAAAACAAACACATACTCAATATTGCTCCATATATAATTATAAACTCGGAATTTCATAAACGGGATCGACTATTCCTGAGGGAATCCTAATGATGCAAACCTTAATTTGTAGTTCGAACTAATGCGAAAATAGTGATAAAAACTTATAAGAAAGATTACAAGGTCTTTAAAGCTCCCCCAAGCTTGGAATCAAGCCAGGTGGGATCAATTAATTCCTTGCTGGTACCTATTCTTCCTCCCGGGTAGAAAGAGCGTCGCCTTCTTCTTTCACATTTCCCTCTTTAACTATGCTTGCAAAGTGCATGCTGAGCTCGACCATGTCGTATTGGAGCTTCAACATTTTCCTCTTAAGGAATTTCTTCTCATCTGTCAACTCAAAACAGTTTTAATTAAGAAACCAACTCTACCATCGATGTCATTGACCTTTTTCTCAAGATCTCTGCTCATCATCCAGTAGGAGTTAATCCCCTCTCCAATTGTTTTAACGCATGCCTAGAAGCCTTTTCCAATTCATAGATCTTATCATGAATCTCATCTTGTCGCACCTTCTTAAGTTTAAGAGCTGATGGACCAAGAGGAGGTTTATAATATGATCCTATGTTGTGACGATAAGGATTAGGAAGGTACTCTTCCTTGGTCATTAAACTATCAGTAACTTTTGTGGACGGAAGTGTTGATGTCTCTAAAACTATATGGCTAGAACTATACGGTTGGAATTTTTATTCCTGCCGTATAGTTGGTTGTTAAACCTTCTGTGTCCTCCAAAAATTTTCTGCTTCTCCAGGTATTCTTTATTAATCTAAAACTTAATGAAATATCGAGTTTTGACAGAGAAATGTCAACCTAGAATTTCGACCAATTTTGGCAATATCAATCTTCCTTGTTCTTTGCGAGAGCATGAATAATTCTCATAAAAAGAACAATACTCAAACTAGACTTTAACTAAAAATTTAAAAACTTACTCAACCTTTATTTCACATGGGTTGCCTCCCATGAAGCGCTCTTTTATAGTCAATAGCTTGACCGTAGTGCCGCTCATTCCGTCTTGAGTCCATTCTTCTTGTATTTTCGCTTTATCACTTCTTTGGGGGTGCTCAACTCTATAGTGATTGCACTTATATCTTCTTTTACCTGATAATGCTTCAAATGTTGTCCATTTACTACCCAAGCAAGAGTGGGTGTTTTTCCTTTGAGCGTAACTGCTCCCGACAGATAAGCTTCTTCCACTACACATGGACCTTCCCACTTCGACCTGAGTTTTCCTGGAAACAACTTAAGACGAGAATTGTAGAGCAACACTTTATCTCCACTTTTGAACGACTTATTCTCAATTTTCCTATCATGCCATCTTTTAAATTTTTCCTTAAACAACCTAGCATTCTCATAGGCTTCACTTCTAAACTCATATAAAGCATGCATATCTAATAAATGTTTTTCTCCTACTGCCTTGAGATCATAATTTGAATTCTTGATTGCCCAAAAACTTGGTGTTCTAGTTCTAAAGGTAAATGGCATGCCTTACCGTATACCATCTTATAAGGTGTCATACCCATTGGATTTTTAAACGCAATACGGTATGCCCATAGAGTGTCATTTAATTTGTATGACCAATCTTTTCTTGATTTGTCCACCGTCTTCTCGAGTATGGTCTTTAGTTCTCTATTTGAGAGTTCCACTTGACCACTCGTTTGGGGATGATATGGTGAAGCAACGCAGTGAGTTACTCCATACTTGCTGAGGATTTTCCTGAAAGTCCCTTTCATAAAATGAGAACCACCGTCAGTAATTAAAAATCTAAGAACTCCAAACCTAGGGAATATAACATCCTTGATCATCTTCACTGAGGTAGCTGCATCTGCATGATTTGTGGGAATAGCTTCAACCCATTTAGTAACATAGTCAACAACAACAAGAATATGAGTATAACCATTAGACTCTATAAATGGTCCCATGTAATCCATTCCCCATACATCAAAGGGTTCAATTATGAGACTATAGTTCATTGCCATTTCTTGTCACTTACCTATATTACCTCTTCTTTGGCAGTCATCGCAAAATTCCACATACCTGTGTGCATCCTTGAGCAAGGTGGGCCAATATAATATGGATTGAAGTACCTTTGCAACAGTCCTTTGACCTGCATGATGCCCTCCATATGGACTATCAGGACAAGCCTTTAATATTGCATTCATTTCGTGATTAGGAACACACTTCCAAATCATTCCGTCAAGTCCATGACGATATAGATATGGATCATCCCAAAAGTAATAATTAAGATCATTAACGAATTTCATTCTTTGATTTCTTGACATACCAGGAGGTAAATTTTTTGTTGCTGGATAGTTGGCATAATCCGCATACCATGGATAAGGAATCTCTACCTTTGCTAAATATTCTCTCGAAAATGATTCATTAATAGGTACGGAGTCATTAATTATTCCTTCCATCCTAGAGAGATGATCTGCTACTGGATTATCCTTACCCCTCCTATATACTATTTACAAATCATATTATTGCAGTAATAAGACCCACCTAATCGACCTAGGCTTAGCATCTATTTTTACAAGCAGGTGACGCAAATCTTGGTGATCCGTATGACTTATTACCTTAGAATTAATTATGTAAGATCTAAATTTATCGCAAAAAAAATTATAGCTAGAAACTATGTTTCCGTAGTAGCATAATGTTTTTGAATCTTACTAAGAGGTCTACTAGCGTAATAAATAACATTTAAATTCTTTCCATTTCGCTGTCCCAATACAGCCCCTAAAGCATAGTCACTAGCATCACACATAATTTCGAAAGATTCATCCCAATTTGGAGGTTGCATGATAGGTGCTGACACTAGTTTATCTTTAAGATTCTCGAAAGCCGCAATACAGTCATGGTCTAAATAGAATGGAGTTTCTTTATCAAGAAGATTGGTAAGGGGCATAGCCAGTCCCTTAGGATTAAGCCTTCTTTGTGTATCTACTACTAGTTCAGCAGCATCAAGCATGGTAATCTTATGTGTTACAATAGATGGATCTATTCCTTTAATATCACTCAATGTATATCCAAAGACTTCACGATGCTTAACCAAAACTGAAATGAGTTTATTAGTTTCATTTCCTGATAGATTCTTGCTAATAATAATAGGACACTTATTTTCATTATATAAAAACTCATACCTCATATTATCTGGAAGTTTTTTCAATTCTATTGGTGGAGGTTCTTCATCTCATGTTCTTACCAATTCTTCATAGTCATGTGGAGTTTGTGCCTCTGGAATTGAATCAAGGTAATCATCGATGTCTTATTTCTTCTCATCTTCCGACGCTTCTTCCCAATTAATCAACCTCCTTTCTAGTTCATCTTGTTGAGAACTGAAATGAATTCCCACAAGCTCAGCACTCGTCTTTTCTTCCTTAATATCCTCCACTTCATATGGCCTCTTATTTAGTTTGGCAAAGTAGAATGTCATTTCCTCTTCTCCAAACTTCAGTGAAATGGTTTTCTTCTGATTATCCACTCGAGCTTTGGTGATGGAAATAAAAGGCCTGCCTAAAAGAATAGGACAAAAAGTATCTCGAGGCATATCATCAATATGAAAATCAAGAGGGTACATGAGTGAGCCAATAAAGACATAGATATTTCTGATTACCTCTTCCGGTTTTATATTGGTTCTATTAGACAATTTAATAATAGTGTCTACCGGTTCAACATATGGATTATTTAACTTGTAGCGAAGTTCTTGATAAAGTGATGATGACATAATATTGATGGATGAAACCGGTTCACAAATTCCATATAAGAAAGTTTCTCGATAATATATAGGGGTCATAGGTTTTGAAGTCTTGTTACCTCAAACCTTACCTCAGATGAATTCCGAAGTTTCACGGTCTAACATAACCACTTCATCCTCCACTATTCTTGCTTCCATAAGGTCTTTTATCACATTATTTATATTTGTAGCTTCGGAATTCCTTTCTGGATTCTTCAGTCTCTTATTTCTTTGTTCTTCCTCTCTTTGTCCTTTTTCAAACATTCCCTGTATAGGTATCGATGAGAACTCTTCCATTAGTGCTCTTGCACGCTTCTTTTCTTCGAGAGTTTTACGAGGTTCCTATTATGTAGGTACCTGCAAATGCCCTACATAATTCTCAATAATTTTCTTTACTGAATAAGAATCAACACCGAGGGTTTTAATCATTGTATCTGTCCTATCATCTGCAAAGAAATCATTAATGCAAGCATATTCTAAAAAACGATTTGTAATATTTTCCTTATCTTTAGAACTTTCAGTTTCTTTTTTCATTTTTATTATTAGATTCCAAGCCTCATCATAAGTATAAGATAGAAAACTGCCATTTGCAGCAGTGTCTAGATTCGTCCTATTTTTAATATTTATCCCTCCATAAAATGTATGGATGATTAACCAAGCAGGTAAACAATGATGGGGGCAATTATCTAGATAACTTTTATACCTTAGATATCCTTCATATAAGCCTTCACTAGGATTATTTTTGAAACTGATAATAATACCTCTCATCCAGTGAGCTTTGCTTTTAGAATAATATTTTGTTAGAACTTGGTTGTCAATTCCTCCCAAGTCCTTGGTGCTTCTGCACAAAAAGATCTATACCAGTCGCAAACATTATTAGAGAGAGTTTGTCTAAACATCTGGATTTTAACCATCAAGATTACAATCATCAAAAATAAAGGAACTGAGAATATCTTCAAAGAATTGCAAGTGTCCATTTGGACTTTCTTCATTGGTTCCTGCACATTTCTTAGAGTGTAACAATTCAAATAATAAAGGATGGATCTCGACTCCATCAGGATTTATGCTTTTATTGATAGTTATAAAAGCGTCCATGGGCGAACCCATTTTCCTTACTGCCTCAAGCTGGTTTAAATGCTGAGTGTTATCCACTGTTGTGGTCCTGCAACTTAAGTAAAAATTTACAACGAAAGTAAATAACTAAAAATAAAGTGACTTATAGCGCTAAGCTCCCCGGCAACGGCGCCAAAAAATAGCTTGATGATTGCAAGTGCACGGATCGTTTGTAGCTAGTTTCGAAATACAGATATCGGTCCCACAGGGAGTAGTAGGCGAAAGACTAAAATGCTTTCAAATATAACTAAACGAAGTACTTAAGAAATAACTTTAAGATGCAAGGAAGATAAAGCTATTTTTGGGTTTTGGTTGAACAAGGTAATTTAAAGTAAGCAAAACTTAATGCAGAAAGTAAGAATCACATGTGTAATACAACTTTGGAACTACAATAGGGAAAACGGCATTCTCAGGGATTAGTTGATCCACCACTAGCAATTTAGACTGAGTAATCGAGAGTATTTAATGGATATTCTCATAGTGTGTATGTATGTGGGGGTAGATCCATATATGGAACGATTTGCTAGCAACTGCTGCACAAATCATCCTCATAACCACAGCAGACAGTAACCGAGAACCATTCCATTACCGCGCTATTAAGGGATTTCTCCCGTGGCATGGACATGACTTGATGAGTTCTCCTTGGTTCCCCAAGTTAGTATGTAAAGAATGACAACATCTTTATAGTGCTATCATCCTTCCGTCAACTAACAAGTAATCCCCTCCATCGAGTCTCCATAAGAGGCAAATATTAAGAAGGTGCACTTCTTCTTAATATCAATATGAAGACAATTACCATGTACACATAATGATGTATAACATAATAATCTCTATCTCATATCAGTAATATGCTAGGGTTTCTCCATCTCCCCAAGAACTAAAGATCTACTCAGACATGGAGGAAATCAACATCATGGTAATGGTAATGGAAACAATCATAGGTGAATAGTACTTGTATAAATCCACAACGAGTATAGGAATTAGAACAAGATCTAGACAAGATGTAGATGGGATGGATGAGAATGGTGGTGATGTAGTGGTGGTTGATGAAGATCGATACATTAGCCTCCCAGATCTGTGTAGGGTGAAGATGGATCACTGCCGGACGAGTTCCCCCTCCAGATGCCTTCCTAAGGGTAGTTTCCGCGATTTCTAGGTGTTCTGTATGTCGTCTCCCCGAACCAATTGCACGGGGTGAAACTATTTGATAAGGTGGAGGCGGCGCCAGCTATACGGCCGGAGCTATACGTCGGGAATATTTCCTCCACCCGTATAGTTGGTCGTTATGCTCTCCGTCTCCTTGGTTCGCTTCTGGTTTTCTTCTGGTATTAATAATATTTTCCAAATAAGCAATGTACGTTGTTTTTGACTCCTTTTCTCCACAGTACAACTGCTTCAATAATTGTATCCATTGGATCCATCATCTGTCCTAATCTTTGTGAAAACAGACATAAAATATGCGCGCGAACGCTGTAAAATACCAAGATCCTACATCTACAATGCAAAATAATAATATAAAACATGATGCAAATATGCACTCATCAGCCGACAAGGGTAGGCCCGCAACAGCGGGAACGGTGGCTACGTCCGCAACGACAATGGTCGACAGGATGGCGGCGGCTACAATAGCAACGACGCCTACTAGGGCTGCAATGATGGAGACCGCAATGGCGACTGGAACGGTGGCTACGGTCGCAATGATGGAGGCCGCAATGGTGGATGGAATGATGGCCGCAATGACAATGTTCGCAATAACAATGTCCGCAATGGTGGCGGGAATGGCAGACAACGCCACTGGAGACCACACTGTCAACTTCACGGCAACTGGGGCACAAAGCCAAGGACTGCCACAACAACTACGACCCCAACTATCAGCCTTAACAGCGGTGTGCCGGCAATACTGCTATGACAACTTACGACAACAACCCATGGATCATGGATTCAAGGACGATGGATCACCTGACGAGAAAGCTATCACATCTTCAGCCTTACGAGCGCTACGGTGGAAAGGATCAGGTGCAAGTGCCCAACGGTGTAGGTTTGTCAATTTTGCGTATTGGTCATTCACTCTTAGCTGCTTCATCACTCCATCTAAAAAATATTCTTCATGTGCCTGATGATCGTCTAAGTCTCCTCTATGTTTATCATCTTGTTTGTAACAATGACGTGTTTTTTGAATTTTGTCACTTTTTCTGTGTCAAGGGAAAAACCACGAGGAGGATCCTTCTTCTTGGTAGAAGTCAAGGTGTTTTGTATCCCATACCATTTGTAAAAGCTTTGTCTTCATCACGTCATGCGTCGGCCAATGCCACTTCAAAGTAATGGCATCAACGCCTTGGTCATCCATCGAATAATGTAGTTCAAAATATTGTTAGAACCAATGAGCTTTCGTGTTCTCCTTCAGACAATAATTCTTTAGTATGTGATGCTTGTCAACATGCCAAAATTCATCACTTACCTTATACACCGTCTTCTCGTGTTTCTACTATACCTCTTGAATTGATTCACTCTATGTTTTGGGGCGGCCAGTGTTTCCTATGGGGGTACAAGTATTATGTAAGATTTGTGGATGAATATTCTCGTTTTTTGCTAGATATATCTTCTAATGCACAAGTCTAATGGTGAGAAAGTCTTTTATGCATTCCATGCTCCTGTTGAATGTCTTTTGAATGCCAAGATCAAGGCAGTTCAGTCTAATTAGGGTGGAGAATAGCTTCGACTTCATCACTATTTTGAGCGCACATGCATAGTTTATCGTGTCTCGTGCCCCCACACCTCTCTAAAAAACGGGATTGCTGAGCGCAAACATCATCACTTGGTCGAGACAGGTCTTCCCCTTCTTGCACACTCGCAGCTTCCTCTACATTATTGGGATAAAGCTTTCCTTACTATGTGTTTTATCATTAACCGTATGCCTACTCCTGTCATCAACAAGGAAACACCTCTTTATAGACTCATGCATATTCAGCCCGACTACTCCTTCCTTCGTAATTTTGGGTGTGCTTATTGGCCTAGCCTTCATAAATATAAATCTCCAAAAGTAGAATTCCATTCTAAGATGTCTTTTTTTATTGGGTACAACCCAATCCATAAGGGATACAAGTGCTTGGATAGATCCACGGGGAGAATTTATATCTCATGTGACGTTGTGTTTGATGAGTCCGTGTTTCCATTTGCCACTCCCGGAGCCTATGTTGATGTGTCCACTCTTGAACAAGCAATTTGTTTTCCATTTGATGAACCATTTATTAGTGAGCCTGTGCGAAGTTATGACCTATCCTATTTGTCTACTATTTGTCTACTGATCCACCTGTCCAAGTTTACTATGTTACTGTGTAGATGTCGGCGCCTCCTTCCGATTGCTCCCTGGAGCCTGCGATCGACATACACGGGGAGCATGTGATTGATGTGCATGAGCTGTCGTAGTCGCCTACGTCTGCCTCAGTTCCGCCTGCACTGGACCATGGGCTGGTTTTGTCCGCTCATGACCCGCTCGTGTCATCCACTTTCGTTCCATCGGCTGCGACGCCCCCGGCTGGACCACCTGTTGAGCCTCAGCATACGATGATCACTCACCATCTTGATCATACCCATTGTGAAAAGGTATACACCGATGGTACAGTCCGTTATGATTCGTGTCGCCGCACATTCTTTGCTACTCCAACATCACACCGAGAGGCGCTTCTCGATCCGGCATGGCATGCATCCATTTCGGATGAGTTTGCTGCTTTGCAGCAGACTAGCACATGGACCCTGGTTCCTCGACCACCTAGGATCAATATCATTGGCAACAAGTGGATCTTCAAAACCAAGCACCGTCCTGATGGGTCTATCGATAAGCACAAAGCGTGGTTAGTAGCTCATGGTTTTACTCAGCAACATGGGATTGACTATGGTGATAATTTCAGTCCAGTCGTGAAGCCAGCCACAGTTCTCCTGGTATTGTCTCTTGTAGTCTCTCGCGGCTGGAGCCTTCGATAGGTTGATGTCAGCAATGCTTTCTTGCATGGTTTTCTGGCTGAGGATGTCTACATGCAACAAGCACCAGGCTTTGAAGATGTGAGGTATTCTTCTCATGTTTGTAAGCTTCAGCGGTCTATGTATGGCCTGAAACGATCTCCACAACCTTGGTATGCGCGACTGCGTCAACTTCTCCATCAACTTGGGTTTGTTTCCTCCAAGGTTGATATGTCGCTCTTCTTTTCCTCATGTGATGGGGTGTAGATATTCATGCTCGTCTATGTGGATAATATTGTCATTGCTAGCTCTACTCAGGAGGTTGTAGATCGTCTGGTTCGTTCTCTCTCTGACAGTTTTCCTATTAAGGACTTGGGACGATTGGAGTACTTCCTTGGATTGGAGGCATCATCGAATTCATGGGGGATGATGTTGACTCAATAGAAGTATGCTCTTGATCTTCTCCATCGAGTCAACACGGAGAATTGTAATCCTACCACCACTCCTCTTGCAGCTTCTGAGACCTTGGCTCGGAATTCAGGCACACTGTTCAGTGCAGATGATTCATTCCGGTATCGCAATGTTGTCGGTGGACTGCAATATTTGACTCTCACTCATCCTGATATTTCTTTTGTTGTAAACAAGGTTGGCTAGTTTCTGACGTAGCTCACTAATGTACACTTGGAGTCGGTGAAGCGAATTCTGCAATATGTCAAAAGAACATTACAGACTAGCTTGAGAATTCTCAAGTCATCATCATCTATTATCAATATTTTTACAAATGCGGATTGGACAGGATGTGTGGATGACTGACGGTCCATGAGTAGGTTTGTCGTGTTTGTTGGTCCGGACCTCGTCTCTTAGAGCAACCCCACAGTCTCGAGATCTATTACCGAGGAAGAGTATAAGGCATTGGCTAATGGTGTTGCTGAAGCATATGGGTAGACTCTGTACTTAAGGAGATTAGTATGACTCGATAGCGTACCCTATATTATGGTGTGATAATCTTGTGGCTATTTACCTAAGATCGATTTCCATTTTGTGCGAGAACGAGTAGCAGCCGCTGAACTAAGCACATTGAGATCGATTTCCATTTTGTGCGAGAACGAGTAGCAGCCGCTGAACTGGATGTCAGGTTCATCTCCACTCATGACCAACTGGCTGATGTATTCACTAAACCAGCCACACGACAGATTTAAGATAATTTAAGTCCAATCTTAACCTTATATGTAGAGGTTTAGACTGAGGAAGAGTATTAGAATTGTATTCAGACTAACCGGCTTGTCGTGTTTCACGTATACGTATATAACTTGTATATGGTCATGACTATATAAGTGGAGCACGTGCAAACTTTTGACCCACGCACAAAACCCTAAATCCTCTTTTACCATGAGAAAAGGTAAGTTGGCTATTGTAGGGAGTATGGCACAACACCGCACAAGGTCTGGCTCGATATTATTATATATTGATAGAGTTACAAGGGGTACAATGCAGGTATATACGTACAACTAGAGTCCTATACATATACAGTTTATCACTACGTGTTTGGGGGTTGAACCGGATCAAATCCCTTTCAAACACATTATTGCTGGTTCTAACTCCAGCGAGTTGACAGAGAGTTTGTTCTTACTGTCACATTTCCGAAAAGATACATCAGCATCAACTCAAAGCAAATCAATAATCATTTCTCCCCACAGTTTGCCTAATTGCATCTGTTTGCGTGCACATACTCATGTAGTAAATTGAAAAGAAAGATCTGGCTAAAGCCCATACATTCCATGGAGATTTGGTAGAGAAAGATGAATGTTATATACCGGCGTAGTTGCATATAAACAGATCAACTGTTGCTCATCTGTTTCTAGTAAATGTCATTCATTCCTTGATAGGGAGAACCACCAGACAACTTGGTTTGCAATTAATGGAAGCGTGATGCATCCAGTTTATTATGAAGTGGATCCAAGAACAAGGGAAGCGTAGGCACCATCCTTTATCTGCATTAGTTCCTCATGCTTTCCTTTCTCCACTATCGTCCCGCTCTCAAATATGCAAATGACGTCGACGCCTATTATCGTCGACAGGCGATGCGCCACCACCAAGGTCGTCCTCCCAACCATCACCCGGTCCAATGCCTCCTGTACCACACGCTCAGACTCCGCGTCTAGCGCGCTCGTTGCCTCATCTAGAAGGAGAACCTTGGGGTCCTTCACGATGGCCCTTGCAATGGCAACACGCTGCTTCTGCCCACCTGATAGCTGGATCCCTCTCTCACCAACAATAGTGTTGTACCCATTGGGTAGCCCGGAGATGAAATTGTGTGCGTTGGCTGCTTTGGCTGCGGCAACGACCTCTTCTTCAGAGGCCTCCCCTTGCTTTCCATAGGCTATGTTCGCGTGAATGGTATCATTGAACAACACTGGCTCTTGCGCCACAAGCCCGATCTGCTGCCGAAGCCAACTAACTTTGAGGTTCCCAAGCTCCACACCGTCAAAAAGGATCTTGCCTGAACTTGGGTCATAGAACCTCTCAAGCAGCGCGATTGCAGTGGACTTCCCACATCCACTATGTCCAACAAGGGCAGTCATCTGTAAATATATTATCACCAACTTAATGTTTTGTACCAGCTAGAATGTGTAAAGAACAATAATCTCATGTACATCTTAGTTTAGAAAGTAACCTTTCCAGAAGGAATGCTAAAGGATAGATCATTCAAGATATGAACATTTGGGCGTATGGGGTAGCTGAAGCACACATTCTGGAACTCAATGTCACCCCTCACACTTGCAATGACCAAACCCCCCTTTCCACTGGAATCTATCTTGGATTTGCAGTCAAGAATTTCAAATAAAGAAATGGCCGATTCATTAACCTTGGTGCTATCCAAACCTACCGCGCTTGATCGTGAGATTGCACCAGAAGCCAAAACTAATACGAAGAAGACCTGATAGTAGCCAATGAATCAGTTCCCCAACACATTTAAAACAATTAACACTTCAAGTAATGACTAAAAGAAGTACACCCACCCGAAACACTTCATCAAATGTTGCTGTTCCTTCCTGAATGAACTTTGCACCGATATAGAAGCAGAGAGCATATGCAAAGTAGAATACAAGAAATGAGAATCCCAAACCCAAGCCAACAACAACACCTTCCCTCATCCCTTGTCTTGTCGGAGATTCACATTTCTTCTCATAGGCATCCATCACCTTCCGCTCAGCACAAAATGAAGCTACAGTTCTGATGCCTCGAACCGCGTCAGTTGCTAATTGGCTTGCTTCCTCATACTTTAACTGCATTTCACTCAACTATTAGATAAAACTACTCTCTATGGGACATATGCTTGTATGAACATTAATCATTTGGTGGTGTTGAGGAATAAGCATTGAGGAAAATTAACAATATTAACTCAGAGTACTAACCTTTGCACTTTTGTTGGGACCTTTCACAAACTTTTTTTGAGCATATGCTTGGAAACCAACCAAAGGAATCACCAGTGTGATAATCAATGCTAGCTTCCAGTTTGCCACCATAGCTATTGTGAAACCAGCTATGATTGTCGATAGAGTCTGGATATTAAGTGCTAAACTGTCTCCAACAAGTCGCTTCACATTCAGAGCATCAGTTGATAGCCTAGCACCTATTGCTCCACTAGATCAAAAGTTGAAACTTTCGTAAGTAAACTTGTCACCAAGTACAAACTCTTCATATAATTTCTTAAGAAACTCAGATGTATTATTTATTAATGAACAAAATAGAAAGAAAAAATCTCTACTTTCTTAAGGTTATCCATAAATAGTTTTTGCACCTCAAAACTAATCATCATGTATAAAGGTCCTTGATAGACATCTATAATTCCTAATATTAACTTCTAATGTAGAGATATCTTATAAAGGATATTGATGTGCAAGTTTAAATGAAAGTAAAATATGTTATAGTTTCATATATCCAGATCATATGCGATGCGGATTTCTCCTAAGTGCATAAGAGCATCCATCAACAAGGTGAACAAAATCATGTAAATCCTACACTAACGAAATTTTATACTACTACCTATGTTCCTAAATTTAAGTCTTTCTATCTGTTCCAATTAGAATACTAAAAATGGATTACATTGCATAACAGATGGATTAACTATTAGGGTAAAGTACGATTTCAGACAAACATCATGAGAAGAAACATGCTAAGCACAGACCTAGAGTGTTGAGGTTTATCAAACCAGCTGATGTCCTGGTACATGACACTTCGGAATGCCAGCGACCGTATACGCTCCACAAGCTTCCCGCCTGCTAATCCAAACAGGAATTTCTCTACTGGAATTAGAATAAATGTGGAAGCTCCCAGGATAGCAAACATGCTTGCCCAAAATCTCGAGTCCTTCGGTAGTTTTGTTGGTGGCCCATAAAATGTCTTTATTGCACTTGAGATCAATATGCCATATACTGGAAAAATAAATCCATGCACTACAGCTATTATAGAACCAAGAGCAAGAACAAAAGACTCTGGTTTATTCAGATGGAAGAGCCGACTAATTGGAGCTTTCTCTCGACCAATAGATATGTTGCCTACATTTTCCTCTAGGTCTTCACCATTCTTGAATTCCATGGGATCAGATACACCAAATGTAGCAGGGCAAGCATGCCGATCACTATGCCCGAAAGAGGATCCCCTATTAGTTGACCTCCTAAGTGAGATACTTTGGCTATTGTTAGACATAGAGACATAATTGTTTTCCATCATAAAATCGGGATCGACATTACGGGATTTTTCTTCCTGTAGAGTCTCTTGCAGATGAATCAGCTGACAGTAGGCACCTTTAGGATTCTTTATCAGTTGTACATGTGAACCTGCTCAAAATTCACGCATCATTACTGGAACGAACAACTATTTTGCGTAGTAATTTCAAGAAAACTTCAATTTATATAGTTATGCTATGTTCACGGGGCTACACAAAATGTGAACGTGACTTACATGATTTGCAGTTATCTATAACAAGTCATGTACGCAAGCTTGTAGGACCTACACTAGTTCCGTGTATAAAAAATTTGTATCTTCGCGATATTAATATATGTTCTTAGTCAAAAAAATGTGAGACACAGGTTGGGACTACCCCTTTCTGTAGATGAGTTCTCAGTTTTCGTATGCATACCTTGTTCCACAATCTCCCCATGTTGTAGGACGGATATGACATCAGCATTCTTTACTGTGCTTAGCCGATGTGCGACAATGATTGTAGTCCTGTCTAACATTACCTTATCCAAAGCTTTTTGAACAACCCTCTCAGATTCCATATCCAACGCGCTGGTAGCTTCATCAAGTAGCAATATTGTAGGGTTTTTTATAATTGCTCTAGCAATTGCAATTCTTTGCTTCTGCCCCCCGGATAGTTGAGTTCCATGTTCCCCAACCATCGTATCAAGACCCTACAATGATTCACAAGACATACTTCTAAGTAATCATGTGTGAGAGATAGAAACCAAATTAACATTACGGATATTTTAATTTGGCAATGTACATTTGGCAATTTATTAATGAAGTTTGCTGCATTTGCAAACTCAATTGCTCTTTTGATTTCTTCGAGAGTAAGAGCATCCTTCCCATATGCAATATTTTCCCTTATCGTGCTTGAGAATAACACTGGTTCTTGGCTGACTAGACCCATTTTTCCTCTTAACCATCCAAGATTCATCCTTCTAATGTCAACTCCATCGATCAAGACTTCCCCAGACTGTGGATCATAGAATCTCTCCACCAAACTGATAACAGTAGATTTTCCGCTGCCGCTCTCTCCAACAAGGGCCATTGTCGTGCCGCTTGGTACTCGTAAGGAGAATCCATTA
This sequence comes from Avena eriantha, assembly GCA_910589775.1. Lineage (NCBI taxonomy): Eukaryota > Viridiplantae > Streptophyta > Magnoliopsida > Poales > Poaceae > Avena > Avena eriantha. The sequence goes on along the minus strand of OU342740.1, from coordinate 434,943,354 downwards.
AATACCAAATGACCAGGCCTGGTAGGATAGCTAAAGTACACATCCTTAAGTTCAGCATCACCCTTAATGTCTTCCAATATGACACCTTTGGTGTCATATATATCAATAGCTGGTTCTCTTTCAATTGTCTTGAACATTCTATATGCTGCTCCTTGCCCTCCTGCAAAAGCAGTTATTGATGGTGTTGCATGACTCAAGGACCTGTAGAGGATGCGTAACTCGAGTCAGAAACAAGAAAATTTTGAAAAAAGAGACAAAAACACCTATTTAGCATACTAATTGATACCCCGTGTGTTGACACTGGTACAATAGAATCATGAAGATGCCAAAAAAATGATGGCCGTTGAACATTTTCCTTGATATCATATATGTTAGAGTAGTTTATATTGTTGTGTATTTTCCCCATCGCATAAGTGGTTTTCTGTATATTCACCACACTTTTTACGTGTATATGTTCTCCTCTCGAACGATTCCAGGCTACAGTGAGTTTTTATAACCTAGGTACTGCGGACCCCGATGAACAGTAAAATCAAAATAAATACTAAATAAAATAAAATAATATGTTTTATTTTTTGCATGTAGAGGATGCATGCAGGTATATGCATACCAAGTTCTAAACTTAAATTTAAAATTATGTAACTTTGGCAAAAAGAAAAGGTTCCCTATGAACAGTACAAGTTATGGGATTTCTTTGTGGAAGTTTCAGATTTCTCTTTTTTGTGTAGGCCACATACGTACCTATTTTTTCTTGAAAATTGGTACACATGAATATCAATGTCATATGCAAATGCATGATTTATTTCGATTTGTTCGGAGACATGAAAATAAGATGTTTGAAGTTTCAGTTGGCTAAATATTCACCTTCTTATCGTTCTTTGCTGTTCACATACAGTGAATGAAGGTTATGAATGCAAATGGGTGGTTCCACCTTTCTACTGAAGTTCCAACTACATTTTATGACTTTTGTCCTCGTCTAAGTCAAAAGTAACGATCTTATTTGATGGAGATCTTATTTATTTATGTTTGGTCAATAATTTCTTAAAAAGACTCATGTAGTTTCTAAGTGTTGATGTCATGGACTCATGGTGCTATGTGCCACCAGTTCGTTGTTTAGTGTCGTCTAAAATCAATACTAATGCTTGTTTGCCAGAGATCCTATTTGATATGTTCGGTTAATGCATCCTTATAAAGACACTTTAAGACTTATCTTTTTTTGAAATTTCCAAGACTTATCTGGTGTTCAACTGTACGTGTCATGACTCAGTGTGACATAAATATCTGGTGTTCAACTGTACTTATCTGCTTGTTGCTTTCATAACAATAAATCACATGAATATTAATCAGTTTATCATGTTGTGTCCTGATGGCATGGAATATATATTATGTTGTTCGAAATGGCGACAAAGTCGAAAACCACTGCAATCATTTAAATAATCAAATATTCATTAGAGCCAACCTATTATATGGATGCCTACCTTTATGGCTATAGGTGACATGTCATTAGAGCATCTCCACTCCCCCCCCCCCCCATACGGGTCCGGCGCTTGGCCTTATGGGGGCCGCCGGCGCAGGTACCTCCTATCGGGGATCACCGCCTCCCAGCCGTCGCCCCTAAACACCCCCCAATGGCAATTGCAAAATTCAAAGTTTCAAAAGGTCGTCGGAAATTAAAACATAGTTTGCCGCCACCCGGCACTGCATAGTTTAGGCGATGGAATCGCCACAAATGACAAGAATACAAGTCCATTGGTGATCAAAATAAACATACGGGAAACTCGAAAATCAAACAGGGAGAGGATCATCCGCCATGGTAGGAGGCACCTTCGGGGTCACCGGCGGCAGAACGGTGGTGCTGGCCTAGGTGAGGTTCGGGGTCGGCGTCGGGATCGTAGACGCCGGTGTCGGGCTGCTCTTCTGGTTGGCGGTCACTCGAGTATCGAAGAGGATCAGGGCACACTGATCAACACACCATGCCTTCGTATCGGCGTCCATGTCCTTCGTGTCGACCAACAAGATTGCCAAGTACTCCCTCCTCTTCTTTGCCACCACGTTGGCCTTGATGTGGTCGCGCTTGATGTCCTGTTACTCGATGACCGATGCCCACCTCGCCGCGGCGATCTCCTCCAACCTAGTGGCCTGCTCCGCCCTCATGGCGCCATGCGTGGTAGCATCAGCCATGCAAGCTAGGATGGGCGAGTGTAGTTTCTCGATGGTTGGAGCCACGTCCCTCATGGCCTTCGCCTTCCTTTGGCCGACGGGCCGGCCCTCTGATGCCACAGATGACACCGCCCCTGGGTCATACGTGCTAGACTTGGCCTTGGCGAGAGAGGTCCGCGTCTCCGTCCACTTGTCGCACCCCTCGATCTGAGCAAATATGTGGATGAACTTAAATTGTTGTCGCTGTTTTCCTCGCGGTAGGCGGAGATCATGGCGCGCATCTACGAAAAAACACAAGATGGACACACAAGTCTGAAATGGGCGAGAGAGGGTGGCAACGGGGGTGTTTACCTGATCGTCATAGTTGGTGCAGTTGACATGGATGCGGCGCACCTCCTCCATGACGCCGTGCCACTTGTTGTAGGCATACTGGATCATGGACCAATGGTGAGACATACCGGAGTCGTTGCGGTCGTGGTGAAAATCTTTGAAGTAGGGATACAACAACCGCCGCTCATCGTACACCTCCTTCACCCTCTTCCAATAGTAGTCTGAGTTCTAGTTGGCGCCGGTGAAGGGGTCTATGCTGACGGTCTTCCAAGCCTCGGTGAGGCACTCATCCTCCCTCCAGATTCACTTGGGGTCGCATCCACCACCTCCTTTCTTCTTCTTCTCCCCCTCCGCCTCCATAGCCTTCTTATTCCCTTTTAGGTCGACCGTGATGGTCACCGGTACCTCCACCACCTCATCTCATCCATGGCTACCTCCACATTCGCGTAGACCTCATCCTCCCATGTGACGCCATCGTCCTCCTTGTATGCAACCGCTTCCTCTTGCGTGAAATCCGGGGCGGAGCTGCTGTTGATCATGTCGGCCATGATGGACTCACCCATGGCGCCATCGCCGTAGTGCGATCCGCCAAACAGGTTGGCTGCGCCCTGGCTGGTGCCGGCGCCGAACAGGTTGGGGGCGCTTTGGATGCTACTCACGGCAAACTGAGCGAAGGCAGGCCTCTGCGTGAAAGCAGGGAGGCAACGATGGGCCAGTGAGGTGTCATTGGCGAGGGGGTTGGGGTCCAAGCCGCCGAGTGGGTCGAAGTCATTGTTGCTTGATGAGAAACAAGGAAGGTCCATGTTCGGGTGGCCGGATGGAGACGGGGAGGAGACGTTGCTCTGGCTCCTGAGGATATGGAGCCCAGCGTTGTAGGCTGGTGCCGCCATCCCCACCATGGCGGTCGCACGCTGCGCCGCAACAGTGGCCGCACGGGCCTGCTCCGCATGCGCCTCCGCCGCCCTGCATAGCATCGAGTTCTTATCCCTCAGCCGGCAGTTGGCGTTCTCCACTTGTCTGCGCTAGATGTCGAACGCCCACTCCACGTTGGTCACCCCCCCCCCCCCCGGCCGCTGCTTGTCGGCCTTCTCTTTCTTAGTTGGCGCCGACGCTCGGGGAGCTTGGTACCTCTTCGGCAGTATAGTGGTGGCGGCAGTGGCGCACCGGAGGGGAGAGGTGGGTCGGGGAATTGGCGGGAATGGGCAGCGACGGAGGGGGAAAATGGCGGTATTGGGCGAGTTAGAGGGAAAAGGGGGGAAATTTTGGTGTCCCACCGATAAGGCTGGACCGCCAACTTTTTCAAGTTGCGCCGGTGCCCCTGATCGACCCCCCTCGCGTTGGGTTCGACACTGGGGCACCGGATGTTTGGGGGGAGAGCTGGGTAGGGTTTTTCGCGCTGGCGCCCCCATTTCACCCTTAGGGGGGGACGAGTGGAGATGGTCTTTGTATATAGCCATCAAGGCTATACGCGGACTTTTGGCTCTCGGATGCTACGCACCCCAATACTTGGAAAAATAAATAAATAATTAAAAAAGGTTAAAAAATTGATTTTTTTAAATCAAAGATGATCAGGTATTGTACTCAAAAAAATATATCTGGAAAGGAAATGATCCGCATGGTCTTCAGGGCAAAAACATATAAAAATATGACGAATCAAAGGTGAATAGTACATGGTCATGGGGCGTTTTGAGTTTGTTTTTTACCCTGGATACAATGAAAGTAATTTCCTAAGGAAATATTTTTATACAAGTACAATACCTGGTCATCTTTGATTTCAAAAAAGTTTGAATTTTTACACCTTTTTAAAATTATTTTTTATTTTTTCCAAGTATGGGAGTGTGTAGCACCCGAGAGCGACAATGTAATTCTCTATCACGGCTATACTATTGTACTTTATCTATAGCCAACATCCTCATATGCACCCACCTAGCTATAATCTCCACCCTTCAACTACATTTGTAACAAGTCGTCTAACCATATATTATTATTCAAAATATTACTAGCGGTAAGAATTAATGTAAGAAACTTACAGTGCACCGACCATGATAGCCATCACAACATTAATAACTATGCCCCCATTGTATCCTCTGCTGACAATCAGTTTAGCTCCATACCAAACCGCCAACCCATAACTGCAAAATAAGCTTGCCACTGCTGAACCTATTCCAAGGCCAGTGACAACACCTTCTCGGAGAGCACATTCATATGCCTTTCTGATGAACTTGTTATATGTTGTTATAGCTTTCTCCTCACCACTGAATGAAACAACCTTCAATGCATAAGAAGATTAATAAGAAACTAGTGACCGGCAAGAATCAATAACAAAAAACCATGGGCTATTTGGTTTGGTCCCCAAATAATCACATGAAAGCATTTTCTTTCACAAAAATATTGGTGCCCAAAGTGGCCACATGAGTTTTCACCAACTATGCCTCAAGAAATAGCCTAGATAGACCCTCAAAAGATGGACCGTTCCCAAAATTTCGCAATCAATCCATGCATGGGTCAATTTTGGTAACTGTTTGGTATAAAAATGTTTGGCTCTCATGATTTTGGGAATTAAATCAAGTAGACTCACCGTTCTAATGGTCCCGATAGTTTGCTCAACAATGTCTCCAGCATCACCATATTTTGCTTGCATTCGGGTAGAGAGATTTGCGGTCATCCTTGATACAATAACACCGGCCACAACTACTGGAGGAATGGTTGAGAGCATAACAAGTGCCAAGAGCCATCCTCGCACGAATGCAATAATGAAGCCTCCAAGAAAGGTAGACACAAGCTGTATGTACTTTCCAACCTAAGAGATATGTGCATAGCGAAGTGTTAAATAAAATATAACTATCGTTACTATGAGATATGTATATAGAAACTTTGTTTTTCTTCTTTTAGAAGCTTAATTGATTAAGCTTTGCAATGTATATTTTCCTTTTTAAGAAGGTGGATGTTGTATATCTGACTCTGTAGATCTTCATTTATCGCTGCAACTCCATCGAATTTATATGTTGTAATAAATTGGATTCCTCGCATTATTAATAGGAATCCATGAGAAGGCAGTCTAAAATCATTTTCAATTTCGAGACAGGTGTAGATAATGCACAGTAAATATAACGGAGCAGAGAGCTGACTCATATCTTGCATAGTTGGGTAAAGTATAAGCGGATAGGCATGTAGTTCATTCTGATGCTAAAAACAAAATGAGTTATCTAGCAGCCCAAAGTAATACATCAGCTTATTTTTATCTACGACTTCAATGGAGAACCAGAACCCTCAGGACTGAGTTTTTCGGTTACTTATCTTTTTTATGGAGCTAGCTCCTTGTTAGCGAACATACTATTGAGTTAGCGCACAAAAAAATGTATAACACCACCGTACCATATTCTATGTCAAGCGTTACCATATTGGTCATAGATATGTGTAACACATGGTAAGGCAATGGCTAGCTCAGCTGGTTGGGAGAGTGGATGTAAAAACCCAAAATCTGAGTTCAAATCCTCACAGATGCGAATTTAGGTGCTTATTTATACTTAAGGACTAGGCTATCCTGGTGCTTAACCAAGTTTTAAAAATCCTGATACTCATGCTCAATGGCTATGTGCATTCCTAGTTGGTGCAGACGCCGGCGGAAGTGAAATCCTCCCTCCATTTTAAGAGGACCAGGCTCCCGTGGTACTCATGCAATTTATCTTGAGGACCAGGCTTGGTGTGTAACCAAGTTTAAAAATCCTGGTACTCATGCTTAATGGCTATGTGCATCCCTAGTTGGTGCAGAGGCCGGGGAAGTGAAATTCTCCCTCCATTTAACTTGTGGACTTTAAAGAAATAACCCTAACCCTCTCCCGAGCCGCCCCAGACGACTTCGACGGCTCCAGAGCGCCGCTTCTCCGTCCTCCCCTAATATCCCCCTCCCCCCCAACCCTCTCTGCGTCGGCCGCCGCTGCTGCCGATTCCGGCGGCGGTGGCGGCGCCCCGTCCAACAAAGATGGGGGGGCAGGAGAGGGGTCTACCGCGGTGTTCACATGGGGGAGGGGAAGGTGCGCCGCTAGCTGTGGGATTGGTGCGGCACGCCCGTCTTGGCCAGGGCCTGAGGATCTCCGGCGGCCGACGAGGGGATGGAGGCACACCGATAGCGTCGGGGGTGAGGCTGTGGCCTAGCCACGCCGATCTCCCGCGGTTGTTGCCCTCTCCTCCTCTGTTGGTGCTGCACGGAGATGACGGGCGGCGTGGGGGCCTGCTCGTCTGCTGCAAATAATAGCGGCGGTCCTAGGATTCCTCTCGCACCAAGACGAGGATCTACTTGTTGTTTTCCCTCTTTGATCTGGTTGGAGTGGCGAGTTACCGAAGGCTTCGCTGGCGAACTCTCATGGGCGAATAATATCTGGATATTGCCAGGTTGAAGGGAATCGGTCGTGCGCACCCATGTTTTACTCTGACCATTTGGGTTCAGAGGGAGCACTTCGAAGCTCTTTTGGCTAGTAATATCATGGGGCATGTTCTCATTCCATAGTGCTGAGGAAGAATGTCATGGAGACTGAGACCTGATGACCGACAATGGTGGTTCGAGTCTAGGTGGTGATGAGGAATTGGCTTGGTGACTCGTGACTTGAAGCAGTGACATGCAAGTGGGGGCGACTGCACATGAGAGGTTCGCAGTCCTACCTTTCAGGGTGAAACCCAGGGTCTGGCCTTAATTGGTTGTGCCTGGCAATGATCTCTGTTGAAGGTATTGTTTTGAGAGCGTGGACGTTCTTCAAGGTATAAACCTAAGATCTATGATCGGGCGATGACGGTGTTTGTGCATTGTTCCCTTCTTGGAGGCATTGTTTTTGGAGAAGCTAGACTTATGGTGTTGTCTTGGTGGTGGTAGTACCGCTGTTTTAATGAATGGGTCACTGTAGCGGGACTTTCGTTTTTTGCAATTCTTCTTGTTTTGGCTCAGTGCATCCATACGGCTGCTAGGGCAATGCGTTGTTACAGAGGCTAGGTGTAATTGGTATCTTGTGGTATTAATATACTCCTTTCAAAAAAAAAAGTAAGGCAATGGCTAAGGGAGAGTTGATATATTCACGTAGCCATATTGGTCATAAGATTTGTGTTGAATGATATGGCCCAAGCTCACACTATGAGTTCTCAAACAACCTACCTTTTCTCCAATGGCATCTTGAATGAGGAACGTGTCTCCACACATCCTCTCAACAACTTGTCCAGTGCTCATTTCCTTGTCAAAAAATGCAATGTCCTGTCTGAGAATCGCCTTGAAATACTGAGCTCTGATTCGTGCTGCTTGTCTTTCTCCAGTAATTGTCCAGCATGATACATCTATCATAACATCAAACTAGTCAAATCAAGGAAAGATTGTTTTGAGTGCTATCAGTAACCTTTGCTCTACATGGCCTGAGTCTTAGGCTTTTATTACGAACTTTTTTATATCTATCAATTAGTCCAGACACAAAACTTTTGCATTTTCTCACAGAAAAATATTACTCTGCAAAACAACACCGGAACATTTATTTTTTAGGAACAAGCAGGAAGGAGCGCCGTGAGTCATACATTGAAACCCAAAATAACATAGGCATTATAAGAACCAAGAGTAGACACCCAAGCGCAACTTTTGGGCATATTTTTACGATTTTCCAAATTCCTAAACTAAAAGACAAAGGAATTTTCAATCCAGAGAGATATCTTAATATTATTGCACATGAAAGCCACTCACGAAGTGCTGAAACCAGTCCAGCTCCAATGCCAAGATAAATAAATTTGATGATCACCTGAAAACAAGTAAGACCTGTTTAGAAATTAAAATATAACTAAGAACACTTTTACGAATGCACATAGCTCAAAAAATTACAATTAAAGAAAAGACCCGCTAACGTGATCTATTCCTTATAGCAGCGATACTAACACCACCACGATATCACCAGAAGTCCAGCTCCTCCGAAAACGATGCCTCCAAGAAGAGAACAGTGAACAAACACTGTCGTCACCCGGTCATCGATTTTAGATTTTCACTCTCGAGGAAGTCCTCACTCACAAAACAATGACTTAAACAAGGCCATTGTCAGACACAACCAACTAAGGTCAGACCTTAGATTTTCACTTGGAAGGTAACAATTTGAACTTCTCCTATGATGTTGCCCCCACTTAGGATGCCGCTGCTTTAAGTCATGAATCACCAAGTCAATTTCTCATGGCCACAAAGACTCGAATCACCATTTTTAGTTCTTAGATCTCGACTTTCATGATATTCTCCAGCAGATGACTTTACCGTCGAACGAGAAAGTGTGCCCCATGATGGTAACCGCTTGTAGAGCTTCACATCGCTCCCGCTGAAACCAAACAGTCAGAGAATAAATTGATGCGCACGATCAAATCCCACCCAATCCAGCAATCTCTGAGTTTGAATCGCCCAATGGAGTTCGCCCGTGGAGCCTTCCAGAACATGACATGCCAGCCAAATCGATGGGGACAGACATCCGACGAATCATCTCTTGGCGCAAGTTGGAGCCCTAGGACCACCACCATTATTCAAGCTACGCTAATAGCCCGCCCATGCCACCTGCCTACACCCTATTGGATCTGACGTTCTGAACCTCATCAGCCAGGCTAGCATCATGGAAGAATACGACACAATAGGGACGATCTTCCGCCGGATCCGGCTGAATCACGCAGCAAGGATGTGCCCCCGCCATCAATCAACACACCTCCATGGAAGATCACTGCACCACCACCTACGTTCCACATGCGCCACCCGGTGACGACATGCCTCGCACGTAGGAGACTGTCCGAGCTCGTCCGCCCTCACCCCCATCTTTGACAAGCTGGGTGTGGCCGCCAACATCCACAAAGATGACGACAACGACCACAGGAAGTAGATCAAGTGGTGGCTCGCCGGGGTGGGCGGGCCTCCGGAGGTGACCCGGGAGGGAGGGAAGAGGGAGGCTAACAGTGGTGGGCTGGTGGCGACAACACTAGTCTGCTGGGTTGGTAGGGTAAGGAGGTGCTAGACTCAGATCAAATAACTATTAAAAGGAGGAGTGTTTTGTCCTTATTCCATATGCATTTTACCGCTTTTGCCCCTATATTTTGGTGATATTTACCCACCACTACCCCACGTAAATACCAAAACAGGAAAATAATGCTTCCTGATTAGAGCATCTCTAACGGACATTGTAAACACAGGTTGGAATTGTGAAATTCCAGCTAATTTACATGTTCACGCGCAGAAGGTCGACCTAGTGAACACTGTATTCTAGACAGGCCAATTAAATATTTTTCAGTGGCTCGTGAATCCGAGCGGTGGGTTGGTACATGTAACGGATGGAGCGGTAGGTGCGAGTCGAAAGCCTCACTTTCGAACCGCACCCAACCCTAACTTTGCCGCTCCACCGCCACGCCAAGCAAAAACTGCGGCGAGCAATTTCGCGAGCTCGTGCAGCAAATCGCGTGATGTCTTGCCATCGCGGCTTGTTTGGGGTCGGAGGAGGCCTCAACGAAGGCAGCATTGACGACAACGCCCCCCCCCCTGGATGCAACGACCACTCCGAGGAGGAGAAGAAGCCCATCATGAGCTTAGAGTGTGCTAAGAAACGGGCGGTGCGGCGGGGGACCAACCGTGGCTTTCGCCGCCGCCATCCCTCCGTCTCTATACGGCATCGTTGTAGCACATCCCAGCATCCGCAGGTACACGCACGTTGGGGAGGAGTCCTCGCGCGGCCCGCTCCTTCGCCCCTGCTCCTCCTACGATTGGAGCTCTACGCCCCTCCCCTGCCCATGAAGCACTCGACAAAGCTCGATTTTGTTCTAGGTCACGGTAGTGTCCTCCGTAGATATATGTAATTAGTTCAAAGAGCTCAGTGGCTTGTACTACAGGTTCTTCAGGTCACGTTTACAAAAAAATATGAAACAGTGCTAGGAGGAACTGGACACTTTTTGATATAGCACTAGTAGAAAATGAGGCTTTTGTCCACCCCAGTTTAAACCTTTGGCCTGGTTGTGGTTGGACTCGGAACTAATGCTCACATTAGTCCCGGTTCAAACGGATCAATCTTTAGTCCCGGGTCAAACGGGACTTTTAGTCCCGGTTGGAGATACGAACCGGGACTAAAGGAGTGGCGGCAGCCTGCGGCCCGTGCCGACCCTTTAGTCCCGGTTGGTATCACCAACCGGGACTAAAGGGGTGACCTTTAGTCCCGGTTCGTATTACCAACCGGGACTAAAGAAAATGGACAAAAAAAATTCCTAAATGGCCATAACTTTTACATACGATGTCAGAAAAAAACGTACAACCTATCAAAACATGCAGAAAACAATTTGCTCTTCGATTTCAACAACTTTATGCCGTTTTGGATTCTTTTAGATTCTTAAAACTCGAAAAGAAATAAAAATTATTTCAAAAATTAAAAAAATTAGTAATTTTGTATGTCATATTTGAATTCCTCACATTTTTTTGATAATAATGGATATATTATTTGTGAAATTTCGATTTACAGATTTGAAGATATTATTTATGTCATATTAAATGAATAAATGGCAAAAATGAATAAAATATTATTTTAATTAGTTTTTTATTTGCGTATAAATAAAATATTATTATTACTTATTTATTATTGTTTACTTAAATAGTTGTTCGTAATTTCAAAAAATAAAGACTGTTGACATATTGATATGAGTTAATAGGATTGATACACTAGTCCTGACAACAAGATATAATGGTCCTTCACGCGAGGTGGGAGAGATGGAATGAGGAAGTTAAGTGTGCTAAGGGTGGAGTAGTGTTAGGATGGGTGGTCGATCGGGAAGTTTGACCATAAGTGTAATTTGAACTAAGATTATGTATACTTAGTGTTTAAAATAAGAGATGTGAGAGATTAAAGAGTCAGATAATTCAAAATTTTAAGAAAAATTTGAAAAAATGGATTTTTTTTGGAAAAAAATCAGTCTTTAGTCCAAGTTCATATTACGAACTAGGACTAAAGGTCCCGTTCGCTCAACGCAGTCTCGTGAGGACCTTTAGTTCCGGTCTGTGGCAGAACCGGAACTAAACGGGGTGACCTTTAGTCCCGCTTTCGTAGTCCCGGTTGGCAAACCGGGACTAAAGGCCTTACAAATCGGGACTAAAGGCCCGTTTTCCACTAGTGTAGTAAAGCGGGTCAGCGTGAGAATTCCAAAAATTCGTCTATGACAGGGATCAAACTCCGGTCGTTGGAATCCGCCAACAGCTACCCAACCACTAGGTTATTGCCTCATTGTCTTCGGGTCACGTTTACGCTGTCTGTTCTTGTTACTGGATTGTCTATATCGAGAATGAAAATCCAATTCAGCTCACGGGTGCAAATTCACCCATTGTTAGAAATCACATTTCAAAATGTCAAAAAATAGAAAAATATATATGCATGTACATCAGATATTATATGTCCATACACAAGTTCTCGGAAAAAAGGAACATTTTTTGTGCGTCATGTAAAAAAGACAAATTTGGGGTTGCAACATGACTATTCGGATTTTTTTTCTTTTTACACAAGCCACATAAAATGTTTATTTTTCCTAGAAAAACTTAGAATGTTCAGATATACATGGGATATTTTTGTATAATATTTTTTGACATTTTAAATTTTACATTTTATATATTTTCTGTAATAGGCTGATATGCAGCTGTGTAAAACACCACCTCGTGAGAACACGGCAATAAGAACTTTGACGTAAGTACTTAATGAGTTACTAACTCTGTTCCATAATATATGCCTTTTTAGCAAGCTAAAATAGCTTTCTAAAAAGGCTTATATTATGGAACGGAGGTAGTAGTAGTTTTAGACAAACGGTCAACAAACCCGTCCCCTACCTCGGCACCGACGAGCAAACACGTGCAAAAATCAGTCTTCCCCGTTGCTGGCTCCGTGCCACCGGCTACCCGCGCCGACCCAGATCCTGGCCACCGCGTGGAGAGCACCTGTCATTCCGGGAAGCCACCGCGCCATACAGCCCCTGCCTCCTACCTGGAACCGCAGGTCACCACATCCGCATGCACCTCTGCAAGCGCGCTTCCCCTTAGCCTCCTGCTCTGCCGGCGAGGCCCTCCCTTGGAAATCGGAGACCTTCTTTCAAATCTGGTTTTTTTCTCGCTTTATAAATAAAGCACACAGGTGAGACCGCTGCTAGATCAGACAACAGAACGCTCAAGGGAGAGACTCAACATGATACAAGATGTTGGGGCAGCAGCACACACACGAACTAAAACGAGGAAAAAACGAAAAGGAATGGAGACGGAGACATATCAACTAGATGGGGAAGACTACAACCGTCGCGCCCTCTGAAGAATGCCTACCCCGCTCTAGCCCCGACTCGTCAAGCACCAAGCAGCACCCTCAAGAGGGAAAGCGATGAACCTGAACCGAGACCAATACCCCGAGATGAACCGGGACCGATGTCTTGACGGCATGAATCGGGACCAATGCCTGTCATTGATCCTGATTTGTTATTCAAACCGGGATAAATGGCTTCGGGGACTGGACCAAATTCCTCTTTTCTACTAATGTTCCGTCAGCAAGCGTTGGAAAAAAGAACGGAGGGACCTGACCCAATCTATCCAATGGGCTTACCGGTAGCGTGGCAGGGCGCATAGCGACGCCGATTGCTATGAGAGACTAGCGGGTCGCTCCAGAGGATGCGGCTAGTGAGGACAGCCAAGTCGTGGCCGCGGCGGCGGACGGCGGGCATGCCGCGGTATCACAGAGCCCGTCGGCGATCTCTGATGCGGGCTGGGGTCATGGCGCAGCAGATTCTCACCAACCCCACCAGATCGCTGGCGCTTGGCTGCTTGCAAAAACAGATCTCGCTGATGCATTTTGAGTAGGTTTGGAACGCGGAGATTTGTTCGACCTTCGTTCCAAAATAAACTTCTGCAAAAAACTTCCAGTCCAGGATGTACATTGCAGATCGGTCATCCATTCAGAACTTTTTCGTTTCACAACAACAGTTTATTGTTAACGTAAGTTTATACATTTGTCATTTAACAAGACCGAATATGTCACATCACTGTTACTTTTGTCTTGCACATAATTTTGGTCACACAATGCATCAGGGCAAAACCTTCTTTCAATATCCCTATTTAACACCGTTGGTGCTCAAAATGAACTAGAGTGTCATATAAGGAATTTTTTTTGGACAAGGTGTCAAATATGAAAGAAAAACTTTTACAGTGTCAAATAAGGAACCATATTTTTAGATAGTGTCAAATAAGGAATTTACTCTAGTGCTCGAGCCATCTCGCTTTTGCTCGGCTGGCCGGTGGCAAGGCGTGGAGATCGGGAGTGTACGAGTGATGAGAAGAAACTGAGAAAAATCCATAAAAGAAATCTCTCTAAGGGGGAAATCTCTCTGAGGGACGAACCATGACAATGTCGCCGCGGCCTTTTACGTGTTCGAGGAGGTCGACATCCAACGGTGCGCTCCAGTTTCGGAAACCGGCTGGCTGCCATGGAATGTCATGATGCCTGTAGTATTCCATGTGCGCCTCTCTCGGACGGAGGTTGAAGAAGGAAGACACATCACAATTTTTTCGGTGCGCCAAAGCCTTGGCGCACAAACGCCCTTACGATCCGGGTTGCGCGCATGGCTTGCCACTAGGCACGATGCGACCAGCTTCAACAGATCGCCACGAATACCCCCATTACTCTCGCCAGCGACTCGGACGCGGCCACACACCGGCGTCCGATCTGAACCACGTACGTACAACCTAGACGCACACACGCTGCTCGACGGTCACACCCTCACCGTCCCGCTCGCTGCTGCCTTCGGACAAGAGCGACGGTCAAGAGCGTCGTTGCTAGCCTGCTAGGCCGGGGCACACATACACTCGTCCACTTCATCATGTCTAATTCCATGAAAGAGCCCGGTTCAGTGCCGGCTAGATTGGACAATCTGAGGTTTCTGCTAACAGGGTGTCCCACATCTATATCTATACCTAATAATATAATAAAGTACAAAGTGTTTCTTACGGGTTTCGCTTTTTTTAGACAATTTTATCCCAAATTTTAGAAAATATTACCCACGGTACCACCCATGAGTCAGAAAACTGTTCGTTTTCTTTTCTTTAGTCGGCCCGCTTCAACAGGTCGGAGCGAAAACTTAACTTTAACCCGCAAAAACTCAAGCATGCATCTGTCTTTCCCTCTTTTCTTTTTCACTTTTAGCGCGAGCGCACTAGATTCCATGGCGGAGCAAGGGGCTTGCGTTAGAGAGACCTGGGACCATCCGGAGCTGCAGCTGAAGTACAATATATGCTACCAAGAGTAGAAGACCTGCAACGTGGATGGGCGAAGACGGGGCCTCAGCCGCTGCCGTCCAGGGATGACCGACGTGGTTCGTGATGTTCGTGCTGGGCCAGTCCCTGACGAGCTGCGGGTGAGTTGACGCTGGATTTTTATTTTTCTTCGATAAAACCAGCCTTATTTTTCTAATTCCATCATCTTGGTCTGCCCTCTGATGCCACATCCAGTGTCACTCCGTCTGTTGGGCTTCGAACCGAAGCATCCAAGCTCACAAGCGGCGGCAGCCTGGGTGTGGCTTTATCTAGCCAGGGAAGTGCTGGCGAAGCATGAGGCTGGTAGAGGTCTTGGTCGCGCGTGCGCGACTGCCTCACTTCCATCAGTGGAACCAAAGAGGCAATTAGGCTGCCTCACCTCAATCCGTGAACCAAAGAGGCAATTAGGCAATCACTACTCTACCAATCTTGCCGTCGCTCCAAGTCCGAGGAGTGAGGTTGACCCTTGCAGGTCGAGTTTAGATCGCCTACTCATTGCCCTCATAGCCGAACTGACACCTGAAATTCAGTCAGGCCTTTGAGTTGTGCGGCTCAGACTCTTTGTTCAAAAACTAGGCTGCTGAGAACAAATATTAACAAGTGGGGGATGACGTTGCAGCCAGCAGCAAGTTTATTATTTCCTTCATAGATTGGGTAGATGCGAGGCTTGATTTCTTCATCGGTTCCATGCCGAAGAAAGAAATTCAGACTTTCATTCATACAAGTTCAGTAACGGCAAGATAGGGAGTAAAATAAAACTGCATCGCTCGCAAAAAGCTACACAGATTATACTCGCGTGCATGTACAGAGAACTCAAGCATGCACGGATATTGATTTATTGCAGCTGTATCTGGACATAATTCAACTAGATTTGTTGTCGAGGCCTTTTTGACACTAAGATTTGGGAAGCAACTAAAACATCTAGATAACACTAATCTGGGTTTTTTATCAGCCGCATTGCTCACAACTTCATTACGCAATGTATTTTGATACAGTGTTATCTGGGAATATTTTCAGGTTGTACTTGAGTAAAGATTTTGATACAGTGTTATCTAGGATGCTTTAACCAAAATAATGGAGATAAGAGGGTTCGGTGATAGATGGAACCGTGGGTGACAGTGCTTCTTCTATATCAGAAAACTCTAATTTTGTTGAATGAGATACCAGGTGATTTAGTTTTTTTCCGGATGGAGTTCAGTCAGGGTTTTCAAATAGCTATACTCAATCAAGATCATTCCGTAGCAACGCACGGACATTTGTGCTAGTCTAGATAAAATCCGAGAAACCATGATATATAGTGGCCGATTTAGGAAGCTCAAGGCCTATTTTTAATAACAAAATTTCTACAATGAAATATCAACTTTGAAGAAAGTCGGAGGACTGCAAATGAACTTACTTCGTCGCATAAATCTGAAAATACTTTTGCCGGCGCACGCACCTTGGTGACTGCCTGCACCACGTCCGGTGATGAGCCAGCAGAGTTAAAGGCGTTGATGACATCGCCGAGGATGAAGGTCATAGTCGGCTGCGCCATCCCGCTCGCCACCGCCGTCACCATGCCTACTGCCATAAGCGCCACATCGGTCTTATCCGCGAATGCGAACATTCGGTGCAGCGGCACGCGCGCCGCTTCCTCATGGTTAGCCTCCTCCTCACATGACTCTGTCCTCTTAACTATCTCCTCGCTTCTCTCAACGTATAGGCTTTGACCTCCTCCTCCTCCTCCTCCTCCTCCTCCCATGAATGTGACCTCTTAACTATCTCCTCGTTTCTCGCGATCGTATAGGCTTTGAAGCGGCTATATCATCGCTTGCTAGCTATTCCCTCCGTTTCAACATATAAGATGTTTTAGGTTTGTGAAACAAATGTATCTTATATTTTAAAACGGAAGAACCTACGTACTAAAAAAACTCTAGATACATTTGCTTCACAAAGCTAAATCATCTTATATTTTGAAACGGAGGAAGTAGTTAGTAGCCCAAGTGGATGGCCATAAAGTATACTATGTGATTCTGACGAATACTCTTATACTATTATCATAGCCGGCAGCGCATAAAAACGGGCCATGTGGGATCACGTATCAAGATTCTCTAAGCAAAGCCAGCTGCATACCAAAGTCAGAGGTGAAAACTCTAACTTGTGATCATTATTTATTTATTTTTTAAATAGGGATCCGTATCCATTAAATTTTTTTGAGTAGAGAACTTGTCTATTTGTATTTTTCGGTAGGGATTGGTATCTATTTAATTTCTCGAGCACTGATCCATGTCTATTTATTTATTTCTGAACAAGGATCCGTATCTATTTATCTTTCCGAGTAGGGATCACATCTATCTTTGCTAGTAAGTTTGTGAAATATAATAAGTGTATTTTAAATGCCTTATCATTTTTCATGAGTTGATCTTATGTAACTTTTGTTCATCAGTATCTTATTTGTAATTCAAAATGCTAAACTTTTGAAAAAATATTTGATTTCTTAGATTTCATAATTGAATTATAACAAAGTCATCTACAATTACAAGGATCATAAAGGAGGGATAGTCATCAAACCAAAAACTCCCGAATACTTTGTGCTGCACCATGCATGCTAGCGAATGCATGGCTACTATTAGCATAATATATTTTTTGTGAATGCATCATTCATTTGTTTCATGACTTTATGCTGCAGGGGCTTTGTGTACATCCATTTTCTTTGCAATGCCACTAAATGTAAGACTTGGGAAGAATTTGTTGAACCGACTGTTCATTAATAGATCATGACACCACCAAGAGTAAATTTGGCTCCCACTTTATACCTTCTTTGTGTATAATTTAGCCTCTACCGTTTCACCACCATTAGAGATACTATGATTCATCCCCAAACATATTCTAGGTAGTACATGTTAAATCCTAATTTCACCATTTATAGGATGTTAATGAATATTATTGATAGTGTCGTCTCTTCGATTTTAGTTACAAGGAAAATAATAAAGAGACAGGGGTTCTACGTGGAAGTAGCAAATGGCAGTGTAGCAGATCATATAAAAACCATAAAAATAAGGATGCAAGTAACCCCATTTCAATAACTATGGCAGTCCCTATACGCATCAAACATAGCCTGCATTTTTCATGATTCCTCATACATTAGAAAATCTATAGTTAACGAACCAAGGAACCTGCAAAGGTGTAGAGGACAATACAATTATGTAAGCTCTATACCACTCACATCCTCAATCATATTTTCCTCCTCCTCCTCCTACTCCCATAACTGTGTCCTCTTGGTAGCTAGTTAGTTGCCCATCTGTGTGGCCTTTAAGTATATATGATTATGATGCATACACTTATAATATTATGATAGCGGGCAGCGCGTAGACAAGGACCATGTGGGATCACATGTCCAGAATCTCTAACTTGTAAGAACAAAGTCAGCGCTACACCAAAAACAAAAATGAAACTTCTAACTTGTGATCATTATTTTGTTTTTCGAGTAGGGAACCACATCTTGTTATTCTTTTGAGTAATGATACGTATCTATTTAATCTTACGAGTACTAGTTAATGTCTATTTATTTATTTTTGAATGGGGATTCATATGTATTTATTTTTAGGAGTAGGGATCATATCTATCTTTACTAATGAATCGCTAAAATATAATAAGTGTATTTTAAATGCCTTATATTACTTAATGAGTTGTTTTGTATGTAACTTTTGTTCATGTTAGCCTATTTGTAATTAAAGAATGCTAACCTTTTAGCATAATATTTATTTTCTGAGATCCAGGTGACTTCGTAATTGAATTATAACTCGGTCATCTACAATTACAAGGAACATAAAAGAGGGATATTCATCGAACTAAAACTCCCTAACACCATGTGTTGCACCATGGCATGCTAGCGAATGCACGACTACTTTTAGCATAATATGATTTATATGAATGCATCATTCATTTGTGTCATGACTTTATGCTGCAGGGGTTTTGTGCACAATCAATTTTTTTGAAATGCCACTGAATGTAAATCTTGAAAAGAACTCGCTGAAGCGACTTTTCATTAAGAGAACATGACACCACTAGGAGTAAATTTGGCTCCCGATTATACCTTCTTTGAGAGTAATTTTGCCTCTACCATTTCACCACCATTATAGATAAGGTGGTTCATCCCCAAACATTTTCTAGGCAATGCATGTTAAATCCTGATTTCACTATTTATAGGATGTTAACGAATATCATTGACAGACACGTCTCTTAGGTTTTAGGTACACACAAGATAATCAAGAGATAGGGACTCCTACATGTAAGTAGCAAACGGTGAACGGTGGTGTACCAGATCATATAATGACCGGAAAAAGGCTGCATGTAACCCCATTTCAATAACTATGCCAGTCCCTTTACGCATCAAATATAACCTGCATTTTGCATGATTCCTCACACATTAGAAGACCTATTGTTAACGAACCAAGGAACCTGCAAAGGTGAAGAGGACAATAACAATTATGTCAGCTCTATACCTCTGACATAGTCAATCATATTTTCCTCCCTGTCCTCCTCCTCCCATGACTGTGACCTCTTAACTATCTCCTCGCTTCTCGCAATGTATATGCTTTCAAGCGGCTACTTATATATAAATCGCTTGCTAGCTAGATAGTAGCTACCCCATGTGGATGGCCATATACTATATATGATTCTCTCGAATACTCTTATACTATTATGATAACGGGCATCGCGTAGAAAAGCATGGCCATGCGGAATCCCACATCCAGATTCTCTAACTTGCAAGAGCACAATCAGCGGTACACGAAAGTCAGAGGTGAAACCTCGAACTTGTGATTATTATTTATTTATTAAAGTAGGGATCCGGATCTTTTTTAGTAGAGATACAGATCTGGATCTATTTATGTTTTTCTGTAGGGATCGATATCTGTTTAATTTCTCGGGTACTGATCCATATCTATTTATTTATTTCCGAATAAGGATCCGTATCTATTTATCTTTTTGAGTAGGGATCACATCTATATTTACGAGCAAGTATCTGAAATATAATAAGTGTATTTTAAATGCCTTATCTTTCTTAATTTGTTGTTTTTATGTAACTTTTGTTCATCGATATCTTATTTGTAATTCAAAATGTTGTACTTTTGGCATAATATTTGTTTTTTGAGATTCAGATTACTTCATAATTGAATTATAACACGGTCATCTAGAATTACAAGGATCATAAAATAGGGATAATCATCAAACCAAAACTCCCTAACACACTGTGCTACTCCATGGCATGCTAGTGAATGCGTGGCCAGTTTTGGCACAATATAATTTATATGAATGCATCATTCATTTGTTTCATGACTTTAGGCTACATGGGCTTTGTGCAGAATCAAATTGTTTTTGCAATGCCACTGAATGTAATCTTGGTAAGAACTTGCTGAAGCAAATTTTCATTAAGAGAATATGATGCCACCATGAGTAAATTTGGCTCCGGTTGAAACCTTCTTTGTGTATAATTTGGCCTCTACCATTTCACCACCATTAGAGATACTATGATCCATCCCCAAACATATTCTAGGCAATGCATGATAAATCCTGATTTCACTATTTATAGGATGTTAATGAATATCATTGACAGTGGCGTCTCTTCAGTTTTACGTACAGGAAAAATAATAAAGGGACATGGATTTCCACGTGGAAGTAGCAAACAACAGTGTAGCGGATTATCTAATTACCGGAAAAAGGATGCAAGTAACCCCATTTCAATAACTATGACAACCCCTACACACATCAAACATAACTTGCATTTTGCATGAACCCATGGCTAACAAACCAAGGAACCCGCAAAGGTGGAGAGGACAATAAAATTATGTAAGCGATACACGTCCGACATATTCAATCATATTTTCCGCTTTTCTGATTTCCAGAATGAGTGCAAAACTAAAATGAGCTTCAAGTTGATAACTTCTCAAGGTTTGCAATCAAGATTAAAACTCCATAGCTGGTGATAATAAGTAACCAAACAAATACAATTTGAAAAAATATTTGGTAATATAGACAGAAGTTATCCCCGCCACAATTATGCACCCTTGGATATATAGTATCTTAGCTGCAAATACATAGCTGATGATACGAAATATGGATTGTTGGATCTGATTTTCGGATCGCAGGCTCCTTGTTACCCCATGTGTAGCAGTTGGGGTGGCTTTAGGAAAATTCATGTTTTTATAAGTAGTTGAGATTAATTTCAAATAGAGAACGGAAGTTTTTAGATCAGCCCAAAATAAGCACACCCAACGCTGAAGATATATACCACGCCTAACATGAGAAACCACGATAACTCTGAACAATCTATCTAATTATATACTAGAAGCAATACAAGTGAGTTTTTCGAGGTATCAGCAGGTTGATCCACATCATCAGAATTCTTTGAACCGTCAGATCTAATATGTACGGCCACGATTCCATTAATTTAGTAAAAAAGAGTTGGCTAGATATGCCACAATGGACGCAATTCCCGCCGGGCCACGGGTCGTGCGCTCCTCCTTGCGTTTGTTCTGGACGTCAGCGACGCCCTGCAAGGACCGACATCGTGCGTTCCGGAGTGATGCATCTGGCACCCGGCGCTGTTGGCCAGCTTTGCAGCCACCACCTCTAATGCCTCCATCTTGGTCTCAGTGGGAGGGGTAGACTCCACGACTAAGACTTGTCAAGGGGCCTCGCTCGCGCTTCCTTCCAAGGTTGCTCCCGGGGTCGGTCGTATCCTTCCCGGAAATCTCGGGCTTAGGCATCCTTCTTCCGCCAAAGCGCATTTGTCTCCCAGCGCGTAAAGCTGGTGCACCGTCTTGGCAGGGTTCATGCTGAGCACCTCGCGCATCTTGATGTCGGGCATGATCATGATGAACACGATGATGATAGCGGAGGCTTCTGTCTCTCGGATGGCGTGATCAAGCTGCGAGAAGCGCATCATGAAGGCACATTGCCTCTCTCATTTTTCTTGGATAACAACGTGAAGCAGCATTAGGGTTCTCGGGCACTTGTACCCACCCTGGAACGAGGTGCTGAAGCGAGCACATACTTTGGCCACGTCTCAATCGACTCTCTCGGAAGGTGCATGTGCCAAGATATGGTGGTCCCCTTCAACGCCATAGGGAACTAGTTGGCCATGATCTTCTCGTCGGTGCCCGCAGCGATAATAGCGGTGGAATTGATCTGCGGGAACTCATGCGGCTTCGTGGTGCCATCCTACTTGATGGGTACGATAGGGCAGAACTTGGGAGGACGACGGACTTGCTGTAAGCTAGGCTTGTACGCGATTCAGTCGCCTCTGTACTCTAGAGCAGCAATGCCAGCTTCGCGCGGGTCGGATTCGTTTTCCACGTACCCCTGGTGTTGTTGGGGCTGGATTTCGCGGGGGGGGGGGGGGGGGGGGGGGGAGGGGGGGGAGGGGGTAGCTCCCCTTGAGGTAGCACCTACAAAGGTTCCCAGCCGAGGTTGCGATGGGTGTGATGAAGAGGATCCCACGGAGACATGCTCCTTAGGGTCCAGACATTGTGGTGGAGCCCCCTGGCCTGCCGGTGTAGGCACATGGTGCGTATGGTGCGCTATCGCTCCTCGATGTATGGCCGCATGTGGCATGTTGTGCTCCATGCGAGCGGAACCTTGGTGAGACTAGGAGTTGCCGAGAGTACCGTCAGGGCACTCACGAGCGAGCTCGACATTTTTCCTCCGTGCTAGGCGCCAGCTGGTACCGGAGTAACGTCTGGATGGTGGCGAGGGCCTCCCCACGGATTCGAGCCCTCGAGCGCTGCCGCCATGTCATATATGGTAGAACTTTGTATCAAAGGATGTCCAAATGGAAAAGCATATCAGATGATTAGTTCAATTATTTTGGATCATATAGTTGATCATAATCAACACCTAATTAGTTATGTGCACCTGCTAGCATCAAATAAATAATGCAAATTCTTATAAGTAGGATATATATAATATCATCGTCACGCCTGATTGTGAGCGTAATGAAAAGTGTCATTCTAATTTTTGGACCAGATTTCATAATTTTGTTTATATTCCAAGCCACAAGTATTTGATGCTATATTTGTCATCATAAGCGTGCGGGGTTACATGATTTTTCTCAAACGATTTGACCATTCTTTCTGCAAGCGCTTTCATGTTCAGAGCATGTGTGTAGTTTCATTTTCGCACTTTCTTTCATATTCAGCTCTAGCGATTAAAAAAACTTTCCATTAGCTGTTTTGATTCAAATATTGGGTTATGATTTATATGCAACTAACGTTAGGCTTTAATATGCCCTGCTAATGTTATATTTTCAGCCACCCGCAACACAATTGTCTGCCAAAAAAGAATAGCTAATGCTTAGCATAACACCCGCTCTCTGACTATTCACAATATATGTTATACAATTTTAACTTTCATGCCGCATATTTCCACATATTTATTGACTTTACCACTTCAATAGTGTAAAAGTAGACGGGCGCGGCAACGCGCGCTATCATGGTCTAGTTTCTTTGAGATGTTATCACAGTCCCACGTACGCATACTGCAACCATTTTCATAATATCTATACTTAGAATTTAGTTTCCTTTTAAACTTATGTGTCATATACTTGTGCGTACATGTCTAATGTTTTACGTAACATTTCTTCTTATTTTAATCTTAATCGTTAAATATAGATTGACATAGTATATATTTTAGGACTGTGCTACCTGACGGTGCCGCACCGGGTAGGCTTCCGTGATGCGGCTATCCACGATCTAATTAGTGCGCGCGGGCAGCTGGAAGCAGCGCGTGCGGGCCCGCCCATGAGGACTTTACCACTTGCGCCCCACTACTTTGCTCGCCCATGTGCGCGTGGATGGCATGTGTTGCCTAATTACTCCAGCAGTCCAAGTCGCACCCCTAGAAAAAGGAACTTGGTCCAGCCCGAGACAAAAAGCAAGGCACGTGTTGCCATCTTCTTCCTCCTCAAGAAAAAGCAGACACATATCTAAATATAAGAAATCTAGAGAGAAGAGAACACACTCGGGAAAAAGAATAGGGAATAACATTCTTCTATAGTATTGCAGGATTTGAGTATAAGTTCACAACAGTAGATTCAACAAAAGAGAGAACGACAAGAAGGAAACAACATAAAAGCAGGTATGTTCTCAAAAGATCTACACCCATCCCCCACGTAATCTTCATGTTTCCTCTTCCATATGGATCTCATCTTACACCATGAGATCTACATAGAACATCCAGCATCAGAAAAATTTGAGGATCTTAGGATAAACTTCAGAAATCTTGCAGATCATCTACATCTTTCCCTTGCCTTTCATCTTCTCATTCCTGCATAAAAAACAAAATAGTTGAAATTTGGGAACTGACATTTGTTCTTACTGTAGGCTACATCATGGATATTGATCAGATTCTAGCCATGAATGGATCTAATGCTTCATTACCAGCTAATGTAGCATCCCATGACATAGGTGAGATAAAAAACAACCAGATTTCTTCAAAATCACTAACAGATTCTATCCTAGTAGTTACCAGGATGTGTAAAATTTCAAAAAAAAAAGGAAAAAAGTAATAAGGATATGCCATGTTGTGTAAAACTTACCAGTTTATTTCCTAATGGTTATCAGATTATTTTCTAGTAGTTTCCAGGTTATGCCCAAAAAAAGTACAAAAATGGAAAACAAAATGCCATGTTCTACAAAACTGGTATAGGAAAATACTTGCCAGTTACTTTCCAAATAGTTGCCAATTTGTATAAAATGAAAAAATGATAAGGCATAATACATACAAACTACCAATTTAATACACGATGGCTGCCAGTTTGTTTTATCTTACTTGCCAGGTTGTTGAGTTTGTTAACATCACAAAAGATCATAGTTTGCTCGCATTTTTTAATACTAACATACACATAGTATCTGAAAAATTGTAGTTATGGTTTCGGAGGGATGCAATGAGGCAATTGCCATGTCTGGACAATTGGACATTGCACATGCAGAGTTGACACTACCGCAGTCAAGTTGTGCTAACACACCGACAACTGGGCAGAACAATGACAATGATAGGAACGCAGAGGTTCTTTCCACACTGCATCGCCTTATGTTGAAATGAGGTTTGACACTTTGAAAGTAGAGAGGCATTGCAAGCGTATGCTTGTAGGAAAGGATTTGGCATAAGGTATAATTACAGGAAAAAATCAGAAGTAACTGGAGCATTTATTAGAGTAGCCATTGTCTGCAGCAAGGCGGGGCACAAGGCTAAGGAGAAGGAAGACACTCAGAATATTAAATCTGTGGTGCGAGAGAGGAACAAAAGCACACATGAGAGAACTGACCGCCAAGCGCGCATGGTAGTGAAGTTAAGGGATGACACCTGGCTTGTAACAGATTTTGTGGATTAGCACAGCCATCCACTTATTAAAAAGTGGTCACTGACAGGTTTCCTATGGTCACACCAGGAAATACCGCAAGATGACCAAGAATTCTTGAAGGTACTGCACTCTGTGAATATGGAGACTAGCATGATGATGCAGATAATGGCTACACTATACGAGTCACTTGAAGGTGTGCCTTACACTCCAAAGGATATTGCAAACTTCAAGTCTTCGGATTGAGAACAAGTACACTGATATGCATGACACAATAGCATACTTTGAGGAGATGAAGTGTAGAGATAAGGATTTCTATTACAGGCTTGAGCTAGATGATGAGGATAGAGTTGTCAACTTGTTTTGGGTAGATTGAGCAGCAAGGAAAGCTTATAAGTACTACAACGATTGTGTATCGTTCAATGCTACATACATGACAAACATATACGAAATTCCCTTTGCTCCTTTTATTCGCATAAACAAGGTCAGTCTATACAGTTTGGTTGCGGGTTTCTTTGCAATGAGTTCTCAACTAGCTACGATTGGCTATTTGAAACTTTTCTAATTGCTATGGATGGCCTAGCTTCAATGAACATCATAACTAACCAAGATTCGATAATAAAGTCAGGCATAGATACACTAACTGCTCGAACTAATAAATTAGGAGGTAGAGATACACACCTCTATATGCTATATACTGATATGCTGCTCTGGAATCCACCAGAGAATCTCCTAAATTAGCAAATCGATGAATGTGTGTGCGCGGGACATTGATTTATTCACCAGATGTGCTAGAAAACCAATGCCCTGTCCAATTCGTCATACCTTCTTTGGCCCCACGCTGCCTCAAGGCCATTGCCTGAACGTATCTGCTAGCCTTTCCAGCCTACCTCCAGGAGGATTGCTGCAAAATACCCGGCAAAATACAAGGGTGTAAACCTACCAGTTGGGGAGATGGGCACACAATGCCTCAGATCTCATTTGTGGCCTAACTCGAGGAGGAATACTGGTCCAACTTGGATCCTCGAGGAGGACCTCAACCATAGTAGGCTGCTGGGGATTTAGGAGCCGGAGCACGGATGAATGCGGTGGTTTTTGCCGCAGCGCCTAAGGACGGAAGTGCACGGGAAGAGGGCGTTGGCGGCGGGGCAAGGACGGCATGGACGCGTAGGTGTGTTGCTCCCTGCTCTCCCAGCCAGCGTCGGCCGCGTCCGCAGCACCAGTGTCGGCTACACTTGTCCTCTTCCGATCGAGACGTCGCGAGACAAGCGTTTCTGGATGAGGGGAGGAGATTGATCTAGCAAGCAATTTTGGTATTTTCCAATGATTCAGGGACACGGGATGTCTTTTTTTTTGGGAACTACTCGCGTGATTTCAGGGGTTGCGGGTGATGGGACCGGTATTTTCCTCTGCTGGTGGAGTATGATCAGTCAATGAAAATTGCTAGACGCACACGAGGCTACTAATGACTTAATGCTAGTTGTTAGATTGAGTTGGAGGGTCTAATCACGCGGTGGTAGTTGGTCTGTGTACATTTTGTTTGGTGCGTGTAGACAAACTAAAGTTTGCTCTTTTATTAGTATAGTACAGATAGAGATTTTAAGCATATGTGGATCAACCCCGTTTACTCTATCTCCACTTGGGCCTAAATAAGACGTGACTGAGAACAGCTCCCGGGAAATTAAATCAATTAATGGAACCCAATTTGCGGGGAACATAAAACTATGCCGGGCTCTCCCGCTGACACCCGACTATAGAATTCTAAGAGAGCTGGAGCTCCGATCTGAGTCTCCAACCAATTTGGGATCTGGGAGACATAGCGAGATGGCAATGGTGGACGCCGAGATCCCCTTGATAACTGCCGCGGACAGGGCGCTCACCGGCGTCTCCGACTTCCGCGGCCGCGTCGTCTATCGCAACACCTCCGGCGGATGGCGCTCCGCCCTCTTCGTCATCGGTACGTACGCACTGTCGTAGCCAGCAGGCTGCTTCTACCTACTAGGGATAATCTTTGATGATGATGAACATAAAATTTGCGAGAAATCAATTGCTGATGAACTCACCACCGGTGCAAGTGCAGTGGTGGAGGTGGCCAGCACTTTGGCCTATTTCGGCCTCTCGGCCAACTTGATCACCTACATGACGGGGCCCTTGGGCCATTCCAACGCTGCCGCCGCCACCGCTGTGAACGTCTGGTCGGGGACGGCCAGCCTCATGCCGCTGCTCGGCGCCTTGGTTGCCGATTCTTGGCTGGGGCGCTACAGATCCATCATACTCGGTTGCACCCTCTACGTCCTGGTAATTATAAATGAAATCTTCCTTTGAGGAATCTTGCAGTTTGCACTTTAATTAGCTAGACGTACTAGGGTTGCACCCATGCATGAAATTACCAATTTCATTTCCATGCACTCATCATGTTCCCATCGCACTTTAATTAATAGTATTTCCTAGCTACTATCCATATATTAATTATAGTATGTTTTAACAGACTAAACTGGCTGCCAAATAATAAATACTATAATACTTACTTAATATATAGATGTCATTATTTCATAGTTATTAGGAAATACAAGTTTAAACCGCCGCATTCTTTGTGCAGGGATATGGCATGATCACTATTATTGTATCCACGCTCCCAACAACGCTATATTTGTCGTCACATGACAACAACAAGAAGAAGGACTTGTTATCAACGATGATGGTGGCCTTCTTCTACGCGTCTCTCTACCTCATTGCAATCGCGCGGGGCATAGACAAGCCCTGCGGAGTAGCATTTGCCGCCGACCAGTTCGACCCCGACCATCCGAGAGAGCGTGTCGCCCGTAGTTCCTTGTTTAATTGGTGGTACTTCTCAGCAGCCATTGGTATGGCCGTCGCCGTTGCCGTGATCAGCTACATCCAGGAGAATCTAGGATGGGGAATTGGATTCAGCGTGCTCTGTGCCATCGTGCTCTGCTCCTTTGCTGTGTTCCTCTTGGGGAGCCCCACCTACCGCATATTTGCACCCGCCCCTGGCACCGAGAGCCCCTTTACCCGCTTTGGGCGCGGGCTTGTCATGCTTGCCGCCAGGGCAAGAGAACACGCAGAAGATGAAGATGTCGTTACAATAATATCACAGCAGGAAGCACGCACCGTGCTGAGTCTGCTGCTCATCTGCACGGCGTGCCTCGCATATGGCGTGGTGTTATCGCAAATCATGACGCTCTTCAACAAGCAGGGACGCACCTTGGACCGTCACATCTTGGGCGGCCTTGAGTTGCCGCCCGCCGCGCTGCAGATGTTAACGCCAGTGACCATCATTGTGTCCGTGCCCCTCTACGACCGTGTGCTAGTTCCGGCACTACGCTGCACCAGGGGCAACCCGACAGGGTTGACGCTGCTGCAACGCGTGGGCACAGGCATGCTAGTGTCGCTGGCTGCCATGTGCGTAGCCGCGCTGGTGGAGGGCAGGCGGCTGGAGAAGGCGCGGGAGCAGGGCCTGATGGATGACGCCGGCGCGATGGTGCCCATGAGCTGGCTTTGGCTGGTTCCGCAGTACGTGATGGTCGGGGTGGCGGACGTGTTCGCCATGATTGGGATGCAAGAGTTCTTCTATGACCAGATGCCCAGCGAGCTGCGCAGCCTTGGCTTGGCACTCTCCCATAGCGTCATAGGCCTTGGAGGCTTCATCAGCGGTGCCCTTATCTCCCTCATTCACCGCATCACCAGCAGCTACGGCGGTGACAGCTGGTTTGCAGACAACCTCAACCATGCCCACCTCGACTACTTCTACTGGCTGCTCGCCGCCATCAGCGCCGCCGAGCTTGCCCTATTTATCCGCCTCGCAACCTCTTACGTCTACATGAATAATAAGGTTCTCAACTGACGACAGTGGGTGGCAACCAAAAGTTTTCTTGTATTCGGAAATCCTGATGATGACAAATAAAACCGAATGATTGATGATCTAAAAAAGACTATATATATGTTATCACTTATTTGTCCATCATGCATGGCCATGGATAGGTTTATTACTTTTTGTGTGGGAAAAGAGATCGTGATTTTTATATATTCGCGTATGGAAGAATAATAGCACTCAGCCCGAATACGAGGAATGCAAAGACGCTACATATATAGGGGATGCAAGATGCTACACAGGGGTTAGACTAGAAAAGCTCAAAAGCACACGGTGTTGTCGGTGTATCCCCTGTCTCTAGTTCATTGACGACTACGCAAGTTTGTGCGGTGACACGCCACGAGATTGTGACATTAATTAGAAAACAAGCGACGATGAATTAATATCAGGAAATTAAAAACCGCCAAACAGTTATCATTAATGTCGACGTGGAAAAAATAATATATGTTGCCAACTCACTAGTGGAAAACGGGGGTCTAGTCCAGGTTCGTAACGGTAGTCCCGGTTGCCCAACCGGGACTAAGCAACAATCGAGGCTAGAGCCCCCCAGTCTCCGTTCTGTTACAAACCGGGACTAAAAGCAACCACGTGGCCACCACGGAGAGCGGGGGCTGGAGGACCTTTAGTCCCTATTCGTAGCACGAACTGGGACTAAAAAAGCTCTGTCGCGGCAGAAAAGCGCATCAAAACTCTGGCGCGACAGCAGGTTCTGCCGCGGCAGAGTTTTCGGACGGTTTTCTGCAGCGGCAGGAGGGAGATGTTGGCGTAAGTGACGTGCCGAGAGATGATATATACAACTACAGAAATGAAGGAACCATTACAGAACATAGTAATGAATATAGAGATCGAAGTAACCTCTTTCTTTGTGCTTGGTCAAACATATTATAGGCACCATACAGTTTCATGCATACATACAATATAATTTGTCTTACGTTTTCTAATGTATAAATATAAAATCCCGATGGTATTATCCGCTTGAATCTATGACCTCCATAAGAAAAAATCTCACCAATTCCTCTTAAAGTGCTCGTATGCGATCCTTTGGTATGAGACCTCCCGTATCTGTTCCATCTAATTTAAAGAAGAGGATCATCAATGTATATGAATAAAAGTCAACACAATTGATGGTAATAAAATAAGACTACAAACAGTTTAGGTACTGCAAGTTGTTATAGGATTCTACCCAGCCCACTGGTCGATTGGTGAATGTAGTCGGAAACATAGTATCCACATAAATTATTCCCAGCTTCCTGCCTCAGACACTTAACAGAGTTCAATTAAAATAATAATCAAGCATGGTAATGTTATTGAAACAAGAATCAAAGAGATGCGAGGATCTAGCTATAGTACTACTTACATTGAGTTGTCAAAATCGCATCTCCTCTTTCCATTCACCCCTAAGTTTCTTGATGAACCGTTTTGAAATCATGCTCGGAAAAAAATGAGTAAATGGGTTATTAATTACTTGATATTAGGAAATGAACGAAAGATGTTGATATAGTGCGATAATGATTGAAATTATCTCTAGAGCATTTCAACCAGGTCTGCCCATCTCTCAAGCTCTTTTACGTTTCGAGTCCATCAAAAGTACTTTCCCTTGGTCAACTTGGATAATTAGCTGAATAAAGTGGAACATGTGCACGCATAACTTATCAATTACACTTAAATGAAATCGAATATGTACAAGACAGTAACACTTGAAGTTGTAAGGAAATAGTATTTCTGTTTTGTTTTGTTGTTTCACTAAAAACTGTAGCAAGTAATCCTCTATTTCCTGGGCCTTCTTTTTTACAGTATATTCATGAATGTTATTTGGATCAATGAACCAAGGTCATAGATTCGTCCTTTTGCATTCGAGAATCTTCATTCTACATAATATCATACAAAAGAATATAGCAAGGATAATTATACATGCAATTACCGATAGCGCCGTAGGCGCAAAAAAATTGCGCGGTTTGTGTCGTAGGGTTTTAGGTTTTTGTGCGGCGGCAGCAGGAATCTGTGGCGGCGGCGGGTTTCTTGGTCATAGTGCGGCGGAGGCAGTAATCTGCGGCGGTGGCGGGTTTTTGTGCTGCGGCGGCAGGGATCTGCGGCGGCGGCGGGTTTTTGTGCGGCGACAGCAGGTTTTTGGTTGTATGGGTTTTTTGAGACGGCGGCCGAGGCACAAGGTAAGCAGCAGCGGCAAGGTTTTTATGGCGGCGGCAACGGATCGCATAGGACCGGTGGCGGCAGCGGGGTTTTGACCAGGCGGGTGAGGCGATCGTGTGATCGCCCTAGCAGAGCGTCTGGCTACGGCAGTGGCGGTTTTGACCACGTGATGTAGACCTTGGCGATGATTTTAGTTGGCGATGTAGAACTCGGCGAAGATCTTGGTGTAGTCGTACAGCTTGACGTAGATGTTCGGGTCGATGTAGTCCGGCTTGATGTAGTGTAGATCTTGGTATCGATGTAGTCGCGTCTCGAAGCAGTGTAGATCTTGGTGTCGGTGTAGTTGCGTCTCGAAGCAGTGTAGATCTTGGTGTCGGTGATGGTGTAGTCGCTCCTCGAAGCAGTGAAAATCTTGGTATCGGTGTAGTCGCGCCTCGAAGCAGTACAGATCTTGGTGAACACGAGCTTGAAGCTGGCCTCCTGGAGTCGACGAAGGCCTATCTGCCACTGCTTGTCGAAGACGGCGCCGGCTAGCAATTTGCACCGTCTACCGAGCGAGCGGGCGCGTTGGCATGCAGCACACTGCCGCCCACGTCGTCGTAGTTGTGTGTTGCCGTACTCGCCGCCATGGATGTTGGATAGATCCACCGTTTTTCACCGGAATTTTGGATTTAGGTCTAGAGATTTATTTGTGGCTAATTGGATCTAATCTATAAAAACTAAAATTAAATCTAGTCTAAAGAACCGATCTAATCTTTGATTTTGATCGGATGCCGCGCTCCCGAGGAGTAATCTCCCCGGGGGCAGCGTGTTGCGGAAGTGGTGGAAGAACCTAGGATCGGCTCCGTGTGGCTAACCGCTCTGATACCATGTGGAAAATATTGATCCCTGAATATTGTGTTGTATTGCAATGACCCTCGTGGGAGTTTATATAGAGTTACGCGGGAGTAGGTGGAGACTTGGAGTAGAAGATGTAGAGTCCTAGTCTATTTCTAGCCTATACACGTATACGTACTCTAACAGTAGCCACTCTCCTACACATTTTTTCTTATAAATGGGGAACTAAAAGTTGGTCACATACAGGGCAGTTTGTTGCTAAAAGAAGTTGGCGCCACATATAGAATGTATTTCTTCATAAAATATTATTCATCTACCTATATATATTATTCCTTTTCATTCCCATTACTGGTATGGGTGTCTCCGTTAGAGCATGCTCATTTTTCTCCATTTGTAAACCCCACATCGTTATTCTCTCGCCACAATTTTTATATGTATTAGGTGTTAGCACTAATCTTGACGTAGCTCATGTTTTAGAGTCTATTTTGGTACGAGCCTGATCTGCATGTAGCTAGCACTATCAGCAGTAGACGTTTGAGCGTCCAGGTGACCTGTGTGCCTGCCGCGTCTGGGTGTGGTTGGAGGCAGCAGGAAAATCGGATCAGCTAGCATGCATGAACAGAAAATGTTCGTGCGATTTATTAATGCGGGGAGGGGGAGGACGCCCTTGTCCATGCGTGGTGTGGCGAACAACCGCATTGTGCCAGCAATCCACGCCAAACGCTGCCGGTTGTGACAATACTCCCACGACAAGGCCATGGGATCGAATTCAGCTGAGAAGGTTCCTTCCTTGGAACGCTCGGCGAGCTTCAGCAGCTGCCTCCTCAGCTTCAGTTTGCCGGAGCTGCTTCAGTGATTCTCGCCTCATTGGCCATCATGACCGTCTGCAGAGACGGGCCTCCTCCGATAGTAACCATGCCGGCTTCTTCTTCTCCTCCTCCGGGAACTCCA
This sequence comes from Avena eriantha, assembly GCA_910589775.1. Lineage (NCBI taxonomy): Eukaryota > Viridiplantae > Streptophyta > Magnoliopsida > Poales > Poaceae > Avena > Avena eriantha. Next base: position 434,910,402 of record OU342740.1, on the reverse strand, counting down.
CACCGGTGCGCCACACCGTGAGTGTCTTAGCGGGCGCAACGAACTTCGTCCTCCCTGTGGAGCTGCATGCAAGCATGTAATAAAATCAACGACCGATTGAGCATATGGTTGATGATTTATGCAACAAGTACAACCTCCCATTGATCCATAATAAGTGTCGCTGTATCTATCAGAGGAGGATCGAAAGGAATATGTGATGAAATTTATATATACATATAGACACACACACATACCTGTTGTGTGAGTAAGTGACATCGAGGATCTCTATCTCGCATTGTGCTCGCTGTGGATTCTTGGGAGGAGGAGTTCCACAGTCACCTTGCGCACTTCTCTGCTGTAGAGATTGCCAAACTTTTTTTTTTTTGAGAAAAGAGATTGCCAAACTTTGTTGGACTTAATCTTGTTATCCAGTTATTACGTCATGTTTTGTTTTCAATTTGTTTTTATCAGCTGCATGTAGTAATAGACTAAGTTCTAGTATAGTAGAGATGATATGCGTGCATGGCGATATATTCTGCAGAGAGCTTAGCAAAGAGACAGAGAGTGCTGGGCGAGAGGGTGGACATGCAGCCATTAGTTGAGTATGCGCATGCACATGTTACTAGAATTAGTCAAGGGGATTAGTGGTCATATTCTGTTAGTGCTAATCTGCATGTGTGCGCGTGGAGTATCAGCCGCCCAGTCAAGTTTGCCGTTGTGGGCTAGTTTGTCGCTGACACAAACTTGGCAGTGACTCAATCGTGCGCATGTGTAGCTAGTGGTGAGCAATAATCGGATCAGGACGGTGTGTGGCTTGGACGTGTATGCATATTTCCCTTTAAAAGCACTTGTGATCAGTTGAGTTAAAGAAGAGAGAACAAAAGAGAAAAGGCACAAGTTGTGGTGTCGCAAAGACTCTATGTGTTCATTGTATCCAGTGTGTCTGTCTTCTTCTTACTTGGGCAAAGCCATCATTTGACGCTGACTGAGCCGTCCTTGTGCTGCTTCTCTCCTGGGTAGCTCCCCGCAGTCACATTCACTATCGTCGACTCGCCTCCGACAGCTGCCACCGTCACCTCGAGGTTCTGAACCGCAACGTTAAGAAGGCCGGCGAGACACTGGGTGAAGGCCATGGTTAGCCCACCAGATTCCCGCTTCATGACAAGGGAGAACGTGCCCCCCATGCTCTGGGCCGCGAAATCAGCGAGGGACTTAGGGTAGCTATATACACAGTCAAAATAAAACGTGTAGACAGGCACATCGCTGGAATCGACCGGGCTAGGGTAGTTAGATATGTACCCATCACTAGTCACGAGCATGATAGCAGAGAGACCTCTCTGTCGGCGAGGACATTGAGCCCGGCCTGGAGACCCTTCCATGACAGGCGATGATGATGGAGAGGCGGTCCATGGGACTAAGATTCCGAACCAAAAACCGCATTGCGGTCTTCAGTTGGCCTGTCTTCCAGCCCTGCATGCTCATGCTTACGTCCACCACGGCAACAAGGTCCAGGCCCGGCCGGTCACTGGTGTAGTCACCTCCACTGAGCTCCAGCATCACCTTTTTCTTATGCTCCAAAAATGGGGCCACTGTGCTGTCGTTCTTGATCACCAGCTGCACGGTTCCGGGTTTGATCAGCGTCGGCCTCGCCTCTGTATACAGTATCAAAGCAGCCAATTATTAGAGTTTGTGACCCCCCCCCCCTCCATGTGTGTGCGCGCGCGCGTGCAGACCATAAATTGTAAAGAGACTATACTGTATTTTTCTATCTCTCACATCATTATCCTGATATTTGTGGGTGGTTTCTTTATTCCTTTCTTGCAAAGAGGAGCATATATTAATATCAGAAGATTCCAATTACACCCAGCCTCTGTAACAATGCATTGCCCAAGCGGCCATACGGATGTACACAGCTAAAAAAGAAAGAAGAATTACAAAAAAGAAAAATCCCGTCATCGCCGATCATAGATCTTAGGTTTTCACCATGAAGAAAATCCACGCTCTCAAAACAATACCTTCAACAAAGCCGTTATCAGGCCCAACCAATTAAGGCCAGACCCTGAGTTTTCACTCTGAAAGGTAGGACTATGAAACTCTCATGTGCAGTCGCCCCCACTTGCATGCCACTGCCCCAAGTCACGAGTCACGAAGCCAATTCCTCGTCACCACCTAGACTCGAACCCCCATAGTCTGTCCTCAGCTCTCGGTCTCCATGACGTTCTCCGTCAGCACCATAGAATAAGAACATGCCCCGTGATATTAACAGCCAATAGAGCTTCAAGCGCTCCCTCTGAACCCAAATGGTTAGAGTAAAACATGGGTGCGCACGATCGAATCCCTCCAATCTGGCAATCTACTGGCATTATTCGCCCATGGGAGTTCGCCGGTGCGGAGCCTTCCAGAACTCACCATTCCAACCAGATCACTAAGGACAAGCATCAAGCAATTCCTCATCTTGGCGGGAGAGAACCATATGACCGCCTCATTATTCAAGCACACTAGCAGGCCCCCACGTCGCCGATCAGAACAGCAAAGGAGAAGGCAAGGCAACGCCAGAGACAAGTACCAGATCGGAACAAAGTCCAGATCGAACCCATCTCTTAGCGCCCCCCGTGACCACACTTTGCCGCTCCGGCTCATGCCCACCATGGCCAGAAGGTCCATGGCCTCGCCTGGATCCCGCCGGCAAATAGGGTTAGAGGGCTGATCTAGGTCTTCCGAACGGAATCCCAACACCAGCGCCTCCTCCACCAGATCGCTGCCATGGGGGACCGCCGCCTCCACCCCGACCAAGGACACCGCCTAGGTCACAGCGCCTCAGCCTCCGACGCCACCACCCCAGCAGCTCCGGCTTCCGCTTCCGACGCACCGCCCACCCAGCTACCTTCGGCAGCTAGGCCCGCCGCCACCGCGGCGAGGGCCGGCGGAAGCGGCGGCGATCGGATCCAGTAGAGGGGGCTCGGGCGGCGATGCGTTTTGTCGCCCTAGCGTCACCTAGGGACGACGCGAGGGATGCTGGTGTATTTGCGCCAATCCAAAAAGGCCCTAAGTGCATTCTTTTCTATGAATGTGAATCCGATGGGATGGTTTTTGTGATATATTATATCTTGTTGACCAAATTTCTGGTCAAATATCTTGGCATCGGCCTCGCTTCTGTATACTGTATATTGAAGCAGTCAAAGAGGCCCTAAGTACATTCTTTGCTCTGAATTAATGGACACATATGTAATGATAAATAATATATAAAATATTCATGGTGCATTAATTTTAGTCAGAACCATTCCGGTTTATTAAGCTGACACATAGTCCAACAATCATTGGAAATGTGTTTTGAATATGAATCCGATGGGATACTTTTTGTGACATATTTATATTTCATTGACCAAATTTGTGGTCAAATATTTTTCTTAAACTTTGTGTCAGCCTAATAAACCAAAACAGAGGGAGTAGTATTTGATACTTTTACTCTTTGTTACTCCTATCTTAGCTGCATGCATGGTAAAGGTCAACAGTGATAAATGCCAGATAAACTATACAATTATATATGTATTTATCCTACCTCAACTTCTCCTGTGTAAACTTTAACCTAAACATATATTACCATATTAGATTCCCTCTTGTTTGCTTTGCGACAATTAAATAACGAAGAACGAAAATAAAATCGCAGCAAGGGGGACACAGATTTAACGTGGAAAACCCTCTCTAACAAAGAGAAGGGAAAAACCACGGACGCCAGCCAACGAAACTTCACTATAACGGAGAGTATTTACACAACGCCGGAGATTTCACAGATGCCTTGTCCCAGCCGACGGCTTACAAGAAGTATATATCGCGGTGGTAACCTAGGTCATCAATGATCCGCACGGGCCTCACTCCGCTCCGTCAGAAGTTGGCCTCTACTTTGTAGAATTTGGATCAATATATAACAAACTCCACCTTGAGACAAATTCCTTCTTGTAGTATCAACAGTAATCATCTCCCTGAAAAAACAAAGAAAACACTTTCGGCGCCAACAACCACTTAGGCTAAGCAGTTATACCAACTAAGCTTGAACATAGCTCAAACTTAGCAAGAGGAACAGGCTTTGTCATCATATCAACAGGATTATCATGAGTGCTTATCTTGCATACCTTTAGTGTACCTTGTGCAACAACATCACGAACATAATGGTACTTGATATCAATGTGCTTTGTTCTCTCATGGAACATCTGATTCTTAGTAAGGTAAATAACACTTTGACTGTCACAGAATAGGTTAATGCAAGAATCATCCTGACAAAGCTCAGCATACAAACCTTTCAACCAAACAAACTCTTTGCAAGCTTCAGCAACAGTCATATATTCTGCTTCGGTTGTAGATAGAGCAACAATTGGTTGCAGCATTGCCTTCCAACTCACGGCACATCCACCTACCGTGAACACATAACCTGTGAGGGACTTCCCCTTATCTAAGTCGGCAGCAAAATCTGAATCCACATAGCCTGCGAGTCCCTCATCAGTCTTGCCAAACTTCAAGCAAGCGTTGGATGTGCCACGGAGGTACCTGAAAATCCACTGAACAACTTTCTAATGTTTTTTATCAGGATTAGCCATGTAACAACTCACCAAACTCATAGCATATGATAAATCAGGGAGAGATCAAACCATAGCATACATCAAGAAACCAACAGCCTCTGGCGACGGGCCTCACTCCGCTCCGTCAACGATCGTCCCAAGCCTCCGGCGACGGGCCTCGCTCCGCTCCGTCAGAAGTCGGTCTCTACTTTGTAGAATTTGGATCAACATATAACACCCCTAATTCCAAGAAAACCTGGTTTAGACATGTATCAAATTAACCAGGTTTGACGAGGATACCACTTAAGGAAACACATTTAACCAGTGGTATAACTATAAAACGAAGCAATGGATATTTCATGGATAAAAGCTTCCCCCTCCATAAAACCATATAACATGTTGTTGCAAGCTACAACTGGTGAGACGAACTACATACACTCGTCATATCGGTTTATCCCATTATTTCAATGCAACACTAATTATATATACATACCGGAACTTGTGCATTGGCTGGCCAGATTTGTTGCGGAAGCCGTGACCTACAAAAACAATAAAGTTGATTGCAGGAGTTGGAAAAATATATTTACAAGTACCATTTTTCAAGTAAGAATCTATAATAGTACTCAAAGATTATATACTAAACAACGCATATGCGTCTTAGGTCCTTGATGCACCGGCACCTTTCTAAGTGTCTGCGCTGGACATGACCTTCGTCCTCCTACTTAAACAACACATTTTGTTTGTGAGACGTATGACCCCCTCCATCGCATTGTTGGGCTGGCCCTGTTCCTATTATTATATTGTGATCCAGTGCCGAGTATCTTTGCTCGTTAGTCTCCCTCTCTCTCTTATTTAGTTTGGGTGGGCACGTATCCAAAGAGTCTCACTTACTAATTAAAATCAAGACATGGAGGAAAAACCTGTACACATTAGATAGAGAATATGGATGGAGTACCTCCTGATCGTAGGGTTCTTCAGAAAGAACTGACAAATAAATCTCATCGACATTCTGACCCAATATATGTCTATCAAACACTTCTTCATTAAGATCATTAGTTGTGAGACCTTCATTCAATTTAATGCTCAGCACGATAAACTCTGTGACATACTTTTTGTCATTGTGATCTTATGTTTTAGCTGCAGGCAATGTTATCGTCACATTGCATTTGGTTTGGGGTTTCACAATGTCCTTGTTTGGCTCCATGGAGTACGGGCAACGGGCTCGTCGTTTGAATATTGAATGCAATGAATTTATCTGTATCATTGCTCAGCTCAACCGAACATGATAATATTAGTTCTCATTCCCAGAATTAGCAAACTGCAGCTCCAACGGTTCTACTCTAAGCATGTCATCCTCCCAATATGACGGTTTTATCTGCATGTATGTAAGAAAACAATATCAAGATGCATTCCCTTTATTCATATATATGTGTACATGCATCGTATCGACACACGACTCCAATAAATTTTCCGTTTCTTCTACCCTATATGGCAACAAAGGTGCACTATTTTCCTAACGAAATGTTTTAAATACTGCATATAGAGAATACATAAGAACCCTGATCTAATTATTTAATAAGATCAAATTACTTAATTTAAATTGCATGAGATTGTTGTATCCAATCGCCGTAGATAAAGGTTAAACATATATGTGAGATTATATTGTACCTGGCCAGCCGCAGAATCATGGGCAATCGTTCTGCAATTAGCCATACTTTCCAATTCAACAAATTTGCTCATTATTTCTGAGATAGAAGGGCGTGCATACGAATCAACCTTTTGGGAAAGTGACCCTATCTCTATGCATTTTGTTACTTGTTTGTCATATTTCAGCGATGTTTCCTTCTCTGATTTATTCCATCTATGCCTCCATCTTCTTAGTATCTGCAATAATACCAAGTTATTAAAGTTCGATGTCAAAATATTTTATCTAAACAGTTTTCATATCTATTCAACAACTAGTATACAAAACAACAAAAATTTTGCGGACACCAAATTTTCCGAAGAAATAGCACGTAAAGCATAGAACTACAAATAATCGATATATGCACTTTATATGTACTAGCTAGACAAAACTAAACATGGGACCAATTGCAGTGATGGCTATGTGGAGTGCTCCACACACTAATTTATTTCCTCTTATTGTATTTACTAATATTTTCATGTTCATATTAAATTAAATCAAGTAAGACAAAATTGTCCTAGAAATTTATTCCTTGTAATAAATAGGGTGTCAAGACAAATTCTGATGTAGAGACCGCTACTTACTGCACCTATTCACGATGTCGTAAACACACTCTTTCTATATTGATAATAAGAGATTGATGACGTAGGGTGAAGTCCGCATCCGTTGGAAACAACACTAATGGCAGCACCTTCTACTGGTCGCTCTGAGTCACCCTAGGGAAGTAACAAAAAGTTGAGTGAATATGTAAAATGGGGTCTGGCTTTGAATCTGCTTACCATTAGTACCACAACGAAAATAGTTCATAGTGTGGTCTTTCATTCAAATGTGATTGTATTTTGTATCTTTTATTTTAAGTCAAAAACCGAAAGTAAAAGGAGAAGCCAACGAGGGAGTGCCACTTGTTAGAAACACTAGTGGAGAACGGGCCTCTAGTCCCGGCCCATAAGGGGCTTTAGTCTCGGTTCTAGAACCGGGACTGGAGAGGCGGGACTAAAGGCTCACCCACTAGTTCCGGCCCGGTTACCAGCAGAGACCAATGGGTGTCCACGTGGCCTCCTGTGCGCGCGCGGGGTGCCCCCCATTAGTCCCAGTTCCTATTATGAACCGGGACAAATGGTTATCTGTCGCGGCAACATTTTAGTCACTTTCTCTGCCGCGGTAGAGAATTCATTTTTGTATCCTTTTATTTATTTCTTTTTTTCATTTTAAAATAGTTTTCTACGCTACCACATACTGTACACGTTCGTGCATATATAAGATAACTTTGTCTTAAGATCGAGCATACAAATATATACATGGTAGTTACATGGAGATAACAAGGATGAACAGGCTTCTGAATCTTGATGCAGTGATGACTTAGTGGATGCACCACTTCAATCACCAGGGTTGAACATTTTTTTTACAGTCGTAAGGCTGTTCATAGTGGGAGTATCATAGATGGTATAATACAATATATAGAGGTTGCATTATACACTAGTATCGTATGCATGATACATATACTAGGGTATGATAAACTCCTCTATGACCAGCCAAAGAACAAATACAACCGAAGCTAATATGGCGTATAAACTGAAGACCGCACTAGCGGTTTGACTACCCTGAGCCCCAAATGTAGCGGAAATGTAGGCACCAGCGACACTGAGGACCAGGCCTACCAGCATAAATTTAACGAATGCAAGCATCGAAGCCTTTAATTTTTCCAGGTGCATCAGGAGTATCAATAGTGTCAGCCCTACCGCCATGGTGAACATGTTGAAAACCATGTATTGACATGCCCGCACACCATTATCAGCAGTTGTTGCAGGAGCTGGAGCGCCAGAGTTCCCAGCTAGTATTGAACTTTGGAAACAGTGGTCAGATGACATCCCGTCTGGTGGATGCACACTTGCTTCGAATACGATGCCCACAAAGAGTGTTGCCACCGTCATTAGCCAACCACGCATCTTTTCAATGAACTCTTTATTAGCTTGTGCTACCGGATCGGCTAGTGCCGCATCACAACTTTTTTTTTTTGAGGGAAACTTCCATGCTTTATTAATCAATGGTCAAATGTACAGGGATTAACATAGTATTATGGGGATTTAAGAGCCACAGATGGCACCCCGGGCCTAAACTAATAGCATATCGAGCCAAGTTATGAGCTTCTGTGTTCGAGGTTCTTCCCTCGTGGATGAAAGAAATACTCTCAAAATCTAAACTATGACTGATAATCTCCTTGACAACAGAAACATAGCATCCGCTAGTATCTTCCGCAATATCCTTCACAACTTGCATGCAATCGCTCGCAACCACAATTTTCTTGAGGTTAAGGTCTTCCGCAAGTGCAAGTGATTCTCGGCAAGCAAGTGCTTCTAGGGTCGGAGGGTCAGTCACACCTGGGAACACCACAGCCGAAGAGCCAAGATACAGACCATCAATGTTCCTGAAGATAGCAGAGACTGCTCCAACTAATTTATTCCTGGATACTGCGCCATCTACGTTCCCCTTTAAATGGTCAGGAGGAGGGGCAATCCACTTCTGATTAGAGCTACCCACTGGACTGACTGACCTCACCTGTGGAGACGGATTAGGTATCAACGACAGTTCGGACAGGTAGGTCTGCACAAAACCATGGGTGGACAGCGGGCTTTGAAACTCGCCTTCATGAATTGCTTTCCGTCTGGCTGTCCATATGGCCCACAAAGTCACCAGAACCCTAACAAAATCTTGATGGGGCAATGATTCCATCATGGTAAAAATCCACCTCTTTGCACTAGGTTCGGTTGTGGCACACATATGCTCAACAACTTCCTCATCCGAAAGTGCCCAAACACACCTTGCCATTCTGCACTCGATCAATGAGTGACGCCATGAATCTTCCGAACAAAAGCTAGTATTTGCCATGTTACGATGATGGAGCAAATCCGCTGTCGGGAGTGATTGTTTTGCTAGACGCCATAAGAACACCCTAATCTTAGAAGGTACATTTACTTTCCAAAGCATGCACCAATTTTTGCTTTCCCTTGAGGTGTCCGAGCTAGACGACCTGCCCTCCAACCAAGCCTCTCTTCTCTGCTTTGTTTCAGCTAACATTCTGTAGCAGGAGCGAACTGTGAAACAACCCTTCTCAAAATTCCAGGACCAAAAATCCTCTATATTACGGGTACAGAGAGGCATCCCCAAGATGATGTCTGCATCAACTCGACTAAATACATTCTGAATTTTTGCTCTGTTCCACGATGCCGTGGTAGGATTAATTAGCTCACTTACCAAGGTAGGAGGATCATCAGATAGGCAGGTGATCGGCCTCATCATTTCACCATGGGGGATCCAATTATGTGACCAAATTTTCGTTGATTTCCCATTGCCGACCCTATGGATTAAACCTTGAGCGAGGACATCTCTCCCCTCCACCAATGCGCGCCATATTTGAGATGGATGTGATCCCAACTCTGCTTCAAGAAAATCTACTAGTGGGAAGTAGACTGACTTCACAATACGTGCACTCAGGCTGTTTGGCTCTTGGAGAATACGCCAAGCTTGGCGAGCCAACAAAGCAAGATTGAAAAGTTCCGTGTCTCTAAAACCCAAACCTTCCATATACTTGGGTTTTGTCATCTCCTCCCAAGAGACCCATGCAGTTTTGCGCTCTCCATCCTTACTCCCCCACCAAAATTTTCTGATCATAGCATCAATATGTTGGCATAGTCCACGGGGAAGCTTGAAGCAAGCCATCGAGAACACCGGAATAGCCTGTGCAACTGATTTTATAAGAACTTCTTTTCCACCTGCAGACAGTATCTTCTCCATCCACCCCTGAATTTTCTGCCAAACACGATCTTTCAAGAATTTGAAGGCGCCATTTTTTGATTTCCCTACATCAGTAGGCATACCAAGATATTTTTCACTAAGTGATTCATTGGGCACATCTAAAATTCCTTTAACCTCATCATGAATAACTTGAGGGCATCCTTTACTGCAAAAGATTGATGACTTGTCTAAATTAATCTTCTGACCAGAAGCCTGACAATATAGCGTAAGAGACTCCGAGATCTCAGTTGCACCCTCTCCATTTGCCTTGAAAAACAGCAGGCTGTCATCTGCAAAAAGAAGGTGGTTCACCGATGGTGCCGATGAAGCCACTTTAAGTCCACTGTGGTTTGATGACTCACTTCTATGGTTTAGGAGGCACGAAAGGCCCTCTGCTGCTAACAAGAAAAGGTAGGGTGAGATAGGATCCCCTTGCCTTATCCCCCTTGATGGCTTAAACTCTTCCATTCTTTCTCCATTAAAAAGTACCGAGAAAGAAACAGTGGAAATCATCCCCATAATCACTTCAACCCACTCATGAGCAAAACCAATTTTCAACATGATGGCCTTCAAATAATCCCACTCTACACGGTCATATGCTTTCATCATGTCTAGTTTTAGGGCACACGATCTGTGCTTTTTGGCTTTGTTTCTCTTCATAAAGTGAAGACATTCATATGCTGCAATTATGTTGTCCGTAATGAGACGCCCAGGAACAAAAGCAGATTGTTCCTCAGAGATAATGTGAGGCAGTATTCTCTTCAAACGATTAGCAATGGTTTTGGACGCAATCTTATACAAGACGTTACATAAACTGATCGGTCGGAATTGAGACAAGAGGGAGGGATTTTGTACCTTGGGAATTAACACCAACACTGTTTTATTAATAGATTCTGCACTCTCCTCCCCCTCAATAATTCGGAGCACGGCCTTTGTAATATCTTCCCCACAAATGTCCCAGTTACGCTGGAAAAAATGCGCTGCCATCCGGCCCAGGCGCTTTTGTGGGAAACATCTGGAACAAGGCATTTTTTATTTCTAGAGCAGAGTATGGAGCCAACAAAGAACTGTTCATCTCGGCTGTAACTTTGCATGGGACCGTGTCAAGTACATCCTCCATATTTGATGTCCCTTCAGAAGTGTACAACTTCCTATAAAATTCTGTAGCCAAAGAGTGCATTTCAGAAGTATCCTCCGTCACTTCCCCATTCTCCTTAACCAACTGTTTAATACGGTTCTTCCTTCTGCGTTTGCTAGCTCGCTGATGGAAGAAACGGGTGTTTTTATCCCCCGCCGACAGCCATTCCACCCTGGAACGTTGTTTCCACATCACCTCCTCTCGGTGATAGAGCTCAATAAGCCGATCATTGATTTTCACCTCTACATGGGACGGTGCAACCCTGGTTGGATTATTACGCAGCTCTTCAAGCTCTCTCTTCAGCTGGCGTATTTCTTTATTAACACTACCGAAGGTCTCCTTGCTCCATGAACCAAGAGTCCTTGACAGATTCTGTAGCTTCTCATGCATCTCAGAAACTGTATTACAGCTGCCCTGCCAATTTGATTCAACCGTTGGGCGCAGCTCTATATGGGATTCCCACATCAACTCGTAACGGAACACTTGACGCGTCTGGGCCCGACTCGCCGCTCCATCCAATTCCAGTAAAATAGGACCATGATCAGAAGTAGCAGCAGTAAGGTGTTTAACAGCCGCAATAGGGAAGATGTTAACCCACGACGGATCTGCCAGACACCTATCAAGACGGACACGAGTAAAGCTCCCACCGGCCACCTTTTTTTCAAAAGTCCAGCTCCGGCCTCTGTATCCCAAGTCTGCCAGACCGCAGACATCTACAGCATCACGAAATCCATCTATTTGCACTTGAGAACGCAAACCAACACCCATATGTTCCTCTTGCCGAAGCACCTTGTTAAAATCTCCTAGGCACAACCAGGGTAAATCATTTTCTGCCTTAATCCCCTTCAAAGTATCCCAAGTCTTGTGCCTTTCATTTACTTGAGCCTCACCATAGACGCAAGTCAGTCTCCAAGCTTCCCTTCCCACTCCTAGCACACGAGCATCAATATGATATTTAGAGAAACGAAAAACCTCTAGTTTAGCATCATTATTCCAAAATATTCCCAGCCCCCCACTTCTACCAGAACTACCTACTGCAAAGGCATTGTCATACCCCAACATACCAGCTAGACTCTCCACCCTAGCTTTATTTATCTGAGTCTCAACAATACACAGAATAGTAGGGGCAAACTTTCTTGCGAATTCGCTTAGCTCTCGGACCGTCGCGTCGTTGCCAATCCCGCGACAGTTCCAGCCTGAGAGACTCAGTGGTCTCGGCGGTACTCCCCATGGGAGCCCGCCGATCCTGAGATATCATCTCCAACATCCTTATCACCATCAGATTTGTGTCTCTTGGGATCCCTCTTTGGCCGAGGGCTAACTGGCAGAGCAGATGCCAGCGGAGGTGCATTAAACGGATTAACCAAATTATTTACCGAGACAGTTTGTGTTCCCTGACCTTCTTTAGTACCCGGTATGATAGCATTTGTGGAGGGACGCTTCCTATTGTTATCAACTTCTTCCATGTCCGAATCACCCTTATGGTTTGCCGCAACGACCAACACATTTCCCTCGCCGTACGGTTCCTCATCAGTATAAATATCAGGGGCAAAACCAGTCCGTCCACGTCCTCTTCCTCGATCAGAACGACCAGCTCCCCTTCTGGGACCTCCACGTCCGCGCCCTCTACCTCTCCAGCTTGGATCGGCAAGTAGCCACGGACCGAATTTGCGATCCTTCTCTGCATGCAAGCCATTGCCATGTTCCTTGTACACATGTCCCAGAAGGCCACAAACTTCACACCAATTTGGAATACGCTCACACTCTGAAGATATCCCTTTTGCCTCCACGTGAAATAGAGACAGCATGTTTCAAGGGTTCACGGACATCTATCTTCACTTTTACTCTGCAGAAATTGCCAAAAAAAGTCCATCGAATCGGGCTCTGCCGCCTCAAACTTCCCAACCCTCCTAGCTAGATTTTCAGCAAGTGGTCTATATGCCTCCGGCAAATCATGTATTTGTGCCCACATAGAAATCAAATTGAGACTAATTGTACTAGGCTTTGTAAAACCATCATAAGGTTCAATGCATACTGGAAGATTTCTGAAATTCCATGGTCCACCTTCCATTACTTTCTCCCAATCACCAAGACAGAAAAATTGGAGAATATACAGGTTACTCTCGATAGCTCTGAACTTCACATCTTAAGCTAGACCCCATGCAGAACGCATATTCCCGAAGAACCAAGTCTGACTGTACGGTGCCGCATCACAACTGGCAGCTAGACGCCAAACTCGGGCCAGAAAGCTCGGCCCGCCGATGACACTGGACCGAGCCGAGCCTGCCATCATGGACCGCAGCAAGCTCGGGCCGAGCCTGGCTCGGCCCGGTCCAGCTCGTTGGCTCGCCCTTTTTTTTTCTGAATTAAAATCAGATGAGTTAGTGGCATGTGATCGTTAGTTGGGCCGTTTTAGTTAGAGGCCTGGATAGATAGACAGTGAGCGGACGCGGACGTGCTTCTTCTTCCTGGCTACGGTGCCCAGCAGTGCAGCCTCCACCTCGTCGCCCTGAACAGCGGGCGCCGCGCCGCTCCGCCGTTGCTCGTCCGCGAACAGCCTCTCCGCCCGGCACTGCCGCCACCGCGCTGCCCCGCCCCCACCCCCTCCCCCCCGTCCAGCACGTCCGCCACGCCGCCCAGCACTGCAGCCTCCGCCTAGTCGCCCTGAACAGCGGCCGCCGCCCCGCACCGCTGTTGCTCGTCATCGAACAGCCGCCGCCGTGCCGCCCCGTTGAAGGGGGTCCACCCGTCAGTAACACAGCACGTCAGGCTCGCGAGCCGCACCGAGCTGGACCGAGTTGGAGGGAAGCTCGAGCCGAGCTTACTTCTGCGGCTCGCCGGCGGCAACGAGCTGGCTCGGGCTCGGCTTGGAACGAGCCAGCTCGCGTCCAGGTCAGCCTCTGTAGCTTCCAACGCTGCTGCATTAGCACGGGGCACCGCTGGGTCAAAGTGAAGAGCTGCTGCTACATCAGCAACATCGGCACCAGCCGCAACACAGCAACGGTCAGCAGCTTCTCGAGCTGCTGCCGCCGCCGTTGCTCCATCACCGCCTGCTGCATCACAGCGAGAAGCGGCTTCTCGAGCCACCGAAGAAGCTGATACAGCAGGACGACCGAAAAACAAAGTCCACATACTGTCGGACGTACCCGTCTTATCCACCAGTGTCTAATCCAGCTGTAAGATAAGTGCAAGCATTTCTACATATTGCAAAAAACACTCTACTTTACGTCCACATGTAATCGGTTGGTCCTTGTTTTTTCACAAATCATAGCCCTGTGTTTCTTTTATATTTTGTTATAGTCAATAGAATTGGTTAATCGACTTACCGTATGGCAGAATGAATGATTAGGAATAGAAGAAGGTTTAACTAGAACGATTATGGGAGCAAATCACATTATTAGGAAGGAAACAACCATGGCTGCAGGACGACGTAGAAGGATGTGAGAGAAGAATTAGTAACAACAAGATTAGGAAGGAAAAATCTAGCACACAGCTCCACTTGCCGCAATTAGTAAAAAAATCAAATACATGGAAGCAATTAGTATAGACAGAATATACGTGAGATCTGGAGCATTTACTCCTGGTTTACTTACTCGGCCAGAATTTATGGAAATCGTTTATTTTAGGAAACCATACGGAGGAAGAAAACAAGATGGAAGGAAGCAAATAAATCAGAATTGATCCAGGCCATGGTGGCTGTGCCGGATCTGGTGGCGTTCATGGTGGCCTTGCCGGATCTGGTGGCGTTCATGGTGGCCTTGCCGGATCTAGCGGTGCCAGAGCTCATGGAGATCTAGGAGCGTGGGATGGCTGGAGCACGGGACGAAGGGGGGTGGGTGTGGAGAGTAGATCACCGACCCATCGCCATGCAGGAGGAAAGCCCTGGCCGCCACGACCGGGATTGTTGGAGGAGGCCTCGCCATGTCGATGGTGGTGGGGTGCAGTGTGTGCGGGAGGTGGATTGGAGGGAGAGGGGACGAGAGTCACGAGACAGGGTGCGGGACAGGAACGAGATGCACATGTCCACTTTCTGGTCAGGGGCGTGATTGTGTACTAGGTCCAGGTTCAACTTGCAAAATTCATCGGCACGAATCTAGAAACGACGACTTGCCTCAGCACAGCGGACCGCGGCTCTTCGAGCTTCCAGCGCTGATGCAACTGCATCTCTACGTGCTTTTCCTATGGAGGTGAGCAATTTCTTTAGATGCTTCGTGACTCTTATGGATGTCATGCCATATGGAAGTCCTTCGAGCTACCCATGCTGCTGCCGCCGCATCGTCACGGGCAAGAGCGCAACGGGCAGCAGCTTCTCGGGCTGCTAATGTTTCTACTGCTGCCTCGGCACATGCCACAACACAGCAGTCAGCAAAAGCATTTGCTGCTTGTTGTAAAGAGTATCATGTTGTTGATCAGAGCAAACAGATGACACACTGGCTGTGTCAGTGCTAAAGCCTGCATCCTGTTGTTGTTCATACTGCACCGTGTCAACTGGTCGACGACAGGCATTTCCCGAGGAGCACGCTCATGCGGCTTTTCCGCATTTTCGGAGCAGGCAGTGCTTCAAAGTTCCTTCTTTTTAGACCTTGGTTTAATTAACAGCAGAGTACAAGTGTGCCAGCCCTAAACCTTTATAGCTCATGTGCCAGCACTAACGTCACCGTTCCCACTACCACTCTTTTTCCTTTTTACGAGGAAAAAACACGGCAACGTCAGCATGGACCTCAGCGAATTTTTTTAAATTCAAAAGCTTCACATTGTTTCAAAACATATCGGAAAAAAAAATCCAAGTACATATACATGTCTCGATTCTAGGTAAAATATCGTACTCACTTATTTTTTTCACCGGACCTACACAAAACTGACAAATCTGAGGACCAAAAACTTATATTTTTAGTGGCAACTTAGAGCTTCTTTCTCTGTGTAGCCCAAAATATAATGTAGTATTCAACAATATCTCACATGTCCGTAGAAACCAGCTTCATTTGTATAGACAAGACAATGTAAACGTCCATTTATTGACTTCTTTCCCATGGGTAACTACATGCCAAAAAATATCTACATTTCTCTATGTATGCGGACTATATGCATGGTCATACAGTTTTTCTTCGAAAGTATATTTGGAAGATCAAAGTACCGCTAAAGATTAAGATCTTTATGTGGTTTGTGCTTAAAGGAGTTATTCACCAAAGATAATTTGGCTCGACGAAACTGGAATGGTTGTAAGAAATGTGCGTTCTGAGATTCCAACGAATCAATCAACCATTTTTTTTTGATTGTCCCTTCGCAAAATTAGTTTGGAGAGTTATTCAGTTTACTTTTGATATCTCTCCTCCAACCAATGTTACGAATATGTTCAGAAATTTGTTGAATGGAGTAGATAAGGTCTCTAAAGAAAAAATTAGAATTGGTATTTGCCCTTTGTTTTAGGCTATATGGACCTGTCGAAACGATATTGCTTTAACAAGAGTACGAACTCTCACTTCTTACAGGTTATCCGTATGGTTACCCATTGGATCCACGATTGCAAAGGGAGTCTATACACTCTGGATGCACCCGGCCGGGAGGCGGTTGCTCGTGCTATCTACTGCCAGGCTGGTTGGCAGCCTACTAGAAGACTTCAAGATGCATAGATTTATTTCGTTTTTCTTTCGTTGGTTGATCCATATATCCACGCTTTGTGATCCATGATTTGTAAACTTTGAATCTTAAACTTTGGGTAATAAAGGGGTTGTGTGCATCGCTTGATGCAGAGGCCAGGCTGATGCTCCCATTTCAAAAAAAAATCTCACTAGATGATGTGTGCTAGATGGAATGTAAGCATGGAAATAAATGCATATATAAATTATTATATCGTGTATTATAAAGTGCATGTCAAGTTGTGTGAATACTTTAGGTTCAAGGCTAAACACTACGGGAACAAATGTAGACGCCGAGGGGGGTCTCAACACCGAGGGGGAAATGTCGGGGCCCTTGGCATATCTCGCGCAGTGCCCACGGCCAGACAAAACCCTCGGCATAGCCAAACCGTCGGCATATAGGAGCAACACCGAGGGGGACCATCGGCGTAGGAAAACCCTCGGCATAGATAGAGCAACGCCTAGGGCCACCGTTGGCACAGGCTGAGCACGCGTCACATTCGAGCGTTAGGGATGACCGCTGGACATACAGTTCACGGCGTAGGGAAATGCCGAGGGGTTTACCGTCGGCGTAGCTCTGTGTACACGTAGTTAACGGTGCATAGCAAATCCCAGGGGGTGACCATCAGTGTTGCCACGAGCATGTGAAAGAACATGTGTGCCCCCATTTGTGGTTTTGGTAATCGATGATAATCTTTATGGGCTAATGTTTGCATTGAATTTTACTTGTAGGATTTATCCATAGGCAATGATTGAATCATATGTTTGGCTTCAAGATTGGAAGAAGAAGAAAGTAAAGGATATCAACTATTGATCAAGGTTTCAAGGAATGATCCGAAAATTGATCAAGTATAAGTTGAGCCTGTTCAAGTGTGTCTTAAAGAACAAGATGATCTCAAGTGTACCTACAAGAAACCAACACAATAAAGAAAGAAGAAATGAAGTGCAAGTTCAAGATGTGCCATATCGAAGAGATTATATGCTTGAAGCTTGCCACCCTTATGGTGATCATGGATATGTGAAGATATGCCTAAAAGAGAGGCTCTTCCATAGTGGAGTATGGGGAGCAAATTCCAAGTCTTCACCCAGCTAGCGCAATGAAGAAAGGTGCTCCATCTTGAGGTGTAGAAGATCATCAACATGAAGATCATGTGGAATGTGCACAAGGAAAAGGTATAATCTTGATAGAGTTTCTTTCTTACCGGTATCGTGGTGTTAGTTAGGGAGACCGGTTTATAGGATAGATAACCGTACTATCAAGAGGGGCTCTCAAGTGAGTAACTTAATCATATCCCACGGTGAGAGCTCAAAACTTTGCATACTTGGCATCATCTTATTTGGTTCTTATTTGGTTCTTATCCATGAGAGGATTTAGAGCTTGTGTTATTCTCCATGACAAGCTCAAGTTCATCAAAAACGGATTTCATATGCATTATCTATTGCGTTTTCGATATTGGAGGTTTTACCGATTTGTCTTTTATAGATAGGTTAAACCTTTCATCATTTGGTTCTATCCTCTCTTCCTGGACTATGATGGTTACCTGTATGATCCTGTGTAACTTGTTACTATCTTCTAAACGAGACCAAGATCATCAAAATCGGACTCCGGATGCAAAAGTTATGTTCGTTTTAGTTTTGTTGGTTCTGCCAGTTTTCGGAGGGGCAGATTATCCGGCGAGAATATCCGCCCCCTATACTGAGGGGCGCACCGCGAGGTTCTTAGCCATATTTTGGCCCGAGGAACCCGAAATATCCGAGGGAGCGGCGGATTATCCGGCATGGGAGGTGTCAAACGGTCATATTTCGTTGGAGAGGGGTATAAATAGACCCCTTCTTCCTCCTTAGGCTAGTTGATTGCATTCTCTCTCTCCTCCATTGTTTTAACCATTAAGAGCTTGAAAGTACTCTCAATCCCTTCCATATATTTCGAATATTTTGGGGGATTTGGAAGGGGATATAGATCTACAACTCCACCAATCCATCTCTCCTCTATGTGAGAAGAACATCTTGGGATCTAGATCTTGGGGTTTTTTTTGTGGATTTCCTCTTGTGTTATTCCTCTCTTATTCTTCCACTAGCTTTTCTAGCTTTGATAGAATTTAGGAGAGAAGGACTTGAGAACTTCTGGTGTTTTTGCCATTGCATTTGGTGTATCTGTTTGAGTTCTCGGTGAGGATTCGATTGGGTAAAATGTGAAAAGCTTTTTACTCTTGGATTCTTGGAACCCTAGACAGTTTAGTTGTTTTGAAGGTTTGTGGATTACTTGGGGCCTACTATTAAGTTGTGGAGCTTTTCCTGAGCTTATTTGTTGGGAGCCTCCAATTGAGTTGGGGAGAAGTGTTCCAATCTTTGTGAGAGGTTATGGATTGCCACCGACAAGTGCACCAGTAGAGAAGTCAATCAAGCCTCTTGTGGCGAGGTTCATACTAGAATAGGGTGAGGCATTTTGTGGCGTGGTGGTCTTAGTAGCGCCCATCCCTCCAACGAGACATAATCCCTTTATGGGAGGAACTCGGTAATAAATCATCGTCTCCGTGTTCCTCGGTTATCTCTATACCCGAGCTATTTAATTATGCACTTTACTTTGTGATAGCCTTCGTGCTTGAAGTCTTATATCTAGCTATCACATACTTGCTTGTATTGTTTAGCATAAGTTGTTGGTGCACATAGGTGAACTGTAGTTTATATAGGTTTTGTGCTTGACAAAGTAAACGCTAGGTTTATTCCGCCTTTGTTAAGCCCATCTTGTAAAAGTTTTAAACCGTCTTTTTACCCTCCCCTCTAGGCGACATCTATGTTCTTTCAGCATGCACCTGTGAACATACCAGTACCTACGCCAAGGGTACTCCCCTCGGCATTGCTCCATCTACGCCGAGGGTACTCCCCTCGGCATTGTTGCACCTATGCCGAGGGTATTCCCCCGGCATTGTTGTTTTCCCATTATTTTAGACCTTTGATTTATATATATATATATATTTGATGGGTTCGTAGCATGGAAAACAAAAAATTTCTACCGCAAGAACAAACAAAACCCAGATCTAATCTAGATAAAAACCAAGATCTAATCTATTAGACATGTGCAACGAGATAGATCTGTACTAACCCTTGTAGATCCGAAAGCGTTACGAGATTCGGATCTCGTGGTTGATGTAGTCGATCACTTGCTGATCTCAAGATCGAGTAGACGATCCTTCCGGCGCCACGTTCCGGCAGCGCTTCCGCAGTCGGTCACACATGCGGAGTCGAAGCAGACCTTCCTCTCCCCGTTCCAGCGAGCAACGGAGGTAGTAGATCTCTCCACGGAATTCCAGCAGCACGACGGCGTGGTGGTGGTGGTGGAGTAGAGAATTCTGCAGGGCTTCGCCTAAGCCAGAGCAGAGGGAAGGAGGAGGAGGAGAGAGGCGGCTAGGGTTTGGAGTGGAAGGGGGCAAGGCGGGTGGCGCCTCCACCCCCTCTATTTATGGGAGGGAGGCGCCATGGGGAGGTGGAGTCCTTGTAGGACTCCCCTCTCCCTTGGCCGGCGGATCAAGGAGGTGGGGGGAGAGTCCTACTCCCCCACGAATCCTTGTCTTACCCCACAAGGATTCCTTGATCCTTTCTTGGTTTTCAAGTAAACTCCAAGAAATCTTCCAGAACCTTCCGGAACATTCCGGAACCTTCTAGAATCCCCATACAAATACTCCGGAACATTTCCTAACTTAGAAAATGATCCCCAATATATGAATCTTATTCTCCGGACAATTCTGGAGCTCCTCGTGACGTCCCGAATCCAATCCAAGACTCTGAACAACATTCGGTCTCCAACGCACATTCCATATCTACTTAAAACAATTTCAAACCTTAAGTGTGTCACCCTACGGTTCGTGAATATGCAGACATGATGGAGACACCTCTCTGATCAATAACCATCAGCGGGATCTGGAGATCCATAACGGCTCCCACATACTCAACGATGACTTCGTGATCGATAGAACCATTAACATACGAAACCAATTCCCTTTGTCATGCGATACTCTACTTATCCGAGGTTTGATCGTCGGTATCTCCATACCTAGTTCTACCTCGTTACTGATAAGTACTCTTTACTCGTTCCATGTTATGTCATCCCTTATGACCCATTCACATGCTTGCAAGCTAATTAGATGACATTCCACTGAGAGGGCCCAGAGCATATCTATCTGTCATATGGATGGACAAATCCCAATCTTGGTCCATGCGCTTCAACACATACTTTCAGAATACCCAATGACACCTTTATGACCATCTAGTTACGAAGCGGTGTTTGATGTCATCAAAGTACCCATCCGGTGATGGTGATTAACATAACCTCATGGTCGAAGGATTAAGTTACTATGTATTTTAAAGCTTATAGCAAACGAACTTAATGACTTGATCTTATGCTATGCTTACTACGGGTGTGTGTCCATCACATCATTCTCCTAATGATATGATCTTGTTATTAACGACATCCAATGTCCATGATCAGGAAACCATGATCATCCATTAATCAACAAGCTAGTTTAACAAGAGACTTACTAGGGATTCTTTTATGTTTACAAAACACACAAGTATTAATGTTTCCGGTTAATACAATTATAGCATGGGATGTAAACATTTATCATAAACATAAAGATATAATAATAACCACTTTATTATTGCCTCTTGGGCATATCTCCAACAATATTAATAATGTACAACCAATTCTGAACTTTCTTAGTAAACGGAGCTGAATTTGTTATAAACGTTAACCAACTTCCCACTATAGTACGTCTATGAACCGTATTTTTGCTACGGTTCTTGAACCACTTATTGAAATTGCGTGAATGATATACCGTTGGATAGCTATGGAAATTGCGCAACTTTTCTATTTTATAGTTTTTCAAAATTCTAAATAGTTTTACAACAAATTTAAAAATATTAATCAGCGATTTCTCGTAGATTTTTATTTCTGTAGAGATTTTTTGTCTCAGCTTTCACACCGTTTATCGGAATGAAATATGAGATATACCTTTGGATTCATACTCAAATTGCGCAACTTTTTCGTTTTCAAGTTTTTTCAAAATTTTGTACAGTTTAATACTCCCTCCAAGCCATATTAGTTGACACAAATTTGTCTAAATTTGGATGTACCTAGCACTAAAACATGTCTAGATACATTCGAATCTAGACAAATCCAAATCAATTAATATGGGTCGGAGGAAGTAGTAATTTCAAATATGCAAAATACTGTTTTCGCGTATTTTCTATTACATGATAGTATTTTGCTCGCTTTTTTCAAGTCGTTTATCTGACTCAAACAAATTATATGGCATGAAAGTTCACGATGTTTTTTCCAATAGCAATTAACTGGTTCCTGATCTGTCGGATGCACCAGACTCCAAGCATACAAGGAAAGTTCAAGATTATATTCTACACGACACCAAATTATAACCAACTAGTATTGGTACCTGAGACCTTGCCTCTTCATATATAAAGGCTACGAGGGTCTAACGAGGACGGGATCGAAACAATAGACACATTAGATCTACACCTGATACTACTCGTAGCAACCCACTATAAACTAAATCGACTATAGCAACGTGGCGACTTTGTACACTCCATCACTAAAAATCGGACAAGAAGGAGTAGGGTTTTCTCTACGAGGGACTGAACCTAGGTTAATACTTATTTATATGATAAACTAACAAAATCACGAACGCACCTTCTTCCCTAAAACCCAAGTCCATAATAATGGATATTACCGAGGTCACCCCTCGTCATCGACCCCATCCCTTTGTAGCACCAGAGGTCGGCGTTCGCAGCAAGTCAACATGGGGACGCTACACCCTATTGAGGAGGAGCAACACGAGGGCGGGCTTCCAAGCAGAGGATTAGGACGGGGACAAGATCATTGGCGAAGGAGCAGCATGGGGACGGGCTCACAACGTAGGCTCGGGGAGGTAGCAAAAGTTGTCGCCATCGGTAGCATCACGTGCGCAGCTCGTAGCACCCCGCACTCGGGTTGGGAGCAATTTGTATCGCTAGTGGTAGCAAGCTGTATCGGCGCTGGGGGATGGACCAGTTTAGATCGCCGGTGGTAGGCAGGCAGCAAGTCGACCTATGATAGTAGCAACAGGCTAATTTCATAGCACCGCTGGCAGCAGCACTGAGTGCTCTTTGTAGCATCATAGAGGAGCGGAAGACAGAGGATTCACGGCGTATGCCCTCCCGGTGGTGCGGCTGACGAAGGTGGAGATGGCAAGGGAGCCGGCTGGAAGGCGGCGGTAGGAGACGGCAGCGAGAGAGGAGCGGCTGGGAAGCAGCAGTAGGTGGGTCGGGTGGCCCTGCCATGTGTTGGAGATGTAGGACGGGGAAGTCAACGGGATTAAAGTGTGGAGAGGAAGAGATAAGAAAGGAGTTGGGGGACGCCGTGGCAACCTCGAGACTAAGGAGGCAACGCGATCGATCCCCAGGGAAAGTAAGCGTTTTCCTTATTTTTATCCCTCCTTCGTAGTGCTTGGCTTTGGGGAAATTCCCGGTGTGACTGGTCGGGTGTCTTGGCTCTTTTCACAGCACGGTGCAAGCCACCTTCATTATTTCTATCCCTCCTTTGCAGTCAGTTATCTAAACTCCACTTTGAAGACTGCATCAACATAACAAAATGTCGAGAAGACGAGGGGTTCTTAGCGCTGTATTCTACGAACTTTGCTTATATGGCACTATAGTTAATGAGGAAAGGACTAGGGTTGTATCTTAGGCTGGTCCTAGTAGGAGGATCATAGCTAGTATCATGTATGCCATGTTGGCAAAAATCTAACGTGGCACAACAATTAATGAAAAAAAAGATGGTTAGAGTATCATAGATAGATACCGTATCATAGCACGTAAAACTAGAAAATCCTCATCTGAATAAATCTTGTACACAATGTCGCATTGAAATTCTACAAATCATTAAATATAGTAGTAGTATGATACTACCATATGATACCATGCACTATGGAGATAGTATCATACATTAGTATCATATGCATGATTCTAGTAGTATGATACTACCACTATGACCAGCCTTAGCTAAGAAACACGTCTTGCACAAAATCTTAGGCAAAAAACCTTGTTAGTCCAATCACATGCATGCATGTTTTCTAAATCATTAAATGTAAATACACCACTTAAGAAATAATGCATTGGAGAGGTTGTTTTTTAATCATTTATTTCTCCTATGATAACGTGCTAAGAGACACTCTATTGTGAAAGTCCTTAGGGTGATTCCATTGCGTCTAATTAATTTCGTCCGCCTGTGTCTAGGGTGTTAGAGCAAGTAGTAAAGTCAACTAGCTATAGGAGATCAAATATTGTAGTTTTGGTGATGCCGAGGAGAGAGAAGAGGAAGTACAGCCAACCGCTGCCTATAAGACAGTATCGTGTCATTTATAACCAACTTAGTAGTCGCATGAGACCTCGCTCTCCTCTTCTCCCTCCAACTCAACACAAATATATTTTTAATGTCTTATAGCACCCTATTGTACTTTACTCTAAGTTAAGAGTAAGCTCTAGCACGTGCTTTTAGGGGCACTTTGTGAGAGTGAAATGTGCACCACATATTGATTAAGTAGTAAACTTTTCGAGCTAAATATTGTACAAGTGGACTATAAGGATGGCTATGGATGAGATGACACTTTCTTATAATCAACAGCTGACTATATTATTGAACTTCCTCTTGTGGTTATTTACCATGCTATAAACCCACCCCTCACAACCGACCTCACGAGCATGATGTGAGTCCCGGCCACGCCGAAATCCTCTATTCCGCCGTTGCCGCTGGGAATTTGAACAAAAATAACCCAATTAAATAACAAATTCACGAAATAAACTCCGGCCACCGAAATTTCACGGATCTAACCCTTTTTGCAACGCTGTAGGCCATGGCGCCGCACCCTAAAGCGTAGCGCCAAGCATGGTGGCGCCGCACGTCTGCCAGCGTGGTGTCGACGTGGTCTCGCGGGTCCTAGTTTCGTAAGTGCGGCGACACACACTACGGCGCCGCACTGCTATGTGCCGCGCGGCCGTCCCAGCCCGACCCAGGCTCACTTTTTCCCCAACACACGAACAGAGAGGCGGCGGCGATGGTTGTAGTGAGACTCCTCCCTCAAATCCCTCCCTCCAAAAGGCCAAATTGGACCCTTCTCCCCGTGGATTTCGATCCCCCCAAGTGCCTAGAGGTATTCTTCCCCTTTCTCTTTGTTTTCACCCATTAAATTCTTGGTTTGACCCATATCTATGAAACCCTAGATTGATATGCAAGATGTATGGTAGATTTTGGCATAGGGATGGGTATTGTGTTAATGTCACCAATGAGTATGTATTGAGTTGGCATAGGTATTGTTGACCATGGTATTATTGTTGTGATTATTTTAGGAATGTCAAGAATTGTTCATGTTCATCATGTAGACAAGGATGCCTTTTTGAGAGGTAATATAGAACCAGACCCGGATGAGCTTGACTTGGTGTTTGATCGTAGTCCCACCTACGCCGAGGTCTTGGAGCAAGTTAGGATTGAATTGAAATGGATGGACCCAAATGATGTTGTTGAGTTAGAGGGAAGGCATAATGTGGCTTTTGGAATGCACACCCGTTGGAAGACCATGCGTATCTTCTCCGAGCCCCGTTGGGTTGCATACAAGGAGGTGGTGGCGGAGTCGCTCGACAAAGCTCTTGAACTATTTGCCACCAAGAAGTTTGAGAATAACTTGCACTTGTATTTGAACCGTACTGCCTCTCCATTGGGTTCTAGGAGTCCACCAATAAACCAAGAGGTATTGATTGAACCTCCATTTACCCAAACATTGAGCCCGATTTCGAAGAACCAAGATGAAGTGTTGGAAGAGAAAAATGATGATTATTGGCACGATGAGAATGAGGTTGAGCTCCATGACAACAATGTTGGAGATTTGGATAAATATATTACGCAAGAGAACATGGACCGTGACATCCCGTATACTCGATGTTATGCATCAGACTCGGATGATGATGATCCCGAAGAAGAACTTGACGAGGAGGGGTTCATGGCTAGAGAGGCCGAAATCCACAAGAACGTATTGGGGCGGGACCACATGTATCTTTGTTCTGTGATGTTAGTCTCGCGGATGAAGCCATGGTTGATGGCGGTGAGGGCATAGTGCTTGGACCAAGGTCAAGTTCTTACCGTGATGGTAATCAAGAGAATAATGGATTTTCTCGTGGATCGAGGTTTAAGACCTTGTTGGAATTTAAGCAATGGATAAAGGACTTCTCGGTTAAGCATCATCGCCCTTACACGTGGTGCACTCGGACGTGAAGAAGCGTTACACAGTTAAATGTGAGGAGGATGGATGTCCTTGGATTGTGCGTGCAAGACCATTTAAGGGAGGTCCAAGTTGGCACATATCTAGTTGTGTATCAACTCACATGTGCCGAGGCCCGACGGTGGATGGCAAGGATGTGAAGCACGAGCATCGACAACTCATCTCCGAGTTTATTGCTTATAGGCTTTCCAATAACATCAAGTAATTTCCAATAATGACCATCAAAATGGTCCAAGAGCTTGTGAAAGCCCTCTTTCACTACGAGGTGAAATATGGGAAGGCATGGAAGGTGAAGCAAGCCGCATTCAAGATGTTGTATGGTGATTGGGAGGAATCTTATAACCGGATCCCCAGGTTGTTGTTAGCGATGGCCAATGCTAACCCGGGCATGATTCATATCATTGAACCTTTTGGGAACAAGACAAGGATACTGAACGGAAAAACCGTTCGAGTATTTGGACGTGCATTTTGGGGTTTCGAGCAATGTGTTCGGGCTTTTGAACATTGCAGGCCTGTTATATCCGTTGATGGCACCTTCTTGACCGGACAATACAAGGGCACTATCTTGATTGCAATAGCTAGCGATGCCAACAACCGGTTGGTTCCTTTGGCGTTTGCTTTGGTTAAGGTGGAAAACAATGACAATTGGGAGTGGTTCTTCCATATTTTGAGAACCAAGGTCTTACCCACTCAAAGGGAATTATGTGTCATCTCGGATCGTCATCGAGGAATTCTCAATGCGGTGATGCTTGACATTCCCGGACATGTCCCATTGCACCATCGATGGTGCATGAGACATTTTGTTTCAAACTTCTATAGGGCATGCAAGAGCAAGGACTTGTATGATGATCTACAAGATTGTTGTCTCGCTTTCACGGAGCGCCGTTTCTCAAACTTGTACAACAAATTGTTCCATAACAAAGAACTCAATACAGGGGGCAAAGAGGTCCTCCTTAGGAACACTGAAGATATGGGAAAGTGGGCACGAGCTTACGATGAGGGTGGCCGGAGGTACGGTCAAATGACAAGCAATATGGCAGAATGCTTCAACAACTTGCTAAAAGGTGTCCGCGCATTGCCCGTCACGACAATAGTCCAATACACATTCGACAAGATGAATGAGTATTTTCTAAAGTACTCAGCTGAAACGGATAGGCAGATTGCGGGAGGCTACAAGGACAAGCATAAATACAAGTTCCCATCGAAGGTTGACGATTGGATGCAATTTCAGTCAAAGAAAGCGGACTCCCAAGTTGTCATGGAATTTGATAATGACGAGCTAATTTACCAAGTTACGGAGCCAGGAGGAACCACGGCTGATGGTGTCCAACACGGAGGTCGAGCTTTCAAGGTCTCGCTCAAAACTTGTGACTGCACTTGTGGTAGGCCATTGTTGCTTCATCTTGCTTGCTCGCACTTGCTAACGGCAGCTCGAAGGCGACATCTTGATTGGAATAATCCTCTTACGGTGAGAGAGTCTGAATTCTCAACTAAGACTACTAAGAAGACATGGGCTCCTATATTTCACCCATACCTGGACCAATCTCAATGGCCGGAGTACCATGGAATTCAAGTATGGCCTGATCCAGAATGGAAGGTCGTTAAACATGGAAGACGCAAGACAAAGCGCTTTAGGAGTGACATGGATGGATGGGGAAGTGGTGGTGGCCGAGAAACGGGCAACAACCAATTCCAAGAGCCATGTGAGAGAGGGCGGTGTGGAACGTGCAATGCTAAAGTTCACAACTACTTCTCCCCAACTACTTCCCATGGGTCGCCCTCTTCCCTCGGCCCCTTCGTGTAGGAAGCTTCCTCGTGACCTGTTCCTCGTCATCATCTTGCAACCTGTAGGTCATCTTCTTGGCCTTCTTTGCCTTCTTTTCCTTGGTCGTGGAAGGGTTGGGTGTGTAAGGATTCTTGGGTTGCCTTGGCTTGAGCATGTAGTCGGACCGCTCGTGGATCTTGTATCGAGTGTATGTGCCCAACGTCATCTCGTCGTCGACGCTTTCTTCATCCTGGGGCTATCAACACAAGAACAATGGTAAGGACATAATACAATGCAAGGGTTCGTCATAATACAATGCTTTGCTACCTCAGGTGTGTCCGCCTCGTCCTCGGATGGGGAGTGATGATCGCCAGAAGGGTCAGGGGGCGTGTTGGACCGTGACGCGGACGGTGTTGCCACCTCGGGGTCATGACAACCTAGCAAGTTTGAAAGCCGCCTTAACCGTAGGGCCTGCTTCTTAACAAACCCTCTAAACAGACTCTCTCCCTTCTCTCCGTGTGGGTATGTCTCGAAAGCATCCTCGCATGCATCGGCCGACTTTCTTACCTCCGCCCGCTGTCATAGAAAAGAGTAAACAAGTAAAGCATCCCGCGGGCCGACAAGAGTAAACAAGGAAAACAAACATTCGGGAAAAATTACCACGAAGTTGACCAATGGAGCATACTCGGCTTGTCGCCCTTCTCTGACTATCCTGTTGTATTCTTCAGTTGCAAGCTCATCAAATAGCAATGGCTCCTCCAAGATTTCTGGGCGGAATGCTCGTTGGTACATCTCCACCCGCGTGTTCTCAAGAAACCAGTTGATGTAGTTGTTGAAAGCATCCTGATTGAACGCACCTTCTTGTGTTCCTTTTGCTTTCTTAGCCTCAATTACACACCTTTTGAATTTGTCAACATACTTCCTATGAAGGTTGTCCCAATCCTTCTCCTTCCTCTGCTTCTTCCTGTCCAAGCTGCACAACAAGAAGTCATAAAGCGATATTTCTCGAAAGATATTACATCACAGGCGAAGGCGGTTCATATCTTACCCATGGAGCCCTATGTCTGTGTCCTTCCACTCGGGAGGGTTCACCTGAAATAACCCAAACTGGGTCATGACACGTTGTGGCTGGTGATGCTCAACCGCCCACATGCATACCATGGGGCAACGCATTAGCCACAGACGGGCTTCTTCCATGCACTTCGGGTTAAGCACATAGTCGTCCGGGACACCAAAGTTCGCCCTTGGACCATATGGCTCCCAGGTGACCTGCAACATACCACACTCATGTCAAGTTCAAATATTACACATTAATAACATAGCATTGACCGCATGCTGGGAAATTACCTGATCCATGGTTATCGTGTCAAACTCGTTGGTGTACCTCCTGTACGCCGCCAAAGGGTCGGTTGGGGGATCGGAGACCACATCCCACTTGTAAGCCCATGTGGGGAGCAGGAGGTTATTGCCGTCATTAACATAAGGGTTGTAGCTCAACAATCTCGGCCGTCCAACTGGGAAGCGTTCCCAGCTCCACACCGAAAGAAGGAGCAAACAGCCACCGATGCATCCATCAGTTGCGCTCCTAAGACAGGCATCATCCAGCTGCAAATGAAGTGATACACCGTTTAGTAAAACAATATTTTTTGAGGTCATGCAAACATAGACAACTTTGTAAACAAGCGATTACCTGACGGTACAACCAAGCCAACGCCGCCGAACCCCAGCTGAAATCTGAGTCAAAAACTGTGAGCACCTTAAGCCAATGCCACTGAGCACGATCCCCACTGCTGTCAGGAAAGAGAGTCCTCGTGATGATGTACCACACATACACACGAGCGTACGTCATGACCGTGTCCTTGTCAGCATCCTCGGGGCAGGTCTTGAAATTCTATCTAATCCAACTGAAAGTAGCCCCGGCAGCTACCCTTAGTGTTACTCCCTTCTCATTTACAACCTCGGGTGGATCATTTCCTATAAGGCTAACCATCTGCTCCCGCCACCCGTCTGAATCTGTGCTTATGCACACAGGGTTTCCCTCGATTGGGAGTGCCAGGATCATGCTCATGTCCTGCAAAGTGATCGTAGTCTCACCGGTCCTAAGGTGAAAAGTGTGTGTCTCCGGCCTCCACCGGTCGACAAGCACGGTGATCGCAGCGGGGTTGAACTTCGGTGTCGACCGAGTGACCATGTGGATAAAGGGGAGAATCCTAGTTGCTCGATGTATGGAGTGTACCGCTGATCGTAAGTCAGGTTCTTGGCCGATGAGACCTCGTGATATCTAAGTCGAAGATGTACAAGCTCCTGCAAACATACAATGGCCTAGGTTAGATTTACATCTCAACAAACCAGAGCAATAGGAACTACCGTGTGGGTTTTTTTAGTACCTGTCTCTTTTCTGACAACTTGTAGGAACGGTGTTGAACATCGTAGTGAGGATTGAGAAGACTCATCCTACATATTTCAAATAGATACCATAAGAACAATTATTCTCACATTACATATATTCCACTTTAGCAAAACTATGCTTGCAACATTACAAATGTCCCACCATAATCTATCTACAAATGTCCCACCATAATCAATTATGAGGATTGCTACTATGAACCACACATACTAACATATATATTGGATTTGTATGCTAAAATAACCAACCAAAGTTCTACCATTGAATAGTAAGCTATTGCTATACAAATACTACTAAGACTAAAGATCAACCATACATGGCAATGCTTCATATTAATTTCACTATCACATCCAACTTAGGGTTTCACCAAAAAATACAAATGAGGGCAAAAAGTAAGAAATTTGTGGATGAAATTGAGGGGACTTCGTGAGAATACCTGGGAGAGGGGATTGAGAGCACAAATCTTGGAGAAAATCAGCAGATGTGGGGAGAGAATCAAGTATGGGTGATAGCCGCCGCCATTGACCTTCTCTGTTCGTGTGTTGGGGAAAAAGTGAGCCTGGGTCGGGCTGGGGCGGCCGCGCGGCTGGTACAAGACCTAAAGTGCGGCGCCGTAGTGTGTGGCGCCGCACTTACGAAACTGGGACCCGCGAGACCACGTCGACGCCACGTTGGCAGACGTGCGGCGCCACCATGCTTGGCGCTACGCTTCAGGGTGCGGCGCCATGGCCTACGGCGTTGCAAAAAGGGTTAGATCCGTGAAATTTCGGTGGCCGGGTTTATTTCATGAATTTGATATTTAATCGGGTTATTTTTGTTCAAATTCCCGTTGCCGCTCACCTCCCATGCTCAACAACGAGCATGAAGATCATTTGAATGAAAGGCCAAAAGTAAGCGCCGGGAAAATTCACCCAGATCGAATGGATCAGGCACATCAACCCAACTGCGCTTGATGTATCCACAAAAACATATAGCTTTGTGGTATGCATCCCTGACCAGTGCCGATTTCCTGAGACGGCCTCTTCTCATCTTCTCAGCTCTGATTTATTCTCGAACAAGATATGCACAAATCGGAGGATACAATTAATTTATCGTAGCTAACTGCTCGCTAAAACACGTGTATCTAGACAAGACACCTTTTAATTTGTAGGTTCGGAACAAAATGAGTGAAACTAAAAGCTAAATGATGTCTAGACACATGTGTTATAGTAAAAAGCTAAAACATTTTATATTATCAAACAGAGCGAGTACTATCAATGCCAGATGTAACGTACACAAAAAATGAGTACATGGACAGCGTTGATGGCGTCCACTTGTCGTTGTGGTCGGCCCCTAGATTGGATCTGCATCACCATTTTCTGGTCATGGAAGCAGAACCTTTTCACACGCGTCTGAATAGTATTTTGATTCCAAGGCTACAGAGAGCAAGTGGAAGTTTAACTTACTTTACAGTAGACAACAATACTTTCCCGACTCTCAAAGAAAAAATAATATCCCCATCATCACATCACGAGGCTTGCTAATGGTTCTTGCTGTCATTAAGGTGATTGAGATAATATATAATATTAATAAACATAGAAAGAAGCAAGACCTCGTTGCATATAAGGAGCAGCTACAGTCATGTCTTTCCTTCTTGCCTGAGCACAAGTACTTCTGTTTCCAATAGGTATGTGCAAACTCCTGTTTCTCTGCTCCGATATTTACTCAAATATTCTACCTCTGCTCAACTTTTCTAGCTCGTGTGCTTTTCAAATGTATCCACTTCCCTTTTCTAACTATATGTGTGCTATGTTCAGTTCTATCTTTGGTCCACTGCATCGGTCATTTTTGCATCAGTTGCTCAATCCAGGTTTTTTCCCATTGCTGGACCCAGATCTGGATCGTAGTTTCTAATATGAGCTCGTTCCGAAGACCACCTGAGTAGAGGGGAAGTCTCAAGTAGGTATTGAGATCCGTGTTTCCATCATTCACATTTCGGCCATTCTTGATTAGCTTACCTCCTAATATGTTCTAATTGATTATCTATTTTTTGCAGATAAAAAATGGAACAAAATATTTTAGAGAAAATACTTCAGGGGAGCATGGAGCCAACAAATCTCCCCTTAGAACTTCTACGGGACATCACTGATGGATTTTCAAAAAATAGAATTATCGCTGAAGGTGGATTTGGAATAGTCTATAAGGTTATTAAATTCCACTTTCTGTAGCATTTTTCATAACCTTCAGCATATTGACTTGGTATCAAAGCTTAGTATCTCGGTGATTTCTGTCATGAACCTATTTCCATGTATGGACCATGTTATTCATCTATAAACATAGTATACATCCAAACATGATGTAATTTAAAGGCTCAAGGCAAATGTCAAACAGGGTATTGTTGGAAATAGGAATGTTGCAGTGAAGAGGATTAGGAGCAGCATGACAATCGACGACAAGCTTTTTCGTCGCGAGGTTAATAGTTTGATGGAAGTTAACCATCAAAATGTAGTCCGGTTTCTAGGCTTATGTTCTCATAAAGTTGAGACACCAATAAAAAACCCAGAATCCCGAGGTTATATTTTTGCGGAGATACGAGAAAGGTTACTCTGTTTTGAGTATATCTGCAATGGGAGCCTCGATAAGAAAATTACCGGTACGATAACGCTCAATTCATTGTTCATTATTATTCTTCCTATGTGTTTTAGCCTTTATTTTTTTAAATAATGACCCAGAAATGAAATTATTGTACTTGAGATTTTAAATAGATCTCTTGTTTTTCTTGCCAGATGAATTAAGAGGCCTTGAATGGGACAAAAGATACAAAATAATCAAAGGAATATGCACGGGTTTGCATTATCTACACATGGAAAAGTGTATTCTTCATATGGACCTAAAGCCGGCTAATATACTATTAGATAATGACATGCTGTCTAAGATTACAGATTTTGGTCTATCACGACCCGAAGAAAACTCACAAACTATCAGCACAAATTATTTTTTAACACCGTAAGCTACAAATCAGTACCAAAAATCTTCATGTCCCTCGCATATCTGTTTGTTCATGTTATACTTTTTTGAAACTTCCATATTTGATGTAGCGGGTATTGTGCTCCAGAAAATGTCTTTGGTCGTGGTAGGATGTCTGTGCAGTCAGACATGTACAGCCTGGGCGTTATAATCATCGAACTAGTCACCGGAAATAAGGATATCCCCAATACTAATGAGAATGTAAGAGTTATGATACTTCACAATGCATAATATTATGTGAAAACTTTGTCTTCACATTTGTTCATGATTTTCCTAATTGGTTAGTATTAGTAATTGGTGTCTTGTGTAGTTAAATTTGTATAAACAACAAAATAAACAATACTAGCTCACACTCGTTGAGGCACACTACTTGGAAAGTTTTTGTCCTCTCAACATTTCATCTTCTTTTCACATTTGTTTTGCTTGATTGCACTATCCAAGAAAGCTTCAATGACCACAATTGTCCTAGTAGTCGATCGGTAAGGATACAAATGTTGACCATTAGGGTAATCTCTGACACTCTTTAGTTCGCTCAAATGAAAAAAAATCTAAAGGTCACATAATATTTAGATTGATAATTCATTTGATTGAACTATAGATGGTTAGAGGTTTAGAGAGTACCGTAATGGTAAAGAATTACTTGTCACCGGTCCCAAAAAATGATCTCCTCAGTCTTCTAATGTGGAAAGTACGAGGCACGGAGACAAAGTATTTATGCACAACAACCAACATAGTATTCATTTCTATTCATTACAGACATTAGGGGCAACCCATAGAAAGATCACATTTTCTTACAAGTAGCACTCCCTCGTTCTCTTCTCCTGTTACTTTCTGCTTTTGACTTAAAATAAAAGATACAAAATACAATCACTTTTGAATGAAACAACCACACTATGAACTATTTTCATTGTGGTAATAATGGTAAGAAGATTCAAAGCCAGGCCCGATTTTACATATTCATTGAACCTTTTGTTACTTCCCTAGTGTGACTCAGAGAACCAGTAGCAGGTGCTACCATTAGTGTTGTTTCCAACGAATGTGGACTTCAAACTACGTCAACCATCTCCAATTTTGAAAGAGTGTGTTTACATCATCGTGAATAGGTGCAGTAAGTAGCAATCGCTACATCAGAATTTGTCTTTCACCCTATTTATTACAAGAAATAAAATTTCAGGACAATTTCGTCTTACTTGATTTCATTTTAATATGCACATGAAAATATTACTCTCTCTTATCCAAATTAATGTTCTTAGATTTGTCTAGATTTGAATGTATCTAGACATGTTTTAGTGCTAGATATATCTGAATTTAGACAAATCCGAGAAGTTTAATTTGGATCGGAGGGAGTAGTAAATACAATAAGGGGAAATAAATTAGTGTGTGGAGCACTCCGCATAGGCATCACTGCAATAGGTCCCCTGTTTAGTTTTGTCTAGCTAGTACATATAAAGTGCATATATTGATTATTTGTAGCTCTATGCTTTACTTGCTATTTCTTCGGAAAATGTGGTGTTCGCAAATTTTAGTTGTTTTGTATAATAATTGTTGAATAGATATGAAAAGTGTTTAGATAAAATATTTTGACATCAAACTTTAATAACTTGGTATTAATGCAGATACTAAGAAGGTGGAGGCATAGATGGAATAAATCAGAGAAGGAAACATCACTGAAATACGAAAAACAAGTAACTAAATGCCTAGAGATAGGGTCACTTTGCCAAAAGGTTGACCCGTATGCACGCCCTTCTATCTCAGAAATAATGAGCAAATTTGTTGAATTGGAAAGTATGGATAATTGCAGAATGATTGCCCATGATTCAGCGGCTGGCCAGGTACAATATAATCTCACATATATGTTTAACCTCTATCTAGACGGCATTTGGATACAACAACCTCATGCAACTTAAATTAAGTAATTTGATCTTATTAAATAATTAGATCAGGGTTCTTATGTATTCTCTATTTGATCTTATTTCGTTAGGAATAAAATGCACTTTGTTACCATATAGGGTAGAAGAAACGGAAAATTTATTGCAGTTCCGTGTCCATACGATGCATGTACACATGTATATGAATAAAGGTAATGCATCTTGATATTGTCTTTTTGCATACATGCAGATAAAACCATCACATTGGGAGGATGACATGCTTAGAGTAGAGCCGCTGGAGCTGCAGTTTGAGCAAAATTCCGGGAATGACAAACAACTGACGTTATCATGTTCGGTTGAGCTGAGCAATGATACAGATAGTTTCATTGCCTTCAATATTCAAACGACGAGCCCGTTGCCGTACTCCATAGAGCCAAACAAGGACATCGTGAAACCCCAAACCAAATGCAGTTTGGAGATAACATTGCCTGAAGCTAACACACAATATCATAATAACAAAAAGTACACCACGGAGTTTATCGTGCAAAGCATTAAAGTGAATGAAGGTCTCACAACTAATGATCTTAATGATGAAGTGTTTGACACACATATATCGGGTCAGCATGTAGATGAGATATATTTGTCGGTTATTTCTGAAGAACCCTGCGATCAGGAGGTACTCCATCCATATTGTTTATCTAATGCGTACCAGTTTTTCGTCCGTGTCTTGATTTTAATTAGTAAGTGGGACTCTCTGGGTACGTGCCCACCCAAACTAAATAAAAGAGAGAGAGGGAGATTACCGAGCAAAGAGACTCGACATTCGATCACAATAATAGGAACAGGGCCAGCCCCCTGACCATGCGAGGGAGGGGTCATATGTCTCAAAAACAAAACGTGTTGTTTCAGTAGGAGGGCGAAGGTCATGCCCAGCGCAGACGCGTAGAAAGGTGCTGGTGCATTAAGGATCTAAGACACATATGCTTTGTTTAGTATATAATCTAGAGTACCACTGTAGATTCTTACTTGAAAAATGGTACTTGCAATTTTTTTTTCTAACTCCTGCGACCAACTTTAATTTTTTTTGTAGGTCACGATTTCCCCATCAAATCAGGCCAGACAATTTGCAAGTTCCGGTATGTATATCTAATTAGTGTTGCATTGAAAATAATGCGATAAACTGATATCATGAGTTAAGTGTATATATTTCGTCTCGCAAGTTGTAGCTTGCAACCACATGTTATATGATTGGACTGAGGGGAAGCTTTTACCCATCAAATATCCGTTGTTTCGTTTCACAGTTATAACACTGGTTAAATGTGTTCCCTTAAGTGGTATCCCTCGTCAAACCTGGTTATTTTGCTACTTGTCTGAACCTGGTATACCTGGTAATGTACGTTTAAGTTAAAGTTTACAAAGGAGAAGTTGAGGAAGGAAAAATAAATGTATAATTGTATAGTATTTTGACATTTATCATTGTTGACCTTTTGCCATGCATGCAGCTAATATACGAGTAGCAAAGAGTAAAAGTCTCAAATACTACTCCCTCCCTACTCCCTCTGTTTCGGTTTATTAGGTCGACACGTAGTTTAAAAAAATATTTGACCAGAAATTTGGTCAACAAAATATAAATATGTCACAAAAACTATCCAATGGGATTAACATTCAAAAAACGTTTCCAATGATATAATTTTCTTGAAGTATGTGTTGGCTTAATAAACGGGAATGGTTCCGAACTAAAATGAATTCATCATGAATATATTTGCCATATTATTTCTCACAACACATGTGTCCATTAATTCAAATCAAATAATGTAGTAATTAGGGCCTCTCTGGACGACATGAATGGGAGACAAATTAAGGAATAAAGAAACCCCCCACCAGTACCAGGATAACGTTGTGAGACAGAGAAAAAACGCAGGATAGTTTCTTTACAATTTTTGTTGTGCAAAGAGAGATAGTAATAGGTCTCAAACTCTAATAATGAACTTGTGAATTGGCTTCTTTGATACTGTATACAGAGGGGAGGCCGACGCCCATTAAACCCGGGAGCGTGCAGTTGGTGATCAAGAACGACAGCAAAGTGGCCCCATTGTTGGAGCATAAGAAAAAGGTGATGCTGGAGCTCACTGGCGGTGACTACACTAGTGACCGGCCGGGCCTGGACCTTGTTGCCCTGGTGTACATATGCGAGAGCCTTCGGGGTTGGAAGGAAGGACAACTGAAGACCGCAATGCGGTTTTTGGTTCAGAAGCTTAGCCCCATGGACCGTCTCAGCGTCATCACATTCTCCGAAGATATCAAGGAGCTTTGGCCGCTGCGGCAGATAACTGAGGCCTCACAGAGGGAGTTGCATGACCTCATTTCGAAGATTGAGCCCAGCGGCATCACGTACAGCAGGAAGGGTCTCCAGGCTGGACTCAATGTCCTCGCTGACCGAGAGGTCCGCGCTGGCCGTGTCGCTGCCATGTGGCTCGTGACTAGCTCCGGGTACCTGCCATATGGCTACCTTAGTCAGGTCGATTTGGGCAACGTGCCAGTATACACATTTTATTTTGACAACGAATGCAGCAAGCCTGGGTTCCTCGCCGAGATTGCTGCTAAGAGCATGGGGGGCACGTTCTCCCATGTCATGGAGGAGGACATTGGTGGCCTAACCATGGCCTTCTCCCAGTGCCTGGCCGGCCTTCTTAGCGTCGCGGTTCAGAACCTCGAGCTGACGGTGGCAGCTGTCGGAGGCGAGTCCACGATAGTCAAGGTAAGCGCCGGGAGCTACCCGCAGGAGCAGCAGCAGCAGAACGAGAATGGTGACTCGGTCACCGTCAGGTTTGGAAACCTCTACAGCAGAGAAGTGCGCAAGGTGATTGTGGAACTCCTCCTCCCAACAATCCACAGCGAGCACAGTGCAGAGATCCTCGATGTCACGTACTCGCACGACAGGTATATACGAACTTTCATCACATACTCCCTCTGATCGGAGGTTGTACTTGTAGCATAAATCATCAACCTTATACTTAATCGGAAGTTGATTTTAATGCATGCAGCTCCCCTGGGAGGATGAAGTTCGTTGCGACCGCTGAGACGCTCACCGTATGTCGCACCGGTGTGGAGTTCCCGGAGGAGGAGAGGAAGCCAGCATGGTTACTATCGGAGGAGGCCCGTCTGCAGACGGTCCTGATGGTCAAGGAGAATAAGCTAGTAGAGGCACAAAAGATGCCGGAGCTGCAGAACTTTTCTAAGCTGAGGAGGCAGCTGGAGAAGATCGCTGGGCGTTTCAGGAAAGAAAGCTCCAGATTTAAATTATATCCCATCGCCTTGTCGTGGGAGTCTTGTCACGACCGGCAGCGTATGGCGTGGACAGGAATGCGGTTGTTCGCCACGCCACGCATGGACAAGTACATGCAGCAGGCCAGGAAGTTCCTCAAAGAACCGACCATGTCGCTGCCGTCTGTGGACGACGACGTCAAGGAGGAGATGGGTGCTCTTACAGTTGAAGTTGCCAGTAGGGAAAAGGAGATGCGGAAGTTGGCCTTGGACGTCGTGCAGCTAAGGCCTCCCCCTCCCCAAGTTTATAAATCTGGGGGCATTTTTAGGATGTTTCGAGAAAAAATATCCGGAGACAGTTAAAGATATGCATGTGTATACTCACCTTGACTCCTCAGGTTCAGTCGCACTTCACAATCCCACAAATTAGCATGTCCAAATCGCCGTATTTTCATAAACAAGGTCGAATATGTGTTTTGTAAAAAATAAATGCTCCTTGACCAAATCGCCATTTATGTTGCCAAATACATATATGAATTATGGCACTAATGAGCATCAGAATAACGATGTGGGGTTTATAAATGGAGAAAAATGAGCATGCTCTAACGGAGACACTGGCAGCAGTAATGGGAATAAAAGGAATATACGTAGATGAATAATAGTTTATGAAGAAATAAATTCTATATGTGGCACCAACTTATTTTATGAACAAACTCCCCTGTATGTGAGCATAAAACGTAAGACCAACTTATTTGTCTAGGAGAGTGGCTATGACACCCAACCTGATTTTGGACGAAAAATTCTTCTTAACTGAATCGACACCTAGTTTCGTTTGACATATGTGAAGAAACTAGGGGTGCATTATTCTAGCTAGATTCCTATTGAATTTTTTATTGTTAGTTTGAAGACTTAATTGATGTTGTTTTAAGTAAGTTGTAAACATTATGTTAATTTGAGTCTAATCCCTAGTACTTTAGTTTCACATTTCAAAAGATGCCTTTCTTATTCTCATATTTAGTTTAATAAATTCAGACCCTAGATATAGTTGAAATTTGGAGTAAGTCTTTGGAGAAATAAAACACAAAGGTATAACTGGAACAAGTACGAGTCGATAAAACAAAATCTATGGCTGGATATAACAAAGCTACCATGATTACTTGAGAACAGGTGAGATCACTGTCATGTCATCCATTACATTCCCCATTATTTCTAACTAGCAACGGAATATGAATAATCTAAAAAATATGCAGATGAATTTAAGATAAATCGATGCTCAATCTTATATAACTTCAGTAGTCCGCATATTGGTCCATTCTAAGCCTGAAACTTGTCGGGGTCGCGCGGCGAATCGGACCCTAGAGTCGAAATCCTGGTTGCGATTCATTTTGAACACAGTAGAATATTTCATTTCATTTCTACTAATGGCATGGATATTGAAATGAAATGTCATAGAATTCAAAATGATTATCCATGAGAACATGGAAATTTCTGACAAATTTTGCAAACAGTAGAGATAAACTAAATTTAGAAATGTTCTCGTTTTCTACTGGAGCAATCTAATGCGTTGTTTGATGACTGCAGGGGAGCTGCCCATAGAGGAATAAACAGAGCTGTGGTGCTGCCCACATGAGGAAACGATGCTAGTGTGCATACAGGAGAGGAGATCTAGTAAAATCCATGGTTGAAGACGCATGAGAGTTCCCTCCTACATCACTAGAACA
Organism: Avena eriantha; assembly: GCA_910589775.1. NCBI lineage: Eukaryota > Viridiplantae > Streptophyta > Magnoliopsida > Poales > Poaceae > Avena > Avena eriantha. Next base: position 434,870,269 of record OU342740.1, on the reverse strand, counting down.
CCGAAACGGGTGATTTAGCAGACCCATGCCCATTGCAATAATATTAGGGAGCTACAGCACAATTTTTTGCTTTTAATTTACTTGTGGGGATCTTTCACTGAGCTCCTGCTTATTATTGCTGCTTGTAATAAGAGCTAAGCCCGCGTGTTGTCAGACATCGGCCTTTAGCGAGAAGACACTATACGGTTTTTGCTTTATATTTGTAAGGATGGATCACACACCTAGTCTCTTGCAGTTTGTTCAGAATAGAGAGGAATGGTATTTGACAATCTGGAACCTCTGAGGTACCTTGGGGTGGAGAGGCTCTGTGGCGTAGGACCTCGGCGCAAGCGGAAGGCGGAAGAGATCCGCAATATGAGGGCCCCAGCGCCGCCGCCGCCGTGTCACCAGGAGGTCGATCGGGAGCGCCGCCTGACGGAGCCTGCGCCGGCACCGGCATTCCGATCGATCGACTGGGTTCGGGTCAAGTCGCACCCAAACAGATTGCTGCGATTGCCCATTAAATTCGCACCCCAATCAAACCTAAACCTAATCAATCAATCAGCGCCAAACTGAATTCCTCCAAGAAATACACTATACGCCCTCTTTCCCGAGTCACATGTCACAGATTTAAACATACGCCAGTCTAGTCGAATACTACTCCCCTATTCTAAAAACGATATGGCAAATTTATCTAAATTTTACTAAATATAGACAAGTTTTACCGTGTAGATACATCTAAATTTTAACAAACTTATAAAACATCCTTTCTAGGACGGAGGCGGAGGGAGTACTATACACTACTCCCTTCGACCCAAATTAATTGACTTGGATTTGTCTGGATTCGGATGTATCTAGAATTTGGGTCGGACGGAGTATCTATTTATCTATTTAGATATATATGGAGTCGCCAAATAATGTGTTGCGTTTTAATTGAGACCGCACACTGGCAGGACAGGACATAACCGCTTTTACAGACGATAGGAGTCGCCAATATGTCTGACGGACAACTAACGTATAAGTGCAAGGGTGGTGCAACTCAATACATTTTCAGGATGTGGATCTCACAGCACGATTCACAAGAAAGTGAGCATGCCCTTTAGAACCACAAGAACCTTTTTTTGAGAGGGGCCACTACTAGAGAACCGCTTATAGCTGTAGGGCTTACCGCCGACGAACATGAAAGTGTGTCGCTGGTGGTAGGCCCTTCCAAGCCTGCTGTGCATTACCATCGGGGGAGGATATATAGTTTCGCCGGTGATACATCAGTTATCACCGATGCATAGAGCTTGGATTCGCCGGGGATAAGGCAGGATGGGTCCACCGAGGCGGGCCGCCAACTATCGCCGGCGCAGGTCCTAGTTATTCGCCAGCGCTACATGGGCTACCATCGGCGAACATATTCCTCCTTCGCCAGGGATAAGGTGGGCCGGGTCCATCCCGAGCCAGGCCACGAACTATCGCCGGCGCATCGACTCTCCATTCACCGGCGGTACGAAGCGGTCGGATCCAACTGTCAGTGGTTGTGGAGTTATCCGCGGGTCCTCATCCTTCTCGATCCCCAATTCACATCACCACCCCACATACCCCCGTGCCTCCTCTCGATCTGTCGCCTACTATCAATCCGCCACCTCCTATCAACCCATCGCACTTCCTCTCAATCTGTTGCCTCCTCTTGATCCACCGCCTACACGGACCCTCCGCCCATAGGAGGAGGGACGCCGCCGTCCTCGACCCTCGCCCTCGCTCCCGTGCCGTTGCCCCATCAGGTAACCTCTCCCCTCGCGCCTCGCTCCCTCGCTCTGGCCCCGTAACCCTAACCCGAATAGTTGTCGGCCTTCTAGGAGTACTCCTTCGAGCAGCTGTGGTTCGCCACCGCGGGCATTGATGGCTCTAAAATATAACCATCCACGTACGCATTTAAACTGGATATTATTCATATTTTTTATAAAATATCTCTCTAAACTCTGCCACTAATCTCTAATAATCAAAGGGGTATACAATCGTTTCTTTCTATTTTTCCCTACGTAGATAATGACGTTTGAAGATGGGAATCACTACATTAAAGTGAAAGATACGAGATTTCTAACAACTAGAAGAAACTAGGATTCGTGGGTCAGAGGAAGAAGCTTTAACGACCAACTATACGACCGGAACAAAATTCTGGCCGTATAGTTCTGGTCGTATAGTTGTTATCAACACCGCTAGGTCAAATAGAACAACTTTCGTGAAGGGACCCCTATATAAAGAATCCTCGGGCGACGAGAAAACAAGCCTCGAGAGTCCCTGCCCCAGATCATCAGCCGTCGGAGGAATAAATTTAGATCTAATCTCCAACATGAAAAGGCACAAACAAAAGATTCATAAATAACAATACTTTGCAAGACGTTTGTTTGTTTCACATAAAGAAAACATAGCATAGCGGCATTCAGCTTGTCCCTCATAGAGTAGTAAACTATGCATAGGACACCTTCAAAGTTCATAAGAGTGACTAGATACAAATAGTTTAAAACAAGCAATATCAAAGCTATGCATCAATCAACAAGTCTTGGGACAATGCACATAGAACTAAGGATGGCCACTATGCTCTCAAAGTAGGTTGATGACCCACAAGTATAGGGGGTGTATCGCAATATTTTCGAGGGAAGTGAAACCTAATTTATTGATTCGACACAAGGGGAGTCAAAGAATACTTATCAGCCTTAACAACTGAGTTGTCAATTCAGCTGCACCTGGAAACAATCTTGCTCACAACAGTTTATCAGTAGCAACAGTTTTTGTGGTAGGAATAGTAAAGTAACAGCAGTAGTAAAGCAAAGACAGTAGTAACAAAAGCAGTAAACAGTGGGATTCGAGTGCGGGAGGCATAGGGATGGTTGGACGGGCGTTGCATGGACAAGACAATTCACATAGCAATCAGAACATAGGGCAATTACAGATAAATAAGATAAAGCACCCAAGTACTAGACAATCCTAGACATGTGTTCCATATATAGTCATATGTGCTCGCAATGAGAACTTGCACAACATCTTTTGTCCTGCCAGCCCGTTTGCAACAGGGCCTCTAGGGAACTACTGGCAATTAAGGTGCTCATTTTAATAGAGCACCGGAGCAAAGCATTAACACTCCGTGAACACATGTGATCTTCACATCAAAGCCTTTCCCTCCGGTTATCCCGATTTCTGTCACTTCAGCAAGACACACTTGTAAGCATGCGATGTATGGTTCTGTTCAATGCCAGGCGGGCCAGATAGGAAGGTGCGGTGGCCGGTGATTAGATCATACACGCACAAGTTGGAGAGGTAACTTTCGGTGCCGCGGTTATCGAGGAGGACGAGGCCACCACGGGACATTATCACGTGATTGTTCTCGCAAAAAAGGTCATCCGCGAAGCAGGACAAGTAAGGGGACAGATTGTCGTCCAAAAACGACATAGCAGCGGGCTTGGCTGGGTGGATCAAAGAGAGTGGTGGAGGTGGATCGACCTGGTCATGGTAGGTGTTGAAATAGGCGAGCATGCATGGAGGCACTATTCCTCCTGGTTGGGTAACGCGGCAAAGGAAGGTCGCATTGAGGATGTCGAAGCAGAGAAGCTTGCAGGAGGCAGCACAGCGGACGAGGGTACGGATGTCGGAGCGTGCGACAATCTCAAGGAGCAGATCCACAGGGAGAATCCACTCCATCGCCACCGGTGTCGAGGCCGGAGAAGGCTCTGTCGTGTATGTATTTTCTGGTGGGAGTTTCGAGGCTGCCATTGCCGCCTTTGTCTAGCCCGGACGAGACGGTTGTATCAATCTGAACCAGCGATTTCCTGTACGTTTGCTGTTGTATAGGAGGAAAACATTGCTACATGACCGAATACGTGCTGAATACTAGTCAATTGGCAATACGAGTCCGAGTCATGCTTGTTTCCTGAATACATCAGGATTCCGTCGACGCCCTGCCAATATCAGGATCCTCTGACGCCCTCTCCTCTCCACCCTCATGCCCCAAGAGACGACCATCACAACTGCCACGCCACCCAGCGTCGAGCTGACCATGCAGTCCACCTTCCAGGCCGCCTCCTCGGCATCCACGAATTCATGCCCGTGAAGCGAGGTCTATCTGGTGACCTTCGAGTCGAAGGCGGTATGTAGGTTGGAACCAGAGGGCGGCATCAGCATAACCACCTAGAGGATGTCCTCCATAACCAACGGCAGGTGCCGGCCGGACACATCAGCAGGGACACACCTCGCCACCACTACCCTCCTATTCTGAGTCGCACCACGCGTGGATCTCCCTTCTAGCCACCAGATTTGTGCTTGTCCAGTAGGATATAGTGCCCCAACCAGCACGGGTAGGGGGCATGAATCTTTCCTCTCAGCACATGCAAGAGGGGCTAGGAGTACCAGTAGCCCACGGCCATGGCAGCGGCAGCTCATGATGCCAAGATAGGTGTATAAATATAATAAAACTCACCTATATTACTTTTGGAGATTACAAAAAGTATATATAGGCCCGAGTCACAAACCGACTCGGCCTAAACTCTAACCACCATCAACTTGTATTACAAGAATAGAGATATAATCTAACAATCGGACCCGAGCCACATCTTGACCGTGTCTCCTAGCCATAGGAGGCTAACAGCTGCACTCCGTCGCCTTATGTCGCTCCGGGCCTGGCCCCGCACCCTCACCGCCGCCTGGACGTCGCCGCCGCGGTCATAACCTCCTCCACGAGGCCAAGCTCGACAAAACAAGGTGTACCGCCACCATATGCCCTGCCCGCGTAGGAAACCACCGCCGTCGGGTAGAGAACGCCACTGCCGCTGGCACCACCCGGGCTTTACTCACCGGCGGAGGCGCATAGGAGGGGAGTGGGTGGGGGCCGTTGGTGGTAGAGGTTAGGGGTGCCGTTCCGTCACCCGCGGCGAGCGATGAGACCAGGACGAAGTATTTTTTACCCTTTCGCACACCTCACGCAGGCGACATCTCCTGCAGCTACCTTCGACAACGGCAACCTAGCCACGAAACCAACCACAATGTATCCTCATGCGACTATCTCGACCACGGCTTCACCAGAAAGAATAATTAACTACTACAGTAAATAACTAGAGTTAGCTCAGATTAAGCCCATCTGCGTATCTGCACTTGCGCTGGATGGTCTTTATCGTCGATTGGTTCCTTCTCCGCCAAGCACGTACGGAAACAATCGCCGCCATCCGCAGTTGCTCCCGGTCGATCTGCCTGTTGGCGGCCGGCAATGCCTCGGGGCTCCAAGCAGAAGAAGAGAAGGGGCCGGAAATCGCCGGTGTGCAAGCTCCCCGACGACCTCCTCGTTGACATCATTACGAGTCTCGTCGTTCCTACCAGAGCGTATCGGGCCCTCATGTCGACCCCTCCCTCTCCTTCCTACCAACCAAATATAACAAGGGAGTTGTACTGTTGGACTGCTACAACAGGCTCCGACACCGGGAGGACTCCGTCTCGTGAGCAATCCCTTCACTAAGACATGGGTGACCGTGCCATCCATTCAATGGCCCGGCTAGGAGGAGCCAGTCGCTCTACTTGGGTTCGACCCGGCCGTATCTTCTCACTTCCACGGGTTCGAGTTTGTACATGCATGCATCTATGTGGGAAGCGAATAAGGAGCATCATGGTAGGCACGTCAAAACAGTGAGGATCTACTCTTCCCAGGATGGACTCTGTGCACTCTTTGGACAAGCCCGTTTCCTTTTCCAGCGTTGCAACAAACGGAGCCTTTCTCCACGGGGTGCTATATATGTCCTCGTTTTCATATAGCCGCAGTCGACGTGGAAGGAAATTGCAGGGCGTCATTCCTTCTCCACACCTCATCGTGGTGGAGGTGATGTTTATCTATCACGCGGACAATCGTACATGGTAGATTGTGATCTTCCGGATGGTTGTAGGCCTCCATATCTTCCATATGTCCCCGTGTTCTCGGATTCTTTGAGAGATGGGCACTAGCTAGAACTCTTTAATAGTGTAGTGCATCTTGACAGCCATGTGTCTTTATTATTGAAATATAACTATTTGTGTACTTTTTTCTATGATATTGGTGTTGGGTGTTGAACACGTGCAAAAATTATTTGTGTAGACTTTTTCTGAAGCCTGATTGTTTTTGTTGGTGTTTGAGTGCACTGTCTTTGTCAAGATGTTACATTTGTTGGATCTAAGTGATCTATAGTAATCTACAAATTGCTGTGATTAAACGCCCTAGGGTTTGAGAAGCACACACACTCATACAGTTTGCTCTCTCTCTCTCTCTCTCCCCTGCTCACTGATCAAGCCAGAACTGAAAGCACCAGAAAGAACCACTCACTGCTGAAGATCAAGAACATCTAGGAGAAGAAGAATCAAGAGGAGGCGATGGTTGGACCTCCAGATCAAGGTACATATATCACTGATCCTCAGTGGCGGACCCAGAAGATTCCGGAAGCCTGGGCAAATATGTCTAATACGCTATTTTTTCGAACAAAATCGCTATAGAAAGTCAAAAAATACAAGGCAGCGTGTGTCGACAAGCCTGGGCGACTGCCCGGGCTGTAGGAATGGTGGGTCCGCCCATGCTGATCCTCTTTTGTGGCTCAAATCTTAAGCTGGTTGACCCTTTGGATCCTAACAATGGTATCAAAGCGTCTAGCTTTAAGCTTGAGCCCTTTTTATCAAGTTTTATGTTCCAGTAAGCTTGTTCATCTTGTTTTTTGGTTATGTTTTGGTGTTGAGATCAAGCTCAAGATCAAGTTTATCTTCTATTCATGTTTATGTTGTTTTTGTTCTTGTTCCTGATCAAGAGCCAGTTTTGTTATAGCCCTAAATTCATTAAGTTTAAGCTCTAAGGGATGAATCAGTGGATCAAGGGTTTTAATTATGTTAATATATGGTGGGGATTGAGGTTTTAGTGCGAACCCTAATCGAAAATCCCCAAATTTCTAAAGAACCCTAACCCTAAATTCCCCAAATCCTTAGAACCTAACCCTAATTCCCAAATTGAGGAACCCTAACCCTAAACCTAATGATCTAAGGTGGTGGATGCTTACCTGTAATATCCCAGCATTAGAGCTTAGAAATAAGCCGAGCTTAAGTGTGTGCATTGCATTCATGCATAGAAAATCTGGATAATTTTCGCGCTTTTAAATAAAACTTGTTAAAGTGATTGAAGCTTCTCTTAACTTGGTGCAACTGAAGTAGATCATCAAGTTGATTGTGATAAGTTTCAATGTGACCTTTTCTAAAACCTTATTTTTGGGTGAATATAATTTTGATCTATGGGTAGATCAAATGCAATAAACCTAAGCCACAACACCTTACTTAATGATGTATACATGATCTTATAGAAATCATATCATGGTATTCATTACAAGAACTATTGAATACCAAATCAAGTATATAATCAAGTAAAGAAACCCAATAACTAAACCTTGATATTCTTGCTTGCTATAGTTATCTATACCATGAAGACCATTCATCACATATCTTTATTGTCATATTAATATATGACTCATATTAATATATGACATTCCTATTTAATCAATTCTTAGTTTTTATTGATCGTCAATGATTGAGTGCTCAATTTCTGACCTAGAATTTATTAAACCTTTATCCTTGACCTATTATATTGACCTTCCAAAGTATTAAAGTAAACTATTAAGGAGAAGTCCACCCGAAGGGGCCAGAAATCACCGGTGTGCAAGCTCCCCGATGACCTCCTCGTTGACATCATCTTGCGCGCCCGTCGCTGCAGGTGCGTCTCTAGACAGTGGCGCGACCTCATCTCTCACCCCGATCATCAGCGGAAGCTGCCCCACTCCACTCTAGCCGCCTTTTTCTTCTACAGAAACTATAACATAAGTGAACATTACGAGTCTAATCATTCCTACCAGAGCGTATCGGGCCCTCATGTCGACCCCTCCCTCTCCTTCCTACCAACCAAATACAACAAGGGGGTTGAACTGTTGGACTGCTGCAACAGGCTCCTCCTATGCTGATGTCGATGCCGACACCGGGAGGACTACGTCTCGTGAGCAATACCTTCACTAATACATGGGTGACCGAGCCAGCCATTCAATGGCCCAGCCAGGAGGAGCCAGTTGCTCTACCTGGGTTCGACCCGGCCGTATCTTCTCACTTCCATGTGTTCGAGTTTGTACATGCATCTATGTGGGATGCAGATAAGGAGCATCATCTTATATGCATCAAACCAGTGAGGATCTACTCTTCCCAGGATAGAGTCTAGGCCCCTTGATAACCCACAAGTATAGGGGATCGCGTGTAGCCTTTTCGATAAGTAAGAGTGTCGAACCCAACGAGGAGCTAAAGGTAGGATAAATATTCTCTCAAGTTCTATCAACCACTGATACAAATCTACGCACACTAAACGTTTGCATTATCTAGGAAATAAAACTAGAGCAACAATACGAGTACTAGAGATAGCTTCGCATGATAATAAATAACAAGAAAGTAAAGTTAGTTGCTGCAGCAATAAAATACACTAAACTAACAGAACCATGAGTGTGGAATAGTGGTGATAAACTTGTGTGCTCACTGTTCCGAAACACCGTTCGACTCACATCCTCTCTTCCACATGCCCCGAGGACCCCCGCATGGCGTACTTGTCCTCAATCCAACAACAGTCCTTACATTCTCGTGCCTTCTTCCGGTCTCCCCAGATCGTGATGACGCTATTGGGACCTAGAATTTTTATCATGTCGTAAATATAACAAGGGTGATCCATAAAATCCTAGTAAGCCGGACGCCCAAATATAGCGTGGTATGTGCTCTTGAACAACACCACTTGAAAGGAAAGTGCTTCTGTCCAATAGTTTTTTGGAGTTCCAAAAGTAACATACAAGGTGATTTCTCGTAGAGAGTTCACTTGTCGTCCGGGGACAACCCCGTGGAAAGTCATGGAGCTATGATTCAACTGTGTTTCCATTATCCTCATACGGCGCAGTGTTTCGACGTTAATGATGTTGATGTTACTGCCGCCATCCATGAGGATCTTGGAGAATCTGAGCCGTCGATCGGTGGATTCACGACCAGGGCGTACTTTCCTCGCATGTGTGGTTTAGACGGATGATCCCTTTAGTAAAATGATCGTGCTTGGATAGAAATCCTTTCTTTCAATCGACTAAAACTGTTAGAAAACACATTATATTCAAGTAAGACGGATATGGCATATTTGACTAGGAAGCAAGCAAAGCAAGTCCCTCCATACTAGCTAGCAGTCTTGTTTAGGGTCTTCTTTACGGAGTAAGGTTCCCGGTTGCCTATGCGATTATTAAGGTAGGGTGCTACTGTACCAGTAGTAGAGTGGCTTGAATCAAATCATTTATTCTAGAGAGTTCAGCTAGTCTGAGTGATCTGAGTTATCCTACGTTTATCCCTGTTTCGATCTTTTTTTGACTATAGGGGTTTTGTAGCAGCCCAACAGCATCCGTGTGACAGAGAGTCATATTAAGGATAGGGCTAATGCTTTTCCCTTGAACCCCTTGCAGAAAAAGTAGGAAAATGGACTGAAATTGTTGGATAAGTGGATTTGCAGTATCTCAACAATCAGTAGCTAATATTCCATCATCCAAACTAAGCTTCCTCAGATCCTAACCCATTGGTCATTATCGAGCCTTGTGCTAATGATTTAATAACTATCTTTGTAGCTCCAGAATGTTTCAGTTTATGTTCCTACCTATTGTCTGGATATACCAAGAGAGATTTACGGTCTAATCTACCTGGATGGGATGTATTGTATTATGCGCTTGTCCCGATGAAGCATAGGATCTGATAGAAACATGGGTTTTTTTCACTTCTGACCAGTCCAGAAACCGAGGGATAGTCGGAACAGTAGTGTTGAGCTCATGCATCACTGCCTTTTTGACCTTAGCTGGTTGGGATCCAAGGAAGCAAACGAACATGTCCGTCTTAGATGGAAAATACTTTTTCCGATATGACTTGGGATTTGAGGCTTCTGCCTCGTCCATGTCAGAATCTTCCTTGGATTCATTTTCTTTGTCCAAATTTTTGTTTCCTTTTCATCGCTTGGCTCTGTAGCCAACAGATTCGTCTTTCTTGATATCGTCATAGAAACGACACTCAGCATTAGTGTGGGACGAGCCCCCGTTGCCATCCGAATGATGTACACACAGATTATTGGTGATGCTAGCCCAAGAGTAGGTGATGTCTGCAAAGTGCACAGATCGTTTGTAGCTAGTTTCAAAGTATAGATATCGATCCCATAGGGAGCCCAAAGGTAAGTGTTTATGGGTGAAGTCTCTGTCACACTCAAAGTTGTCATAGGTCTTCGAGTGAATTGAGTGCAAGTGTGGAAATAAGAATGAAATTTGGATTAAACTGGATATATTTAAATAAAACTAAAATGTAAGCTTCGGGAATAAAAAGCATAGAAGTAAAGAACGATTCAGTTGTTTGTGGTTTTCTACAAATGACGAAGAAGGCGCGAGGAGATATAGTTCATGGTGATAGTGACTGTGCTGGGTGGACAAATGATAAGTGTAATAATTATAATCTTATAAATATATGTGTAGGCGAGCAACCCATAATTAGCCGGAACTCCTCTTGGTAGATTTCCTCCCAACTTCAATAATCCTATTAGCTTGTTACCAAAACCATGATCAGACACTAGACAATTAAGACCCTTCAGGTTGCTTAGCAATTAAGCTCCTTGGATCGGACTAATACAATAAGCACAGTGGTTCCTCGTTATCCTTGGGTCAACTAGTTTCCCATTGATATCCCCGTGTCACTTGAGGATCGCCGGTCTGCTAGCAAACAAGATCATATCTATGTAGAATAAATCATCATGTTGTTTGGGCACTTAATTGGACAACAAGCATTAGGCATCCCACAAATAGTCAAGCAAACATAATATAGTAATTAAAATCAATCACAAACTAATAAAAAATATATGGAGGCATATCACATCTCACCAATCCCTTACATCTCCCACGACCAAAGAACTTACTCACACATGAGAGAAGGAAGCATCGTCTACTAGATTTTGAGATCGGCAAGTGATCGTCTACATCACTCACGAAATCATATTTCGTTAAAACCTTTTCGGTCTTTGAGGAAAAGTTTTTCTAGATGACCTTTTACTCGTTACATGCATCTCCTAGATTAGATCTTGGCGTGTTTGGTGTTCATACCGCAGGAATTTTTTTGGTTTCTATGCTTCTAAGCTTTGGAGCACTTCAAGACATGCCACAAGAATAAGCATTTCACAATGTATCATTGTTGGACAAAGCTGAGATATTGCGAGAAATGGAAGGAGCTCTATGCGTGAAGCTTCGTCGCTTGCTATCCAAGAGATATTGAAAGAGTTGATAGCCGAGAAGGAGGTGTCCACGAACAAGAGGGAAGAGAGGAAACAAAAGGAAAGGGAGGATGCGGCCAAGAACTACTATGAGATGCAAGTGAAGCGCCTCGAGATAGAAGAGTCGATGCCCGGTAAAGAGCAAGGAAGCTAGATCTCAAGCAAAAGGAAGTCGAGCTCTCAATACTCGTCGAAAAAAATTGGACCATAACCGTGGATCTCACCGACATGAACCCAATTCAGTAGGGTTGGTTCGAGAAGAAGAGGGAGATGATGTTTGATCGAGATTCTTGATCGCTCGATCTTCATTATGTATGTGTGTATGTATGAACTATGTGTTGTGTTACTTTGGGTACGTGGGACATGGCCTTTAGACTGGTATCAAGTGGTCCTAGTTTGGTGCAAATTTGATGTCAACTTGGACCCTATATTCATTGAATTGTAATACATTCTGTTAAAAAATATGTCAGAAAAACTGGGGCACTGCTGGGTGCGTCATCCTGACCTGCGCCGACAATAGCCTAGGGTTGTCCCCTCGACCAGCAAACAGACTAATCTGAAACGATCTGGTGTCCATTTTGTGCTGGACTTTTGGAGATGCCCCAAGAAAGGTGACCAGGCTCGTATTAATCATCAGGAACAAAGAGTAGAACGCCAACGCATGAAGAACAATAAAAATTAGAAGAAATGTTGCGGGCATGATGATTTTGCAGGCTGCCAACAAGAGAAAATGGTACAGAGCGCATTCACTAGTTCCTTAATAAGCACACAGAATAAACCCATAGTAGCAGGAATCAGATTAACCACGACAGTACTTGCAAAGAAACCATCCTTTGCACGCGCAGGACATATCATACGCGTACGAGTTTTGAACATAGCATTTAAACCGACTGTCTTGCAAGACCAGTCCGACGTCCTTCGTTGCCTTCCTGCAACGTCAATTGGTAGCAACTGGGTTAGCAAGCATATGAAGAGGCACTAGCAGACCGTCAATCACGTAGGCAATGTTTACAAACATGAAATGGAAAAACTAAGGCAGCGAAGGGGATTACAGTCTTACATGACTGAAAATGTCTAGTAGGGATGTGTTCAATCCTTTTCCAGTTTGGATGTCCAATTGTTTGACATGAATTCACAAACTCATCATTGCAGTAACTGACTTCCAATATCTCAAGAGACTGAGGCAATATAGGAAGCGATCGGATGTTCTTGCATCCATAGATCATCATATATTTGAGTGACGTGAGATTAGCCATATCGTCTGGCAAGGCGTCCCAGCTGCAGGTGCAAAGCTGGAGCACACGAAGATAAGGGAAAGCCTCAGCAAGTCCAGATGCATTTATCGGCTGTCTGCAATGAACGATATAAAGATCTTGCAGGTACTTTGGGCCGGTGCTGTGCTTACCCACCATCCAACCTGGGTACCTGGAGCCCGCAAAGTTCATGAGACACAGGATTTGAAGCTCCATAGGAGGGCACAAGCCCTCAAGTACCTCTGCTTGAACTTCTAGATTGCACATCCTATTATCAGAATAATCCCACTGCAATATTAGTTCGGTCAGGCGTTTGGCAGCTAGATTGGCTTCAAGAGCTTGCCCCTTGCTATTAATAATTTCAAGGCCACCGATGCCTAGCCGGCCTCGAAGCTTCTTTAGGTCCCTTAGTTGTTCCAAATTGCAACCTTGTTCATTACTCACTTGGAAGCCTGGTAGTGTTTGTAGTGAGCTCAGCCTACCTACGTAAGGAAGCAGTGCAACTCGTTTGCAGAATATGTGCCGCAAGTTGACAAGTTCAGCAAAGGTAAATTCTGAAATACCACCATCACCGAAATCTAGGAGTTGAAGATGCTGAAGTTTATTCAGTGTGGCTGGTAAAGTTACCGTGCAAGTGATGTTTGTCCTGAAAGCAAGATACCGCAGGTACTTTAATTGACTAACAGACTCTGGGAACAAGAAATCACTGGGTTGCTTGATTGGATCATGTTCATGGCTGAAAGCAATGGCCAATACCCTTAATTTCGGAAGCCTCTTGCATATACTCTCAATGACTTTTTCCTCAATTGGTGTATCCTTTCCAACAACATACACAATTAGAGTGTATAAGTTTTCCAACCCAAGGATCTTCTCTGTAATCAAGTCTCTATCATAATTCTGAATGAAAAGATGATGGATATCTCGAGGGACATGTTGTTCCCAACCTTCTCCCCTATGGCTCCTTGCATTCTCGATTCTCAAATAATTTTCGGTGACCTTGTCTAATATGTCATGCAACACATAAGGAATTGTAAAGAAATCAGTACCAGAACTAGTTCTGATTGGTTGCAGAAATGAGCTCAATACTAGCTCTTGAATGTAAGCCTTAGCTACATCTTCCATGTCCTCTGTTGCACAACTGGTCTTTATAAAACCTTGCGCTATCCACATGCAAACTAACTGGTCAATTCTCAACTTGGATCCTCTAGGAAAAATACTACAGAATTCAAAGCATTGCCTGACATCAGGATTAAGTCTATCCATGGTCTCGTTCCAAAACCTGTTACATGGGTTTGGTCCTATCATTGTAGCCGAGGTGGCATTTTCCTGCAAGGACCAATAGTTCAAGTGAGTATGCCATTCGGTTACTCTTCTATTTTTTTCGAAAAGGGGAGTAATACCCCAGACTCTACATCAGTAAATGCACACAACCTTTTATTAAAAGTTCAACATCCAGAAAAAACATTATTAATACAATTCAAGGGTCGCAGGAATCAACCATCGAAAAATAACTAGCATGTTGCGACGAAGCATCCTCTAGTCGGGTACTATTCTATTTATTAGAGATAGACATGTGTACCTAGAATTTTCCAACATATCGATTTGTTCAAATGAACTCACCTCTGAGCTTGCCTCTCCTCCTAAGTTAGGCATACCTTGAAGCAGTTCATTCCGAACATGTTCAGCCTGTTCAAAGGACCAATTAAAGATGCTATCTCACTTGATTTACTAGCTCGGAGCAACAAAAGTGCAAACAAAGATGTACACAAGCACTCAAGATCATGTTTTGTGGGTGGGATGTGATGGCTCCTGGGAGAGTGTGGTCTTACCTGATGTGAAGTAATCACACAATTTTTGATATATTCATCCATATCTTCAATTTCAGCCAGTCTATTAATTATATGTTGTGTATCCGGTCTCTTTGCAGGATTGAAGTCAGTGCACTCTATTCCTATCTTTGCACATACTCGAACCTGTTCAAGCTGTACATCCCTATGTGATATCTCCACCACATTACTCCAACTTTCAACAACCTACAAGCTGAATTTGTGAGTTATGAAAAGAAGCACTATCATTTAGATGTGAAACTTAAAGTATGCAGTACTACATACTAGCCCCATATATGATGTTAACATGTTACACCAAACCACTCAATTGAGACTTGAAACTAACAATAAAATTTCCAGTTAATAAATAATTAGGGTGTGCCCCTAGTTTTCCTCACATATCAGAAATATCTAGGTATCAATTTAATTAAAAAATGCAACGGTAGGAGATAATTTTTCCATGGATGATAAGATCGATGTACAAAAAAATCTCCTACACAAATAACCTTGCATTTTATTTCGTTCTTAGATGCATGACCATGTATGCATTTTCACATGCATCATAAATAATATGTATATATTGTAACTTCTACGAAATATGACTTATCTACCTATATGCCTTTTATTTCCATTTTCAATATTTCCCATCACTGCTACCAATGTCTCTTTTAGGAGCAGGCTCATTTTAGTATTTTTAACTAATTAAGGACACCTCAGCTCATCTGCTAGATCGCAGCGACAAAAGTGGAAATGATGATGTACCCAAGGTCTCAAGATTGTACAATCACTCTCCGATGTGACCATGGACGTAGCTAAACATGTGACATCAGTCTTTGTCTAACGTGCTAATTTGTGGGAGTTGCTATAAATGAGGCAACATGACAATACTTCAAACATAGTCCATGATGTCTTTCTATTCCATATATTGAGTTATGGGTGCCTTCCTCCGACCAGAGACTCAAATCCTTGTTTTCATATTTATAATGTCTTGTGGGATCTCTAAGAATTTCATATTTAAAAAAAGTGAGTAATGCATTAGATTTTAAGTACAACCTTTTATTTCAAAATAGGAGCTAAAATTTTCTTACCGTGCCAACATCGTGATACCCTTTCTTTCCGGTGAGTATCTCTATGATAACTACACCAAGACTGTAGATATCAAGCCGGTATGAATTCCGGTATGTGACTTCAGTATGATTAAAAGATTCTGGTGCCAAGTATCCGCTGCATAAATATTTATTTGTATGGTTGGATAATGAGCAAAGTAACCCAGTGTTGGTCTAAATCATAGTAGAAGACTGACATTTTGAAAGGCTGAGCAAACTTACGGCGTTCCAGCTATCTTAGTAATAACCTGGCTTTCCATTTGATCAAAGCACCTTGATATACCAAAATCAGTAATTTTTGGTACCCAATCGTCATCCAACAATATATTTGTGGGCTTTAAATCTAAGTGGAGAATATTTTTCTGATGAAGATAATGTAACCCATGACAAATTCCTTTTATAATTTGATAGCGGTCTCTCCACCGAACTTCGCGAGACGTATCTAGATGGGGAGAAGATAAAGGAAGTTTAGTATTATTTGACATGCTCCAAGTCAGTAATATTGGAATGCGTAGAAAGTGAGGGTAACTATATGTGGGAGACTGAACCATTGAAAATAGAGGTTAAAAGAAAAATTGTCCACGCTACATTATCCTACCATTGATATACTCATGAAGAGTCCCTTTAGGAAGATACTCGAAGCAGAGCAATCTTTGTTGGACATCCGCCATGATGAATTTTCCTTCATGCCTTGTCATAGCCCCTTGTGTGTCAGCACAATATCCTAGAAACCGCACTACATTTTTGTGCCTCGCCATCATGAGACATTCAACTTCTCGGTGGAACTCCTTCTCGTACATATACGTATTAGACATTCTCTTCACGGCCACAGTCCTATTCTCAAGCTTTCCCTGTAGTACAGAGATGTGTTACCAGCAAGGAGTTCAGATTTGAGATTAATTTTCATTGAGACCAAGGCAGGTCAGAGTGACTGTACCTTATAAACCACCGCGAATCCACCTCTACCAATTTCCTGCTCATTAGAGAAACCATATGTGATTTCTTCTAGAAGTGACAGGGGCAGGGCCTTTGGGTCTGCCGTTTCATCACATAGCATGCACTCCAGGTCCCTTGCTGTGATAGTACCACTAGGTCGAGGATCCATGTTTGCTACAAGCCACGATACCCTGAAACGAGAACAATCATATCATTGGTGAGGGCTACTAGGCACCAATTATTCTACAGTCATGAAAGTCGTAAATACACAAGGCACAAGGACCTTCGGGGCCGTTCCCAGTTCCAAAAAGGAAAAGAAAAGAAAAACCGTTGTGAGCAACAAGAATTAGCTAGCTGTTTCCTCATTTCCTCTCTTCTGTACGGTGTAATAAGCCACAAAAATATTTGCTCAAATATTAGAGAAATATCTAGTCAGAGGATATGTTTTTGCTCTTGGACCATTAGAGAAATGTCCAAAATTGTAGTACTATATAGAAACGCACAATGAGGGATTTCGTGGAAGATAGTAGTAGTAAATAACTGTGTCTGTTTAACAGCACAATAGCTTCTTTCCTCTCTCAATTAGCACAAGAAACGCACAAACTGGATCATACAGCCGTAGGCAACTGGAACAAACTGGATCTGTAGAACATCACACCACAAGCAGTGCACCAAGAAGGGAAATTACCTGGCGAATCGCAGTGATGTAGTCAATGAGGCGAGCAAGCCACACCCACACCCACACCAGAGCTGCCGACGAGATTTGTGGGTATGGGGAGATGGAGGAGGTGTGGTCTAGAATAATGGAGCAGCTAGGGAGCAGATGGCGGACCACTTAAATCGAAGTAGTAATGGAGGAGGCAGAAGATGCAGACTTACAACTACACCTATAAAAGATCAGCAGTTTTCCTTTATCTCAACCATAGGTAAAAGTAATAATTGTAATACCTACAAACATAAATATTGCTAAGTATTACTGACTTATATTCTTTGCTAAGTACCCCCTCAGTCCCAAAATAAGTGACTTCCATTTGTCTAAATTCAGATGTGTCTCACGCTAAAACACGTTTAGATACTACATATGAATCCAGACAAATCCAAGTCACTTATTTTGGAAAAGGAGAAGTATTACTGATTGATGGATAGCGTTATACAAATTAACATGTTTTAAAATGTATAATACTATAATTCGTTAGGCATGTGAATGAAGAAATCGTAGTCTTTTAAAAAAGAGTAGATCATGAGTTCCCGTGCTCCTGTTATTTAACAAAAAATGCAAAACCATATTCATGAGTTTGTATTTCTTTTCCTTTAA
Organism: Avena eriantha; assembly: GCA_910589775.1. Classification (NCBI taxonomy): domain Eukaryota; kingdom Viridiplantae; phylum Streptophyta; class Magnoliopsida; order Poales; family Poaceae; genus Avena; species Avena eriantha. The sequence continues at coordinate 434,852,525 of OU342740.1, read as the reverse complement.
AAAAATACTCGTGCGTAACTTATTATATATCCCACAAATCTGCACAATAACAATTTCAAACAATTTTTATTCTGAGCTATAGTGGATTTGTGTATGCATATTTTCAAATCCCTAAATATTGTAAGATTTTGTTATTTCGTTGTATCCCAGAATATAAAGAATTTCGCGTTGATTTTGCATGCTCGTGGGATACAACATCAACTATTTTCAGATATTTTTTAAAAAATTGCAAATATAATTTTGAATGTTTTTTAAATGAAGAGAGCACTGGAGTTTGCGAGCCATTTCATCAAAGAATCTAATACGATTAGTTTCGTCCAAATATTTACGATTAAATGGGGCCTTTGTCAAGGTGATGGTGCATCCATGTGCACCCTAGCTCATTTTACACCGATCGGATCATATGCATCAAGTCCCATCTATACGCACGTCGGATGGAAAAGGTCATACGCAGCGCAATTTCGATATCACAATGATGCCGGGTGGTTGGGCAGTGGGAAAATTAAGACGGAGGTCCCGACCAACCACCATTATGTAGTAGTTAGTGCATGCCTCAACATCATACTTTTCTTCTCTGATTTTGCATGTATAAAACAATCTGTGCACCATAAGGATGTTTTTCGAGACAGTTGATTCACATCATCTAAATTATTTTAAGAGTTAGATTTGTAACTAGTAGTGGCTTAGATTTAATGAAAATAGTTGTACCATAATTTTCCTTTTGACAGGCATAAGTCTAGGCACGTAGAAAAGAGGTACAATGTCGTGTACCCGTCCATAAGGTTAAAAATTTGACAGCTCAACCCGAATTAGGAAAGTCCCACTAGTAGAAAAAGGGCCTTTGGTTCGGGACTAGTGGCTAGGGTCGGGACTAATGGTCCGAACCGGACGGCCCGAGGTCGCCGAAATCCTTTGTCCCAGCTTGTAAGGGACCATTAGTCCCGGTTTGAGATACAAACCGGGACTAATGGGTTTGGGCACGCCCGCGTGGTCTTGGCAGAACCATTAGTCCCGGTTTGTATTTCAAATCGGGACTAATGGTCTGGCCCTATATATAATGCACTCAGCCCTCCACTCTCTCCTGTTTTTTTCCTATGTGAGGTGGGTATAAGTTTGTGCTGTTTTTTTCTTTATATGCACTAGAGGTGTTCGGTGAAATGCCTGTTAGTGCGATGCCACTTGAGTTGACACAAGACAAAACATGATATGAGGTGACAGAGCCACACTTAAGTTTTCTCATCTTTGTTTCCAGGTGTCCTAAAAGGTTATCAAGTATTTTCTCATTTAGACTGCACGGTAGTAATTTTATCATCGTGATTTCATTTGATATATATGGTTGTATGATGCAGATGAGTCATCCATGGATGTACGGTGACCGACACTCTGACGCTTACAGAGAAGGTGTGCATTCTTTTTGCCTTGTGGTCGAGGCAAACAAGTGGCAGGATGGTTTTATGTGTTGTCTATGTGTTGAATGTCGGAATGAGCAGGCTCACACTTCCTCAAGAGTCATTCAGAGCCACCTGCTTCGGTCTAGCTTCATGTCCTGCTATAATATTTGGACCAAGCACGGAGAAAGAGAGGTTATGATGGAAGACGGTGATGAAGAAGATAACGATGATAACAACTACTGATCTATGTTCCCTGAATAGGTTGATACCACAATGGAATACAATGAAGGAGAACAGGAACCAGATGAGCCCGCTGATGATCTTGGTCGGATCATTTCTGATGCAAAGCGAGACTGCGATATAGAAAAGGAGAGGTTGCAGTTCGAGAAGATGTTACAGGACCACAACAAATTGTTGTACCCAAATTGTGAAGATGGCCAGAAGAAGCTGGGTAGCACACTGGAATTGCTGAAGTGGAAGGCAGAGACTAGTGTGACTAACTCGGGATTTGAAAAGTTGCTGGTAATAATGAAGAAGTTGCTTCCAAGAAATAACGAATTGCCCTCCAGTACGTACAAAGCAAACAAGGTTGTCTGCTCTCTAGGATTAGACGTGCAGAAGATACATGCATGCCCTAATGACTTCATCCTCTACCACGGTAAGAAGTACATCCTCTATCACGGTGAGAAGTACGAGAATATGTATAAATGCCCGATATGCACTGCATTGCGTTATAAGATCCAAAAAGATGACCCTGGCGATGTTGAGGGCAAGCCACCCAGGAAGAGGGATCCTACCAAGGTGATGTGGTATGCTCCTATAATACCACGGTTGAAACATTTGTTCAGAAATAAAGAGCATGCAAAGTTGTTGCGATGTCACATGGAATACCATAAGAAAGACGGGAAGTTGAGGTACCCTGCTGATAGTCGGTAGTGGAGAAAAATCGAGAGAGACTTCCCGGACTTTGCTGGAGATGCAAGGAACTTATGGTTTGGTCTAAGTACTGATGGTATGAATCCTTTTGGGGAGCAGAACTGCAGTCACACCACCTGGCCCGTGACTCTATATATCTACAACCTTCTTCCTTGGTTGTGGATGAAGCGGAAGTTCATTATGATGTCAGTGCTCATCCAAGGCCTGAAGCAACCCAGCAACGACATTGATATGTACCTAAAGCCATTAGTTGATGAACTTTTACAGTTTTGGGCCAAACCAGGTGTACATGTGTGGGATGAGCACAAGCAGCAGGAATTTTACCTACAATCATTGTTGTTCGTAACCATCAATGATTGGCTTGCTCTTAGTAACATTTCAGGACAGACGAACAAAGGATGCAATGCATGCACAAACTGTTTAGATGAGACTAAAAGTATATGTCTGGATAAATGTAGGAAGAATGTGTACCCATACAATCATCATTTTCTTCCACCTAGTCATTCCTTAAAGAAGAAAGGAAAGCATTTCAATGGCAAGGCAGAAACTCGAACGAAGCCTGTCCCCTGTACTGGCGCTAAAGTATTTGGTATGGTTAAGGATTTGGATGTAATCTTTGGAAACGGTCTTGGAGAACAACCTGTTCTAAAAGACGTCGACGGACACACACCCATGTGGAAGAAGAAATCTATATTTTGGGAGCTACCCTATTGGAAAGTGCACGAGGTCCGCTCTGCAATCGACGTGATGCACCTGATGAATAATATTTGCATGAATAATCTAGCCTTCCTGGGCTTGTATGGGAAGTCAAAAGATACCCAGGCAACACGGGAGGACTAGCAACATCATAAAGGACGAGACGACAAGCATCCATGGCAGTTTCAAGGGCTTGCCAGCTACGCTCTTACCAAAGAAGAGAAGGAAATCTTTTTTGATGTCCTTTTCAGTATCAAGGTCCCGTCTGGCTTCTTATCGAATATAAAGGGAATAGTAAATATGAAAGAGAAAAAATTTCAAAACCTAAAGTCTCATGACTGCCACGTGCTTATGACGCAATTGCTTCCGGTTGCATTGAGGGGAATTCTACCATAAAATGTTCGACTAGCCATTGTGAAGGTATGTGCATTCCTCAATGGAATTTCTCAGAAGGTAATCGATCAAGAAAGTCTACCAGGGTTACAAATTAATGTGGTCCAATGTCTGGTCAGCTTCGAGTTATTGTTCCCACCATCCTTCTTCAATATTATGACACACCTCCTAGTTCACCTAGTCAAAGAGATTAGAATTCTCAGTCCTATGTTTCTACACAATATGTTCCCCTTCAAGAGGTTCATGGGAGTCTTAAATAAATATGTTCATAACCGTGCTAGGCCAGAAGGAAGCATCTCCAAGGGCTATGGAACAGAGGAGGTCATTGAGTTTTGTGTTGACTTTCTTCCTGACCTTAAGCCGATTGGTGTTCCTGAATCTTGGTATGTGGGGAGGCTGACTGGAAAAGGCACACTAGGAAGGTAATCAATGGTATGTAGGGACGGGAATTCTTTCACTCAAGCACACTACACGGTTCTACACAATTCCACTATGGTAGCTCCGTATATCGAGAAACACAAGAATATTCTACGCTCTGAAAACCAGGGGAAGCCTGACTCCTTGATTAAAGAGGAACACGACAAGAATTTCGGCAGTTGGTTGCAAACACATCTCATGAATAACACCACTGTTGGAGATCAGTTGTACTCCTTGGCCAGGTTACCATCTTCGACTATATGTACTTTCCAAGGGTACGAGATAAATGGAAATACATTTTACACGATTGCCCAAGATAAAAAAGAGCACCAACCAAAACAGTGGTATACGCTTTGATGCAACAGATACAATGGGCAGAAGGACACATATTATGGGTACATAGAGGATATATGGGAACTTGACTATGGACCTACTTTTAAGGTCCCTTTGTTTCGGTGAAAATGGGTCAAGCTAACAGGAGGCGGGGTACATGTAAACCAAAAGTATGGCATGACAACAGTGGATCTCAACAATCTTGCATACATGGTGTTGGGTTCGCAGCATAGAAAACAAAAAATTTCCTACGATGAGAACTATACGCCAAGATCTATCTACTAGATACAGAGCAATGGGTAGATATACATCCATACAGAACTTACCCTCAAAGACAACAGAGTTTTGTTAACGAGTTGGAACTCGTGGATGATATAGTCGTACGCTTGCCGATCTCAAGATCGTGTGGAAGTCCTAGCGCCGCAAATCAGCAGCGCATCCGTCCTCGCACACACGTTCAAGCTACCGGACAACCTCCACCTCCTCGCTCGAGCGAGTCAGCGGAAGCAGCAACTCCCTCCAGACGCAAGGCCACCGGGAACATGTATCTCGCTAATCCGAGACCATGGGGAATATCTAGAGGGGGAGAGAGATCCTTCATGAGGAGGTGTGCTTTGTGACGGAGGAGAGGGGGGGGTCCTCCCCTCCCATGGCCGGCGGCCAAGGGGGGTGCCCCCACCTCTTCCTCATTCATGTGGTGGAAGCTCCACTCACATCAATTCAAGCTCCACCCAAATTCCAGTCACATGCATTAAATTTCCACCAAATTTAATGCAACTCTCATTTCACAAATGCTGTGACCTCGTTATTAACAACATCCAATGTCCATGATCAGGAAACTTTGATCATCTTGTTAATTGACGAGCTAGTCTATAAGAGAGGCATAACTAGGAACCCTTTTTGTTTATTAAATACACATGTATTGACGTTTCCTATCAATACAATTATAGCATGCAAAATAAACATATATCATATACAAGGAATACATAATAACAACTTTATTATTGCCTCTCAGGGCATATTTCCTTCAGTCTCCCACTTGCACTAGAGACAATAATCTAGTTTACATAGTGATAAATCTAACATCCATGGAGTTTTGGTGTTGATCATGTTTTTCCCTAGGGAGAACTTTAGTCAACGGATCTGCTACATTTAGGTCGATGTGTACTTTACAAATCTTTATATCTCCATCCTTGACATGCTCGCGGATGGAGTGAAACCGGCGCTTAATATGCTTGGAATTCTTGTGAGACCTTGGTTCCTTGGCGTTGGCTATGGCTCCATTGTTGTCACAATAGATCACCATTGGGTCCAATGAAGTAGGAACCACACCTAGTTCCGTTATGAACTCCTTCATCTAAACCACTTCATGTGCCGCTTCTGAAGCAACAACATATTCCGCCCCCGTCGTTGATCCAGCCACCACAGGTTGTTTGGAACTCCTCCAACTAACTGCTGCTCTGTTCAAGAGAAAAACATATCCGGATTGAGACTTAGAGTCATCTAGATCGGTGTCAAAGCTAGCATCGACATAACACTTAGCGACTAGCTCTTCTTCACCTCCGTATACAAGAAACATATCCTTAGTTCTTCTTAAGTACTTAAGGATATTCTTGACCGCTATCCAGTGTTCCGAACCTGGATCAGATTGGTACCTATTAGTCAAACTAATAGCATGTGCCACATCCGGTCTTGTACATAGCATGGCGTACATTATAGAGCCTATGGCTGAGGCATAGGGGATCTTATCCATTATCTCTCTTTCTGCCGCCGTAGCCAGACTTTGAGTCTTACTCAATGTCTTGCCTTGCAACATAGGTAAGAACCCCTTCTTACTTCTGTCCATATTAAACTTCTTTAATATCTTATCAAGGTATGTACTTTGCGATAGCCCAATTAGGCGCCTTGATCTATCTATATAGATTTTAATGCCTAATATTTATGAAGCTTCACCAAGGTCCTTCATCGAAAATTTGTTGTTTAGATAACTTTTAACACTGTTTAAAAGATCTATATCATTTCCAATCAATAATATGTCATCCACATATAATATCAGATTGCTCCCACTCACTTTCTTGTAAATACAAGCCTCTCCATAAGTTTGGACAAATCCAAACTCTTTGATCACCTCATCAAAGCGGAGATTCCAACTTCAGGATGCTTTCTTCAGTCCATAGATAGATTGCTGAAGTTTGCATATTTATCAGCATCCTTAGGATCGACAAAACCCTTAGGTTGTATCATATACAACTATTCTTCAATATTACCATTGAGGAACGCAGTTTTGACATCCATCTGCCATATTTCATAATCGAATATGCAGCAATTGCTAACATAATCATAACCGACTTAAGCATCGCTGCGAGAGAGAATGTCTCATTGTAGTCAACTCCTTGAATTTTTTGAAACCCCTTTGCGACAAGTCGAGCTTTATAGATGGTCACATTACCATCAGCATCAGTTTTTCTTTTGAAAATCCATTTATTCTCAACGGCCTTTCGATCGTGAGGTAAGTCCACCAAGGTCCAAACCTGGTTTTCGTATATGGATTCCATCTTGGATTTCATGGCTTCTAGCCATTTGTTGGAATCCGGGTTCATCATCGCTTCTTCATACGTCGCATGGTCATCCATTTCATCAATCATGAAATTCATAACAGGATTGCCATACAGTTCAAGAGCTGCACGTGTCCTGCTTGACCCGTGAGGTTCGATAATGTCCTCTTTCGGAGTTTCATGATCATTATCATTAGCTCTCTCTTCATTAGGTGAAGTCAACTCCAAAACAACTTCCGGTGTTGTGATACTCGCCATTTCATGAAGAGAAGGTTCAGTAACCTCTTCGAGTTCTACCTTACGACTACTCACACCTTTCGCGAGAAACTCCTTCTCAAGAAAGGATCCATTCTTGGCAACAAAAACCTTGCCCTCGGATCTGTGATAGAAGGTATACCCAATCGTTTCCTTAGGGTATCCTATGAAGACGCATTTTTCCGCTTTGGGTTCGAGTTTATCCGGCTGATGTTTCTTCACATAAACATCGCATCCCCAAACTTTAAGAAATGACAGCTTAGGTTTGTGTCCAAACTATAATTCATACGGTGTCGTTTCAATGGATTTAGATGGTGCTCGATTTAAAGTGAATGCAGCATTTTCCAGTGCATAACCCCAAAATGACAGTGGCAAGTCAGTCAGAGACATCATAGATCGAACCATATCTAATAAAGTACGATTATGATGTTCCGACACACCATTACGTTGTGGTGTACCGGCAGGCGTGAGTTGTGAAACTATTCCACAGTCTTTCATATGTGTGCTAAAATCGTAACTAAGATACTCTCCTCCACGGTCGGACCGCAGAAATTTGATCTTTCTTTTACGATGATTTTCCACTTCATTCTGAAATTCCTTGAACTTTTCAAAGGTTTCAGACTTATGTTTCATCAAATAGATATACCCGTATCTACTCAAATCATCCGTGAAAGTAACAAAATAACGATATCCACCTCGCGTCGACACACTCATTGGTCTACACACATCAGTATGTATGATTTCTCTAGTCATCTTGCACATAAGGCATGGCTCACATGTATCAAATGATTCAAAATCAAGTGATTCTAAAAGTCCATCAGAATGGAGTTTCTTCATGCGTTTAATGCCAATATGACCTAGACGGCAGTGCCACATATATGCAGATATGTGATTATCAAGTTTAATCCTTTTAGCATCAACATAATGAATATGCGAAATACTACTATCAAGATCCAACAGAAATAAACCATTCAACACAGGTGCATGACCATAAAAGATATCACTCATATAAGTTGAACAACCATTGTTTTCAGATTTAAAGGAATAACCACTTCCCATCAAACACGATCCGGATACAATGTTCATGCTTAGTGCAGGCACCAAATAACAATTATTTAGATTTATCACTAATCCCGATGGCATATGGAGAAGCAGCATTCCGACGATCACATCAACACTCGATCCATTGCCGACTCGCATCGTGACCTCATCCCTTCCTAGTTGTCACTTGTTCCGCAGCCCCTGAATCGATTTACATATATTAGCAACCGATCTCGTATAAAATACCCAGGTGCTACTACGAGTACTAGTCAAGTACACGTCAATAACATGTATATCACATATACCTTTGTTTGCCTTGCCGGCCTTCTTATCCGCCAAATACTTGGGGCAGTTGCGCTTCCAATGGCCAGTCCCCCTGCAATAGTAGCACTCGGTATCAGATTTAGTGCCAGCTCGGAATTTCTTTTCAGGTGCGGCAACAGATTTGCTGCCCTTCTTTCCCTTCTGCTTGACTTTCTTGTCCTCTTGAAATCGGTGGTCTTATTGATCATCAACACTTGATGTTCTTTCCTAATCTCCACTTCTGCAGTCTTAAGCATTGACAGAAGCTTGGGAAGAGACTTCTTCATGTCCTGCATGTTATAGTTCATCACAAAGCTCTTGTAGCTAGGTGGCAGAGATTGGAGAACACGATGTATGCCTAGGTTAATGGGAATCGATATTCCCAAGGACACAAGCTTATCAGCGTACCCAGACATTTTGAGTACATGCTCACTAAAGGAGCTATTCTCCTCCATCATGTAGCTAAAGAACTTTTCGGAAGCATTATAACTCTCTACGGCAGCATGGGTATCGAAAATCATTTTCAATTCTCCCATGGTATCAAAGGCATTGCCATTTTCGAAACGCTTTCGAAGTTCTGGCTCTAGCCCATACAGTATGCCGCAATGAACTAAGTTGTTGTCCTCTTGACGAGTTATATAGACATTCTTTTCCTTTCAGGGGCATCAGGAGCTGGTGGGGGGCCTAGCGGCGCCTCTAGCACATATTGCTTTTGTGTAGCACTGAGGAGAATCCTCAGATTCATAGCCCAGTTGGTTAAGTTGCTACCATTCGCAGCAAGTTTCTCTTTCTCCTTGAACACATTGAAATTAAAAGCAGGTGGTGCCATCTACAACAGAATTTGTAAAGTTTATTTAGACTAAGTTTATGATAGATTGAGTTCAACTAATCCAAATTACTAATGAACTCCCACTCAAAAATGACATCCCTCGTGTCTTTTTGGTGATTACATGAACCAAATCCACTACACCAAGTCCGATCATCACGTGAGTCGGTGTAGCTTCAAAGGCGAGCATCTATATGGGCATCACATCAACTATATGACTCATTCTTAACCTTTCGGTCCGTATTCTGAGGCCATGTCTGTACATGCTAGGTTCGTCAAGTAAGAACCTTAGTATTCGCGTGTGTAAAACTGTCTTACACCCGTTGTATGAAAGCGCGGATTCAAGTACACCCGATCATCACGTGATGTCTCGAAACATGATCCATAGAAATGTGCATACTCAAAGAAGAACACATTTTATCTTGATATCTAAATGAGGGATCATCTTACAATGCTACTAAAAGCGCCAAACTAGCAGTATAAGATGCAAACATCTAATGTATAAAGTGAGATGATATGGTCCATGCATTTGATCTCTATCATTTGCATCGTGGTATGATCTCTATCATTCCTTTGTGTGTAAGGCCAAGGTCTACGGAACTTACACGTTAAGTGTGTTGTAAGAGTATTTACCATACATCTACTTACAACATTACCATATCAATACACTAGCCCAGCAATAATCTAAACTAGACGCCTCTAATTTATCCATTACAAGTTTTACGTGGCTTAGAGCTTTCGAAGATAGAAACGGTCTTACCTACGAATATGGAACCACAACGAGGATAACCAAGTTATTAGCAGCTCCTTGTAAATCAGATATTGACTATAGTAGGAGAGACAGATACCCGTCAGCCACTTATGCATTGCATGTTAGTCGTGGAACCGGTCTCATGTACGATGACATGTAAGGTTGGTCTAGGCCGCTTCATCCTACTATGCCACCAATATCCAAAATACATGAATGAAGCAATAATATGATCATCATCGCCCACATATAAACATATGTGTACTACCCGTGCAAAAAACGTACGCATAGATCAGGCTGTGATACCACTGTTGGGTTCGCAGCATAGAAAACACAATTTTTCCTATGATGAGAACTATATGCCTAGATCTATCTACTAGATACAGAGAAACGGGTGGATATACATCCATAGAGAACTTACCCTCAAAGACAACAGAGTTTTGTTAACGAGTTGGAACTCGTGGATGATGTAGTCGTACACTTGCCGATCTCAAGATCGTGTGGAAGTCCTAGCGCCGCAAATCAGCAGCGCATCCGTCCTCGCACACACGTTCAAGCTACCGGACAACCTCCACCTCCTCGCTCTAGCGAATCAGCGGAAGCAGCAACTCCTTCCAGACGCAAGGCCATCAGGAACATGTATCTCGCTAATCCGAGACCATGGAGAATATCTAGAGGGGGAGAGAGATCCTTCATGAGGAGGTGTACTTTGTGAGGGAGGAGAGGGGGGCTCCTCCCCACCCATGGCCGGTGGCCAAGGAGGGTGCCCCTACCTCTTCCTCATTCATGTGGTGGAAGCTCCACTCACATCAATTCAAGCTCCACCCAAAATTCCAGTCACATGCATTAAATTTCCACCAAATTTAATGCAACCCTCATTTAATAAAACTATTTTATTTATTTTATTCAGAATTTTGTTAATTACTTTAATTAACAAAAATTCACATAAAACCCCTTGCAACATTACAATATCACATGCCGAACCACTTTCTGCAATTTCACCTGAAACAATTCTGGTTTCCATCAAAATAATTCCAGCACTTTGCAGTTCTTTCGTCTGAAACATATGTGCTCCAAAATGGTGTTCGGTAACCCTTAAGTGTGTCACCCTACAGTTCACGAATAACGCAGACATGATTTAGACCCTTCTCAAATCAATAACAGAAGCGGGACCTGGAGATCCATACTGACTCCTGCACATTGAACGATGACTTCTATGATCGTGAGAACCTTTAACGCTAGTAACTTAATCCCTTTGTCTCATGATATAATACATGTCCGAGATTCGATCATCGGTATCCAAATACCTAGTTTGATCTCGTTACCGACATGCACTCTTTTATCGTTCCTGTGATATAACATTCTAGTGATCACATTGATGACCCACAAGTATAGGGGGTGTATCGCAGTATTTTCGATAAGTAAGAGTGTCGAACCCAACGAGGAGCAGAAGGTGCTGGCTAGTGGTATGATCAGGAATTCTCTGCAAATACTTAGCAAACAGATTTTTAGGGGTTTTTGATAAAGCAAGTAAATAAAGTACGAGTAAATAAAAGACAATAAGAATAAATGCAGCAAGTGGCCCAATCATTTATGCATCAAAGGACAAGCCGGTTGTATTACTTAAGATGACCAAACGTTCTCGAGGACACATGAGAATATTGTCAAGTGCTTTCGCTTCCTATAGTTGATTAATCTTCTTTAGCTTGCTAAGTGTTATGTGGGTGAACTTGTGCTAATGTACCGACCTTCCTAGGACTAATACATACTTGTGATTATACCCCTTGCAAACATCCGTAACTACAAGAAAGTAATTAAGGTAGAAACCTAACCACAGCTTTAAACTCTAAGACCCTTACATCCCTTGTGCAATGGTTTCCTAACGGGGGAGGTTTCTGTCACTCTGGCAACCCCTACGATTAGTATCCAAATACACAATGCATTCCCCTAGGCCCATATAGGTGAAGTGTCATGTAGTCGACGTTCACATGACACCACTAGAAGAAGTACACCACAACTTAATTAACAAACCATTAAATCTTTCTCAACACAATTCCACTACTAACAACATGACTTCTCCCATGTCCTCAAGAACAAAACGAACTACTCACAAGACATCATATAGATCATGAACAGAGATAGAATAATGATGTATAACAATCTGAACATTAACAATAATTCAATGGTTCACTCAATAGCATCAACTACAAAGAGTAATCAACACCAGGAAAGTTTCCCCTAAGAACTATGCAAGATTCAACCCAATTGTTACAGCAATATGGAGATGGTGATGAGGGTGTTGATGGTGATGATGATGATCCCGATGAAGTCCGGCTTGATGGTGGTGTTGACAGCGACGATCTCCCCTCTCCGGGAAGGAATTCCCCCAGCAGAAATCTGTCAGCCGGAGAGATCTTTCTCTCTCGGTGTTTACCGCCCCGCAGCGGCGGAATCTTTCTATGGTCGATCCCCGAGTCTTAGGGTTTTGGGAGGATAATATACGCCAGAGGGGAGAGCCAGAGCTGGTCCAGGGCGGCCACACCACCTAGTGGCGCGGCCTAGGGTGGCCAGCGCCAGGGGTGGTGTGGCCCCCCTGTGGCCCATCTCAACTCCTCCTTCTGGCATCCTTCGTCTTCTAGAAAAATAGGATTTTCCGTATATTTTCCTGGATTTTTTGATCTTCACGAATTTTGCCTCCAAACAACACCTTTTCCATCAGAATCCTGACTGCAGCGGTCCATGCTCCAAAAGTCATCAACCATGCAAAAACAGGTGAAAAGTATCATCTCTTAATATGAAATATATCAATAAATAACAGTGAATTATGACATAGAATAGTGATGCAAAATGGACGTATCACACATCACTTGCTTGCAAGCTATCTTAATGTGATATCACCGAGATGGCCCAGAGTATATCTATCCGTCATCGGGATTGACAAATTCCACTCTTGATCATGAGCCTCCACATAACACCTTCGTAGCACTGAACCCACCTTTATAGTCACCCTATTACGGTGTGACGTTTGATGTTATCAAGATACTCTTCTGGTGTTAGCAATTAACATGATCTCATGGTCTAAGGACTAAGACTACTTCGTATGATGTTATAGCAATATAAAAATAATGACTTTGATCGTAATGCTATACTTTGGATGAATGTTCATCACATCATTTCACAAATGATGTGACCTCATTATTAACAACATCCAATGTCCATGATCAGGAAACTTTGATCGTCTTGTTAATCAACGAGCTAGTCTATAAGAGAGGCATAACTAGGAACCCTTTTTGTTTATTAAACACACATGTATTAACGTTTCCTATCAATACAATTATAGCATGCAAAATAAACATCTATCATATACAAGGAATACATAATAACAACTTTATTATTGCCTCTCAGGGCATATTTCCTTCACATGGATGAACCATTCGTCGTAGACAACAATGTGGCTCAGGTTTTCTATGTGAAGGACATGTCTACCAAACCGAGAAAAAGGAAAGATAAGCAAAAGAATGCAGAATATGATGAGCCAAAGCGCCACATAGTTCTTTCAGGGAAAAGAAACATCGTGGGAGTGGATGACAAGACAGACATGTCAGAAGATTACAATAAGTTTCATGAAATTCCGCCATTCAAAGTGAAAACTGACCCAAGCATCCTGTTAAATGATGAAGATTCTCCATGACTATGGTGTAGAAGAAAACCATAACACTAGATGTTGGTGATGTGTAATAATGTATTAAACCTTTTATTTGAGACATAAATCTATGTAGTGTATAAAACCTTTTATTTGAGACATAAATACCCCTCTTTCATGTAATACATCTTTCTCAATCAAATTGGACGTCGACGACCGGGTTTTGAGCCGCAGGAGGTGGTCACCCAAAGAGAAGGAACCATCATAGGAGCATAGCTCGGATGAGGTCCCTGAAGAAGCTGCCAGGTATTGGAAAACCTGACCTCCAACACATACATATAACAGCGGAGGTGCTCGTCCTCCAACCTGACACGCCTCCGTACCACCTCCTCGTGGGCTGGCTCCCTCCGCACCGCTCCCGGACCATGCGACCGCCACCAAAGAAGCTCTGGGTCGACAACAGGACCCGGATTCCTCACCAAGCTACGCGTCTCGGAAGGTAGCACCTCCTAGTGCCAGCCCTGCGGAGCCCAGTCTCAGACATGCCCGATGGAGGCTAGTACTCCGCCGTCATTGCCGCCGAGTCGTGGACAAACACGTGGGGGCATCCTAAAGTAGGCGGCAAGAAATGTGTGGATGTGTGGCAGGGAATGTGTGGATGTGTGGTGGTCATGACGGTCGCCGACCTATATATAGAGGGAAAGGGTGGGAAAACATGGCGAGAAAAACATATGGCAGGAAAACATGGCGGGAAAACATCGCGGGAAAACGTGGCGGGAAAATATGGTGGGAAATATATTTAGCCCTGGTTGGGGTTTCCAACCGGGACTTAAAGGGTTGCGGCGGGCTGAAGCCGGCGCGAGCATGTTTAGTCCGGTTGAAGAAACCAACCGGGACTTAAGGGGTGAGTGTCGACACTATGGTAGGGGTGAGTGTCGACATTATGTCGTGAGTGTTGACACTATGTTGTGCTGCTTAATCTATAAATAGGCATCCCCGTGAAGTTATCAACTGCAAACACGATGGTGTGCGAGAACAGGGACAACACTACGGCCAACTTCAAGGAGATGCCTAAGCATCTCGTCCTCAAGCATCTCTCTGAAGCTAGCCATAGAGGCACTCCCTAATATGTGAAATTAGTTAGCTCCCCGACATATTGATCTAGCTAGAGAAGTTATGAACTACTCGATGGTGTGCGAGAGTAGGGACAACACTACGGCCAGCTTCAGGGAGATGCTAGAGGATCCAACCCTCATGCATCTCTCTGAAGCTAGCCATAGAGGCACTCCCTAATATGTAAAATTAGTTAGAATAGAACAATATCTTCATATATAGTTCGGGAAAGTTGTAGAGAGACCAACACTAGTAGGAAACGATATATTAGTCCCGGTTTCCTAACTGGGACTATGGAATCGGGACTAAAGGCACCCCTTTAGTCCCGCAGGTCCAGCCACAAACCGGGACTAACACTCAAGACATTTATTATTATTAAAAAACTAGGACTAAGGAATCGGGACAAAACGCCCCCTTTAGTAATACTCATATCTAGCCCTATAGTACACAGCTTCAGGGTCGTCTCGTCTTCATCATCATCTTTGTCGTCGTCGTCGCTAGGCGCACGTGGCTAGATCCTAAGCCCAGTCATGGCATATTCCAGGGGTACCTACCACTCCGGCCTCGGATTCACTATGCGCGAGGGAGGGGGCTCCTAGATGACGATGCCGCATAGCCCGCGACCTTCACCATCCCCACCCTTCTTGTGGCTATGTGGAGGGTCAAAGTGCAGGCACCGCAGGCAAGGATGATCTCCCTGGGCGATGTAGCGCATCACACCGATGATAGTCCGGTTTGCCCACCACAGGCGCCGACTAGCCTAGTTGTGGTTCAACAGGGCGGGCCAGCACCCTCGTACCTGGCGAGTCCCCTTTCCTGCCAGTTAGCGAAGAAGGCATTCCAGGTGTCGTAGTTGTCGGGATCCCAATGGGGATCAATTTGCTGATCCGGCGTGAGCTCGAGTTAGAAGTGATTCGTGATGTCCGCCTGGCGGGCGGAACCTTGAGGCACAGGAGGGACAGGAACTCCTCCAGCGATTAGCATCTAGTCGGCGGGCAGCCGGTAGCCTGGCGGGCATGGGTAGCTGGAGACCCACGGCGCCTCGGTCTTCTCGAGGGTTAGAATGGCCTAGTATGCGATGTCCATTATTGTGAGAGGGGAAGATGTGGATGTGTGGATGGCCATGGCGGCCGGCCTAGATATAGAGGGAAAAGCCGGGAAAATATGGCGGGAAGCGGAGGGAAATGGCGGGAAAGCATGACAAGTGGCTTGACGACTCTGAGAAGGGCGGGAAATATCTTAAGTCCCGGTTATTGGCTCCAACCGGGATTTAAGGCCCCCAAAATATTATAAGTCTCAGCTACTAGATTTAATAGTTACACCCTAGAACCTTAAACCCAAAACTCTAAATCCTAACCCTAAACCCTAAACCCTAAACCCGAAATAGAGATTTCAGTAAAATATAATGATTAATCCATTTTTAAATTGAAAATGGCAAAATGGTTAATTTTTTGACTAGTTAGAATAATTATTTTAAATAACGGAAAATGGATTTGGATTACTTATTCAAATTCAAGCATTTTTTATGTTAAAAGTTTAGTGAGATTCAAAAATATGCAAAATATAATAGTTAATGCATTTTTAAATTGAAAATGGCAAAATGGTTAATAGTTTGACTACTTAGAATAATTATTTTAAAAAACATAAAATAGATTTGGATTACTTATTCAAATTCAAACATTTTTATGTTAAAAGTTTAGTGAGATTCAAAAATATGTAAAATATAATAGTTAATGCATTTTTAAATTGAAAATGGCAAAATGGTTAATAGTTTGACTAGTTAGAATAATTATTTTATAAAACAGAAAATATATTTGGATTACTTATTCAAATTCAAGAACTTTTCATGTTGAAAATTTTCTCAAATTCATAAGTATGCAAAAACTGTATAATTCAAATGTTTAAAAAATATAATGCAAATTGAATTTTTTTTAAACAGGCGTGCCCCTTATTTTGTTCAAAATTTTGAAAAAAGGACCTTTAGTCCCGGTGCATGTGTGCCGTTGGCGCGCGCCCCTTGGGCGGCCCACCAGGACTAAAGAGGAGGACCTTTAGTCCCGGTTCGTAGCACGGACCGAGACTAAAGGTCCATCCCTTTATATTTTTGTGCCCCTTCTTCTCCCCAAATCACCATACTCTACAGCTGGAGGAAGCGCGCGAGGACGACGACATAGGACGCCAGCAGGCTTCCCGACCACGCGCGAGGACTCTCCGACCACCACCAGCGCGTCGTCCCCTACTCCAGCCGCCACCACCCCCAACCGCCGCCACACGCGCGTTTCCCTCTCCTGGCTACTACATATAGCCGCCGCGCGCGCGCCGTCCCCGGCCAGGTACCCCCTGATACATTGCAAATGTATCTATAATTTTTGATGTTCCATGCTTGGTTTTATCCACTTTCTTGTGTTTTGTCCACACTTTGGAGTAGTTTTTATATGATTTCTTAGACTAACCTATTAACAAGAGCCACAGTGCCAGCTGCCTATTTTCTGCTGTTTTTGGTTCTAGGAAAGTCAAAAAATGAATATTTTCGAAATTGGACGGGACAAAAGCCAAAAATCCTATTTCACCAGAATACTCTCGGAGCCAGAATATGAGACGGAGTGGGGCTAGGGCCCAGCCACACCACCTGGCCGCCCCAGGCACCCCCTCGGTCTTCCTCTTCGCCTATAAATTGCCTTCTGACCTAAAAACTCGGGGGGGGGGGGGGGGGGGAGGTTCGATGTTTTTCCAGAAGGAGTTCCGCTCCACCGCCACAATTGATTCCACGAAACAACACCAGAAACTCCGTTCTGGCACCCTGCCGGGACGGGGAATTGGAGGAGATCATCGCCATCATCATCACCATCACTTCTCCATCGACCATCCATGTTTCCCCCATCTATGAGTGAGTACTCCCCCGCTGTAGACTATGGGGATGGTAGGGATTGGATGAGATCGTTCATATAAGGGCATCAGATTGTTAGGGCATGGTGCCTAGTATCTTCTATTAGTACTTTATGACTTGGTTGCCACTTGTTATGCTTAATGCTTGTCACTAGGGCCTGAGTGCCATGATTTCAGATCGGAACATGTTATTGATTCATTATGATAATATTATTTATGGTCTTATCTGCAAGTTGTATACACATGTTGTTGTCTGGAACCAATGGCCCCGAAGTGACAGAAATCGGGATAACCGGAGGGAATGGCTTTGACGTGAGGATCACATGTGTTCACGGAGTGTTAATGCTTTGCTCTGGTGCTCTATTAAAATGAGCACCTTATTTGCTAGTAGTTTCCATGAGGCCCCGCTGCAAATGGGCTGTCAGGACAAAAGATGTTGTGCAAGTTCTCATTACGAGCACGTATGACTATATATGGAACACATGCCTAGGATTATCTAGTACTTGGATTCTTTATCTTAGTTATCTGCAATTGCCCTATGTTCTAATTGCTATGTTAATTTTCTTGTCCATGCAATGCCCGTCCATTCATCCCTATGCCTACCGCACTCGAATCATATTGTTCACTGCTATTGTTACTGCTGTCTTTACTTTACTACTGCTAGTTTACTATTCCTACTACAAAACTATTGCTACTGATAAACTGCTGCGAGCAAGATTGTTTCCAGGTGCAGCTGAATTGACGACTCAGTTGTTAAGGCTTATAAATATTCTTTGGCTCCCCTTGTGTCGAATCAATAAATTGGGTTTCACTTCCCTCGAAAATACTGCGATACACCCCCTATACTTGTGGGTCATCAAGACTATTTTCTGGGTTTCACAACTGTGCGTGGCATCCCCTTCTTCATCAATAAAAATCCCAGGTTTCTTACAAACACTTCATTTTTATTGTTTCATGCACAGTTGTGTTGTTCTTGGAGCGTCTTCTTTTTTATTTTCGTTTTGGTTTTTCATTTCCTTGGTTTTCTTAGTTTGCTGAATAAATTGGTTGGACCCCCTCTTTCATACATTGGTTTTCAAATAGTTTGGTTTGGATTGGAAAAGAGTAGGAAAGTTCAGGCTTAAGTGTTAAGGAGAGCTTGTTTTTGACTGTGCCTATGCTTTTTCATGCCATGCTTGATATTGTTTCAGCTTTATGCTTAGTATTCTTTGCTGTAGCATGACTTGTTATAAACAATTGAGATTGCTTAATGTGCCTTGGAAGAATCATGCGTTGTTTTAGCATATTAAAGCATAGTATTGTGGTATTCTCCTTTGATGCTTTATTTGGGTTGACTTGGCACATGCTCACACCATGTTATGACTATCCCAAGTCACCATAGCCTTTATGATCCTTTAGTTTTCAACTTGTAGTATCACTTTATGCTTTGATTAATGATGTTTTGTCGCTCTGCATGATTATGGCTATTATTGCTCTCTCATTTGTCGCTCCCTTACTATTGCTAGCCTTCACTTTCACTGAGTATGTTTTACTCATGTTTCCAACTCCCTAAAACCAAATATTGCCAAAGTGTCCACCATACCTACCTATTAGCATCATTTGCTACTTCCGTGCATATTCAATATGCCTTGTTTTCTTCCGAATAAAATGTTTGCTTGTTATGAAAAAGTTAGTTAGTAAAGCTGAACCATTGCGTCCTTGTTTGTTGCGTATATGCTTGCGCTTTATGAGTTGAAGTTAGCAGAACCATGTATCATGGGGAATGCTTTCAACATTGCACTGGTACTTAGTACCTCGTTGATATCATGTTCTTTTGCTTATGGATCCCGGCGGTGTGAAATAAAGTGGAACTTGTAAGATTATGGAGTTTGTATGTATGTTAGAGAAACGCCTGGGCCGCTAGCCTAAGCCATGCCTAATCATGGTGGAAACTTGCAGCATCACCATAATGAGCATTCTATGAAGCATCCTCAATAAAAATCTATGCACATAGTAAATAAAAAAGATCGCTGAGATGCTCATTGTCTGCTTGCCTTGTCATTTTGATTATGGGATAGCTCTTGTGTCATGTGCATGGGGTACCCCGTTGGCGGTTCTATATGATACGTATATACTTACAATGACAAGAGATTACTTGTGACTGAAGTTGAGTAGCATGAGGATCGGTCTTCATAAGTAAGGGGCATGAGACTTCGATTTATAACTTGTCAAGCATATCCTCTTAGTTGTGTCACTTTAACCTTAACCATTTAAAGATGTTTATGATAGGGGCAATGAGAGCTCAAAGCTAATGAGTACCATACTTTCAGCATTTGGAAGCCTTTCAAACTTTTCAAAACCTGTTCATTTCCTTGTTGAGTCTCCACACATTCTATGAGCACTTTCTTGAGAGCATAGTGGCCATTCTTAGTTATATGTGCATTATCCCAAGACTTGTTGATTGATGGATACCTTGATATTGCTTGTTTTAAACTATTTGTATCTAGTCACTCTTGTAAACTCTGAAGGTGTCCTATGCATTTATGTTTGCTACTCTACGAGTGACAAGCTGAATGCCACTATGCTATGTTTTCTTTATGTGAAACAAACAAACCTCTTGCAAAGCATTATTATTCATGAATCTTTTGTTTGTGCCTTTTCATGTTGCAACATAGTTGCTATGTCTTATTGCTAGAACTTTGTATTTCATGTTATGATTGAAGTGCTATGATCCCAGCTTTGAATGTTTTACAAATACTTTGATCAAGTTTCTGATGGTGCATGTCACCTCAAAAATTATTCTTTCTTTTTATCACTTACCTACTCGAGGATGAGCAGGAGTTAAGGTTGGGGATGTTGATACATTGCAAATGTATCTATAATTTTTGATGTTCCATGCTTGGTTTTATCCACTTTCTTGTGTTTTATCCACACTTTGGAGTACTTTTCATATGATTTCTTGGACTAACCAATTAACAAGAGCCATAGTGCCAGCTGCCTGTTTTCTGCTGTTTTTGGTTCCAGGAAAGTCAGAAAATGAATATTCTCGGAATCGGACGGGACAAAAGCCAAAAATCCTATTTCACCACAAGACTCCCGGAGCCAGAATATGAGACGGAGTGGGGCTGGGGCCCAGCCACACCACCTGGCCGCGTGGGCTGGGCCTGGCCGCGCCAGGGGGTGGTCTGGCCGCCCCATACACCCCCTCGGTCTCCCTCTTCGCCTATAAGTTGCCTTATGACCTAAAAACTCGGTGAGGGGTCGACGTTTTTCTAAAAGGAGTTCCGCTCCGCCGCCACCACCAAATTCCATGAAACAGCACCAGAAACTCCGTTATGGCACCCTGCCAGGACGGGGAATTGGAGGAGATCATCGCCATCATCATCACCATCCCTTCTCCATCGACCATCCATGTTTCCCCCATCTATGAGTGAGTAATCCCCCGCTGTAGGCTATGGGGATGGTAGGGATTGGATGAGATCGTTCATGTAATGGCATCAGATTGTTAGGGCATGGTGCCTAGTATCTTCTATTAGTACTTTATGACTTTGTTGCGATTTGTTATGCTTAATGCTTGTCACTAGGGCCCGAGTGCCATGATTTTAGATCTGAACATGTTATTGATTCATTATGATAGTATTGTTTATGGTCTTATCTGCAAGTTGTATACACATGTTGTTGTCCGGAACCAATGGCCCCGAAGTGACAGAAATCGAGATAACCGGAGGGAATGGCTTTGATGTGAGGATCACATGTGTTCACGAAGTGTTAATGCTTTGCTCTGGTGCTCTATTAAAATGAGCACCTTATTTGCCAGTAGTTCCCATGAGGCCCCGCTGCAAACGGGCTGGGAGGACAAAAGATATTGTGTTAGTTCTCATTGCGAGCACGTATGACTATATATGGAACACATGCCTAGGATTATCTAGTACTTGGGTGCTTTATCTTATTTATCTGCAATTACCCTATGTTCTGATTGCTATGTGAATTGTCTTGTCCATGCAACGCCCGTCCATCCATCCCTATGCCTACCGCACTCGAATCCTACTGTTTACTGCTATTGTTACCGCTGTCTTTACTTTACTACTGCTGCTACTTTACTATTCCTACTACAAAGCTGTTGCTACTGATAAACTGCTGTGAGCAATATTGTCTTGGTGCAGCTGAATTGACGACTCAGTTGTTAAGGCTTATAAATATTCTTTGGCTCCCCTTGTGTCGAATCAATAAAAGTGGTTTCACTTTCCTCGAAAATACTGCGATACACCCCCTATATTTGTGGGTCCTCACCCGCCCCCTCACCTTTCCCCCATCCGGCATCGCCGGCGCGGCGGCGCCGGCCACTGTGGGCGAGCAGGCCGGGGCGGCAGCTGTGCACGCTGGTGGCGGTGCGGGCAAGCAGGCCGGGCGGCGCCCCCCGACCACTTAATCTAGTTATAGTTTTATTTTTTTATTTTTAGTAGTATATAATAGTGTAATATTATATAGTATTATAATATAGATGTAATATTATATAGTAGTATATAGTAGTGTAATATTATTTAGTAGTGCAATATTATAGAGTAGTATATTATATAGTATGTATTATATCGTATAGTAGTATGTAGTATTATATAGTATGTTAGTATAGTATGTTAGTGTAGTATTACATAATATGTTAGTGTAGTATATAGTATGTTAGTGTAGTATGTAGTATATAGTGTTATTATTAATATATAGTGTATAATGTAATATATAGTGTATTTTTTAGTGTATATATTTTTAGTGTAATATATTTTCTACTATAATATATAGTGTATATATTTATAGGGTATATATAATATATAGTGTTGCTCACGGGCCCCCGAACTTGTGTTAGACCTAGATTTCCTTTGGGTCATGCTCTCATAGTAGATCCTACAAAGCTATCCTTCAAACTATCTATGAGAAACTTCAGTGTGAAGTAATTCCAGTTAATCTAAAAAATACGAGGAACGTCTTCCACTAAACAGTAGAAGGTCTTAGGTACAGTTACGTTACTCGATGGGGCTATGACAAGACCAATTAGCGCAAGCACTGCTTTGCGGACGAAGTTGTCATCGGACGCCTTCTCAGTCTTTATGTCATTAATCAAATCTCTTATCACTATATTACCGCTTGACTTGCTGAGAAAACATTAGGGTTTGTTATGCATATTATTTTGACCATCTTCCTTTATAATTTGAAATGCGGAATAATCTTGGTTACGTAAACCATAAATATGTTTTACGTCCTCCCAAGTTCCTATTATTTCTCCTGGTCCTTCTTTTATGACAAAAGTGCTAAACGATGAATTGAACAACTCAATGATGAATCTGATTAAGTTTTCCTACATCGTGATTCGTGGCACGTCCAACATCGGCCGCAAAGAAGTGCTGGTAAATCTCGCACGTTGCGCGCTTGTAAAGTCGGCTACCAAATCTGACCATATTATGTAGTTACAAAATATCTCGCCATCTAAATCTTCCATCTGCACGAATCATTTAGAGAATGTGTTAATGTTTATCCATCTAAATCTACAGCAGATTCCCACAAACCTATATGCTTGTATACACGACAAACAATCGATGAGACATGGAACCATTACCTGGACGACAGATGAGAAGAGGCGGCGAAGGGTGGCACAAATGAGAGACGGCGAAAGGGAGTCCTGCGAGGATGAAGTGGTGACAGGCGGCGTCGATCCCTAGAAGACAGACGAGAGGGGTGGAAAAGGGAGGCGGCAATGTGGGACGGCGAGGGCGGCTCGTAATGGAGGCAGCGGTGAGAGGCGGATTACTTAGGTTGAGTCATGGGTAGATGGATGGTCGACGTGCCGATAACTACGCCCTCCATGATTACAGAGACGTTGGGCCAGTTGTAGGTAGTTAATTGGGCCTACAGGGTTATTACTTTTTAGTGGCTTGTTTTTTATATTTTTATGCGTTTTTTCTTATTTATAAGAGTTTTATTGTATTCTTTAATGTCTTACCATATTTAGGGTTTTTCCGAATTTGATATGCACAATACGAACTTTAATTAATAAACAGATCGAATCAACTTCATATGATGGGAGTGTTTCTCCTATCTTTAAAGTACTTTTAATACGTACATCACAAAGGATGTGTAAGGCGCATACGAGTCCTACCGAAGGATCACCGACACGTGTTCACGGCGAGAAACCCCAAATGAAAATTCAGTAATATAAGAAAAGGTTTAGATAAAACCAGATGCAAAACTGTAACACGGGTTAACGGCGAGAAACCCAAATGAAGCATCAAGAATTGTGAACATAACATGAAATTATGATTACTTAATAATTTCATATAGACCGAACTAAGTAAGCCATAATCGTTACATAAATGTGTCACAAACATGAGAGTACATAAGCATAATATAGAACTAGAACATGAATTTGAGGTTGATTTCACACTTGATCAACCAGTAGCTTTGTAGTACCATCATCCCCATGACGGAACCAGAACACGAATTTCTGGTTAACTCTAATACCATTCTGCCTGACAATGTCCATCCAGTTTGTTGTAATCATGGCACCTCCTTTAGGTACTCCATTCACTTGGGACTTGTTCATCACCAACTTAACGTGTGCAACTTTTCCATCTCTGGAATGGGCTTTTATAACTGTTGGCAATTGAATGTTTCTAACAATATGCTTCATAGAGAAGCTCCTTGAAAAGTACTGCACATAGATTTGACAACCCAGTTATATAATTTATTTCACATTTACGCAAACAAATAAATGTGAAAAAGTTCGTATGTACGGAAGAGTTTACCATTTTAGCTTTACTTTTCACTGTGTTGGATTTTTTGATGGTGCATACATAAAACGGGTCTTTTGGCATGTGAGCCTCGAGTAGTCACTCAAGTTCATCAAATTGTTCCTCAGTCATCTTCACGCGATTGCCAAACTCAAGGAAACCTTCAAAATCGTGCTCGCTTTTTATTCCAGGACCTTAGTGTAATTTTTTCACACATTAGCGACATCTAATATATCAATTGCTTACAAAATAAAATTGGCACAAAATGCTTACCCCTGACAAAAACAGCATTTTTCTTCCTTTTGATTATAGCACGGATCTCTGCAGCGGTAACACGTAATGGAACCTGGCGGAATATAGAAGAATAATTAAGTCACATGTCATATTACGGCATGAATAATGCTAAACTTTTACATGCACGCTAAGTGATACAAACAATACGAATTGAAAATCAAAACTAGCCGAGCATCCCATCGCCCAATTAATTTTTGCTCCCTAGGGCAGAGTTCGCATGCGATAACACCGGCCATTCGCCTAAGTGGAAAAGGAGATGGAGAGGCCGGCGTCTAAAATTGCGTCGATGCTAAAACGCACCTGCGTGATCATCCTAGACTAGATCTACGACGAACACATTTAGATCTGTATTTACGAACAATTCAGTTAATTATAAATCCGAATTTTTCACGATGAAACAAAAAATGGCGAGGATTAGATCTACATCCTCTTAGATCTATCGTTTGTCCATGCTGTCTGTGGACAATAAGTTAACCATAGATCGTTGACAGGACTTTGAATTTACGTACCTGCGCCATGGCGACCGAGGATCTCCGAAACTACCTCCTAGCGACCGTCATTGACAAAGCTCTCTCCCGTCCAGTTTCAGATGAGACGAGGTGATGTGATGAGGTGACGGCTAGATCTAAGGGAATGTGTACGTGTGGAAGGTAAATAGTCCTGGTTTAATAAGGCAGTTATCCTAATGGCCGAGTTTACCTTTGGATCCTCCTAGTGGGCCGGCCCAACCTAATATATTTAATTTTGAATTTAAATATAAATCGAATAACCATATGTTCGAAAATGACAAAAAAAATTACGATTGTGTTTCTAATAATACGGACATCTTAGAGTATTTTTTTTGGAATATTTAAAAATAATTGAAAACCTGAAATTATTAGTAATGGCCCTCTCAGGTAGGCATAAACGGTCTATTTTGTAGACATGTGATTTTTTCAACAATCTTAAAATTGCCTACATTTTGTAGTACATGTTTCTGAGGGCATGGTGGAGCAATGTATAAAAGGAGGGCACATTCCTTGAAAACTTGGCCTGATGATTCGTCCGTACTTGTGCAAAACACCCCTAAAACACTAGATTTTAGCCGTCTACCGTGCCGAAGGCATGCCCAAGCATGCCATCACTGCCCATTGCAGTGAATTAAGTGTGTGGGGTGTCATTGTGAACCATTGTGCCAAGTTTGAGGCCATTCATCAATAGTCATGCCGCTATCCCGACGGGTAGACGCGTTACAGCCTACTACCCTAGACCGAAGCTGGCCAGTGTGGGAAGTGCATGGCCAAGCAACATGTTTTTTGTAAAACAAGGGACATGAGTGCTTGTGAGGGCATGGTGGAGCAATGTGCAAAAGGAGAGCACATTCCTTGAACACTTGGCCTGACGATTCGTCCGTACTTGTGTGAAACACCCCTAAAACTCTAGATTTTAGCCGTCTACCGTGCCGAAGGCATGCCCAAGCATCCCATCACTGCTCATTGAAGTGATATAAGTGTGTGGTCTGTCATTGTGAGCCATTGTGCCAAGTTTGAGGCCATTCATCAATATTCATGCCGCTATCCCGACGGGTAGACGCATTACACCCTACTACCCTAGACCGAAGCTGGCCAGTGTGAGAAGTGCATGTCCAAGCAACATGTTGTTTGTAAAGCAAGGGATGTGAGTGCTTGTGAGGGCATGGTGGAGCAATGTTCAAAAGGAGAGCACATTAATTGAACACTTGGCCTGACGATTCGTCCGTACTTGTGCGAAAC
Source organism: Avena eriantha (assembly GCA_910589775.1). Taxonomy (NCBI): domain Eukaryota; kingdom Viridiplantae; phylum Streptophyta; class Magnoliopsida; order Poales; family Poaceae; genus Avena; species Avena eriantha. The sequence goes on along the minus strand of OU342740.1, from coordinate 434,826,189 downwards.
ACCCCTAAAACCCTAGATTTTATCCGTCTACCGTGCCGAAGGCATGCCCAAGCATGCCATCACTGCCCATTGAAGTGAATTAAGTGTGTGGGGTGTCATTGTGAACCATTGTGCCAAGTTTGAGGCCATTCATCAATAGTCATGCCGCTATCCCGACGGGTAGACGCGTTACAGCCTACTACCCTAGACCGAAGCTGGCCAGTGTGGGAAGTGCATGGCCAAGCAACATGTTGTTTGTAAAACAAGGGATGTGAGTGCTTGTGAGGGCATGCTGGAGCAATGTGCAAAAGGAGAGCACATTCCTTGAACATTTGGTCTGACGATTCGTCCGTACTTGTGCGAAACACCCCTAAAACCATAGATTTTAGCCGTCTACCGTGCCGAAGGCATGCCCAAGCATGCCATCACTACTCATTGAAGTGATATAAGTGTGTGGTGTGTCATTGTGATCCATTGTGCCAAGTTTGAGGCCATTCATCAATAGTCATGCCGCTATCCCGACGGGTAGACGTGTTACACCCTACTACCCTAGACCGAAGCTGGCCAGTGTGGGAAGTGCATGGCCAAGCAACATGTTGTTTGGAAAACAAGGGATGTGAGTTCTTGTGAGGGCCTGGTGGAGCAATGTGCAAAAGGATAGAACATTCCTTGAACACTTGGCCTGGTGATTCGTCCGTACTTGTGCGAAAGACCCCTAAAACCCTAGATTTTAGCCGTCTACCATGCCAAAGGCCTTCCCAAGCATAACATCACTGCGCATTGAAGTGATATATGTGTGTGGTGTGTCATTGTGAGCCATTGTGCCAAGTTTGAGGCCATTCATCAATAGTCATGCCGTTATCACGACGGGTAGACGCGTTACAGCCTACTACCCTAGACCGAAGCTGGCCAGTGTGGGAAGTGCATGGCCAAGCAACATGTTGTTTGTAAAACAAGGTATGTGAGTGCTTGTGAGGGCATGGTGAAGCAATGTGCAAAAGGAGAGCACATTCCTTGAACACTTGGCCTGACGATTCGTCCGTACTTGTGCGAAACACCCCTAAAACCATAGATTTTAGCCGTCTATCGTGCCGAAGGCATGCCCAAGTGTGCCATCACTGCACATTGAAGTGATATAAGTGTGTGGCGTGTCATTGTGAGCCATTGTGCCAAGTTTGAGGCCATTTATCAATAGTCATGTCGCTATCTCGATGGGTAGACGCGTTACACCCTACTACCCTAGACCGAAGTTGGCCATTGTGGGAAGTGCATGGCCAAGCAACATGTTGTTTGTAAAACAAGGGACATGAGTGCTTGTGAGGGCATGGTGGAGCAATGTGCAAAAGGAGAGCTCATTACTTGAAAACTTGGCCTGACGATTCGTCCGTACTTGTGCGAAACACCCCTAAAACCCTAGATTGTAGCCGGCTACCGTGCCGAAGGCATGCCCAAGCATGCCATAACTGCTCATTGAAGTGATATAAGTGTGTGGGGTGTCATTGTGAACCATTGTGCCAAGTTTGAGGCCATTCATCAATAGTCATGCCGCTATCCCGACGGGTAGACGCGTTACACCCTACTACCCTAGACCGAAGCTGGCCAGTGTGGGAAGTGCATGGCCAAGCAACATGTTGTTTGTAAAACAAGGGATGTGAGTGCTTGTGAGGGCATGCTGGCGCAATGTGCAAAAGGAGAGCACATTCCTTGAACACTTGGCCTGACGATTCGTCCGTACTTGTGTGAAACACCCCTAAAACCCTAGATTTTAGCCGTCTACCGTGCCGAAGGCATGCCCAAGCAAGCCATCACTGCTCATTGAAGTGATATAAGTGTGTGGTGTGTCATTGTGAGCCATTGTGCCAAGTTTGAGGCCATTCATCAATAGCCATGCCGCTATCCCGACGGGTGGACGCGTTACACCCTACTACCCTAGACCGAAGCTGGCCAGTGTGGGAAGTGCATAGCCACGCAACTTGTTGTTTGTAAAACAAGGGACGTGAGTGCTTGTGAGGGCATGGTGGGGCAATGTGCAAAAGGAGAGCACATTCCTTGAACACTTGGTCGGACGATTCGTTCGTACTTGTGCGAAACACCCCTAAAACCCTAGATTTTAGCCATCTACCGTGCCGAAGGCATGCACAAGCATTGCATCACTGCTCATTAAGTGATATAAGTGTGTGGTGTGTCATTGCGAGCCATTGTGTCAAGTTTGAGGCCATTCATCAATAGTCATGCCACTATCCCGAAGGGTAGACGCGTTACACCCTACTACCCTAGACCGCAGCTGGCCAGTGTGGGAAGTGCATGGCCAAGCAACATGTTGTTTGTAAAACAAGGGATGTGAGTGCTTGTGAAGGCATGGTGGAGCAATGTGCAAAAGGAGAGCACATTCCTTGAACACTTGGCCTAACGATTCGTCCGTACTTGTGCGAAACAACCCTAAAACCCTAGATTTTAGCCGTCTACCGTGCCAAAGGCATGCCCAAGCATTGCATCACTGCTCATTAAGTGATATAAGTGTGTGGTGTGTCATTGCGAGCCATTGTGTCAAGTTTGAGGCCATTCATCAATAGTCATGCCACTATCCCGACGGGTAGACATATTATTCCCTACTACCCTAGACTGAAGCTGGCCAGTGTGGGAAGTGCATGGCCAAGCAACATGATATTTGTAAAACAAGGGATGTGAGTGCTTGTGAGGGCATGGTGGAGCAATGTGCAAAAGGAGAGCACATTCCTTGAACACTTGGCCTGATGATTCGTCTGTACTTGTGCGAAACACCCCTAAAACCCGAGATTTTAGCCGTCTACCGTGCCGAAGGCATGCCCAAGCATGCCATTACATCAGCAAACAGATACAACAGAGACAGCACAGAGGTACGTTCACTTGCTTTAAAAATTATTCAACACACGGATACAGCAGAGACACACAGAGCATATACCATTACATCAGCAACGCACATGGATTTTCATTTCTGCTGAATAAGCAACAGACAAAGGACAAATAACAACCCTATTACGCATTTTAGAAGAAGGACTGCTTCTGTTAGAAGATCAATCCTAGAGACCAACTTCATCAGTACCAGTTCCTCATTCCTAGGCTTTAATGCTGCTCTTTCTTTTTTCCTTAGCTCTAGAGTTTCCCTCCTCTCCTCTGCCCATCCATAAGTATATGTTGCTGCATCACCAGTTAGAATACCGTTCTCACACATGTACTCCACGTACTTTAGCTCCCACCGCCAAAAATTGCATTCAGTCTGTAAAATTGGGAACACTGAATATCAAACATTTAATTTTGTATGAACACTGCTCATAGTGTAGGTACATGCGCCATCGACTGCATGAAAATCAAACCAAAATGCTTACCCCGTGAGTTTTGCACTTGTAAAAGACCCAACCATCGTGGTCATCGGTGCCGGAGACGTGCCTATTGACGACGACGCCGCAGTCGGAGCAGGGAATCAGGGGAATGTAAGGCGGACAGTTCCGATTATGCGACGTGAGGGACGACCTTGAAACAGACATGGAGGCCACTAAGGATCCAGACCAGGGCGACAACTCGGACGGTAGATGGATCCGGCGGCAGCGCCACAATTATTTTGGGAAGGCGGTGAGAGGAAGTTAGGATTTCTGTTTCTCTTATAAATAGCGAGGCTACATTACCTTGGTGTCTTATTGGGCCGGACTTCATAGTTGTATTCCCCTTATAAAACCCAAACGTTATCCCCACACTGACATACATTTCTATAAACCAGGGCTACCACCACCGACTAATCTTAGAGTCTCACATAAGACTGTTACCACAAATGCACCGTTGATGCCACACTAAAAGTGAAACTTTAATCAATGTAATGCAACTAATCATTTAATTTAACCGATTATCAACTAGCTAAAGAAACCCAAATACATATACATTCCCTAGATTTCCTTGTTTTCCCTTTATGCCACCATTTCCCGCAAATACACAACCAGAGTACATATGCACAGGATTAAAAATATGAAGAACAAACCAGGTTAAACATGAAACAACCTTGTTAAGGACGAACATTAGATTGTTCAAACACAAGTTCAACCACAGTAATTAACCAACTGCATCAAGTTCAACACATCACAGATAAGCATAGTCTAAACATAACAACCATATTAGCAAAGAGACAGACAAGACACAATCTACGCCTGGGGGAGGTGCTTCAGCAGGAACACGCCATAAGCGGCATGTTTGGCCTTTAGGTGGGGCTTATGCTTCTGGCTGCCAGTTCCATAGTAGGTAGCATGTTGTATCATTCCCGGGTGGTCCTTTGGCATGTTGTATGACACGTAATAATCTTAAGCTAGATCACATCAGCATTAACTACCAACTTATGTGTGGAGCATAAGAAAATAACTACTAAAAGTAGTAGTGCAACAAAAATAATAAACCAATGAAGCAAGAAAATAGCAACTATACTAGCAGTACTACAACCAGGAATTTATGCATCTGTAACCAGACACATAAACAAATTCTTGATATGTTACAAATATTTTACAAATACACATACAAAACAACTATCATGAATGTACTAGAACCATATGGTCTATGTGAGACAAGCATTTCAAAAGACTAGCAAATTACCAAGGCAGACACTCTGACTATGAGTACATAGACAGAGTATATTTAGCTCAGTATAAAGTGATCAGATGATGTAATGAACTAAATTAATAAGAAAAGTAAATGATACCAAATACATTCTACACAACAGTACAACAGTATAATGACATGCACCTGGTACAGATTACCATGTCTCTTTTACTTAACTACTACAAGCAAATTCACAAACTAGCTATCCATGGTCACATTACCTAAATTTACAATCTCGAAGTGGTCGCAAGTAGAACCCATAAATCAATTATATGTGTAGATCAATAGGCAGCAGCCCCATTCCATTTTCATTGCAAACAAAATGCCAGGTTCTTACTTGTCAGATCGTTCAAGACAAAAAAAACTCAAGCACAAAGGCCAAGCATAAGCTACATCATCTAGGCGCATGTAAACCTGGCACGGATTATAGATATCATAACATTCAAAGTAAGAGGAACCACTTGACGACCTAGCCTGCCAAATCAGAAGCCTACACTATCCTACATCCATCGGAACGTCGCCAAAGGGGTCTTGGGGAAATCAGTAGCTAATCTACAGCGCATCTAACCTGGCACAAACTAGCATCGCTTGGCGCATCTAACCCTACTAGCACCACAACCCCTAGCAAGAACAGGACGAGGCAGACCTCGGTAGCAAGAACACTAGGAGAGAGAGATCTGAACTTACCTCATCGGTGTCATCGCTGTCGGACTCGCGGAAGGTCTCGACGTCGGTAGGCGAGTAGATCTTCTCCCCCCTCTCCTTCCTCTCCTAACGCATCCTGTTCTTCAGGTTCTTCTTCTTCTTGCGCCTGATCTGCGCCTCTGCCTCGAATATCCGCTTCATTGGATGCACACCGGAGTAGACGGCAAGCCCACCCAAGCCGAAGCTCCCATTGCCGCCCTCTGCATCCGCGACCTGCTTCCCCTTCTCCGCATGCTCAGCGCCCGCAGCCACCTGCTTCCCCTTCTCCGCGTTGTCAGCGTGCGCCGCCACCTGCTTCCCCTTCTCCATGGACGGCCGCCGTGATCGAGGGTTTGTGGAGAGATGGCTAGCCAGGGTTTGCTATCCGATTTGGGGAATTTCTGGAAGTGGTTGGAACGCAGACCAACTGACTATGCTACTTAAGGAAGCGGACGGTTCGGCACCCACATGCATATGTGTATAATACGCGCCGGTGAACGGGTCGTACGGGCTTCTACGCGGGCTTCTACGGTTCGTTTTTTCAGAGCAGCTCCGAAAATTTCAGAAGGACGATCGTGCCCCCCGTCATTGAACTGTCCGCCCGTATCTCAGCCGTCCATGTGTTTTCCCAAACTTTTGGTTTCCAGGAGGGTGCACACTGAAGCAGAAACGTACCTAGAAAGGTAGTAGCTAAGTTAGCCGTGGTCGTCTAAAACTAAACTAAACGAGGAAAATAGTTGAAGGTTCCCGTCATTGGATCGATCATGACCACAAAAGCAGTTGAAGGTTGACCCACCATCTCTGTCTTTTTTCTCCTCACCGCGCCTACCTCTCGAGGCTCCCCGCGAGGGACATTCTCGAGGAGGAGGGCGACACCGCCAATGTGGAGTCCAAGATCAGCTCTCCCGCTGCCGCCGTTGCCCCGGCGAGGGATCTGCTCAAGGAGGCCCTCCAACCATCCGCTTATCCCCAGACGTACGTAGAGGCACCGGTAGCCGCTTTAGCCATCCCTCGGGCAGCTGGCGTTCGGGGAAGGCTATTTATTAGGAGCGGGAGTGGATCAATTCCACAAAGCATTAGATCGATGCATACAATGGTCAAGAGCTTTTTAAGGCGTCAAAGTTGTCAATTAGGGGTGATGTGTCGGCCTTGCCCTCCGTCGGGAGAATAGCTGTTGCGACGAAGCCACAGATGGTGCCCCTGGAGTAGACTGATCTTGCCCGCTCTTGTTGCCCGACGCACTACAGCACGCATGAATTTGGCTCTACATACTCGGCTCACCACACATTTAGTTGTGGTGGTGCTGGCCCTGGAGCCGTTCAGCTGAGTTCTGCGGTGGCGACCGGCGATCCAAAGCACTGTACCACGGCGCAGCTTCGTAAACTATTTTCCAAGGAGCCTTCAGTCTATATATGGTCGCCTCTGATATTGTGCCCATTCCATCGATAAGGGAGTAGTGTCACGTGTTGGGGGTATTGAATGGGCGGAAACGATAACCCTTTGGGGTCTCATGTTACGTTTTTATATAGGGTACAAAGAGCCTCTACCGTGACATATACATGTAGAAATACATCGTATAGGAGTGGTGTACTACACCATATCCATACGTGTACAACTTGTCTAACAGCCCCCCCTTAATCTAAACTTCTCTAAAGATTTAGATTACGCCTAAACTCATGTAAATTTACAACTAGAAGTGCTTTGGTAAAGCCATCAGCTATCTGATCCTTGTTTGATATAAACCTGATCTCTAACTGTTTATTAGCCACTCGTTCACGGACAAAGTGAAAATCAATCTCAATATGTTTTGTGCGAGCATGGAACACTGGATTTGGAGATAAATAGGTAGCACCTAGATTGTCACACCAAAGACATGGTCTTTCCTGTAACTGAACACCAAGCTCTCTGAGAAGGGCTTCAACCCAAATGAGCTCAGTAGTAGCATTGGCAAGAGCCTTATATTCAGCTTCAGTACTTGATCTAGAGACACTGGGCTATTTGCGAGAGCTCCATGATACCAAATTTGGTCCAACAAATATAGCAAAACCTCCTGTAGAGCGTATGTCATCTAGGCAGCCAGCCCAATCTGCATCTGAAAAAGCACTCAACAAAGTAGAGGTAGACTTCTGAACAGTGATGCCTAGATTGATAGTATCAGCAACATATCGTAAGATCCTTTTTACTGCAGTCCAATGAGCGGTGGTGGGAGCATGGAGATATTGGCAAACCTTGTTGACCGAGAATGACAAATCTGGACGAGTCAAGGTGAGATACTGTAGTGCTCGAACAATACTGCGATAGCGTGTGCTATCTTCTGTACCAAGTGGTTCTCCCCGGTCAGAGACAGCTTGTCAATCGAGGACAAAGGTGTGGGTGTACACTTGCAACCATGCATACCGACTTTTGCAAGAAGATCAGATGCATATTTCTCTTGAGTCAAAATAATACCATTGGGATGTTTCTTTACCTTAATACCAAGGACGAAGTGTAAATCCCCGAGATCCTTGATGGCAAAAGAAACATTGAGATCCTTGAGCAATGCCGAAATAACTGCATCTAAGGAGCTGGTAACAATGATATCATCAACATATATGAGAACATACATAACAATACTAGACTTGTTGTAGAGAAACAAAGATGTGTCAACTTGTGAGGAAATGAAACCAAGAGCATGAAGTTTTGAACTAAGGCGAGAAAACCATGCACGAGGAGCTTGTTTGAGACCATATAAGGCTTTGTCAAGTTTGCAGAAGTGATGGGGTGCATTGGGATCTTCAAAACCTACTGGTTGTCGCACATAGACTTCCTCTTCTAGAACACCATGTAAGAACGCGTTCTTGACATCTAGCTGCCAAAGACTCCAACCTCGAGAAACAGAAACTTCAAGAACTATACGAATAGTAGCAGCCTTTACTACTGGACTGAATGTATCCTCATAGTCAATACCATAGCGTTGCTTGAAGCCTTTTGCAACAAGACGAGCTTTGAACCTGTCAATTGCACCATCAGCTCGTTTTTTTATTCGATAAACCCACTTGCAGTCAATCAGGTTTTTATTAGAACTAGGAGGAACAAGATGCCATGTCTAGTTTTGTTGAAGAGCCGTGTATTCCTCTTCCATGGCACTGCGCCATTGAGGATGATCAAGTGCCTCAGAAAGAGTTCGTGGTTCACCTATGGAGGCAAGAAGACCATATCGTATAGTACCAACAGTATGGATTTTTGGTTGTCGGATACCTTGCTGCGGACGAGTGTGAACAGTGGGAGGAGGAGGTGCTGCAGCTGGCGCTATCGGAGGAGATCCAACAGCAGTTGTCGGGGTGGAGGCTGATCCCGAGGCAGATTCAGGGGAAGAATCCCCGTTAGCCTCGTGCTCCGCACCTATGCGGTCCGAGGAGCAGGTGGGCTCCAGCAAGCGGGGCTCCGCCTGGGGCGCGACACGTGGTGGCACGGGAGGGGAGGCGGGCGTCGATGGGCGGGAGTCCACCGAGGTGCCGACGCGTGGCAACGTGGTAGTGGATGCATGCGGCAACGACGCGCCGTGCAATGCAGGGGACATGGGCGCATGATCTGAGACTGGTGAAGGATCAATGTTGGATGGCGTACCACTGTCTTTATCAGAATGTTCTTCAGCTTGGTCATTTAAAATTGTTGCATCATCATTGTGCGAGGATTCTGCGCCACTTGAATCAGAATTCAGAGAAGCAGCCGGTGATGTTTCCTGATCATTGTTAGTCAGAAGTGGTATAATAGGCAAAGGCATCAGATCATTAGTTTGTGCATCCCCAATAGTAGATGCGTCAGGAGGTGTATCATGTGGTAGTAAAATAATATCATGACGAAGGCGACGACCTGCATTAGGATGTAGGTCGGTAAAGGGAAAAACATGCTCATCAAAAACAACATCACGGGAGACATAAACACGACTAGTAGACACATCAAGACATTTGACTCCTTTGTGAAGGGGACTATATCCAAGAAACATGCATCGAGTCGACCAGAAAGCAAGTTTACATTTGTTGTATGGTCGAAGGTTTGGCCAACAGGCACAACCAAAAACTTGAAGGGATTCATAATTCAGTTAAGTATGCATGGAGTATCAAAATTGATGACTTTGCTTGGGAGAACATTTATGAGAAAGGTGGCTGTAAGAAAAGCTTCATCCCAAAATTTTAGAGGCATAGACGCATTTGCAAGAAGAGACAAGCCAACCTCAACAATGTGACGATGTTTTCTTTCAGCGGAGCCATTTTCTTGATGAGAATGGGGACAAGACACATGATGAGTTATCCCAACTTTTTGAAAGAAGCTATTTAGTTTTTCATATTCACCACCCCAGTCAATTTGCATGGTTTTGATCTTTCTTTCAAACTTGCGTTCAACAAATTGCTGGAAGTTAAGAAAGACTTGATACACTTCAGACCGTTTCTTGAGCAAATATATCCAAGTGAATTTACTAAAATCATCGATAAAGCTTACATAGTATGCATGTTTGCCCACTGAAAGAAGAGCAGGACCCCAAACATCAGAGAAAACTTGTTCTAGAGGAACAGTAGAAACACTAGTAGAAACTGGATAGGGTAACTGATGACTCTTTGCTAACTGACAAGCATCACAAACATATGGATTTATTTCTGGCGAATGCGAGAGTTCATTTTTTCTAATTATTTGTTGCACCACAAAGGAGGAGGGGTGGCCTAGACGATGCCATCTAGAGGATGAGGGCTTTATGGTGATGAAGGCTTCCTTGCATGACCCACTGGAAGTAGGATAGAGAGGATAAATACCACCATGGCACGGACCCTTAAACAGAACCTCCTTGGTTGCCTGATCTTTGATCAAAAAGAAGAAGGGGTGAAACTCAAGAAAAACCCCGTTGTCAAGGGTGAGTTTATGAACGGATAGTAAGTTTTTGGATGCATTGGGTACATGTAATATGTTGTTTAGATGTAAGGAACTATGTGGGGTATGCAAAACTAAATGACCAACATGGGAGATTTGCATACCGTGACCATTTGCCGTGTGGACGTGATCGCCGCCATTGTACTTCTCATGGATGGAGAGTTTGCTCAATTCACCAGCAACATGATTGGTAGCACCAGCGTCAGGGTACCAATTGGTGTCGACTCCATAGGAGGCAACATGCACAGCCTTGTCCTTGCAATCTCTGTCATCATCAGAATCTTCCTTGTCCTTGTCCTGGTACCTCCACCAGCAATCACTGGCGGGGTGCCCATGAATCTTGCAGATTTGGCAGTGAATATCAACAAACCGTGTCGGAGCACGATAGCGGTGGCGGCCGCCGTCGCGCTTGCCACCATCACGGCAGATGTTGTCATCATGCCGACGGTAGTCGTTGCGGCGCGTATCATGCCGATAGCGCACGTAGCCACCGTCATCGCGGCAATCATCACGGCGTGGACGAGGTGCCCGGTCATCGTCACGGCGGTACCCGCGGTCGTCATCGCGACGGTAGCCCCGGTCATCATCATGGCGGTTACCACGATCATCATCACGTCGGGGAGGCCGGTCATCGCGGGGTCGAGGTGGCGGTTGACGGCACGCAAGGTTGACAGAAGATGTGAAGGAATCACCAGTGTCCTGTAACATAGTCTGACGAAGATCATGAGCAGAAATTTGATCATAGAGATCATCAAGAGTTGTGTTAGGGTTTCCATTGATTGTGGCGACGACGTCATTGTAGGAGCTGTCGAGTCCGTTCAGAACATAGCTAATCAGCTCACACTCATCGAACGTTTTGCCGAGAGCCACCAGTTTCGAGGCGAACCCCTTCATCTTGGCGAAGTATTGCGCGGTGGTGAGGGAGTTCTTCTTGGTGTTGTTGAGGGCACCGCGGATGGGATTGATCTTGGATGGAGAATGAGTCGAGAACATGCGGTTGATAGCTGCCCAGACAGCTGCAGACATCTCGAGGCCGAACACATGGGGCAGCAACTCTGGCGACAGGGAGTTCAGCAGATAGCCGAGGACCGCCTGGTCGCGCGCCACCCAGGCAGCATAGGCGGTGTTCACCACCGTGGATTTCTTATGAGCTTCATCGACCACCTCTATGACTTGAGAAGGTGCCGCATCAGTGCCATCCAGGAGCCCAAGGGCGAGAGCGCCACGGATAGGAGGGAGGACCAGCGTCTTCCAGAACAGGAAGTTCGAGCGCGTGAGTTTCGTCATCGGTGGAGCGCCTAGAGCACCGCTGATGCGAACCATCGAGGCAGCGACGGATGAGGAGGCGACGGCGGTGGTGAGGGCCATCGGCGAGGAGATGTAGCAGCGGCCATAGACAATCTAGGGTGGCGGCGATGTAGAGATTCGGCGGCAGGATAGTTCTACGGCGGGAGGTTTTGTGGCGGCGGACGAAGGCGAGCTAGGGCGGTGGCGATGTAGAGATCCGGTGGCAGGATAGTTCTGCGGCGGGAGGTTTTGTGGCGACGGCCGAAGGAGAGCTAGGGCGGCGGCAATTTTGATGTAGGTCGTAGCGGCGGCCGAAGACAGGCTAGGGCGGTGGCGATTTTTTTGTGCTTGTTGTCATGGCGGTGGCCGAAGTGAAGAACTAGGGCGGGGGCATGGTTGTATTTGTTGTGGTGGCGGCGGCCGAAGGCGAGCTAGGGCGGCGGCGGCGGCCAGGTGGTCTGGCGACGGCGGGTGTAGATGGTTTCGGCGGCTAGGGTTGGAAGAGAGTTGGCTCTGATACCATATTGAATGGGCGGAAATGATAACCCTTTGGGGTCTCGTGTTACGTGTTTATATAGGGTAGAAAAAGCCTCTACCGTGGCATATACATGTAGAGATACATCGTATAGGAGTGGTGTACTATACCATATCCATACGTGTACAACTTGTCTAACAGGGGTATGTGTGTTCTGCTCACACATGCATGCATGAGCGAAGCTGCATATCACGATGCTAGATGTAATTTCCTTGCCTTGTTGATTAAGTTAAAATACGTGTAGTATTTTTACAAGTTCGATCGTGTACACAAACCGTATGTTTCTGGGACTTTTGATTGATGAAATTCATCTAACCTGACTCATATTTGTCTAGATTCGTATGTATCAAGTAATATAGTAGATGCAGTTTGTTGATTTCTCACTTGCAGCTAGTTTCTTCGAGATATATACCAGGGTTATTTCAGTACAACTGCTCATCAAGGTTAAAAGGGACTTGAGAATTGTTTTGTCGGTGTAATTTCTGGTGGATGACTCTGTACACATATGATTGGATAACTGCCGCATAAACTAGTGGGTAACTTGTATATATATGTATGGATAACTGCTGCATAATTTGTATACATATGCCTGCATAAACTGGTGGATAACTTGATTTTTATATCCCATGTGTGAATTCTTATTTTTGATTATGCTTTTTTACTTTCTTCCTACTATCATGTTTTAACTACACTTGTCTAGTCCCACACAACACTATTGGATATATGTCTAATGATGATTTATGGTGTAATTTATACATATTAGCACAAATAACTATAGTGTTAGTTGAGTGGATAACTTGTACTCATCTTCCTGAATAACTGCAGCGTTAGCCGCTGGACAACTTGTACTCATATGTCTGGTAACTGTTGTATAAACTAATGGATAACTTGATTTTTATACCCCCATGTGTGATTTCCTATCTATGATTGTGATTTTCTACTTTCTTCCTACTGTCAAGTTTTTAGTGCAGTTGGCTAGTCACACACAACACTGCTGGATATATTTCTAGTGATGATTTGTGGGGTAACTTCTACATGTAAGCATGGATAACTGTAGCTTTAGCTGGTGGATAGCTTGTACTCATATTCTTGGATAACTGTTGTGTTAGTTGCTGCATAACACAACAGTTATCCAAGAATTCTCTCTGCCCTTTCCGGGAAGGAATTTTTTCGGCAGAATTCTGTCTACCGGAGAGATCTTTCTCTCTCGGTGTTTTCCACCCCACAGAGGTGGCGGAATCTTTATGTGATCGCTCCTCGAGTCTTAGGGTTTCGGGAGGATAATATACGTCAAAGGGGAGAGGCTGGAGTGGACCAGGGCGGCCACACCACCTAGTGGCCCGCACCGGGGGTGGTGTGGGCCTCATGTGGCTCATCTCCACTCCTCCTTCTAGCAATCTTCATCTTCTGAAAAAATAGGATTTTCCATGTATTTTCCGGATTTTCTGATCTTCGCGAATTTTGCCTCCAAACAGCACATTTTCCATCAGAATCCTGACTGCAGCGGTCCATGCTTCAAAAGTCATCAACCATGCAAAAACAAATGAAATTACATAAGTATCATCTCTTAATATGAAATATATCAATAAATAACAGTAAATTATGATATAGAATAGTGATGCAAAATGGACGTATCAACATGCTCTTGAGAGAGTTTTGCGCTATTTGAAAGGCACTGCGAGTTTTGGTATTCACTATACTGGGTATCCTCGAGTACTTGAGGGTTATAGTAATTCAAATTGGATATTTGATGCTGATGAGATTAAGGCCACAAGTGGTTATTTGTTTACACTTGGTGGTGGCGCTGTTTCCTGGAAGTCTTGCAAGCAGATCATCTTAACGAGGTCAACTATTGAAGCAGAACTCACAATATTAGACACAGCCACTATTAAAGCAGAGTGGCTTCATGAGCTCTTGATGGACTTACCTGTGGTTGAAAAACCAATGCCCGCTATCCCGATGAACTGTGATAATCAAACTGTGATCGTCAAAGTAAACAGTTCTAAGGATTATATGAAGTCATCAAGGCATGTGAAGAGGAGATTGAAATCTGTCAGAAAACTGAGAAACTCCGGAGTTATTGCGTTGGATTATATCTAAACATCTAAGAACTTGGCAGATCTCTTCACAAAGGGTTTATCACGTAATGTGATAGATAATGTATCGAGGGAGATGGGTTTAAGACCCACACAATGAGTTGTTCGCAGTGGCAACCCACTCTATTTGATCAGAGATCCCGTGAATTAGAGCTGGGAGACAAGTTGTTGATCAGCTAAGAGGAGAGTATGCCCATATTATATTTACATCTCCATAAAGATGCAATACTCTCTTATTCTGCATGGCAGTTGATATTTATCTTAATATGTTACAAGTGGCTTTTCTAAGCAGAGATGTCCTGCAGAACATCTATTGAGGAACACACCTATATGAGTCTGACTGTCAAACGTCGCATCCGTGAGAGTTGGGTGCTCTCTAATAAACTCATAAAAGGACCTGGAGTATGACGCATAAGCTCCAAACCGCGGGAAAGACCTACGGCATCCCTGTACTGGTCTAGATTTTGTGTGAAACTAGTGTGCAGAAAACTTATAGTTCAAGGCATAGTCCACTATTCAAGTTGCTAGCTAGTGTAGCATGAAGTTTCACGTGGAAGTTCAACTTAACAGTCTCCACTACACATTGGTATATAAAATAATATTTTGGAATGGAAATGAGGTGATGTGCCAATGAGACTTTGTGAGGGATGTTGAAATTTGATGAGTTTTGGGCGGTTGGCCCATTAGACAAATTCTGAAATTATCTTTGGCCCATTTGTGTATGGCAGCATATGGCTGTGCTACTGGTGTCAAAGTTTAGGCCCACATTGCTAGTTGAATGAGAGTTACACCTCCTTACATACTAGGCTATTCCACCACCCACTAAGGTGTGAGAAGAAGAGCAGCTCTCGCGTACTCCTCCTTCGACGCCGCCTGCCTCGCCTCGCCACGCCTCGTTACGACGCGCGCGCGCCGCGGGTTGCGGGAATCTCGCCGAGCCGAGATTTATTTTTGCTAGTCAGGAAAATTAATCATGGATTAATTACGAGTCATTAACGGACGCGTTAATTAGTCAGCCGTTTTCAGTCTTTATGGGACATGAGTTGTTACTGACTCGGACGTGGGCTGAGAGCTTGCGCTAAACCTAATCGGAATGGACTATCACACACATCTCCTTCTAGTCTATTGCACCGCCGCCTCCATCTTCCTCATCCCGGCTTGCGGTGCACCGCAGATCGGGACAGTAGGCCTCCAGAACCCCGCCTCTTGTGAACCTGTACGGGTGAGGGGCGATCAGGTTTTTGGAGAGCGCTTTCGCGTGACTACTGGCTTCCGCAACGTCTTCTGACAACGAGTTCCCGGACGGCGACTTCTTCCCGGACGTTACCAACCTCTTCAACAACCTCACCATGAGCGACGACACTATGGCCACCGCTGCGCTACTGCGGCTGCTAACGCCGCGGCCGCCGCTGCTGCCGCCGCTACACCGTACGTAGCCCTGAACTTTTTATTTCAGATTCTCCTAGAATTCTTTATTCTGGCGGTTGTTGTAGATCTGATAGGTTTATCTAGATTAGATGTAATTTGTTCATCTACTTTGTTGATCTGCATAATTAGTTTTTGTATTGTCTGTATGATCATGTTTTATCAGTTTATTATTCGGATTAAATCGTATGGATTATTGCTTATATTTTCAACACGGCAAACCCATTGATGTCAACTCCGGGAGTTGTGAATTGCCATCAAGGTACCGCATGATACTGCGCATGTTGGATCTTACATTGGTAAATACTACCTCTGTTTCATAATATAAGCCTTTTAAGAAAGCTATTTTAGCTTGTTAAAAAGGCTTATATTATGAAACGGAGATAGTTCGTGTGTGTACAGTAGTCCTAGCTGTAGCACCAAGCATGTCTCGTCAACATTTTATTATGACTCTGAAGCCTTGTATCTACCAGTAATGGCTCAGTCAGCGATCCCTTAGGCTGGTCATAGTACTAAATAACTTAGAGTAGTAACTTGCACATGTTACTAGTTTATGTTAGTATATTTTTATAGTGGATAATAACATGTGTGTATTGTCATACAACCATAATTAATTAGGTTATAGACTCATATAGTTTTAGTATGTATGATGTTATGGTAAGTACCTAAGTTACTACATCCATCTCTTTCTTTATTAATTATCATGACATGTCATCAATTTGCTTAGTTGGCATTGCTCAAGGAATAAGCCGCACACGCATTCCAAAGCAAAGTTTCACCGAATAAATAGAGAAATTAAAATTTGATTATATTGTGTAGAATTTGTATGGTTGGATTCATATTGAAATATACTTTCCAACGATGCTAATTTTGTACCAACATTATTTACATATTTAGCGTAAATCTTGGTCAAAGAAAAACAAGCAAAATGATGGTGCCTTATTTCTTGGGACGGAGGTAGTACTAGCTAAGTTACTCCCACTATGACTATCCTTATTCCAATGCTTAGTCAACTAATAATTGCTGATTAGCTCGTGCATTGCTGTTGACTGACCTTGGCCCACAAGTAACCTCAAGAAGGAACATGCCAAAGGCTAACACATCCGTGAGAGGAGTTGCCTTACCTGTGCATATCCAACCACATGTGTGGTCCGTAGATCAGGTCAATGATCATACAGTGTGGCAAGGCCAAAGTCACCAAGTGTCCCAATCATTTCACTATCAAGGAGGAAATCTCTTGATTTGATGTCACAGTGGATGAGCACTTTCTCCCATTTTTCATGGAGCTAGAAAAAACCTGGTGCAATATCATTATTATCCGTAACCTCCGAGGCTAACTTAGTGGAACTGTTTGTTCATCACAATACAAAATCCTTTTATGGATCGGAACATATCTTTGTACAAGAACCAATTTGGCCCGAACTTGATCTCACAATCTTCTTTTAGCTCAGTATACCTGAATTTTCTCCTTACAAATAAATTAAGAATGTTGTGCTGGCTATTAGTAGGATTATTTCCAAGAGTTTTGCCTAATGCTTTGGGCGAGGTAGCTTTGGCAGCTTTAGATGAACCTGCATGCTTAGGAAGGTTGTGAATAAATCCTTCCCACGCTGGTTGTAATTTATTTACTGGGAAGACATTTCTTGGCAAGTTAGTCGTCCTTAATTTTCCACGTCATACACGCATGACTTCTTAAGTTAGTCTTGTGTGTAGGTTTCCATCGCTATACACCCATGAATAAAAAGAATCAGTTGTCTATGTAGCTTTCCATGTTGTTATTAGTCATTTTTCATGAAGTGTCATGAGAGTACCTAATTGCATTTACTTGGGTTGGTTATGATTAGGTTACTATATGATCTTTCGTATGTCCTTGTTTTTGCAAAATTCAGTACTAAGAAGTCTCACAAAAGCTAGTTTAGGCCGGCGACTACTACACATCCTGAACAAATCAACCAGCCACGGTGTGCTAGTATCAGTGTTTTCACCAGTAGTACTCGGCGGTATATTTGGGTTGTGCCAATAGCTGCCGCTAAAGCGGTACTGCGCCATGGGTCCATACTGTGTATCAAGTTTCTGAAAATCAACCTCAAGCATTACCTGCAGGCTGCAGTGCACTCTAATATTAGATTTTTTTTAGGAGAAACTATTTTTCAACTAGTGTTTTCTATTGCCGGCACGATAGAAGGCTCCTACTTTCTTCGATAAAGGACACTTTGGTTGAATTATAACGTCACATGAATGAAATACAAAACATAGAGTTCACATCCAGCCTCTCGATTGCTAGGATACACACATAAAATGAGGCTAAATACAGTCACACATGACTAACTCAATGCCTATAAGAGTGTAGGGCCACTATACCGTCGCACATGTGCGGTAAAAACTTCCTTTTCCACCTACTTCAACCGTCCAACAACACTCTATGCAGTTGTCGGTATTTCCTTTGGAAAAATAAACCACGTACATTGCCAATTTGTACCTTATAGCTAACATGCAGTGGATAGGGATTTTTATTATGAAAAACCTAATCATTTCTATGTAGCAACTTGACGGATACAAGCTATACTCCACTTGGATGACTGACTGTGTAGCAACATCGAATATACATCGAAAGAAAAGGTAGTTGATTGTCTCATCATTGAGACAAAAAAAACATTTCTTACATCTAAAACAGTTGTACTTAGTTAGGATCACACCTTTGTGCATGTACCACAAAAACTTCTACTTTTCAGGGGTACCTTCCATTTCAAAATTTGTTTATTTTTGTAGATTTAAGCATCAGAGTCGACAAGTACACAGTACATGAAGTCAACCAAAAAGCTTCCATTCCAGTTTAGATTTCAGCAAAATTCATCCTTCACTTGCAATAGTTTGACAAGAGCTAACCTCCCCAGTAGAGCATCACATGTCGAAAGACTAGGCCCAACCAAATACCACCGGAATGACACATAAGGCGTGGACGAGCTCCGCACTTGTGTCGTTATATCACGAAAAATAGGCTATAAGGCAGGATATTTGCTGTCAAAGAGTGAGTTATGCATCCACATGTCCTTCCAGAAATGAATCTAAGAGTCGTCCTTAATTGAGAAAGATCTGAAAAGAAAGAAATAGTTCTCCACCACAACCGGACAAACCCTAAAGTGTAATCATCCTTGGTTGCAATGGACGTGAGAGAGTGGTTTCAGGAAAAACATACTTGTTCCATAGGAGGTTTTGTGGTAGCTCATCACTTGTTGTAGTGAAAAATGGAAGGCCAATTTCAAAGCCGAGGATAAAACAAAGAAAGAAAAACTATGTCTGAAAAGAGTGAACACTCGAATTCAGTGCACAAGTCAGTCCTTGATGTAGCTTTCCCTCGCTATACATGCATGACTCGAATTCAGCGCAGAAGTCACTCATCTTAGAGCAAGGTTAATAGTACAGCCTACTGTCGGCTCTACATCCATGCCACGTCATCTATAACTAACACAAAAACATATTCATATAGTAGACCAGCTATTAGGTTGGCTATTAGCTTGACTTTAATTAAGATTTATTTATTTAAAGCACACATGCTATTGGGCACAGGCTGTATGCGAAGTCTTTTTCTCTCGGTCGCTGTGTTAGAGCCGGCTACACATTAAGCACTCGCTTCCCTCTCTCTCCTCGTTTCTCTCTCTTTCACCTAGCCTTTTGAATGACCGGAAAGCATGATGGGTGTGCCAGCATTTTCCATTTTAGATCAGGCGTGACATCATTTTTTGCCGACGTGATTCATGCGGTGGAGATTCATATACGCCGGACCCATGCCCCTGAAAATTTGAAGTGCGTTGATGTTAGTACTATGTTGTACTATATTGTACTAATCTATTGGCTACTGAAATAGTTTGCTTTGCAATAGTTCAGGTTCAGGACAGCGAAGGATTGTTGTTTATGCAGCACTAGGGAGATGATATTTCCACTGAAGTTTGGCAGCATGGATTGGGCGGGTCCTGTGGAGCGCCAAACTACAAGGATACCACACGGACGCATGTGCAGAGATGGATACAGGGATGTATTTTCCCAACTAATCTGACCAATAATTCAAGTTCATTTATAGCTAGGTGCAAAATGGTCCTCACTTTGGTCCCCAATTTTCCTATAAAAGGGCAAGACCAACTTGAAGTACATGTACCATGGCTGGGAGTGGCAGCAAAGTACACACCGGATCTTACCATCCTAGACCAACAAACATGGCTCCGGTGATCGCCAAGCCTCTCCTTAGCGATCTGGTGGCACACTCCAGCCATGTCCCGCCAAGCCACATTTCCGCGGTCAGAGACCGCCCGGACCTCGCCAAAGTTGACCATGAGTTTGGCACTCGCATTCCGTTGATCGACCTGAAGCATCTCGACGGGCCAGAGCGACACAGGGTGGTCGAGGCCATCGGCTCCGCGTGCGCGACCGATGGCTTCTTCATGGTACGTATGACAACACGTGCAAAAAATGGTGTAGATATCAACTTGAGGAGATTACCTCCACAAAAGATCTATGTTTGAGAGTGAAACATGGCACGTCTTCTGTTTTAAACTTTAAGAATGTAGAACCTGATTAATTCTAACCGTGTAATATGTGTATCTATGTAATCATATGTTTTCTACACATTTTGATGTGTTGTCGCTGCATTTGCAAGTTACAAGGGTCACCGTGCTAATTGTTACACAAAAGCATGCATATATGTTGGTAAGTGACCAATAACAAAAGAATATGCACATATGTATGTAGGTGACAAATCATGGCATCCCGGAGTCGGTGGTGGAGGGGATGCTGCGCGTGGCAAGGGAGTTCTTCCACCTGCCGGAGTCGGAGCGGCTCAAGTACTACTCCGACGACCCAAAGAAAGCGATTCGTCTGTCCACGAGCTTCAACGTGCGCACGGAGAAGGTGAGCAACTGGCGCGACGTCCTCCGCCTGCATTGCTACCCTCTCGAGAGCTTCGTCGACCAGTGGCCGTCCAACCCACCCTCCTTCAAGCAAGTAGTGGGTACCTACTCAACCGAAGCCAGAGCACTGGCGCTCAGGCTGCTGGAGGCGATCTCGGAGAGCCTCGGGCTGGAGAGAAGCCACATGGTTAAGGCCATGGGGCGACAGGCACAGCAGATGGCGGTGAACTACTACCCGCCGTGCCCGCAGCCGGAGCTCACGTACGGGGTCCCCGGGCACAAGGACGCCAATGCCATAACGCTTCTCCTCCAGGACGGCGTATCCGGCCTGCAAGTCCAACGGGATGGCCGCTGGGTGGCCATCAAACCCGTACCTAATGTGCTGCTCATCAACATTGGCGATCAGTTACAGGTACATGACATTTCTCTACCTGCCGTATGCAATTTTCTTCCTCTAATTAACATGTTTTCACCGTGATCATGTGCTGCAGGCACTGAGCAATGGTCGGTACAAGAGCGTGAAGCACCGCGTGATCGTCAACAGCGACAGCGAGAGGATCTCGGTGCCGACCTTCTACTGCCCGTCTCCAGAGACGGTGGTCGCGCCGGCCGACGCGCTGGTGGACGACGGCGGAGGCCACCCTCTAGCCTACAGGCCGTTCACGTACCAGGAGTACCACGACGAGTTCTGGAAGACGGGCCTCGACTCCGCGAGCTGCCTCGACAGGTTCCGACCTGTGGAGTGAGTGAGTGATGGACAGCACCATGTAGTCTCCACCGATGAATCAATAAACGAAGATGAACTTACACGGCAGTTTTTTGTGCTGCGTATAGCTTTTCTGTTTCTTCCTCCAATTCATAGTCCCTTACAGAACTAACAAACTCTAGCTATGACAAGATCGTGGCGACGAGCTATTAGGCTCAGCCCAAGGCTTATCCTCCAACTGAAATACCAGAAGAAATGCATGTAATATTTCAGCCATGCACGCTTCCCAACCACCACACTAAAATATTTTCCCCTCCTCCCGCTGGTCTCCCGCATCCCCTGTCGCTGAATCAGTCGCCCCGTCGTCGTTTCGCCACCAGCTCCGGCCATCTCCTCATCGCCCCACCCCACCCTCACCACCAAATCGTATTCCATCACCATTCCTAGTCTGCTTGCCCGCAGAATCGACCACCACGAGCCACACTGCTGCTGCTGAAAGCAGATGCCGCCACGCTGCCGCTCGAAGAGCAGCAATGGCTTCATCGGCGTGAAACTCAAGGCCACTCGCCGATTCCGCGGCAACCAACTCAGTCACTGTTACGGTCCATGCAATCTTCAGATACGCCACGTACCTACCTGGAAAAAAGAAGCAAATTTCGGAAGCTGAAGGACGACATCAGATCGATTCGATTCCAATTAATCTTGCCCTGGCGGCCGGACGATGAAGTATTTAGCCTGGCGCGTACCACTTCCGTCTATCTCACCAGATCGATTCAATGCCATAGCTGATTCCGATTAAATCGGACCAAGGTCCAAAGACAACAATTAACTGTATGTTCACGTGAAGTGGCCAAGTGATCTGAAGAACCGTTACTAGTTTGCATAGGTGGATACAAATTGCAGTGGAAGAGATTAATTAATCAAGATACTACTTTGTACGTGCGCATGTGCCTTCATGTCGGAAAAGTCCAAAGCACCTGGTCTTGTCGCTCAATCAAAGTCCTAGTTTTATTTGGGTAAAATAAGCTATGCTCGTGGGACATGCAACACACCTATGCATCATATTATAATACTACAAGGAATTGATGCAGCGTCCGATCGAAATGACGACGATGCCCGAGTGGACAATCAATTCATCGTTTCTATTTACAGCAAGCCAATCTGAAGCCCGAGGGACTCCGCCCTGCGTCCTGGTCTGACCGCGCTGATTCTACGCCCGGAGACTCCGCCGATTCTGCTACGGTGACCCGCTACGGTCTTCGACTCTGCTGACTTATTGAGTCTTCGACTCTGTCACGCAACCCACTGCGGTCTACGACTCTAGTGACTCGGGGGCTCCTTCGACTCCGCCATGTGGCCCGGAGCGGTCTTTGACTTCGGCGACTCGGAGGCTCCTTCGCTCCAGCGACCCACTTCGGTCTTCGGTTCCAGCTACTCAGGGGCTCCCTCGGCGCCGGTGACCCGCGGCTACTTTGACTCCATCCGTTGCGCGACTCTGCGCCCGGGGGCTGCGCCAACCCGCGGATGCGTTAACTCGCTACCGCCACTGGTTCTGATGACCCGCCATGATCTTCAACATCGACGACTCGCTGTGGTCTTCACTTCTGGCGATTCGGGGTCTCTTTCGGCTCCAACGACTCCATCGACCTGGATCACGCTCCGCTGCATCGGCTTCAACCATGGCGACCCACCGGTCGCCTCGACTCCTGTATTTCCGACCCGCTTGCCCCTTCGGTTGCGGCGACCCGCCATGGTTTTTGACTCCGAGGCACGACCCGTTGCTACCATCAGAACCGGTGACCTGCTGAGGCCTTCGGCTTTGGTGACCCGGGGGCTCCCTCGGCACCAACGACCCGCTTCGGTCTTCAACTTCATCAACCCGTTGCGGTCTTCTACTCAGGTGACCCGCCGGGGTATTCGAGTCGGGTGACCCGCAGGTTGAATCGACTCCCGCGACCGCGACCCATCACCGGCATCGGCCAGCGACCTGCTACAGTCATTGACTGCGGCTATCTATTACAATCTTCGGTTGGTGGCGAGTTGCGCGCTGGTGTCGAGTCCGCCCGCCACGTCAACAACCAACAAAGCTAAATTTTCTATTTAATGTTGATTGCTTTCTTACTTTAATCACACTCGAAACACTGGGGGGTTGCGCCCTCTTCGAGAACCTAATGTGTCATCGCTTACACGCACTCGAGCAGCTCATACGTGATAGCCCGAGTAGCTGATTCTGCCCGATCGTCGAATCCTTGAACTCCGAGTACCTCGGGAAGGTACTGAGACTAAGGGTAATCAGACTAACGAAAAGGCCTAACATACAGTGCAAATGTGTCGACTCGATTGGCACCAGAATTTTACTTTACAAGCCAATAGGCAAATTTTCTTTACAAGATACAAGTACTTCACGATTCTTAATGTTTTGTATGCAGCTTACAAGAATGTCGACTGCGTCGAGCTATTCTTTTGAGTCCTCCAACGAAAGTCGACAAAACAACTGTCTAAACCATAAACTCAAGACCCAAGTCGAGTCCCTCCTCGGATGGTTGGATCGCTGGATGCTACAAAAGACGCGACCCTCACCGCGCACCCGGTAGAAGCGACTGCGTCGACTACCATCCGCATCTTCGACTCACCCAGCTAAACGCCGCGTAACTCTGCTACATCAACTCCAACTACATCGTCGACTCTTGGCTCCTTATGCATGAGACGCTGACTCGATGCACTTCCGTGTTAGTGGCTTCTCCTCGCATGATTTTCAACCGTGTCTACAAGATTTAAGACTCGAGTGTCTGCCCGAGTCTACGACTCCGCCAGACACTCGGGGGCTACTCCAAACTGGAGCGTTGGTCGCGCGTATACAAGGTCTTCGAGTGGCACGCTCTGATTCCTCACTCGAATATGTGACTCGAAAGAAGACTCGGGGCTACTCTCATGGAGAGTGCTAGTCGCGCATTCGAAAAAAGTGTCGGCGTTGATGGCATTCGCAAAATCATCCGACACACTTCCAGATCATTTTGTCTATGCAACCGACGACTACAAGTTTCTATTCGATTTTACGACTCGACCAGACACTTGGAGGCTACTCCCATAGGGAGTGCTGGTCGCGCACCCTATAGAAAACAAAAGATGTACAATATTGTCCATTGTGTCGACTGCGTCCACAATGTTGACTCGCTTACAGCAATCGAACTCATTGGCGACTCCGTCCACTACATTGCAATGTCAAGTTCAGAGACAACGTCTCCTTGGCCACCCGAAACACCTCCGCGGTGATAAACATTCGGATCTTGCGTCTACGATGTAAAGATAAGAACTACAGATTTAATCTGATGGCCTGGCAACCGCATCCGCTGCGCTCTACCAGATAAATACCGTGTCTACGGCATGAAGAAAATCCCGGCGGACGCGATTGGGTACATATACTTAAAAACTGAAGTTCGGCTTAGTAAGGCCTCCATGGCATGCGTCGAACTATGCCAGCAATTTTTGGATTCGAGTCTGGGGACTCGAGTTTGAGTAGGTAGCGTTTTTTTTGTCCTAGAGCAATTAACTGGTCCCGATCCATCGAGCGCACCAGGCACATTTACCATCATCCCTATGAACTACTATGAAATTCGACTGACTCGATGAACTTCCGAGTGAAGTGCTTCGCACTCGACACAAATGTTGACTCCGACATCCAAATGCAAAATTCAAGATCAACTAAAGTCTCCGCCCAAATCTACGATTCAGGTGGACACTCGGGGGCTACTGACATAGGTATGCCCTACAGGCACCTACTATTGGCCTACCTGGTACGGCTCAATGGAAGGACCACTCGACGATGTGCCAAGGTCCACGAAGTCGAAGATAGTTCGGGTGGTGTGAAGCCCATATGGATACGGACTCCAAGTGTGCAAGACAAGAAAAGCTCAATACTAGAGTTCTAATCTAACTTGTAACTAACTCGTATTGGTACCTGAAACCTAGCCTCCCCATATATAAAGGTTAGGAGGGTCCAACGAGGAGGGTGACCCACCCAATAGACATATCTACGACTTCTCCCACAATACACAATAGATCTAGACACCGCAAAACCTAGCACATACGCCAGATCTAATATATGCATCCACCGTCATCGGCGACATTGTAATCCTTCGGATCATTATCAATCAAGAGCAGACAAGCAGGAGTAGGGTCCTCTACGAGGCCTGAACCTAGGTAAATCTTCGAGTCTCCCTGTGTGCTTGTTTGCTAGCCGGTCGAGATTTCCAATGCTCCCTCCTTCTCCAAAACTCAAGTCCATAACAATCGGCATTGATGAGTTAACCCCTCGTCACCTACACTTTTGGATCCCGCATAAACAACCCTTACAGATAAAACGCATGGTAGTCTTAGGGGTTCACTTTATGAATGGAAACAAGACTAGAGGACCTTTTTGCTCTAAAAATAAAAAATAAAACAATTACATTTCGAGTCTAATAGCGATGTTTCTCTAAATATTTGACTCTTCCCTGACGAATCTTTAGAACATGCATGGCCGCCTCCTAAGCTTAGTTGGAAAATTTTGAACAAGAGCCCTCACATGCCAAACTTGCGAAATACTGTCCAAAATGAACGGTTTCACTATAAACCGGTGAACATTAAGTGGTTAAACCAACCAATTGTGTTGGGGGAGTCCTATTATGAACCTAGGAGAAAATTTGGTTTCCGTTGATGTTTGCTCAAAACATACGGTGTTGTTATGATTTATGAACCGGGGTCAAACCATGTGAACCATGATTGAAATTCGTGAACCGAGAGTCTAGCGAGGTTATTATTTTGAGAAAAAAAACAGCAACATACACATATTGGAAAACAAATCAATTTTCTATGAGAGTTTTTTTTTTGAAAATTATAACAATTTTATGTTAGTATTGAAATCATGGCATTGTGATATGTTAACAAATTGCTGTTAAGCCGTGTGAACTACTTGTCGGACAGGTGTGCAAAAATCCTGGATGGCATGACTTTTTAGACCTTGAGAAAAATATCGAAGCATGCCATGTCTGAGTGGAGATCTAGGGGTTATGCTAGAAATTTTGCATAAAAATATATGTTGCTTGTTGAATGTTAAAAAACATATAAATTAGTTGTACACGTCGGTGTATGGCATGACTTTTTAGACCTTGAGAAAAATATCGAAGCATGCCATGTCTGAGTGGAGATCTAGGGGTTATGCTAGAAATTTTGCATAAAAATATATGTTGCTTGTTGAATGTTAAAAAACATATAAATTAGTTGTACACGTCGGTGTATGGCATAACTTTTTAGACATGGAGAAATCCTATATCACATGACATTTTGGACTTTGAGAAGAAAATCAAACACTAGTGGAAAACGGGTCTTTAGTTCCGGTTTGTAAGGGCCTTTAGTCTCGGTTTGCCAATCGAAACTACGAAGGCGGGACTAAAGGTTACCCCCTTTAGTCCCGGTTCTGCCACAAATCGGGACTAAAGCTCCTCACGAGGCTGTGTCGAGCGAGCTAGTCTCGGTTCATAATACGAATCAGGACTAAGGTTTTTTTTTCAAAAAAAATTCAAATTTGTTTTTCTATTTTTTTGAACTTTTGGATTATCTGACTCATTAATCTCTCCCATCTCTCATTTTTAACACTAACTATACTTAATCTTAGGTTAAATTACATTTATGGTCAAACTTCCCGGTTGATCACCCATCCTAGCACTACTCCACCCCCAGCATGTTTAACTTCCTCATTCCAACTCTCCCACCTCGCGTGAAGGACCCTTATACATTGTTGCCAGGACTAGTATATTAATCCTATTAACTCATATCAATATGTCAACCGTCTTTATTTTTTTAAATTACGAACAACTATTTAAGTAAATAATAATAAATAAGTAATAATAATACTTTATTCATATGAAAATAAAAATTAATTAAATTAATATTTTATTTATTTTTTCCATTTATTCATTTAATATGACATAAATAACATCTTCAAATCTGTAAATAAAAATTCGACAAATAATATATCTATTATTATCAAAAAAAGTGAGGAATTCAAATATGACATAAAAAATTAACAATTTTTTTTAATTTTTGAAATAACTTTTTTCGAATTTTAAGAATCTAAAAGAGTCCAAAAAGACCTAAAGCTGTTAAAATCGAAGAGGAATTTTTTCTGCACGTTTTGATAGGTTGTACGTTTTTTCTAACGTTGTATGCAAAAGTTATGACTACTAGCATAATGCCCGTGCGTTGCTACAGGCGAATTAGACTTAGATATAATAATTAAATAATTTATCATCTCGCTTACTTCTATTTGACAACCTTCTCACATTTTTTAACATTTCTTTAATTCACAATATTTTTCCTTATCTTACTCTTTCTTGCCATTTGTAACGAGGAGAGAGCGGCATCTCCCACAAGGAGATTATATTAGGTATTATGCTAAAACATGAAGTTATATGGTTTTG
Source organism: Avena eriantha (assembly GCA_910589775.1). Taxonomy (NCBI): domain Eukaryota; kingdom Viridiplantae; phylum Streptophyta; class Magnoliopsida; order Poales; family Poaceae; genus Avena; species Avena eriantha. Next base: position 434,798,599 of record OU342740.1, on the reverse strand, counting down.
TTTGTGATTCCTGTTTTCTTCTATGAGTTTAACTTGATTTAACAGATCTTTAAATTTGTCCTCATGATATATTTTTTCATTCAGTTTTTGGTGTCACCTTATAGATAATTATTTACAAGTCCATTGTGCAAGTACCCAATTACCAACACCAGAATGAAATTTCGAATACTCTAAGAGCAAAGACATAGAACAAAATGAAGCTGAAATAACACAAGAAAATAGAAATATCTACTTCTGGACTAACTTAATATATCTTGTTCAAAAGATATATGTGCACCGAAATAAGCATACACAAGTGTATTTATAGTTATATACCGAACTGGTACAGGAAGGTCAACGAGAGGCGATGTTGAGGCGACACAAAAAACCATCTAGGGTTATGTCCATCTCGCCGGTGAAACCGCCGACCATGGCCTCTCGCCGGCAGGGGGTTTTCGTTCTTTGTTTCGCCTATTTTTCAGTGTTTTCTTCGGAACATGAAGGCGGTGGCTACGTCCTGCAATAAGAATAAGATACTCCCCGCTCTATCCTCGCTCCGGTGGTGCATCTAGAGTTGGCAGAGGGCACATGGAGTCATATATGATATATCTGGCGGATCTCTTAGGATCTCACTGGTGGAAAAATGGCCTCTAGTCCCGGTTCATAAGGACCATTGGTCCCAGTTCCAGAACCGGAACTAATCACTCGGGACTAATGCTAGTCCCGGTTCGCGCACGAACCGGGACCAATGGGTCTCCACGTGGGCGGGACAGCTACGAGGGGGGTGGATCATTGGTCCCAGTTCGTGGGAAAAACCGGGACCAGTGGGTCCCCACGTGGCAACACCAGAGACGGGCGGGGGTGGATCATTGGTCCCGGTTCTTGGCACGAACCGGGATCGTTGGTCTCTGTGCCGCGGCAGGATTTTCGGGCTATTTTTCTGCCGCGGCAGGATTTCGGGCTATTTTTCTGCCACGGCAGGATTTTTTTATAAATTTAATGGTACTACATATATACAGCAATAATGAAACCACGATATATATTACACATCATGCATGATCACAAATATATACACCGTCTCATCCGTCTTCTTGGTCGAAACATATTATAATTACAAACGATACACTCACACGAATTTGATCTAATTTACACTTCTTTTATACACTTCACCCTTCCAAATGAAGTGGGTAATAGTATTCTCCTTTCGGATCTATGACTTGTTCTAACAAGAATCCGGCAATTTCCTCTTGAATTGCTTGCACGCGTTCTTGTGATAGAAGACCGTCTCGCATCCGTTCGATCTAATATAAAGAAGAGGATCAATATATATGAATGAAACTAAACACAATTGGTGGAAATAAAATAAAGTTGTGATTATTGTTTATCGTACTTAAATTTTTTTGATGTTCCAGTCTGCCCCCTTCTCTTTGGTCGTCTGGCGAATGAACTTGCAGACATAGTATCCACATAAGTTATTCCCAGCTTCCTGCCTCAAGCACTTTACGAGAACGGAGTTCAATCAAAATAATAATCAAGCATGATAATGGTGGTATTGAAACTAGAATCAAAGAGATGCGTGGATCTACCAAGTAGTACTTACAGTCAATGGTTGAAATGTAAGCTCTGGCTTCCAAACACCCCTAGTTTTGGCGGTGAACCGTTTGCAAGCCCTCTGGAGGCATTCCTGCATGTCCGCCCACTTTTCTAATGGTGTGCTTTTCGAGTCCAGGACTTTTACTACTCCGGTGTCAACAGAAATGATTAAGAGAATATAGTGGAAGCTTGACACACTAACAAAATATAACACGAGTCAATTATACGCTTAACATCGAGTAATCGAAAATAGAATGTGTACAAGACAGTAACACTCACGCAGGATTGTAAGGAAATAGTATTTCCCTTCTGTTGCTGAAATACTTCAACGCATTGAACAATTTATCCTTTGTCTCTTTGGGATTTGTTTTTAGAGTAACTTCATGAACGAAATTACAGTCAACAAACCCAAGGTCAAAGATTTGTCCTTTGTTGCATTCTTGAATCTTCATTCTGCATATATAATTAGTATAGTGATTAGTAAGATTATACAAGCAACGAATGAGATGAGCTAGAAAGACTTAATTACAGAAATTAATAATACTTACAAACAATAGGGACTGACGATAGCTTTGTCGAGGGCGTCTTGTTGGTAAAACTGAAATAATTCTGGAAATTCAATCAGTATGAAGCCATCTCCATGACCATAATGGTGGTGTTTATATGCAGCATAGATCCAGTTTTTGGAATCAGCACAGGCTTGGATGTACCATTTATGCAATCTTCGCATTTTTGTTGGTAGATCTTTGACTAACTCGGGTTTGACGAGAGGAGCCCCGTACTGGTACACGTATGCTTCTTCTTGGTACCCCTTGAACTCATGCATACGGCTCATGTACTCGGTAATAGACAGTCCATATAATTGGGCTTTTTCTCCGTACAGTCAAACAAACTCCGGATCAATGTTCGGATCACGCCGCTCCTGGATCATCCACTCATTGGTATCGTACACTTTGAGCGGTTCGATCGATTGATTTTTCTGTTGTCCGAGCTGCGCAACTTCTTTCCCGACTCTTCGCTCTTTTGCCTTAGCCGACTTGGTAATAGAGCGATTATAGTCTGATGTGAGCGCTATGGGTTGGTGAAGCTGAATCTTAAGCGCGGCTGCTTTAGCTTTATCTTCTGCGGTGACCGGGAAAAATGCCTCTATCGGCTTTTTCTTGTTAGCCATGTCAATCTTCCACTTTTCATAATGGGCAGTTGCGGCCGCATCAGTTTCCTCGTATGTCTTCTCGCAAGGTAGCTTCTTCATATTCTGATGAGGTACTCTTGGGAGGGGCGATTGCTTACGTTTCGGTGATCGGAACGTGCTCTTGCTATTGCTGGTGGTGCTGCCCCCCTTAGTATACTTCCGCTTTTGTCTCTGAGGCTCAGGGACGGAGACGGCTGACGCGGCGGTGGAGACGGCTGAGGCGGCGATGGAGATGGTTGCGCTGAGCGGTGAGGCGGTGAAGGCGACGGTTGCGCTGGAGAATGGTGAGGTGGCGACGAAGGTGGATTGCTGCTCTGAGGAGTGGGTGGCCTTGGCGGCACATAATTTGGAAGCATGATGCGCTCATTTAGCCATAGAATAGTCCCCCCTTTGGCTTCTCCTAGTTGAGTCAGCTCCATATCTTCCCCTGCAGGGTGGTCTAGCTTCAGCTCCTCAAAATCTTCCTTCACCTCATCCACCGTGACGACAGCGTACCCTTTTGGAACCGGTCTGCAATGCCAAGTTAGGTTAGGCCCAATTGGTACCGCCATGCCGATCGCCGCCGTCACCCTTAAGTTCATAACCTGCACCTTTAGCTCACAAGTTGTTGTCTCCGTGATATCATCCACTGGGTAGCTCACAAGTTCTCTCTATCGGGAACGAACCGTCCCGCTGCAACATCATCTACTGCATTTCTAATATCCTCGTTGGGCAGTAGGGGATCATCTTTGTGTTTCGGATTATATATTGCCCTCCCTTCTTTGTCCAACGTGCCCCCATGGCCGTAAAACCAGTTTCTCGCCCGTGGTGTCCATGTTGCGTGCTCTGGTCTGATCCCGGCAGCTATGTAATTGACCTCAAGTGCATCCCACTTAGGCATGCAACCGGCGTAGCCAGCAGGCCCCATGTTATGATGGTATAGTTTTTTAGCAACGTTCTCCGTATTTATCCTAGACCTTTCCTTAGCTTTCTCCGATGTCTTGTAGTTCACAAAATCCTCCCACTGGTGTCTTAACTTAGCATAGTCGGCTTCATCGAAATTCGGAGTCTTCTCTACCTTGACAAAATTATGGTACAGTTTCTTCTTCTAGTTCTTGAATGCATCGGCCATCTTGCTGAGAGCAAACTTCTTGACTCTTTGCACAAGCTCCCTTCTTGCTCTCTCCTCCTCATCTGGAGTCACATTTGGTTCCGGCAGGAGGAAATTAGTCATGAGCTTGTCAAAAAGCTTATCTTTGGCGTTGTCACCGACATACGGGACTCCACCGCCGCTTGGCCGATTCCATTCTTGAACGGTGATCGGGATGTAGTCCCTCACAAGAACTCCGCATTGCTTGACAAATTTTCTTGCGACATCGACGGGAGCTTGCGGTTCGCCATCTACACCGACCATGCCGATCCTATACCTCATAGTGTCATCCAACTTTTTTTTTGGGCCTCGTTTCGTTCTTACGGAAGAAGTTCTCAATCCGGAGGGCTAAAAGAAGAAAGAGTGTTAATATATGCATGTATATATAGACAGCAGCATTTTAATTACAAAAATACATATATACACCTTGCCGGTGTTTGCAAGATTTAAGGTTCCGCCGGAGCCGTCGCCTTCTTCCTTATCAGCTTCTCCCCTGTCCCAGGCTTCGGCTTCTACCTCACTGGAGTCGTCTCCTCGGTTGAGAGACTCATCTCCCTGACCAGAATCGTTTAGAAACTCACTCGTGACATCGATATCGATATCTTCATTTTCGCAGATCATCCCTTGGAGGATGTTTTCCTGATGTGTTGGATCCATAGTATCTGCAAGTTAAACAATCAACACATGGCATCGATAATGATATGACAAGTTAAACATAGTTGAAATTTAACCCTAAGGCATGCTTGGCAATTTTAGTGGGATCCGAATGGTCCAAACCCTAGTACAGGAGAGACCCCGAAATCACCTACGAGGGGTTGATTTCAATCTCTTATTAAACTTGTAATTAAAGTTGCTAAACAATGAATGATTATAAGTCTATTGTGTAGATCTCATTTTTCTGAACATTTTGATATATTATACATATTTTTCTGACTTAGAAATAATTAGTTATTGAATTTATAAGATTAAACTCTTTTCTGAAATTATTTAAACAAATATTAAACTTTTACTGCGTCATTATAACGTCAGCTCGGGGTTGGGGTTTTTTTTCTCCACGGCTAAACTAGCCACAGAGACTGACGCGGGGGGCCTAAGCCATCTCAGATGCCACGTTGGCGGGGCTTGGTCAACGCCCACGCCACGCACACGCGACGCCACGTCGACGCCACGTCGACGCCACCGTGGCGCCACGTAGGTCGCCGGTGAACTGCCAGAAGACGGCGGAGAGAAGCGCGCGGGGTGACGCCACTGTCCCGGTTTGAACCAGCGCGTCGCAGGCTACCTAAAACGGGCGGCGCCGCTACGGGAGGTGCGCCAGAGCAAGCCGTTTGACGGTGGCCGGCGGCCGGCGGCGGCAGGTGCTCGTGGGGAGGACGATACAGTGAGGGAGGGAGACGTAGGAGTGGCGCTAGAGCACTAATGGCTCACCAGGAGGCCGATGGAGGGTGCGGCAAGGCCGGAGGAGGCAGGGCGCTGCCGGAATCAGTGGAGAACACGGCGGCCGGAGTCGGGGAAGGTGGGGTCGATTGCAGCGAGGCGTAGCTTCCTTGCCTGCTCGCGGCGGCGGCTAGTGGTGCTCGACGACGGGTGTCCACGACGTGAAGTGGCTGCTCTGGATTTGGGCAGCCAGCCGGCGTGATTTTGCTCCGCCGCAAATTTTCCTTAACCGCGTGTCGATGTGCTCTGTGACTTGGGGGATTTGGGGAGGAGGAAGGCCGAGGCTGTTAACTGTACAGACCATTAGTCCCGGGTCATCCAAATAACCGGGACCAAAGGACCAACGGTCCCGGTTCGTGCCACCAACCGGGACCAAAGGTCTGGGGCATGAGCGTTTCTATGCTGCCACGTGCATGGCCTTTGGTCCCGGTTAGTCCAACCACCCGTTACCAAAGGATCAATGGTCCCGGTTCGTGCCAACAACCGGGACCAAAGGCGTGTTAATGGCAGCGCGCGCATCCAGGGATCATCGGTCCCGGTTCGTGGGACGAACCGGGATCGTTGACCTGTTTTTTCAGAGTTTGGCAAACCTTTTGGTCTTCCTGCCATTTCCAAATTTGTTTCTTCTTTAATTAATAAGATGTTTCAATTTAAGTTGATTATTTATTTGGAATTTTAAAAAACTTTTAACAGGAAAAGTGCTTCAATTTAAATAACTAATCAAAAACCATTTTCTGTTTTCAAATATTTTTATTTGAACTATACAATTGTACTATTTACAATTAAAATTGCATTAACAAAATATTTATTGCATATTTTGGAATTTTAAAAAACCTTTAACAGGAAAAGTGCTTCAATTTAAATAACTAATCAAAAATCATTTTCTGTTTTCAAATATTTTTATTTGAACTATACAATTGTACTATTTACAATTAAAATTGCATTAACAAAATATTTATTGCATAATTTGGAATTTTAAAAAACTTTTAACAGCAAAAGTGCTTCAATTTAAATAACTAATCAAAAACCATTTTCTGTTTTCAAATATTTTTATTTGAACTATACAATTGTACTATTTACAATTAAAATTGCATTAACAAAATATTTATGGCATAATTTGGAATTTTAAATAACTTTTAACAGGAAAAGTGCTTCAATTTAAATAACTAATCAAAAACCATTTTCTGTTTTCAAATATTTTTATTTGAACTATACAATTGTACTATTTACAAATAAAATTGCATTAACAAAATATTTATTGCATAATTTAGAATTTTAAAAAACTTTTCAAGATTTGAACTACAAGTACATGATATAATGCTTGTGAATTTTTTTAAAAATCATTTATAGGTTCACAACATGTTATTTCATCAGAGATCCACTTCAAGTTCAGCGAGGCTCAGCCCCGGGCTAAGAAGCTTCATGCCCGCCGTTTTGAATATAGTTTGAAACGGTCATAAGAAATTCAAAAATGATTCAAACACTGTGAAACCTTCGCGTGGTGTCATATTATGTGTCACAGTTGCAAGGAAAAATATTTAACTTGAAAAATTGCAAACATCATAAAAAATCCTTCACAAAATAACCTATCATGTTCGAGGTTTCATGGCATTTAGGTCAAACCACCAATGTTATGGCTAGAATCAGGGCATAGTTTGTGATAATGTGCCCATATTATGCACACATGTGCATCTTGGGATGGCTTACGATGTTGCAGGAGGAAGTTTTCTGTCCATCCTTATATGAACAATTTGCCAACCGGTGTATCTGAAACCTTTTTGTTCATCCCTCATGAAAAAGACAAATTCCTGCCGAATCGGCAGGAGGTTGCCAAGATTTGAACTACAAGTACATGATAAGGACGTGTGGGTAACCTTTAGTCCCGGCTGGTGGGTGCAACCGAGACTAAAGATGCCGGTGGGATAAGGACGCGTGGGTAACCTTTAGTCCCGGCTGGTGGGTGCAACCGAGACTAAAGCTGTCAGTGGGATAAGGCGCGTGGGTAACCTTTAGTCCCGGCTGGTGGGTGCAACCGAGACTAAAGCTGTCGGCGGGATAAGGACGCGTGGGTAACCTTTAGTCCCGGCTGGTGGGTGCAACCGAGACTAAAGATGCCGGTGGGATAAGGACGCGTGGGTAACCTTTAGTCCCGGCTGGTGGGTGCAACCGAGACTAAAGCTGTCGGTGGGATAAGGCGCGTGGGTAACCTTTAGTCCCGGCTGGTGGGTGCAACCGAGACTAAAGCTGTCGGCGGGATAAGGACGCGTGGGTAACCTTTAGTCCCGGCTGGTGGGTGCAACCGAGACTAAAGCTGTCGGCGGGATAAGGACGCGTGGGTAACCTTTAGTCCCGGCTGGTGGGTGCAACCGAGACTAAAGCTGTCGGCGGGATAAGGACGTGTGGGTGGACGCACTGCTTGATGAGATAAAGCATGTAGAGCACGATGCCCTGTCGGAGGAACAAGATAAAGTAGAAGCGGCGCCGTGCCTATAAAAGGACCATCGATACGCCATGGCAAGCAGCTCAACAAGCCAACATAGGTAGAGAGAGTTTCATCCCCATGGATGGAGGGTTGGGAAATCTCCCGTGGCGGAGCTTCTCGAAGATGTCGTTGGTGCACACGCCCTACGGCATCTTTGGAAGCTCCGCCTCAGAAAAATTTCCCTGCAAGCCCATGAAAGACTCCATCTCCTCTAACAGTGTTTGGAAAAGGGTTGGGAAATCTCCCGTGGCGGAGCTTCTCGAAGATGTCGTTGGTGCACACGCCCTATGGCATCTTTGGAAGCTCCGCCTCGGAAAAATTTCCATGCAAGCCCATGAAAGACTCCATCTCCTCTAACAGTGTTGGGGAAAGGGTTGAGAAATCTCCCGTGGCGGAGCTTCTCGAAGATGTCGTTGGTGCACACGCCCTACGGCATCTTCGGAAGCTCCGCCTCGGAAAAATTTCCCTGCAAGCCCGTGAAAGACTCCATTACATAAAGTTTCGATACATCACATAAAGTTTCCATACATCACATAGATTTACATAGGGTTTAGGGTTTAGGATATGAATCCTTCGTTGCGTATGTTGATCCCTTGCCTATGATCGCTTCTTAGGCCGTAACCATGGAGCATCTTCTTTGCTTAACGGGATGCTTGGGTCAGTTTTCATGGTGAAGGGCGGAATTTCATCAAACTTATCATAATCTGCTGACATGTCTGTCTTGTCCTCGACTCCCGCGTTGTTTCTTTTCCCTGAAAGAACTATGTGACGCCGGGCCTCATCGTCTGATGTATTCGTTTCCTTATTTTTTCTTTTTTGCGGTCTAGAGGACATGTCCTTCACATAAAAAACCTGAGCCACATCATTGGCTAGGACGAATGGTTCGTCTCTGTAACCAAGATTCTTGAGATCCACTGTTGTCATTCCGTACAGCTGGTCTACCTTTACCCCTTCTCCATTCATGTTGACCCAACTGCACCGAAACAATGGGACCTTAAAAGTAGGTCCATAGTCAAGTTCCCATATCTCCTCTATGTAACCATAGTATGTGTCCTTTTTCCCATTCTCGCATGTTGCATCAAAGCGGACACCACTGTTTTGGTTGGTGCTCTTTTTATCTTGGGCAATCGTGTAAAATGTATTCTCATTTATCTCGTACCCTTGGAAAGTCAATACAGTCGCAGATGGTGTCGCGGCCAACAAGTAGAGCTGATCTCCAATAGTGGTGTCATTCATGAGATGTAATTGCAACCAAGTGCCGAAAGTCTTCATGTGATTTTTTTTAATCCAGTAGTCATCCTTCCCCGGGAACTTGGAGCGTACAACATTCATGTGTTCCTCGATATACGGAGCCACGAAGGTAGAACTTTGGAGAACTATGTAGTGTGCTTGATTCAAAGAATGTCCGTCCCTAAATATCATTGTTTTCTTTCCTAGCGTGTATTTTCCACTCAGTCTCCCCTCATACCGTGATTCAGGAACACCAATCGGCTTAAAGTCAGGAAGAAAGTCTACACAGAACCCAATGACCTCCTCTGTTCCATAGCCCTTGGAGATGCTTCCTTCTGGCCTAGCACGGTTACGAACATATTTCTTTAAGACTCCCATGAACCTCTCGAAGGGAAACATATTGTGAAGAAATACAGGACCGAGAATGTAAATCTCATTGACTAGGTGAACTAAGAGATGCGTCATAATATTGAAGAAGGACGGGGGAAACATCAACTCAAAACTGACAAGACATTGGACCATATCCTTCTGTAGCCTTTCCAGACTTTCTCGATCGATTACCTTCTGAGATATTGCATTGAGGAATGCACATAGCTTCACAATGGATAATCGAACATTTTCCGGTAGAAGCCCTCTCAATGCAACCGGAAGCAACTGTGTCATAATCACGTGGCAATCATGAGACTTCAGGTTCTGAAATCTTTTCTCTGCCATATTTATTATTCTTTTATATTCGAGGAGAAGCCAGCCGGGACCTTTATACTGTAAAGGACTTCAAAAAAGATTTCCTTCTCTGCTTTGGTAAGAGCGTAGCTACTTAAGTATTTACGTCCTTTATCAGTATGCTTGTTGTGTGGGTCTTTGATACGTTGCTGGTCCTCCCGTGCTTCTGGTGTATTTTTTATCTTCCCATACACGCCCAGGAAGCCTAGCAGGTTCACACGCCCAGGAAGCCTAGCAGGAACCCTCTTCCTGGAGGGCTCGTCATCGCCCTCAACATTGGTCCCGGTTGATGGCACGACCCGGGACCAATGACTTCGGTGGGGGGCGCGCTGCTGGGCCGCCACGTGTCGCTCGGGAGGGCTTTGGTCCCGGGTCGTGGCAATAACCAGGACCAATGCCTCCGTCGCTTCGTCGTCCCCGGGCATAAATATGAGGCCACAGCGCTCGCTTTCGCCATCGCTTCTGCCTCTCTGCAGTCCCTCTCCACCCCACCACTTTGCCTCTCCACTCGCCATCGTTTCGCCTCCCCTCCCTCTCCAATCTCCACCGCGCCGTCATGGAGGTGCCCACGCTCAACCACTACGAGGCGGCGCAGTTTGCGATCTACGGCATCCTCGCACCGCCGCGCGCGACCCTTCCTGCCGGATTTCGCATCAGCGAGGGGGGTGTGTCGGTGACTCTGCTCCTCAACCCCCGCGGATACGAGATGGAGTACGTCATCGCGGAGCGTCGCCGCCAACTGCCCGTGTGTATTAGGGCGTTGCCCCGGTACGCGGCGGGCAGCGAGTATTGGCCCCGGCTGTTCAAGAAGGAGCGGAAGGCCAAGCTTGGCAACCGTTTCGTGGAAGGGCGCCTGGTGCACCCGGATCGCCGCAACCAAGAAGGGCGGGAGTTGTTCTGGTCCGTCCCTGGACGGACCATCTACACCGCCATCGACGCCGCTATACGCGCAGACGAGCTCCGTCTCCCGAACAACACCGAAATCGTGGAGATTTCGTCTGACGACAACGAGGAAGCCGGCGGCACGGAGGACAACGGCTCGGAGGACAGCGACAGCGGAAGTGTTGTCGACTAGAAATTTATAAAGTCGCATCTTTATTTGTATGGAAAAATTTGTGGTCGAATAATAAAATGTCTCAATTTAGACATTTGTCTCGATTAATTCGTGAAAGATTTGTTCAAAAATAGTGATCAATTCAATTTCTACCTCGAATTAATTTCTGCGCCGAATTAATTTACATTAATTCCTTACCCGCAAAAAAAATTTACATTAAATCCTGGACTGCGGACCGTCGCGGGGTTTTTGGTCCCGGTTCTTGGCATGAACCGGGACCAATGCCTCGCAGAGAGCCACGTGTGCGTCACGGGGTCATTGGTCCCGGTTCGTGCCACAAACCGGGACCAATGCTTACAGATGAACCGGGACCAATGCCCTGGCGGCATGAACCGGGACCGGTGCCTGGCATTGGTCCCGATTACGGAAACGAACCGGGACCAATGGAATTTGGGCGCTGGATCAAAGGCCCTCTTTCTACTAGTGTCTGGTCGTTTTTGGTGTTCGTTGGTGTGATTTTAGGACAGTCTCTTTCGATCTATGTATTTAATGGGCTTGGCTTGACGACTTACTGTCTGTTACAACAAGTTGTACTACGATAAGCTTTACCCGGATCCGGTGATGGAGGGACGAGGACGGTGGCCCGCCTTCAGCTTGCACTAGTGTTTGTCTTCGTCGCTAGGTGGTCCAAAGCCTATTTGTATTTTCTTTTACATTTGGGGTTTTTTTTACTGTTGATGATTTTTAATAGATTGGTGGAATTTCGTAAAAAATATATTTATAACTATTTAACATCTATAATTATAAAAATTCTATTTTTAGTTCTTGTAGGGACGTACACAAACTTTTCGAGCACCAAACCCCAAACATCTTGACACTATATTTATTTATTTTCCGAGGATTCTCTGTAGCAAAAATTGAGTTACCCGTCTCTCTCATCATGTATTAACCAAGAGGGCAATAATTATAGTGTTCACAAATAATTCAACCCAGAGACAAAGCGAAATATCACAAACGTCTATTATGCATGTATGTATTAACTAATTAGGACAATAATTTAGTAATAACTAAGAGATAAGAAAAACTTCAACCATAAATTTGTGTTGAATAAGTCGTTGGTCAAAGTATTTCTTACACAATATCCAAGCCTTTACTAAACCGAAGGTAGTATCAAAGTAGTCATACAAAATTGTTGTGTGCCTGTGCTAGCCTTTTAGATGTAGCAGTTTTGTGCAAAATCATTCAAACCGGAACTCAACACTTCATTAATCTAGGCGTGTAAAGTGTCTATTACCTGAAATTTGGACAGCTCTTCTACATATTGTAATAGGACCGAGATCTTTAGTGACAAATGGATGAACTTGTACAAAATATCAAAAAGTGGAAGGATGAAATTAGAAAGTGTGAAAGGATAAGAGTTTTACCGTGTACTTCAGATCGTGGTTCTTGGTAGAGTTGACCGTGCTACCCGTGTCTCATATCTGGATTGCATGAGAGATGGGGCCATCCACCGCGCCAGGCGCAGCCACTTCGTCCTTGTCAGGGCCAAGCTCTCTGCCGACCCCCTCCCTTGACGGAAGCTCTGACGAGAGCGGCCAGCAGCCGCTCAAGCTCCTCCATCTCGACAGCTCTCGTCGCTCAATCTCCGCCGCTTGGCCGACGCTTGTCCCACGCGGCTCAGACTAGTAGTCGTCGGTCGCCTCTGCAGCGAAGCATGCCATAGACCTCCGTTACCTTGCCCTCTCCGCTTGCCCCGTCAAATTCCGGCCAGCAGCCGCTGGCCATAACTGGTTTTATTTCAGCTCAGACGCTCCAACTCGGGGAAGGAGGAGGAGAACAGACCGGCCAAGAGTGAGGATGGCGCTGTGTGGGATAGAAGGAACAGTTCGCAAAATTTAACCGAACGGTTCAGTTCACTTTGCGGTGGCATTGACTATAGTTTCCCCAAGATCATAGGGGTAATTTTGTCCAAAAAAGTCGGACGGAATATTCGTGTAGACAAACCTACCTCAATCTAAATTATAGTATAGATTTAGCAAAAAAAATTCCATTTTCTTTAGTCCCAGTTGGTAATACGAACCGGGAATAAAGATCACCCCTTTAGTCCCGATTGGTGATACGAACCGGGACTAAATGGGTAGGCACCGGCCGCAGCCTGCCGCCACCCCTTTAGTCCCGATTCGTATCTTCAACCGGGACTAAAGGTCCCGTTTGACTCGGGACTAAAGATTGTTCCGTTCGAATCACGACTAATGTGAGCATTAGTCCCGGGTCCAACCATAACCGGGACTGATGCTCTAAACTGGGGTGGACGAAAGGTTCATTTTTCTACTAGTGAAAGCATGACACCTCTGTGTGTAGATCTGGGATTATGCTAGAAATTTTACATAAAAATAAAACTGTGCTTGTTGAATGTTAAAAAAAAATACAAAATAGCTATACACACCATGTCGGTGTGCGGATTTGAAAGTTTGATGCAGCAATTTCAGCTAGCACAGTCTTGGCTAGAAGAGACATGCATGCACTCTCAGATCATATCTTATCTTGATATTGATTTGTTTAGGTAGCTTACCACATATTCTATGTGGTGTCCCTCCTACGTTGAAAACCCTTTATAAATTGGTGTGAACTTGCTTATCTAAGCGGTGTGGTACTAATCAATCGAATCGCCGTCGGAACCTGCGCTGGCCACCAGTACCGTTACGCTGGCCACCAATATTGGGCTACAGCCCGAGATAGATACCAGCCGGCACTCCAGCCCATCTGGATGTTCTTTCCTCTGAAAGCCAATCAATCCGTCAGCTTCTTCTCGCTAGAAAAAACAAGGAAAACGCTTGGAATCAGCCGGAGGATATAGCTTCCTCCGGAACCTGGACGCGACGCGTGTCTCCGCGTGGGCCCACTGGACCATCTCCACAACGCGCATTCTTCTCAATCTCAATCGCTTGACCGGAAAAAAAATCCTAGCAGCATCGTCCCAGCCAGAGCACCTCCCCACGTCGCGGCCGGAGCGCCTCCCTCTACCGCCAGCCGTGCGCTCGCCTGTCCATGGACATCGGCGAGCTCCTCATCGGCGATCCCGCCCTCCCCTGATGTACCACCGCCGCGCGTATGCTACCACACGCGTCGACGTCGGCGGACTCCGCCACCACACACGCTTTCACCGGTAGCGGCCGCCACTTCGTGCTTTACCGCTGCTCTACCTACAGCCATGGCTGCATAGCTTCGCGCCGGCCACGCCTCCTATGCTCCTCCCCGCCACGCCGCCCTCAAGCAGCCTGCATCCATGGTGGCCCTTTGAACTGCCCCGGTCGCCGCGAGCATGTTGCAAGGCCTCCCTGCGCCTCGGAGCCACCGTCGACCTGGAGGTTCTCCACCGCGCCCATGGCAGGATGTCCCCGCCGCTGTGCTCCATGATTTTTTTTCTTTTTGCTACAATTGTCATGTGGATTTGCTATGTATGATTAAGTCTTCTGCTACAATTATTTTTATGATTTTGCTACTGTAATATAATTTTTTGATACATTGGTTTTGCGGTTTTGCTACTATACTAGAACATTTTTGCTATAAGGTCTTCGGTGAAACCTGTTGCAATTTTGCATCATAAGTCTCATTCGAGAGGATCTCATCTGAATTTTTTTGCTATGATGCTGCAAAGTCACAAATTTTTGCTACAATCATTTTGTGGCCTTGCAACAAATAGTTCAAAAAATTTGCTACAACGTCTCTGGCGAGAGTATCCGGCGAGGTCTGTTTTGCTACAATAGCACAATATTTTTTGCTACAATATCTCCGATGAGGCCAGTTTTGCTACAATAGCCTTAAACTTTTGCTACCGACGACGGACAACATTGCTACAATGAGTGTACAACTTTGCTATGACGGCGGGCGACACTGCTGGGACTGGCCCTTTTTGCTTCGTGGGCAAACCCTTTTTGCTTCAATCACCATTAGTTCAGCTACATTTGCCTTGTATGGAAGCAAAAGTGGGTTTTATGTGGGAACCTTTTTTTGCTGCAAACAATGCAAACGAAAAGTTTTTTTTTGCTTCATTTGTGTTTTATAGAAGCAAAAACGGGATTTATGTGGGAACCGGGTTTTGCTCCAAACAAATCAAACGAAACATTTTTTTTTTTGCTTCATTGTGCTTTATGGAAGCAAAAGCGGGATTGAAGAAGGCTAACTGGACACGTGTCGCGCTCTGGACCGGGGGGGTCGGGGGGTTTGATCCCCGGGGACGCCCAGCGCTTCCCAAAAAACAATGATCTTGGTTAATTATACCTCTAGGACTTGATCGTGCTGCTCACGGCGATTAAGTTCGGGCCTGATCACGGCGATTGCATAATGTTCCGTAACTTTGATCATGGAAAACAGAAGACTTGTTACTCGTACAGTACTCAGGAACGCAAGCTAGCTCCATAGGTACGTACTGCCTTAGTTTCAACTAGCGAGCCAAGGAAGGAAAAAAGATAGGTGGCGGCAGGCCCCATCCCCAAATGGTGGTAGGAGAGCTTTCCTTGGCTGGTGGTGCTCCCGGCAGCGGGCGAGTGGATGCCGAGGTGGCGGCTTCAGGAGGTTTGGCGATACAAAGTAGTGAGGTAACCCGACTTCGATATTTACCCGAAACCCGGGCGCGGGAAAGAGCACCTCGGCGACGTCCTTGGGAGGAGAATGACACCCACGGGCGTCATTATCGTCAGTGCCGAATCACAGAGCTTTCTCTTGGTAACTCCCACATTACACGAAAAGAACTGAAGAGCTCACGCGATACGAGCCGACATCCAACACTAGATCTAGGCACCGCTATGATCGACGGGAGACCCCACGCCCGAAGTACCCTCGGCTACAATCAATGGCACCCACACAGCCAAAAGATGCAGCCACCACCGCCACCATGGTGCTCGCCGAAGAGCCATCCATGCGACCCGCCTTCCAGGGCCACCGTCCCGGCATCCGCGAACTTGACGTCTGTAAAATGATGAGCAGCCCCTCGCATGTCTAGCAAGGCGGAGGAGGAATGCATGGTTGGAATGAGAGGACAACATCACCGCAGCCACTAGAGGGTACCATCCTCCACCACCGTAGGCAGTTGCTGACCGGACGCGGCAGTAGAGGCACGCGATGCCAAAACAGGCCCGGCCGGATTTAGACCGGGCCCTAAAGTTCTCGTCGCCATGCTACAGCAAATAGGCCGCCGCCGCACCTCCGTATCCAGGGGCGCTACGTCAGCCTAGCCCAGATCTAGGTCGCGTTGCCAGCCACCATATCATGTAAGTTTAGAGGAATTCAAATCATCTTCCTAGGCACGTCAACTTGAAATCATTTCCTTATCTTATATTCACTATTAGGCTTAACAGTTTTAGGAGTCAGTGAGAAAAACACTGAAGCAAGGATTTAGATAATACTTCCAACAGCAAGAAATTATACATATACAGTATCACTAAATCAAAATCTTGTTGAGAAAAACTAGCTCCACAGCATCACTGAACCTAGTTCAGTGAAGCAGCCTGAATAGTATGAACACAGAGTAGTCTTAGGTCAGCTTAAGCCACTAGCCCAAAACCACAGCTACCAACAATTTCAGTAGGAATATCAATTCCTAAGTCAATATTGATGGATAATTAGGCACAATTTCCATTATTAATTCCAGAATATTAAACATGACAAAATCAGCTACTAACACAGGTAACTCGAACATACTAGATGTACTAAACAACAAGATGAACAGAAACAAGCAGCAGCTAAACATGTACTCGCAGAACATGGTGAATAACCAGACATCAGCACGTCGTACATACCGTTCGATTGCAGAAGTAGTCGCATCAGTAACCTTGGGAAAGATTGATCGAAGCAGACGACGGCGAAGACGATAATAGGCAGCACCGTCCGACTTGGATGGAAGATGACCTGTGATGAAGAACTCGAGAAGTCGCGCAGAGCGCTTCTCAAAAACAGTATTCGCCCTCTCACGTATAGGATCGCAAAGGCGATTGGTTCCGGAGACCTGCTGTCCCGTCCGCCGGTGCACGCCGGCAAGCGGGATGGAGTAGGCTACGATGGCGGCGCAAACAGAGAGGTTGGCAAAACCCAAGATTGGATTCGGTGTGTACTATGGCGGTAGCCACGCACGACTGTATATAGAGCGGCTCAGGAAATCCTAACGGAGACAAACATGGAACGAGTCCATGTTGCGCACGTTTGGGTCGGTTACAGTAGCCCACGATCCGGGGGCGACCCGAATGGGCTGACTGTTGACACGTCTGGCAAAACCTCACAGGTTTTTCCTAAGTAGCAAAAATAAAGCTCGGCTCGGCGAGATTCCCGCAAGGCACGGCGCGCGCGTCGTGACGGGCGGGCGATGCGTGCGTGCGTTCGAGCGGCAGCGGCGGAGGAGGAGGAGCGCGTGTGTAGCTCTCTTATTGTCACTCACTTACAAAGTGGTGCAACACTTCACCTTATAAGCTAGTGTAACTCTCCTCCAACATTCCATGTGGGACTAAACTTTAGCTCCCACTTCACTCCCATGTGAGCTGCCCCAAACATGGGCCCAAACACATGTGAGCTGCCATCAAACATGGGCTTCGAGATTTAAAGGAAAATCTGAAATCTACATGGGCTTATTTGTATTGGCCCATTATTTCTAACAATTCCCCACCAGATCTCAAATGCCCATTTGAAGATTTGTCAATCCTCGCTACTTGTTTATATACGAGTGTTTTAGCAGAGACTGTTAAGTTAAACTTTCGCTTAGAATCTTGAGCTACGTCTATCAGCAACTTGAACAATGGACGAACCTTGAATTGCAAGTTTGGTGCCAATAGATTTCACTCAAAATCATAACTAGTACCTGACTGCTAGTAGCCTTCCCCGCGGGTTGGAGCATATGCGTCATACTCCCTGGTCTCTTCATGAGTTTACTAGAGACCATCCAAGTCTCATAGACCACGACGTTTACAGTTGAGCTGATATAGGTGTGTTTTTTCAAGAATGCCTTATAGGACGGTATCTTTGCTAGTTATAGCCAAAAGAAACACATTAAGGCATGTTGCCCACCTTCCTTACAGATTTTGAGAGTCATGTATCTTCATATAGAGAGGGTTACAAAATACTCTCCTCAGTCAAACCACTAGCTTGTTCTTCCCAGATCCTAATTCACGGGATCTCGGATCACATAGGTTGGGTTACCACTATGGTGTGACATCCATGGGTCTCAACCCCATCTCCCTCGATGCATTTTCTATCACAATTCGTGATAGTCCCTTTGTAAAGGGATCTGCCAAATTTTTATCTGTTTGAATATATGTAACAGTTATTACTCCGGAGTTTCTCAATTTCCTGACAGATTTCAAACGTCTCTTGACGTATCTTGATGACTTCGTGTTATCCTTAGAATTGTTCACTTTGACAATAACAGTTTGGTTGTCACAATTCAAAAGGATTGCCGGCATAGGTTTTCAACCACAGGCAAGTCCATCAAGAGTTCACGCAGCCATTCTGACTCAACAAAGCAGTAAGTTCTGCTTCCATAGTTGACCTCGTCAATATGGTATGTCTACAAGATCTCCATGACACTACGCCACCTCCAAGGGTAAACACATACCCGCTTGTGGCGTAGATTTCATCAACGTCAGAGATCCAGTTTGAATCACTATATCCTTCAAGCACAGCAGGGTATCCTAAATAGTGAATCCCATAGCTCATTGTACCACATAGATAGCGCATGACCCTTTCAAGTGCATGCCAATGATCAATACCCGGGTTAGACATGAACCTACTCAACTTGCTCACAGCAAAAGAGATATCGGGTCATGTAGCACTTGCTAAGTACATGAGAGAACCAATAATTTGTGAATATTTCAACTAGTCTGTTGGTTCCTTCCTATTCTTTCGCAAAGTCAAACTGGGATCATAAGGTGTTGGAGAAGTCTTGCCATCAATAAAACCAAAACATCTCAAGACCTTCTCAACATAATGAGATTGTGTCAAAGTAATCACATTCTCATTCTTAATAAGCTTGATGTTCAGAATCACATCAGCCTCTCCCAGATCTTTCATGTCAAAACTCTTTGACAGGAAACCCTTAACTTCATTTATTACATTCATGTTTGTAACAAAGATCAGAATATCATCCACGTACAAATATAATATAACACTATCGCCCCCACCATGGCGATAGTACACACACCTATCAGCCTCATTGATGACAAAGCCAGCAAAAAGTAGGGTTCTGTCAAACTTCTCATGCCATTGCTTAGGTTCTTGTTTTAGGCCATATAAATATTTTAACAACTTGCACACCTTTGTCTCTTCACCTTTTACCACAAACCCATCCGGCTGATCCATATAGATCTCCTCTTCCAACTCTCTATTAAGGAAAGTTGTCTTCACATCCATTTGATGAACGAGAAGACCATAAGAGGCAGCCAGGGACAGTAGTACTCGAATGATGGTCAGTCTAGCGACAGGTGAATAGGTGTCAAAGTAATCTTTGCCTTCTTTCTATGTGTAGCCCTTTGCTACAAGTCGTGCCTTGTACTTCTCAATAGTACCATCAGGACTTAGCTTCTTCTTGAACACCCACTTACAGCCCATAGGTTTACAACCATAGGGACGTTTTGATAATTCCCAGGTTCCATTAGAAAGAATCGAGTCCATCTCATTTTGGACATCTTCTTTCCAATCATCTGCATCAGGAGATGCATATGCCTCTGCAATAGATCTGGGAGTATCGTCCACAAGGTACATGATGAAATCATTACCAAAGGATTTTCCAATCCTCTGTCTCTTACTCCTCATGGGAGGGTCATCGTCATCCTTCTCTAGGACTTCCTCATGTGGTTGTTCAAAATTCTCAATAGATGCACTAGATTCAGGAAATATTTCAGAAGAAATTCTAGCAGTGCTATGCATATCTTTCATAGGAAACATATTCTCAAAGAATGTTGCATCATGAGATTCCATTATAGTATCAACATGCATATCAGGAACCTCAGACTTAACCACTAGAAATCTATAGCTTATACTCTGCGGAGCATATCCTAGAAAGATACAATCCACTGTCTTAGGTCCAAGTTTGCGTTTCTTGGGAATCGGTATGTTGACCTTAGCCAAACACCCCCAAGTGCGCAAATACGCAAGTGATGGTTTTCTCCCAGCCCACACCTCATAAGGGGTATTTTCTTTATTCTTGTTAGGATCTCTATTTAGGACATGACATGAAGTCAACAAAGCCCCCCCACCATGCCTTTGATAAACCAGTAGTGGCTAGCATGGAATTCACCAAGTCAGTCAGCGTGTGGTTTTTCCTCTCGGCAACCCCATTTGATTGGGGCGAGTAGGGAGGCGTCCTCTCATAAATAATGCCATGCTCCTCACAGAACTCGTCAAAGATTTTGGGAAAATATTCACCACCACGATCCGACCTAAGACGTTTGATATTTCTCTCTAGTTGATTTTCAACTTCGGATTTATAAACTTTAAAGTAGTCTAAAGCTTCATCTTTAGTGCGCAAAAAATAAACATAGAAGTATCTAGTCGCATCATCAATCAATGTCATGAAATATCTCTTTTCACCTTTTGTCAACACATCATTCATCTCGCATAGATCAGAATGTATGAGTTCTAGAGGTGTCAAGTTTCTCTCCTCAGTAGCTTTGTGAGGCTTTTGAGGTTGCTTTGATTGCACAGAACTATGGCACTTAGAACCTTTGGTAATAGTGAAATTGGGAATTAAACTCATGTTGGACATCTGAGACATCAAACCAAAATTAATGTGACATAAACCAGAATGCCAAACACTGGTATCATCATTAACATCACCACAAATATGATTCACAGATTTATTACAAAAGTTTGAAAGAGAGAAACGGAACAAGCCTCCAAACTCATAACCTTTATCGATAAATTGTCCATGTTTCGAAACAACGACTTTATTAGACTCTAACACAACCTTGAACCCATCTCTGCATAGAAGGGGGCCACTAACGAGATTCTTGTTCATAGAAGGGACATGTTGCACGTTCCTCAGCTCCACGATTTTTCCGGAAGTAAACTTCAGATCCACCGTGCCAACACCATGAACATAAGCATGTGATCCATTCCCCATTAGGACAGAAGAATCATGTGCGACCTATAAGAAGTGAACATAGAGATGTCAGCACACACATGAACATTAGCACCCGTATCAATCCACCAACATGGTGATTGAAACACTGAAAAAATAGTAAATAAATTACCATACCCATCTGTGTTGCTAGCGGTCATGACGTTGACATTCTTTTCACTTTTCCCTCTGCGATTTGCATGTTCTGGGTAGTCCTTGGAAAAGTTTCTGAGCTCTCCATAGATAAAGCAGCCTAGCTCGGCCTTGTTCGGCTTCTTCTTCTTCTTGAAGGTTGTAGTCTTTTCAGGCTTGTTGAAGGAGGGCTTATAGTTCCCTTTGTTCTTGCTGAAGGTCCTCTTCTGCACCATGTTGGCGCTAGACTGACCCTTGCCTCCTTTCTTAGCAGTGTCCTTGACCCGAACCTTCTCCTCAACATCAAGAGATGATATTAGGTTTTCAACTGATATCTCTTGTCTCTTATGCTTGAGAGTTGTGGCAAAGTTCCTCTATGAAGAAGGCAACTTTGCAATGATGCACCTAGCCACAAACTTGTCGGGTAAGTTACACTTAAGGATTTCAAGCTCCTTGGCAAAGCACTGTATCTCATGAGCTTGTTCGACTACAGAACGGTTGTTAACCATCCTGTAATCATGAAACCTCTCCATGATGTATAGTTCACTGTCAGCATCTGTTACACCGAACTTAGCGTTCAGTGCCTCCAGAGCGCTTTTCCATCTTTGATGTGCATGTACACATCAAATAGCTTGTTGTCAAGAACACTCAGAACGCATCCCACAGAGGCAAGATTGGTTTCCTTGAACTTGTTCTGATCTTGTTTAGATATAGTTCCTTCAGGTAAACCCTCACTAGCCTCGAATACTTTCAGATTTTGCAGCCACATAGTGGTCTTATACTGCCACCTCTTAAAATAAACACCGGTAAACTTTTCCGGCTTCATCGCATCGGCCAAATGTCCCATGTTTATCTCAGAAAATTGCCTATAATAAGGTTTTTGGATTGATGGATAATTAGGCACAATTTTCATGATTAATTCCAGAATATTAAACATGAAAAAACCAGCTACTAGCACATGTAACTTGAACATACTAAATGTACTAAACAACAAGATGAACGGAAACAAGCAGCAGCTAAACATGTACTCGCAGAACATGGTGAATAACCAGACAGCAGCACGTAGCATGTACCGTTCGATTGCAGAAGTAGTCGCAGTAGTAACCTTGGGAAAGATTGATCAAAGCAGACGGCGGCGAAGATGACGATAGGCAGCACCGCTCGACTTAGATGGAAGACGACCCGTGATGAAGAACTCGAGCAGTCGCGCAGAACGCTTCCCAAAAACCGTATTCGCCCTCTCTCGTACAGGATCGCAAAGGCGAGTGGTTCCAGAGACCTGCTCTCCCGTCCACCGGTGCATGCCGGCAAGCGGGATGGAGTAGGCTACGATGGCGACGCAAACAGAGAGGTTGGCAACACGCCGGCAGCGGGATGGAGTAGGCTACAATGACGGTGCAAACAGAGAGGTTGGCAAAACCCTAGATTGGATTCAGTGTGTACTATGGCGGTAGCCGCGCACGACTTTATATAGAGCGGCTCAGGAAACCCTAACGGAGACAAAGGTGGGCCGAGTCCACGCTATGCACGTTTGGGTCGGTTACAGTAACCCACGATCTGGGAGCGATCCGAATAGGCTGAATGTTGACACGTCTGTCAAAACCTCACAGGTTTTTCCTGAGTAGAAAAAATAAATCTCGGTTCAGCGAGATTCCCGCAACCCGCGGCGCGCGCATGTCGTGACGAGACTGGCGGGCGGTGCAGGCGATGCGTGCGTGCGAGCGACAGCGTCGTCGGAGGAGGAGCGAACGTGTAGCTCTCTTATTGTCACTCACTTACAAAGTGGTAAAACACTTCACCTTATAAACTGGTGTAACTCTCCTCCAACTTTTCATGTGGGACTAAACTTTAGGTCTCCCTAATCACTCCCATGTGAGCTGCCCCAAACATGGGCCCAAACACATGTGAGCTGCCATCAAACATGGGCTTTGAGATTTAAATGAAAATCTGAAATCTACATGGACTTATTTGTATTGGCCAATTATTTCTAACAAATATAATAGGAATCATTTGTTATCCATCAATACTGTAAACATCATTCTATAACCAAACAACATATACAATGAGCAAAGCATATTAGGCTATTGTATTTTTCTAAACAGCATGCCTACAAGCTCACAAACAAACTTTCTAGTAAACTTTCTAGTAAACTTTCTAGCCCAACTCACATAGGCATGCCCTACAGGCACCTACTATTGGTCTATCTGGTACGGCTCAATGGAAGGACCACTTTACGATGTGCCAAGGTCCACGAAGTCGAAGATGGTTCGGGTGATGCGAAGCCCATATGGATACGGACTCCAAGTACGAAAGACAAGGAAATCTCAATACTAGAGTTCTAATCTAACTTATAACTAACTCGCATTGATACCTAAGACCTAGCCTCCCCATATATAAAGGCTAGGAGGGTCCAACGAGGAGGGCGACTCACCCAATAGATCTATGACTTCTCCCACAATACACAATAGATCTAGACATCGCAAAACCTAGCACATATGCCAGATCTAATATGCGCATCCACCGCTATCGGCGACATTGTAATTCTTCGGATCATCATCAATCAAGAGCAGATAAGCAGGAGTAGGGTACTCTACGAGCCTGAATAGTATGAACACAGAGTAGTCTCAGGTCAGATTAAGCCACTGGCCCAAAACCACATCTACCAACAATTTCAGTAGGAATATCAATTATTTTCCTAAGTCAATATAATAGGAATCATTTGTTATCCAGCAGCAATACTGTAAACATCATTCTATAACCAAACAACATATGCAATGAGCAGAGCATATTAGGCTATTGTATTTTTCTAAACAGCATGCCTACAAGCTCACAAACAAACTTTCTAGTAAATCATCTATGAACACACATCTATACCAGTGCTCCACCATAACCAGTTCATCAATGAATCCAGTGTTTAAACAAAGCACATGAGCATGTACCAAATATATCAGGTTCACGGTCAAATTGACAGTCAGAGGTACTATACCCTGAACAATAGGGCATCAGCAACCATATTTTTGAAATAGAGTGACATATTTTTGAATTAACTAGTGGTTTCTATAAAGTGCAGAACAAGCCATGGAGCCTAGTTTTCAAAGAAAGTAATCTTGTTATTGCAAAGAATTACCCATAAGCGCTTTGTGAACACGGGAGAACGACACAAGCAACCAATTCCTCCCTCTCTGAGTGTCACAAGTCTAACCATTGTTAAGAGGAGTTATTAATTTACGGTTAGTCCCTAATTCTGTGAACCCAAAATTAAGAAATGGTGTGTTATATTGAGATTATTGTGCAACATAAATAGTCAACTAATGCAATGCTTTTTTATTTTGGAGGGGGTGAGTCAAGGCATGTTGTGGTCAAACAAGATGGTTCAACATCTTAACATTCAAGCAAATAATGCTATTCGGACATAAAAGTTTTTTTCTACTAGTATATTATTATGAATTATTCCCAGGTTCCATAGTGCGGGTCACACATGATCATGTGTGGCACTTTATTTGTCACCCTTACATCCATCAACAGACTAAGAACTCTTCTTAGAAGCATGCGCCACCAGCACATGATCTAGCGATGCCGCCGAATGGCGTGGTGGTAGTGCTACAACAGTACGGTGGCACATACACGTTGCACATCGTCGGCAGGGTCTCCATGACCATGGCCCTTGTCGCCTCAAACTGAGATGTTTGTAGAGGCTGGAAGAATCCCTGGCTGAGTTGTTGTTGCATGTGGATGGCGTGCACAATGCTGCAGATGGCCTGGCACCGTGATTGCTCGGGGATCTGCACCAGCTGCCGGCAACACCGTTGATGCATCACACGGCAACTACTCTGTTGCAGCATTTGTGAACGGAGGAATGGCACCGCCATCGTCTGCGTCATCGGGCTGCATTGTTGTTGCATGAACGCCTTGCATGGGTTCATCTGTTGCGGTAGGAGTGGTTGGGAAAATGGTTGTTGTTGTTGGCATCCTAGGCCAGGGATGCAGGTAGTGGTGGCGCTGGTGCCAATCGCTGCAACGACGAGGAGAGCGAGGATGAGGAAGGTCTTCATGGTGGTTGGTGTTGGCTACTACTTGATTGACTTCGATGTTTGAGTTCTACTTGTGTGAAGGATGGGGATTGAATGGAGGAGCATACACTTGGTGCATACCTATTTATAACAAAATTGTTTTGGCTTACCTCACTTCCTTGTATTCAACCCAAACAGATTATTTGGTATTTTGTGTTAGGCATAATCTTGGACTGGTCGCCAAAGTTGCTTTGGTTTTGTACATTTCATAAAAAAAATTGTCATTGAAACTTGAGATAATTGACATGACTCATCTTATTCACTTTACAGGCCAACACAATGATCAAGATTGCATCTTTTTCTATCAACTGATTTTGTAATATTGTATGAGTTGTTAGGCATAAACTAGATTGTGCATGGTTTGTGGGGAACAAAGTTTGTAACCTTGTGGGTTGTTAAGAAGGATCAGACTAGCCTAATTAGGCTTTGCGTGTGAAGGATTATGCGCGGCCCCTTTTCCCAAACTAAATTCGTGGCATTATGTAACAAGATGGGAAGAAAAGTTGGCATTAATACATCACGAAATAATTGCATGCAAGTTATTATCACATATCAGATTAGTCAGATGTTTTGTGCAAGATATTATCACTTATCAGATAGTAAGATTTTCCTCCTCCTCGAATCAGATTAGTTAGATTTTTTTAATACCTGATCCATTTACTAGAGTACATGCTGGATTCATTCGTATGTTGAACAGACTAGTATTGTTCAGATTTTGCTGAATTTGTTCAAAGATTGTTCACTACAAATGTTGGGACTGAGATTGCTGAGAGTTATAGAAAATTTAAACACGTGCAGCAATATAACTTTTTTCTTGAGGAAAGTTACAGATCGGTAGATATCCAGACATTTCATCAACCGACGAGAAGATTCACAAGGCATTTCTATTATCTGGCATGATCGAACAGAGCTACAGAAGTCATTACCACCCTCAACAGGTTTAAGGAAAACAATCACATTTTATTCCAGCCGGGCGGTAGAGGAATTTGCGATCAAATAAACCTTGCTTCGAAACTCTCAGCATGATACGGAAAAAAAACATACAAGACATTTTCATCATCTATAAGGAATAATGACTATGCCTTCAAGAAATTTTATTCTGGCCGAAAAACAGTGGTATGACGTATGTCTCGTATCGGAAATCTTGGCTTCTACTCAGCATGATCTCCAACTACTTGGATAAATAACGGCAAGTCCAAAACACAACATGCTTGTGATCCACCAGTATAAGAAAAAATAGATCAAAGATGATGCCCATTTAACACTCAGACCACTGGTAGTTCCCCGCACTCCTTGATGACTACCTTGTTCTTTGGCCGGTCCCCTCTTTCAGTATCCTCCGACTCGATCCTCGTTACGATGTCCATACCTTCAAGAACCTGGCCAAACACAACATGCTTGTGATCCAACCACGGTGTCTGCATCCAAGGTAGCAGCCGTAAAATTATATTAGTTTCCATAGTACGGCATATACGTTGTAGATATTTGAACTTCAAATTAGTTGCACACCGTAAAAATAGAATCTCTGTTTTGGATGATTAGAAGAAGCACAATGTTACCTTGCAAGTGCAGATAAAAAATTGGCTACCGTTTGTGTCTCGTCCAGCATTAGCCATGCTGAGAACCCCAGGTCCAGAATGAACCACTATAAGACCATCAACAAACATTTGATCTATATAAGTATGTCATTCGAAATATAAATATTTTCTAAAAAATCGAAACACAGATTGTATGATAAAACAAACAAGTTGGACGCGACACATACATCTGAAGTTCTCATCCTTGAAGGTGCGGCCAAATATGCTTTTTCCTCCAGTGCCCTGAAATGGTTTTTATTCATTTACACGAAATAGTTCAAAGCTGTGTGGAAGTCTTGAATTGGGCTATCTCAGCATATAACTTGTCCGACGACGCGGATCAAATACAAAATTGTGTACTAGACAAGAGGTAAATAGCAATATAACCATGAATACACTTAGCACAAAGAAATACATCATTAGAAAATGCATGTTGGTAAGCCACAAATCAGAAGCACCCACAGATGTACATTCAAGATCATAACGCACAAAGACTGAAACTGAAAGGCTGCTGCATAAGACACACTGACAGAAGGATATAAGACACTTGCATAGGGAAACCTCCCTCTAAATATCTAGCACCAAAGTAGTCAAATAGCTCCAGATTTGAACAGCACCAAGAAAGAGAAACATAAACTGCACTAACCCAACAAGTTGATACCGGTTTAGCTGTAGAAATAAATACATCATGTTCAATATTGTGAGAAAGATGATATACTCTGCAATGCGGTGCAAAAATGCAAAGATGCATGTGAAATAAACTAGAAAGTGCATAAGTAGGTAAACAACATACGTCGCCGTTCTCAAAATCTCCTCCCTGGATCATGAAGTTCTTGATGACACGGTGAAAACTTGACCCCTTGTAGCCAAACCCTTTCTCCCCTGCGCAAGTGGAAATGCCGACATGCATCTGACGTTAGGGCAATCGTGCAAACCACCAATATGGCACAACAAAAGAAGACTCCATTTGATAGCCGTGCATATACCAGTGCAAAGAGCACGGAAGTTCTCGACGGTTATGGGAACATCGTTCCCATACAGCCCAATGACAATCCTCCCAACCTTCTTCAGGTCGTCCTTGCCAACGCTTATGTCGAAGTAGACCTTGTGTGTGACTTTGGACTGAAGTTCAGCCTCCTGGAATGCACACGAGAAGAACTGCATCAGCACCATGAAATGCGTGCATATCCGGAGCAGTTAATAACCGTGAAAAAACGATCTCATCAGAAGAGATCATAGTGAGGAAATTAGTGTTTGAGTGACTTGATTATATTTTGGTTCAGCTACTAGATCTGAAGACGAGCCGCAGAGCCTTTGGTCTAAGAACAGAACAGCGCAGCTTCCTTACTGAGCTACTTCGTGCTACAATACTAGCAGCAGAAGATGCCGACTTTATTTACACAAGGGAGAAAGAGGTCTCACCTTGGGCTCGGCGGTTGCGGCAGCGATGAAGCGTGCTCGGATCCTAGAGGAGCCGCCGGATACAGAAAGAGCCAGGGAGGGGGTATTGCTGACGCCATGGAGGGAGAGGGAGATGGCGCTCTTCGCCGTAGCCAGAGGAGCCTTGGTGACAAGAGGACGGGAGCTGACGAGTGCGGAGAAGAAAGTTGCAGACGCCATTGGAGGAGCTGGGTGAAGATGTTGCGTCCTGTTGAAGCAATAGCTAAATAGCAACTATGAAGTTTAGTTGGTGAATACAAAGATGCAGCTGCAATGCACATGGATCACCTCGAGATCGCAGCAGAATTAAACAACCTTATCATCAAGTGTAGTAGTTGACCTACAGCAGGTTAACTCGGCGCTGCTAATTTGTTTACCGCTCTCGAGAGAAATTACAGTTTGGTTTCACCACTCAAGCATTTCACCAATCCAATTCATTATCTGACATGAGCAGAGCTACAAAAGTCATCCCCACCCTCAACAGGTTAAGGAAAAAAACAAAAGCGCGTTTTTATTCCGGTTGAACAGTAGTAGAGGGATGCCATTCGCCTCGGATTAGAAAACCTTGGCTTCAAACTCAGCATGATATCTAACTACTTCGGTAAAGGCAGATGCGGAGGTGGAAGACGACAGCCATCTGAAACTCAGACCACCGGAAGCTCCCCGCACTCGCTGATGACAACCTTCTTCTTGGGACGGTCACCTCTGTCGGTCTCCGACGACTCGACCAAACTCACGATGTCCATGCCTTCGAGGACCTGGCCAAAGACAACGTGCCTTCCATCCAGCCACGGTGTCTGAAAACCAAAGTAGCAGCAAACATCAGATTGGGATTGATGAAAATGTATAACGTTCGAAATAGACAAGACGGAAGCTGCATTGACTAGAGGAAGTACACCATTACCTTGACAGTGCAGATGAAAAATTGGCTGCCGTTGGTGTTTGGCCCAGCGTTGGCCATGCTGAGCACTCCAGGTCCAGTATGAACCACTGCAAACAGTTATTGATATGCAGCCATCAGTTAGCATGACATTTGAAATATGAAACACAGTTTAGTGTAGCACATACATTTGAAGTTCTCATCCTTAAAGGTGCGGCCATAGATGCTTTTCCCTCCGGTACCCTGAAATTATTGATTCTATTAATTCACAAATGATTGTTCAAGGCTGCACGTTTCTATGATTCTCAAGGGTCAGTGCAGAAGTACTTTGGACATGAATAAGTTAGTGAGCATCAACAGGTTAATAGTGCAACTTCTATTCCAGTGAGAACGCAAAATAATCACAAAATCACGTATTCATCAATATGGAGAACAAGGACTCTATGTTAAGCTCCTTGTAATCTAACTGTGAAGCCACTGATGGCAAGGCAGATATTTATGCAGATGTGCAAGTGACAAACAAACAGCAATGTTACAAGGCCAAATGCACTATGGCAAGAATGTGAAATGTTAGTACTCGAGTATAACTAGTACAGGGATCTAAACACTTGTACATTCTACTTTTATTTCTATCATAAAAATAAATGCTTAAACAACACAAACCACAAAGTACTCAAATTGCTAAACTATGATTCAAAAAAAATTGGCCTACTAATGAACAAACTGAAACAGGTAGAGTTGTGCTAAATGAATCTATTCAATCTTGTGAGCAAAGGTATTTTCGCAGTAGCAACTGATTTAGTCTCAAAGTTCTCTTAATCTAAGCTGCAAGTACCCTGAAATTATCGGTTTCTGTCCATTCAGACACATTTATTGAAAGCTGCATGTTTCAATTTAGGCTATCTTAAGGTTTAACTGCAGAAGTACTTCGTCCATGCATAAGTGATCATGAAAATGTGGATCATATGTGAGCAAAGCTAGTCCAAGGATCTAAAACATGTATACAGTTGTACAAGACAACTTCCCTCTCTGTACAACACAAAGTACTCACATTCTAAACTATAACTGTACAAGAAAAGAAAGAGTGAAACACTTGGTAATTGCATGTTAGCAACTGATTAAATCAATGTCTTTAACTTGTCTTCGTGTAATCTGGACAACATAAAGACGCATGTGCAACAAACAGGAACAAGTGAAAGCAGGTGAACACATACGTTGCCCTTGTCAAAGTCTCCTCCCTGAATCATGAAGTCCTTGATGACACGGTGGAAGCTCGATCCCTTGTACCCGAACCCTTTCTCCCCTGCCAAAAAAAGGAAGCTATGTCATGCACCTGGTGAGGGCAATTCTTTAAAGAGGGCTCCAGCAAGTCCCTCGTACCAGTGCAGAGGGCACGGAAGTTCTCGACAGTCTGTGGAACGTCATCCCCATACAGCCCGATGACGATCCTCCCGACGTTCTTCCCCACAGGGTTCCCGATGCTTATGTCAAAGTAGACCTTGTTTGTAACCTTGGACTGGAGGTCGGCTGCCTGCAGTGCATGAAAGGACTGCATCAACACCATTAAAAGGTGCCCATAAAAGCATCGCACACCAATGAATTGCATATCTGTTTCCTTAGACCGCCAGCAGCAAACATCAACTGAACCTAATGAACTAAATAACTAACATTACCGCATGCCATACTCACCCCTGAATCTGACACACACTCCTAAACCTAACAAAACGGTCATCAGAAGAAATCTTGTGCTGATAAACCTCAGTTTGTAATGTTATTCACAGAAAAGTTTCAGTGAGTGGCTTATTTTTTTCTCATGAATACTACTCCCCCCGTTTGGAAATATAAGACGTTTTAGCTTTGTGCAATGAGTGTATCTAGACACTTTTTAGTGTATATATTCACTCCAAACCTCTACGAACCTATACACTAAAAGATGTCTAGATACATTCAATTCACAAAGCTAAAACGTCTTATATTTCCGAACGGAGGGAGTACAACTGGTACAGCATGTTTACTCAGACCGCCAGCAACAAACACCAACTGAACTCAGACCGCCAGCAACAAACACCAACTGAACTCGTAATGAACTAACGTTACCACATGGCATACTCATGTATGATTCCCTGCATTTTAACACTCACAGAAGCTAGCCTAACGGTTATCAGAAGGAAGTATGTGACGAGAAGTCTAATTTTGCAATTATATTCACAGAAGAAAATCCAGTGAATGACCCAATTCCTCTCATGGATAATTCTAGAAAAAAAAATTCATGGATACCACAACTGGTACAGGTAGGATGCCGAAATGGGCGTGAAATTTTCGCATCCGACAATCCAGCTTCATTATAATTATTCGACTAGAGTACAGAAAAAGCCAGCTTTACATAGGGTTCGGCGCTGGCGGAGGTGACGAAGCGCGCGCGGCTCTGGGACCCTCCACCGGAGACGGAGACGGCCGGGAACGCGATGCCGCCGCTGCGGAGGGAGAGGAAGGGCGAGGGGGATTTGGAGACGAGGAGGGACGCCCTCTGCGCCGCCGCCGCCGGGCGCGCCATGGCCTGCAAGAAGAGAAAAGCACAGGAAGATGGTCAGGAGGCTACGAAAAGAGGGGAAGGAGGAGGAAGAAGGGAGCTCACGAGTGTGGCGAAGGAGGTCGCGGCCGCCATTGGAGGGAGGAGAGGTCGTAGGATGGAATTTGTTGGAGGGGACGGCGGCTCCTTGGTGTGGCCTCAAGATAACAAAAGGATGAGATTTTATTTGTTCCTCCTGCGTGTGGAACTTCGGAATGGGTCCCTCGGTTTCTGACTTATTCTCTTGACATGTATACTTTGTTAAACCAAAGGATGAGATTGGGATGGTTAGGTTTTACATATTTTACAGATTGGGTATGAACATTGAAACATGATACTCATATAGATGTACACACATAGCTCGGACAATGTTATTGTGACAAAAGCTCTTTTTTTTGTGGAAAAGGCATAAAGACTTATATTATCTCAAACCAGTTCTTACAAGAACATCCTTATAAAAAGAAATAAAACATAAGTTATTGAAAAGTTCAGTACCATCTTCCTTCTGCATCCCTCGATGGCTCGTCGTGAGAAAATCTCGATGCCGCCTCTAGGCCTCCGGTATAGCAAAACTCGTGTTGGAGAAAACTTGAAGAAAACCTAGGCACTTGTAGAATCAGCGGTCGGGAAGTCGTCGACGTAGACTAGAAGATGCCAGTGACCACGATCTCAAGAGATCGCCGTCCCGGAGAAGCTAGTACGGAGAAGGGCAAGGAGATAATCCAAGCTCCATCCAGACGGAGAAAGGGGACACCAAACTCACAAGTTCCTGACAAAGTCGTACCTGGCTAAGCTTCATCAGGCGGAGGCAGAACTTGAGGACACCAATACACTACGACATCATCCCCTCCGCTAAACACCACTACTGTTGAAAAACCTTTAACATGGTAGACCTAATGCCCAACCGTCGACTCCAAACTCCAGCTCGTCAACGCTCCTCCAGAAAACCTTTAGTCTTGTTGTCGTTGATGCCCCTACACTAGAGACAAAGAACTCGAAGACCCTATAGGGATCGATCGGTGATCCGAGGTTCCCCCATCCTCTAGCCGCCGCAGCAGCCGACAGAGGGCGGGGGACCAGCGGCCGAGGGTTGACCTAGATCGACTCTATCTCCGTGTGCATGGCTCCTGGACAAAAAAAGGGTTCATATTGCGTTTTGAGACAAAAGCTTTATTTGTACTTTTATTCCCAAGTTTCAACAAGTACTAGTCGAGGTCACACAAGATGATGCATGACATGGTATTTATTTGTCACCGCTACATCGAACAGGAATGGTGGTGGCAGCGGTGGTGCAGTATGATGGCGTGTAATTGGCACATTGTCGGCAGGGTCCTCAGGGTTGTTCTCCTCATCGCCTTGAATTGGTCTAGTTGTTGGGTTTGGCACGGTTGTTGTAGTTCTAGACGGAAACTGTAGGGGTTCTAGTTGTTGGGTTTGTCAGGACCTATCTATTAGTAATGCGGTAACGGGAGGGGCTTTTCGCGAACTTACCCCTGAAGACCGAAAAGCGTTGTCAACGCTCGGGAGAGCGTGGTTGATGTAGACAAGCCGAAGCCAACCTCAAGATCGTGATGAAGTCCTGACAGCTCCTACGGCTCCAACGACTCCTAGTCCCCCAAGTGTTGCACCTCGCAGGGAGTTACACACATCCGGTGCCTGGCGATGACTCTTGCTTCCCCGATCTAGCAGCAGTTGCGGAAGTAGAGCTCCTAGATCTGAAACCCGCAGCGTGACGGCGCTCCAAGGTGAAGAAGTCTCATGTTCGCGCGATCCGGACTTGGGACCACAGTCAAGAGAGAGAGAGAGAGAGAGAGAGAGAATCAACTAGAGATCTTTCCAAAAGAGAGGAAACCTTTTATTGATTATTGTTATTGTATTTATTTTGCCAAAATACCGCTCTTTATATACGGGAACCCCCCCCCCCCACAGCTAACTAGCTTAGCCATGTGGGACTAAACAAGGGAGAGGGGAGAGGGGGTCTAGCCACTGTAGGCTAGGGCCCAAGTGGGCCCCACGCGGGGATCCTTGTCCCATGCAGCCACCCCTCTCTCCTTCCTCCCTTCGGTCTTTCCCTCATGGGCCTTTTTCCCTCCGGATTTGGCCCAATTAGGCATTTGACCCTTTTTAATTCTTTTTCTTTTATTGAATAAATATAATTGAATGATTAAATCAATATTCAACATTCACTTACATATTATTCAATCCCCGTTGATGTGGAACTCATTCCCTCTCATTCCAGACATCCTCCAGACTTACCGAAACCCTTCCGGTTTTCTCTCTTCTCTTTTCTTCGGTGATTCTACCGATCCTAAAAACACTCTCTGGACATAATCAAGCCCTTAAGCGTGATACCCCACGGTTCGGGAACACTCTAGACATGGTTGGGACCCTCCCGCACCAATGATCAACAGAGGGACCTAGATGGCCATGTGACCCATGTGCATTCCACGAAATCTTTCATCGTTTGAACCATGAACGCCAGGTCTTATTCCTTTTGTCTGTCGATACTTGCATTGTCCGAGATATAATCAATGACATCACCATGTAGTGTTCAATATCATTACCGACAAATGCTACTTGACTCGTTCCGATAAGTGATATCCCCGTGATCAAATCACACATTGTGCAGCTATTGGATAAAACTTCTCCGAGTGGGCCCTCGAGTATCTTTCCGTCGCGCGGATGGACAAATCCCGCTCTTGACGCATATTGCCTCAACGGTTCCTCTGAATACCTGAACACACCTTTATGATCAGCGCTTAACCGAGTGACATTTGATGCTATCAAAATACCCTCGGGTGACAGTGATTGATATGGCCTCACGGTCTAAGAAATAGTACACTAGGTCTATTATAATCATCGTAACTTGAAATTCGTGACACGATCGAGTTATGATTCTTAGGTTGGGTATAGTTCATCATCTTATTCTCATAATGAGGTGACTCCATTTCCAACTAGCATAAATGCCACATGATCAAGAAACCTTGATCATTTGTTGACCAATGAACCAGTGACTAGAGCTTCACTGGGAACTCCTAGTTGTTTATATATCACACATGTATTGATGTTTCCTTTCAATATAGTTATAGGATGATATAAAACTTAATCATAAACTTTATTAAATATGATAATAATGAAGGAAATATCCCCTGAGAGGCAATAATAAAGTTGTTATTATGTATTCCTTATATATGATAGATGTTTATTTTGCATGCTATAATTGTATTGATCGGAAATGTCAATACATGTGTGTTTAATAAACAAAAAGGGTTCCTAGTTATGCCTCTCTTATAGACTAGCTTGTTGATTAACAAGATGATCAAGGTTTCCTGATCATGGACATTGGATGTTGTTAATAACAAGGTCAGAGCATTTGTGAAATGATGTGATGAACATTCATCCGAAGTATAGCATTACGATCAAGTCATTATGTTTACATTGCTATAACATCATACGAAGTAATCTTTATCCTTAGACCATGAGATCATGTTAATTGCTAACACCGGAAGAGTATCTTGATAACATCAAACGTCACACCGTAACTAGGTGACTATAAAGATGGGTTCAGTGCTACGAAGGTGTTATGTTGAGGCTCATGGATCAAGAGTGGAATTTGTCAATCCCGATGACGGATAGATATACTCTGGGTCCTCTCGGTGATATCACATTAAGGTAGCTTGCAAGCAAGTGATGTGATCACTAGAATGTTATATCACGGGAACGAGAAAAGAGTGCATGTCGGTAACGAGATCAAACTAGGTATTTGGATACCGATGATCGAATCTCGGACATGTATTATATCAAGAGACAAAGGGATTAAATTACAAGCGTTAAAGGTTCTCATGATCCAGAAGTCATCGTTGAATATGCAGGAGTCAGTATGGACCTCTAGGTCCCGCTTCTGATTATTGATCTGAGAGGAGTCTCAATCATGTCTGCATTATTCACGAACCGTAGGGTGACACACTTAAGAGTTACCGAACACCATTTTGGAGCACATATGTTTCAGACGAAAGAATTGCAAAGCGCAGGAATTGTTTCGATAGAAACCGGAAATTGTTTCGGGTGAAATTGCAGAAAGTGGTTCTGCATGTGATATTGAAATATTGCAAGGGGTTATATGTGAATGTTTGTTAATTAAAGTAATTAACAAAATTCTGAATAAATTTAATAAAAGAGTTTTATTAAATGAGAGAGCATTAAACTTAGAGAATTTTAATGCGTTTAAAGTAGGGACTTTAAAGGGGGATGTGAAGAGGCATTTTAATGTGGAGGGGTTACCACCACATGAATGGGGGAGGTGAGGGGTCACCCCCCATGCGCCGGCCATGGGGAGGGGCACCCCCCTCCTCCTATAAAAGGCCCCCCTCTTCCTCCTTCTTCCTCACACCTCCTTGTGAAGGATCTCTCTCCCCCTCTAGAATTATTCCCCCATGGTCTCGAATTATCGAGATACATGTTCCCGGTGGCATTTCGTCTAGAAGGAGTTGTTGCTTCCGCTGGATCGCTGGAGCGAGGAGGTGGAGGTTGTCCAGTGGCTTGAACGTGTGTGCGAGTGCGGATGCGTTGCTGAGTTGCGACGCTCGGACTTCCTCACGATCTTGAGATCGGCAAGTGTACGACTACATCAACCACGACTTCCTACTCGTTAACAAAACTCGTTGTCTTCGAGGGTAAGTTCTCGTTGGATGTATGTCCACCCGTTGCTATGTACCTAGTAGATAGATCTTGGCGTGTAGTTCTCATCGTAGGAAAAATTTTGTTTTCTATGTTGTGGACCCAACAGTGGTATCAGAGCCTGATCTATGCATAGGTGCTTTGCACGGGTAGTACACATATGTTTATATGTGGGCGATGATGGTCATGTTATTGCATCTTCTATATATTTTGGATATTGGTGGCACAGTGGGATGAAGCGGCCCGGACCAACCTTACATGTCATCGTACATGAGACCGGTTCCATGACTGACATGCAACTAGTTTTGCATAAGTGGCTGGCGGGTGTTTGTCTCTCCTACTATAGTCAATATCTGATTTACAACGAGTTGCTAATAACTTGGTTATCCTCGTTGTGGTTCATGTTCATAGGTAAGAACGGTTCTATCTCCAAAAGCCCTAAGCCACATAAAACTTGCAATTGATAAATTAGAGGCGTCTAGTTTAGATCGTTGTTGGGCTAGTGTATTGATATGGTATTGTTGTAAGTAGATGTATCTCTATACTCTTACAACACATTCAACGTGTAAGTTCCATAGACCTTGGCCTTACACACAAAGGAATGATAGAGATCATACCACGATGCAAATGATAGAGATCAAATGCATGGACCATATCATCTCACTTTACACATTAGATGTTAGCATCTTATACTGCTAGTTTTGGCGCTTTCTGTAGCATTGTAAGATGATCCCTCATTTAGATATCAAGATAAAAATGTGTTCTTCCTTGAGTATGTACCATTCCGTGGATCGTGTTTCGAGACATCACGTGATGATCAGGTGTACTTGAATCTATGCTTTCATAGGAACGGGTGTAAGACAGTTTTACACATGTGAATACTAAGGTTCTTACTTGGCGAGCCTAGCATGTATAGACATGGCCTCGGAACATGGACCGAAAGGTTAAGCACGAGTCATATAGTTAATATGATGCCCATATAAATGCTCTCCTTTGAAGCTACATCAACTCACGTGATGATCGGACTTGGTGTAGTGGATTTGGTTCATGTAATCACCAAAAGGACACGAGGGATGTCGTTTTTGCGTGGGAGTTCATTAGTAATTTGGATTAGTTGAACTCACTCTATCATAAACTTAGTCTAAATAAACTTTACAAATTCTGTTGTAGATGGCACCACCTGCTTTTAATTTCAATGTGTTCATGGAGAAAGAGAAACTTGTTGCGAATGGTAGCAACTTCACCAACTGGGCTATGAATTTGAGGATTCTCCTCACTGCTGCACAAAAGCAATATGTGCTAGATGCGCCGCTAGGCCCCCACCAGCTCCTGATGCCCCTAACGAAGAAAAGAATGTCTATGTGACTCGTCAGGAGGACCACAACTTAGTTCATTGCGGCATACTGTATGGGCTAGAGCCAGAACTTCGAAAGCGTTTTGAAAATGGCAATGCTTTTCATACCATGGGAGAATTGAAAATGATTTTCGATACCCATGCTGCCGTAGAGAGTTATAATGCTACTGAAATGTTCTTTAGCTACATGATGGAGGAGAACAGCTCCGTTAGTGAGCATGTACTCAAAATGTCTGGGTACGCCGATGTAGCATCCCAATTGTCTAACAATTGCAATGCTACTAGCCTAGTCTAGATAATGCTACCTTCCTACATATAATTGTTGCATCATTATTATATCATGCTCATGTCATCATGCCACATTGCATTTGAGCATCATATAAAATCCTTTTCATTTGGTTCTTATCTCATATTTGTATTTGCTTCTTAATAAAATGTATTTGCTTCTTGATGAATTGTTTGATGCCCAAGTTGAGTTGGGGGCATATCTTTTAACTATTCCATCACCCTTGCCACCTCCCCTTATCTCCACACACTTTTCCACCATTCCTTTTATATATGGGCAAATGCATTTCTTCCTTTGATATTTATCTCTAGCTCATGTATAGTTGGTATGGTTCCATTCTATTCCTCATACTTCCATACTTGATCTAATATTGTTTTCACAATATTAATGTGGGAGCTACCTTGTCACCCTTTGCATGCTATGTGAGTAGAACTCCTCCATAAGCTTCCATATGGTTTGAATTTGAATAAATGCTCATGTGAGAATATAATTGTGGCTATATTTTGTCTAGTGGACCACACACACCAGCTTGGCCACCATCTCTTCATGCATGTTCTTTATTTAGTCCATATGAGAAGCAAGCTTGTGTATTTTTGGTTTGGCCTTAATTCCAATATTGACATGCATGCAAGAATATATGACCATGATTGAAAATAGTTGTTTTCACAACTAGAATTGGTGGCATTTATTACTTGTGCATGGGCCATGCAAGCTTCCTCTCTCTCTTTTTTCTACCTATTTGATTTCTTTGCTTTGGTTTTGGAAGAGTTTTGAGTAGTTTGTTTTCAAACTAATAAAATAAATAAATAAAAGAGAACTACACCTAACCTATCTCTACATCATGGCATACTACATGCAATCATAGCCTCTAGCCACATGTGATATCAATGTCACTAAGTGACTTTCTTTTATTCAAATTCTTATGAGCTTGTTTGCTTGTTTATTTATTTTTGATCAAATCCTATATCTACACTCCATCTACCAAGTTTTCCTAGCTAATCTAGCTATCTAAATAAAGACTCCATCTCGAATATGTATTTATTTTGTCTTTTGATCTCTGCCTAAATCTTTGACACTAAATCTGTCTAAAGTTTTGTCTAAAACTAGTCTCAGCTAGTCTAGTTTGGACTATATAAAAACTCTAAATCTCCTTCCTTCTTCTTTATACGCATACACACACCCACACCTAACCCTACATCTACTACTTATAATCAAACCCCAATGCCTCTCCTTATCTCGCCTAGCTAAATCATTCTACACCAACCCGTGACCACTTCTTTTGATCAAATCCAAACCAAGTGAACTAGCCAGCTTGTTTCAAACATACACCCCAAGCCGGCCTTCTACCTGGTCCGGGTGCACCGACTCACCCGCCTGCGTCGATGCCCAGTAGCAGACGCGCCCCAGCCTGCACCGCCTCGCCAGCCGCGCGCCTGGCCTCTCTCTCCCTCCTAGTCTGAAGTGAACCCGTCGACAGCGGCACGCTGAGCCCTACCTTGTTTCTCTCCCTCCTCGATCACATGCACTTTGCCTCTCCCGTTCATCGCTCCCTCCTGTCACTTTTCGGCAAAGCCACCACCCCACGTGACCCTCCCTCACCCATCGAGCCGCCAGAGTAAGGCCTCTCCACCCAACCCTTTCTTCCCCAGCTCCCCTCCATCTCCCTCTCCACCACGTCGGGTAGCCCTAGCCGCCGTCGTCCATGGCTACCCCGCCACCGCCAGTTCCATGTGCACCTCACCCCGCCCATGGTTCAAGCCACCCGGCCGGTGTCCGCGAGCCAGAAGCGGCGCCAAGGGGTCTTCCTCTCCGGTGCAGGACGTGAAGCCGGCGCCGCCAAGGACGCCAAGGTCGTGCCCCATGACGCTCACCGCGCACGCCGTCTCTCGCCATGATCTCCTTCCTCACCTCACCGCCGTCGACTTCACCCCGAGGCCGGTCGCTGCAAACCCCGGTGAGCCGCGTCACCTGAACTCCCCCTCGCTTCCGCCTTCCTCACGCACGCTCGCGCGTCAGCCGCGGCCGCGCGCACGGTCGCAGGCAGCAGCCGCGCAGCGGACACCTCTGCACCCCCACTTTTCCGCGTCGTTTGCCCCCACTTCAGTCCGCCTTAGCCGAAGCCACCTGAACAAAAGTTATAGATTGGAGCACCCTCTGCGTTTTCTTCTTTTGCGGCATAGCAAAATTCCTAGCAGATAGCTCGCTTTCGTCCTCACAAGATCGGCCCGAGCTAGCTGTTCGCGAGCGTTTTATTCAGTTCGTCAGAGTTTTAGTACAGCAGCAGCACGTACATCTCACAGGCTCTTATTCTCGAATTTTTACCGTCGCCCTCGTTCATCCTTTGCAAAAACTTCGTAGACAAAACTTGTAGGCCTATCATCTATCTACCCCCAGGATCAAACTTCACTCGATTTGGAGATCCACAGCCGAAGCAATCCTCTTCTGAAGTTGGGACGAAACTTTCCATTTTCTGAAAATTTCGTCAAATCTGAATCCGCTCTGTCCCGATCTATGCCCCGTCGTGTACGTTGTTCCTTTGGAAAAACTTCCTTCTGCAAAGTTGTAGACCTGTGCGAGATCTACAACTTTCGTTTTTACGGCACCTTCAAAATCCCGCTAGATTCACCGTCATCTTCATTCGAACGCGTGCCGAATTTCTGCCAAATTCCCAGATCCTAGATTCAGTTCCATCAGCCTCGCGGTGAATTTTGCGCATAAGCCCCTGTGCTTTTTCCCGCTTCCACCCGCAGTCCTCTGAGCCCCACCGGTCAGCCGCCGCGCCGTTTTACAAAAAGGCACCTGAACTCCGCCGTTTTCCCTCCGCGCGGACCCGGCTCGCCCACGTGTCCAGCCCCTGCTGGCGCACACGTGCGGTGGTCCCGCGATACGCTGGCCCCACTCGTATGTCTCAGTGGCTAGCTTCGGCCACGGTGAGAAAAGTTGCCGCTGTATTCTTTTGCCAGCGCAGCGTCTGTTCGCATCGGTCCCACCCGTCAGTGACTCGGGCTAAGTTCCACCTGAGTACAAAAAGTTTCTGTGAGCCTTTTCAAAATAAAGATAATTCCAGGAATTTGCATATTTGTTTTAATATTCAGAAATTAATAACTTTTTATTGATATTTCCAAATAATACAATTAATATATTTTTTAGAATCAGAAAAATGTGAGGAATTCAAATCCACCATCCAATTTAATGTTTTACTAATTTAAATTTTCAAAATTGTTTAATTGCATTAAAAATGCCCTTTTCTTAATTAATTAATAACTTTAAATCTATAAGTCCAAATTTGACAATAATATGTCTAAATCGATCAGCGCAACGAGCCCGTTCTAACTATGCATTCCATGTTCTAAATTGCAGCATGCATCATGTAAATATTAAGGGGACAACAAGTGTTATGGGAGCAAAACATGACTAAAACTTAATAAAACGCTTTATTCTTGTACCCCACATCTCACCTATGCCATGCTACATTATTGCCATGTAAATAGTGCATCATTCATCATGGCATGCTTGTTTTCTTGTCGCATTTTATTTATATGCTTGTGCACTTCATTTATGTTGGCCCTTGTTTGTTTGGTTCTTCTTTCGAATAGACGCCGAGCAGGAGAAATATCAGGAATCCCAGGAGTACTACCCAGATCCGTCTCTCGCTTCAACTGAGCTGCCAGGCAAGCACTACCACATGCTTGCATACATATAGTACCTATTGCCTCTATCTTATTCTTGCATCATTGAGTCGCGATTGCATTAAATTGAATCCCAAGTACTGCATAGCCTTTACTTTAAACCCCACCGAGCCTGTTCCTCCATCCCATGAGCCACTACTACAGGAGTTGTTTGAGCCATGCGAGTCGTAGAACAACATGTGTATGGTATGTGAGTGTCTGATGGATAATGAGGTACCTAAACAACTTAACCTGAGTAGTAATGGGATAACTAATGAAAGAGGCACCGGTGAGCAATATCTGTTATTTGGTTTTTCATGCTCACTTGTGTCCCGTAGGACCCCGAGTACTTGATTCTTGTTCCTTGACTATTCGCACTATCCACATCCGGGAGGCCTTATGGACCCTTCTGAGCCAGAGCTTGATTCATTTCTATTTCTTGGGGCCACAACTAGTTTGGGGTTTTATTACTATCGTGTACTTATGCCATGCTTTACTGCTTTATTTACGATTGTGCGAGGAGCACCTGTACTGTTTTGGATCGTGACACGTTTTCGCTGTATCGACAAGCCCAGTCACACTTTCGGGTTCCCAGTCGTTTACCGCCGTCCACACAAACCCTGGGTCCGTTCCGGAGCCGGCCAACTTTGTTGCGGGTAGCTTAGTGGGGTGGCCCCTTGAAATATTTTATAAATCCTGTGATCGCTTTGTCGTGAATGCCTCGTTGGCTTTTGAGTTGGTTTTTCCGAGGTTGACCGAGTGTGTGTTGCTATTTGTGCACCCCTGCAGGGTAAATCTTTCTGAAAGCCGTGTCCGCGGTTATGGACGACTTGGAGCACTGTTTCTCGATCATAGACAAGTATAACTAAAGTACCGCTCTTAATTTGACTAAATATCTGACTAGTAATTAGTGCAATACTCATGGAATGGTTAATAAAACTGCCAACGGATGGGTTGTTCGTCCGCTTTCTCGTTGGTAAGCGAGAAGGAGGATGGATCTGTTACTTTATACGGTTATAACTGTT
The DNA here is from genome assembly GCA_910589775.1 of Avena eriantha. Classification (NCBI taxonomy): domain Eukaryota; kingdom Viridiplantae; phylum Streptophyta; class Magnoliopsida; order Poales; family Poaceae; genus Avena; species Avena eriantha. Next base: position 434,756,000 of record OU342740.1, on the reverse strand, counting down.
GTTTCTGATTAACGGACATCCGTCTATCATTGGTTAGGCGGATGGTTAGCGAGTATCTATAGACTTGTTAGTTATTATCTTTTGCTGCAATTGCGTCACCCCAGGTATATGTCCCCTTTAGAGGCATAAAGACTTGCTGAGTACCCCTAGGGTCTCACACGATAAATTGTTTGATTCAGATGAACAAGTGTATTCGCAAGATGGATACTGGGTGGAGGAGACAGATGATGTTGGCAACGATCACTCGGTGTAGAGATTCCGGGGATAGGGATCCGTGAGATCTGTGGGCGGGATGTGCTTACTTCTGTGGCATCTTATGCCAATTTGCTTCTTATCCGTACTCGGATCTTGTTTCCCGCTTCCGCTTGATACTCTGATGTTTGATGTATGAGGAGCTATCCTACACTATTATCTCTATCTAGGATATTTGGATCTTGCCGTATGGCGTTGCAATATTTCTATTTCTTTTAGATGGTATGGCTCTGAGAACTGTTGTAAGGTAGCTTGCATATTGCATACATACTCACTTGTGTATGTATTTGATCTCTTCGCCTGTTGCCTACGCCGCTCTGTCTTGTCCCGATGTTCTTGGAAGTGGTTAGGACGGCCGACGGGTCTACACGTGGGTGGCCCCTGGGCCCCCGCTGTACTATTTTAACCACTTCTGGTTCATCCAGGCTTGAACTTAGAGCGTAGGGTCCGAGGTTGTTACAGCCGATAAGCTTGTGTCCTTGGGAATAACGATTCCCATTGACTTAGGCATACATCGTGTTCTCCAATCTCTGCCACCTAGCTACAAGAGCTTCGTAATGAACTATAATATGCAGGGCATGAAGAAGTCTCATCCCGAGCTTCTATCAATGCTTAAGACTGCAGAAGTGGAGATTAGGAAAGAACATCAAGTGTTGATGATCAATAGGACTACCGGTTTCAAGAAGGACAAGAAAAGCAAGCACAAGGGAAAGAAGGGTGGAAAATCTGTTGCCACACCTGAAAAGAAACCCCGAGCTGGCCCTAAGTCTGACATCGAGTGTTACTATTGCAAGGGGACTGGCCATTAGAAGCGCAATTGCCCCAAGTATTTGGCGGACAAGAAGTCCAGCAAGGCAAACAAAGGTATATATGATATACATGTTATTGATGTGTACTTGACTAGTACTCGCAGTAGCACATGAGTATTTGATACGGGATCGGTTACTAATATATGTAACTCGGTTCAGGGGCTACGGAACAAGCGACAACTAGCAAGGGATGAGGTCATGATGCGGGTCGGCAATGGATCAAAAATTGATGTGATCGCCGTCGGGGCGCTACCTCTTCATATGCCATCGGGATTAGTTATAAACCTAAATAATTGTTATTTGGTGCCTGCACTGAGCATGAACATTGTATCCGGATCATATTTGATGCAAAGTGGTTATTCCTTTAAATCTGAAAACAATGGTTGTTCGATTTATAAGAATGATATCTTTTACGGTCATGCACCTGTGTTAAATGGTTTATTTCTATTGGATCTCGATAGTAATATTACGCATATTCATAATGTTAATGCTAAAAAGATTAAACTTGATAATGATATATCTGCATATATGTGGCACTGCCGTCTAGGTCATATTGGCGTTAAAAAAAACTCCATTCTGATGGACTTTTGGAATCACTTGATTTTGAATCATTTGATACATGTGAGCCATGCCTTATGGGCAAGATGACTAGAACGCCGTTTTCCGGTTCAATGGAACGGGCGACAGCTTTATTGGAAATCATACATACTGATGTATGTGGACCAATGAGTGTGTCGGGGTGAGGTGGATATCGTTATTTTGTTACTTTCACTGATGATTTGAGTAGATACGGGTATATCTATTTGATGAAACACAAGTCTAAAACTTTTGAAAAGGTCAAGGAATTTCAGAATGAAGTGGAAAATCATCGTAATAGAAAGATCAAATTTCTTCGGTCTGACCGTGGAGGTGAGTATCTAAGTTACAAGTTTAGCACACACATGAAAGAGTGTGGAATAGTTTCACAACTCACGCCTACCGGAACACCACAACGTAATGGTGTGTCGGAACATCGTAATCGTACTTTATTGGATATGGTTCGATCTATGATGTCTCTGACTGACTTGCCACTGTCATTTTGGGGTTATGCACTGGAAACAGGTGCATTCACTTTAAATCGGGCACCATCTAAATCCGTTGAAACGACACCATATGAATTATGGTTTGGAAACAAACCTAAGTTGTCATTTCTTAGAGTTTGGAGATGCGATGTTTATGTGAAGAAACTTCAACCGGATAAACTCGAACCCAAAGCAGAAAAATGCGTCTTCATAGGATACCCTAAGGAAACGATTGGGTATACCTTCTATCACAGATCCGAGGGCAAGGTTTTCGTTGCCAAGAATGGATCCTTTCTTGAGAAGGAGTTTCTCGTGAAAGGTGTGAGTAGTCGGAAGGTAGAACTCGAAGAGGTTATTGAACCTTCTCTTCATGAAATGGCAAGTAGCGCAGCACCGGAAGTTGTTTCGGAGTTGACTTCACCTAATGAAGAGAGAGCTAATGATATTGATCATGAAACTCTGAAAGAGGACACTACTGAACCTCGCAGGTCAAGCAGGACACATGTAGCTCCTGAACTATACGGCAATCCTGTTGTGAATTTCATGGTTGATGAAATGAATGACCCTACGACATATGAAGAAGCGATGATGAACCCAGATTCCAACAAATGGCTAGAAGCCATGAAATCCGAGATGGAATCCATGTACGAGAACCAAGTTTGGACGTTGGTGGACTTACCTCACGATCAAAAGGCCGTTGAGAATAAATGGATTTTCAAAAGAAAAACTGATGCTGATGGTAATGTGACCATCTATAAGGCTCGACTTGTTGCAAAGGGGTTTCGACAAATTCAAGGAGTTGACTATGATGAGACATTCTCTCCCGTAGCGATGCTTAAGTCAGTTAGGATTATGTTAGCAATTCCTGCATATTTCGATTATGAAATATGGCAGATGGATGTCAAAACTCCGTTCCTCAGTGGTAATATTGAAGAAGAGTTGTATATGATACAACCTAAGGGTTTTGTCGATCCTAAGGATGCTAATAAGGTATGCAAACTTCAGCGATCCATCTATGGACTGAAGCAAGCATCCCGGAGTTGGAATCTCCGCTTTGATGAGGTGATCAAAGAGTTTGGATTTGTCCAAACTTATGGAGAGGCTTGTATTTACAAGAAAGTGAGTGGGAGCAATGTGGCATTTCTGATATTATATGTGGATGACATATTATTGATTGGAAATGATATAGATCTTTTAAACAGTGTTAAAAGTTATCTAAACAGCAAATTTTCGATGAAAGACCTTGGTGAAGCGTCATATATATTAGGCATTAAAATCTATAGAGATAGATCAAGGCGCCTAATTGGGCTATCGCAGAGTACATACCTTGATAAGATATTAAAGAAGTTTAATATGGACGAAAGTAAGAAGGGGTTCTTACCTATGTTGCAAGGCAAGACATTGAGTAAGACTCAAAGTCCGGCTACGGCGGAAGAAAGAGAGATGATGGATAAGATCCCCTGTGCCTCGGCCATAGGCTCTATTATGTATGCCATGCTATGTACAAGACCGGATGTGGCACATGCTATTAGTTTGACTAGTAGGTACCAATCTGATCCAGGTTCGGAACACTGGATAGCGGTCAAGAACATCCTCAAGTACTTGAGAAGAACTAGGGATATGTTTCTTATATACGGAGGTGAAGGAGAGCTAGTCGCTAAGTGTTATGTCGATGCTAGCTTTGACACCGATCTAGATGACTCTAAGTCTCAATCCGGATACGTATTTCTCTTGAACGGAGCAGCAGTTAGTTGGAGGAGTTCCAAACAACCAGTGGTGGCTGGATCAACGACGGAGGCGGAATATGTTGTTGCTTTAGAAGCGGCGCAGGAAGCGGTTTGGATGAAAGAGTTCATTACGGAACTAGGTGTGGTTCCTAGTGCATTGGACCCGATGGTGATCTATTGTGACAACAATGGAGCCATAGCCAACGCCAACAAACCGAGGTCTCACAAGAGTTCCAAGCATATTAAGCGCCGGTTTCACTCGATCTGCGAACATGTCAAGGATGGAGATATAAAGATTTGTAAAGTACACATGGACCTAAATGTAGCAGATCAGTTGACTAAAGCTCTCCTTAGGGAAAAACATGATTAATACAAGAACTCCATGGGTGTTAGATTTATCACTATGTGAACTAGATTATTATCTCTATTGCAAGTGGGAGACTGAAGGAAATATGCCTTGAGAGGCAATAATAAAGTTGTTATTATGTATTCCTTATATATTATAGATGTTTATCTTGCATGCTATAATTGTATTGATCGGAAACGTCAATACATGTGTGTTTAATAAACAAAAAGGGTTCCTAGTTATGCCTCTCTTATAGACTAGCTTGTTGATTAACAAGATGATCAAGGTTTCCTGATCATGGACATTGGATGTTGTTAATAACAAGGTCACAACATTTGTGAAATGATGTGATGAACATTCATCCGAAGTATAGCATTACGATCAAGTCATTATGTTTACATTGCTATAACATCATACGAAGTAATCTTTATCCTTGGACCATGAGATCATGTTAATTGCTAACACCGGAAGAGTATCTTGATAACATCAAACGTAACACCGTAACTGGGTGACTATAAAGATGGGTTCAGTGCTACGAAGGTGTTATGTTGAGGCTCATGGATCAAGAGTGGAATTTGTCAATCCCGATGACGAATAGATATACTCTGGGCCCTCTCGGTGATATCACATTAAGGTAGCTTGCAAGCAAGTGATGTGATCACTAGAATGTTATATCACGGGAACGAGAAAAGAGTGCATGTCGGTAACGAGATCAAACTAGGTATTTGGATACCGATGATCGAATCTCGGACATGTATTATATCAAGAGACAAAGGGATTAAATTACAAGCGTTAAAGGTTCTCATGATCCAGAAGTCATCGTTGAATATGCAGGAGTCAGTATGGACCTTTAGGTCCCGCTTATGATTATTGATCTGAGATGAGTCTCAATCATGTCTGCATTATTCACGAACCGTAGGGTGACACACTTAAGAGTTACCGAACACCATTTTGGAGCACATATGTTTCAGATGAAAGAATTGCAAAGCGCGGGAATTGTTTCGATAGAAACCGGAAATTGTTTTGGGTGAAATTGCAGAAAGTGGTTCTGCATGTGATATTGAAATATTGCTAGGGGTTATATGTGAATGTTTGTTAATTAAAGTAATTAACAAAATTCTGAATAAATTTAATAAAAGAGTTTTATTAAATGAGAGAGCATTAAACTTAGAGAATTTTAATGCGTTTAAAGTAGGGACTTTAAAGGGGGATGTGAAGAGGCATTTTAATGTGGAGGGGTTACCACCACATGAATGGGGGAGGTAAGGGGTCACCCCCATGCACCGGCCATGGGGAGGGGCACCCCCCCTCCTCCTATAAAAGGCCCCCCTCTTCCTCCTTCTTCCTCACACCTCCTTGTGAAGGATCTCTCTCCCCCTCTAGAATTATTCCCCCATGGTCTCGGATTAGTGAGATACATGTTCCCGGTGGCATTTCGTCTAGAAGGAGTTGTTGCTTCCGTTGGATCGCTGGAGCGAGGAGGTGGAGGTTGTCCAGTGGCTTGAACGTGTGTGTGAGTGCGGATGCGTTGCTGAGTTGCGACGCTCGGACTTCCTCACGATCTTGAGATCAGCAAGTGTACGACTACATCAACCACGAGTTCCTACTCGTTAACAAAACTCGTTGTCTTCGAGGGTAAGTTCTCGTTGGATGTATGTCCACCCGTTGCTATGTACCTAGTAGATAGATCTTGGCGTGTAGTTCTCATCGTAGGAAATTTTTTGTTTTCTATGCTGCGGACCCAACAAATAATCCTTATTACTATTTGTCTCTAGGGCATATTTCCAACCGTCTCCCACTTGCACTAGAGTACAAATAAACTAGCTGCATTTGTTATTAATCATTGGCACCATATATCCCGCACCTTTGAACATGATTGCTCATGGAAGAGGCTGAGTCTTGGGTATGTACTTTACAGTCCCAAATCCTTTGCAACTTACTAATGTCACCTTGATTGACATTAATACTTTATCATCACATGATAACATCTTTTTGTATGCATCGTAGTTATGACAACAGAATGAGGTCGGCTTCGAGGAGCCTACAGTGACTTTAGATCAGCCACTTCGAGCTTTCTCATGGGCATTGTGCCCTGGGCACACCTTCTGCGTAAAGATGAACTAGTCCCACCATAACAGTATGCATCACTTTAGATTGTACCCTTATCTATTATTATAAATGTAACCATTGAAACAAAAGTGCAACTTGTGCAACTTTCGATGTTTTGTTCACCTTGCTTCCTACTTGACTTTAGTCGGTGATGACCAACAAGTATAGGGGGTGTATCGCATTATTATCGATAAGTAAGAGTGTCGAACCCAATGATGAGCAGAAAGTGTTGACGAGTGGCTTGGATCAGGAATTCTCTGTAAATACTTAGCAAACGGATTTTAGGGGTTTTTGATAATGCAGATAAATAAAGTGCAAGTAAATAAAATACAATAATAATTGCAGCAAGTGGCCCAATCCTTTCTTTAGCAAAGGACAAGCCGGTTGTATTACTTAAGATGACCAAACGTTATCAAGGACACATGGGAATATCATCAAGTGCTTTCGCTTCATATAGTTTATTAATCTTCTTTGGTTGGATAAGTGTTGTGTGGGTGAACCTGTGCTAATGTACTGACCTTCCTAGGACTAATACATACTTGTGATTATACCCCTTGCAAGCATCCGCAGCTACAGGAAAGTAATTAAGGTAGAAACCTAACCATAGCCTTAAACTCTAAGATCCTACACTCCCTTGTGCAAAGGTTTTCTAACGGGGGTTCAGGTTTCTGTCACTCCTGCAACCCCGCGATTAGTAGCCGACACAATGCATTCCCCTAGGCCCTTAAAGGTGAAGTATCATGTAGTCGATGTTCACATGACACCACTAGAAGAATAACACCACAACTTAATTATCAAACCATTGAATCCCTCTCAACACAATTCCACTACTAACAACATGAATTCTCCCATGTCCTCCAGAACTAAACGAACTACTCACGAGACATCATATGGATCAAGATCAGAGATGGAATAATGATAAGTAACAATCTGAACATAACAATAATTCAATGGTTCCACTCAATAGCATCAACTACAACAAGTAATCAACACCGGGAAAGTTTCCCCTAAGAACTATGCAAGATTCAACCCAATTGTTACAGCGGTATGGAGTGGTGATGATGGTGTTGGTGGAGATGATGATGGAGATGATGATGATGATGATCCGATGAAGTCCAGCTTGATGATGATGTTGATGGCAACGATCTCCCCTCTCCGGGAAGGAATTTCCCCAGTAGATTTCTGCCTGCCGGAGAGCTCTTTCTCTCTCTGTAGTTTCCGCCCCACAGAGGCGGCGGGACCTTTCTGTGGTCGCTCCCCGAGTCTTAGGGTTTCGGGAGGATTATATATGCCAACGAGCAGAGCCAGAGGTAGGCCAGGGCGGCCACACCACCTGGTGGCGCGGCCTAGGGTGGCCCGCGCCAAGGGGTGGTGTGGGCCCACTGTGGCCCATCTCTGCTCCCCTTATGGATTCCTTTGTCTTCTAGAAAAATAGGATTTTCCGTATATTTTCTGGGATTTTCCCATCTTTGCCAATTTTGCCTCCAAACAGTGCCTTTTCCATCAGAATCCTGTCTTCAGTGGTCCATCCTCTAAAAGTCATCAACCATGCAAAAATAGATGAAATAACATAAGTATGATCTATTCATATGAAATATATCAATGAATAAAAGTATATTATGATATAGAATAGTGATGCAAAATGGACGTATCAAGTCCCCCCAAGCTTAGACTTCATTTGTCCCCAAGCGAAAACTGAGCTCAATAAACATGACCTCAGGTTTATGGAGTGAAGTGTCGTTAAAAGAATACGGACAAGAAGCATCACATACATCAATACACAAATCATAATAGAAAACAACTCACTATTATATAACTTAACTTGCAATGAGTAAATGTAACACAATAAAGATGCATAAAGTAAATCATAAATGGTAATGGCAAACTTTGCTCTTGGTCAAAGAATAGTTAACAATTTGCAGGAGTTCAAACATAATGAGGTTTTTCAATGATAGCTTTCAAAGTAATATTCACTAAGATAAGAGCAGTGTGCAAAACAAGGAACATAAGAAACATGATCGAATATATCATCATATGAATGATTGAATCACAACAACTCAAATGCTTGCTTGAGATAGAAAGGAATAGGTTTACTGACTCAACTAAAAAGTAAAAGGTAGGCGCTTCGTAGAGGGAAGCAGGGATTTCAAGTTTCATAAAGAGCTTTCAAAAAATTTGGTAATTATTAGCTTTTAGCTCTCATTGACCCTATCATAAGAATCTTGAGGTGATTAAGGTTAAAGTGACACAAATATGAGGATATGCTTGACAAGTTATAAGTTGAAAATCTCATGCCCTGTGCTTACGAGTACCGAACCTCATGCTACTCAACTTTAGTCACGAGTAAGTTCTTGTCATTGTAAATACATGTGTATCATGGAGAACCGCCAACGAGGTACCCCTTGCCCCATGATACAGGAGCTATCTGATATGTTGCAAATGTATCTATAATTTTTGATGTTCCATGCTTGTTTTATATCAACTATCTTATGTTTTGTCTATATTTTGAGATACTTTTATGCATTTTCTGGAACTAACCTATTACCAAGATGACATAGTGCCAGCTGCATGTTTTCTACTATTTTTGGTTTTGAGAAAAGCTGGAAAAGAAATATTCTCGGAATTGGACCGGACAAAAGCCAAATTCAATATTTTACTAGAAGACTCACGGAGCCAGAAGACGAGACGGAGAGGGGCCACGAGGTGACCACACCACCTTGTTGCGCGGGCTAGCCTAGGCCGCGCTAGGGGGTGGTGTGGGCCCCTCGGGCATCCACCGACCTTGCCTCTCCGCCTATAAAAGCCTCCTGGGACGAAAACCCTAGAGACGAGATAAGATTTCCACAAAAAGTTCCGTAGCGCCGCCGCCACCGAAGAGGAGATTCGGGGGACAGAAGTCTCTATTCCGGCACCCTGCCGGGACGTGGAAGTGCCCCTGGAGCCATCTCCATCGACTCCACCGCCATCTCCATCGCCGTTGCTAACTCCCATGATGAGGAGGGAGTAGTTCTCTCTCGAGGCTAAGGGCTCTACAAGTAGCTATGTGTTCATCTCTTTCTCTCTATGCGTGATCTTATCGAGATCATGAGCTTTGTAATCTAGATCTATTCTGCTACTCAAGTGCTTTAATTAATCTCTGCTAATCCCCACGTGTGTGAAGTTGACAGTGTGCACACTATGTGGCACTTAGGCTAAGGTTACATAAATACTTATCATGAGTATAATTTTAGTTGGATGCCTCTATGAGATTGTGGTGTTTGTTGGAACCATCTAGCGCTCAAGGTGATAGTGAGGGGTTATCTAGATGGGGAATGCAAACTTTAAGGTGTGCTGTTATAGCCCTACATCGTCCAACCAGAGAGTAGTTCAGGGTAGCATCATGGAGATAAGATATTTATATGAGAGTGTCCACTAGTGAAAGTATGATCCCTAGGCCTTGTTTCTAAGCATTGAAACACCATTTACAATCAGTTTTGTTACATGTTTGCTTGCTGTCACTCTTATTTCAGATTGCAATTATCACTTATAATCATCCATATTACTTGTATTTCACTATCTCTTCACCGAACTAGTGCACCTATACACCTGACAAGTGTATTGGGTGTGTTGGGGACACAAGAGACTTATTGTATCTTGATTGCAGGGTTGCTTGAGAGGGATACCTTTGACCACTTCCTCCCTGAGTTCGATAAACCTTGGGTGATCCACTTAAGGGAAACTTGCTACTGTTCTACAAACCTCTGCACTTGGAGGCCCAACACTGTCTACAAGAATAGAAGCGTGCGTAGACATCACTATCCCATACCAAAATGACAAGGCAACAGACAATGAGCATCTCAACGATCTTTTTATTAGCTATTTGCATAGATTTTTATTGAGGATGCTTCACAGATTGCTCACTATGGTTATACTGCAAGTTTCCGCCATGATTAGGCATGGCTTAGGCTAGCTGCACAGGCATTTCTCTAACACATATACAAACTCCATGATCTCACAAGCTCCCCTTTTATTGCACATCACCGAGATCCATAAGCAAAAGATCATGATATCAACTAAATAAGTGCAATGTTGAAAGCGTTCCCCATGGTAACATGGTTATGCTAATTCACAACTTATAAAGCGCAAGCATATACGCAACATAGATGGACACAATGGTTCAAGTTTATTAAGTGCAAGAAAGTAAAGTGTGCCATCAAGTTCATGGAAGCTTTAATCATTAATTTTCACATAACAAGTTTAATTTGGAAGGTAGATAAAAACATTAATTTACTTTGAATAGCAATAATGCTAATAGGTAGGTATGGTGGACACAAATGGCATAGGTTTTGGTTTAAGGATTGGATGCACGAGAAGCATTCTCTCTCAGTACAGGTTTTTGGCTAGCAAAGTTGGGTAGCAAGCAGTAAGAGTTGAAGGAAACAAACAAACATACAAGTGATAGAAACAAACATGCAATCTTCCTTGGGAGCACAAAATATCTTAACTAGAGAATACTAAGCTTATGAGCCAAACAAGAAAGAAAGATGATGAAATTATATTTCTAATAGTAATTTTCTCTTTTCCATTCAATTCTTGAATAGCGTTGCTATTGATCAGAGCCAGGTTTGCCAAAACCAACTAAATTTACTTAATGATCCCAAAGTGATACCAATACTAATAACAAGGTCAATCATATAACAGAAATTGCAAACTAAAATAAGATGTGCAAAAAGTAAATGATAGAGCTTCTCATTAATATTCCATAACGGCAACTCACACCAAGAGATACATAGATAACTAACTAGAGGGGAGATACTTCCACAATGCAAACCATCCTATATGATAACTTCACTATTCATGATATGACTCTACTAAAAAGGTAAAAAGATAAAAGATAGTGATGTGATACCGCGGCACTCCCCCAAGCTTGGAACAAACCAAGGGGATGCCAAAACCTGATGATGGATTACTCCTTCGGTGGTGGTGGTGTTCTCTCAATGAGCTTTTCAATCAATTCCCTCAAATCCTCATTCTTTTCCTGCATGGTTAGAACGAGGAAATCCCAATTGAGGGTAATTTTTCCTTGGGCATATTTTGGAATTGTTGCTCATGAATAAGAGTATGGAAGGGATTCTTGGTGCGTCGAGGAGGTGACCATGAACCCAAGCAATGATGCGAAACCTTCCCTCTAGTGGACATTCGTGCAGTCCTTTTGAACTTGGCAGGATTTGCCACCACTCCAATGCTTGCAATGGTGGTGCTAGTGTGTGTTGGAGATATGCCCAAGAGGCAATAATAAAAGTGGTTATTATTATATCTTTGTGTTTATGATGAATGTTTGCATCCCATGCTATAATTGTATTATTAGGAAACACTAATACATGTCTGTTTTGTAAACATAAAAGAGTCCCTAGTAAGCCTCTTGTTGAACTAGCTTGTTGATTAATTGATGATCATGGTTTTTTGATCATGGACATTGGATGTGATTAATAACAAGGTTATATCATTAGGAGAATGATGTGATGGACACACACCCATAGTAAGCGTAGCATAAGATCAAGTCATTAAGTTCATATTGCTATAAGCTTTTAAATGCATAGTAACCTAATCCTTCGACCATGAGGTTGTGTTAATCACCATCACCGGATGGGTACTTTGATGACATCAAACACCGCTTCGTAACTAGGTGGTTATAAAGGTGTCATTGGGTATTCTGAAAGTATCTGTTGAAGCGCATGGACCAAGATTGGGATTTGTCCATCCATATGACGGATATATATGCTCTGGGCCCTCTCGGTGGAATGTCATCTAGTTAGCTTGCAAGCATGTGACTGGGTCACAAGGGATGACATAACATGGAACGAGTAAAGAGTACTTATTAGTAACGAGGTAGAACTAGGTATGGAGATACCGACGATCAAACCTCGGATAAGTATAGTATCACGTGACAAAGGGAATTGGTTTCGTATGTTAATGGTTCTATCGATCACGAAGTCATCGTTGAGTATGTGGGAGCCATTATGGATCTCCAGATCCCGCTGATGGTTATTGATCGGAGAGGTGTCTTCATCATGTCTGCATATTCACGAACCGTAGGGTGACACACTTAAGGTTCGAAGTTGTTTTAAGTAGATATGGAATGTGCGTTGGAGACCGAATGTTGTTCGGAGTCTAGGATTGGATCCGGGACATCACGAGGAGATCCGGAATTGTCCGGAGAATAAGATTCATATATTGGGGATCATTTTCTGAGTTAGGAAATGTTCCGAAGTATTTGTATGAGGATTCTAGAAGGTTTCAGAATGTTCCAGAAGGTTCTGGAAGATTTCTTGGAGTTTACTTGAAAACAAGAAAGGATCAAGGAATCCTTGTGGGGTAAGACAAGGATTCGTGGGGGAGTAGGACTCTCCCCCCACCTCCTTGATCCGCCGGCCAAGGGAGAGGGGAGTCCTACAAGGACTCCACCTCCCCATGGCGCCTCCCTCCTTTAAATAGAGGGGTGGAGGCGCCACCCCCTGGACCCCTCCACTCTTGCCCTAGCCGCCTCTCTCCTCCTCCTTTCTTCTGCTCAGGCTTAGGCGAAGCCCTGCAGAATTCTCTACTCCACCACCACCACCACGCCGTCATGCTGCTGGGATTCCGTGGAGAGATCTACTACCTCCGCTGCTCGCTGGAACGGGGAGAGGAAGGTCTGCTTCGACTCCGCACGAGGTGATCCGGAATTGTCCGGAGAATAAGATTCATATATTGGGGATCATTTTCTGAGTTAGGAAATGTTCCGAAGTATTTGTATGAGGATTCTAGAAGGTTTCGGAATGTTCCAGAAGGTTCTGGAAGATTTCTTGGAGTTTGCTTGAAAACCAAGAAAGGATCAAGGAGTCCTTGTGGGGCAAGACAAGGAGTCGTGGGGGAGGAGGACTCCTCCCCCCCTCCCAATCCGCCGGCCAAGGAAGGGAGGGGAGTCCTACTAGGACTCCCCCTCCCATGGCGCCTCCCTCCTTTAAATAGAGGGGTGGAGGCGCCACCCCCTGGCCCCCTCCACTACTCCAAACCTCAGACGCCTCTCTCCTCCTTCTTTCTTCTACTTAGGCTTAGGCGAAGCCCTGCAGAATTCTCTACTCCACCACCACCACCACGCCGTCGTGCTGCTGGGATTCCGTGGAGAAGATCTACTACCTCCGCTGCTCGCTGGAACGAGGAGAGGAAGGTGTGCTTCGACTCCGCACGTGTGACCGACTGCGGAAGCGCTGCCGGAACGCGGGCCGGAAGGATCGTCCACTCGAACTTGAGATCGGCAAGTGATCGACTACATCAACCACGAGATCCAATCTCGTAACGCTTTCGGATCTACAAGGGTTAGTACAGATCTATCTCGTTGCACATGTCTAATAGATTAGATCTTGGCTTTTATCTAGATTAGATCTGGGTTTTGTTCGTTCTTGCGGTAGAAATTTTTTGTTTTCCATGCTACGAACCCATCAGTGGTATCAGAGCCGTGTCTATGCGTAGATCTGTTGCACGAGTAGAACACAAAGGTTTTGTGGACGTTGGTGCTCGTGCCGTCTTTTGCTTTGTGTACTTTGCATCTTGCGGTATGGTGGGATGAAGCGGCTCGGGCTAACCTTACATGTCATCGCACATGAGACTTGCTCCACGCTTGACGTGTAACTTGCTTTGCACAAGTGGCTTTGCGGGTGTCTGTCTCTGTCACCATAGTATAGATCCAATTTACACTTTGCACTTGATAGCACTTGTATCAACGTTGTGGTTCAGTTTCGTAGGTAAGATCCGTTCTTATTCGAAAGCCCCAAACCACGTAAAACATGCAAAGAAAATTAGAGGCGTCTAACTTGTTTTTGCAGGGGTTTTGTGATGTGATATGGCCATCATGTGATTGTGATTATATTTGATGTATGCAATGATCCTTGTTGTAATATGGCAACCGGCAGGAGCCTAATGGTTGTCTTTAATTCTGTTAAGACATGCGTGTCTATTCATCTTGTAATAGCTTTATTCCAAGTAGTTGTAATAGTTGCTAGTGATGATGGACAACCATGAAGCGGCGCCACTGACCTTGACGCAATGCTGGTGATGATGGAGATCATGTCCGTGCTTTGGAGATGGAGATCAAAGGCGCAAGAAGAAAGGGCCATATCATATCACACTAATTATGAATTGCCTATGATGTTAATCCTTTATGCATCTTGTATTGCTTAGATCGCGACGGTAGCATTATAAGATGATCCCTCTCACTAAATATCAAGTAATAAAGTGTTCACCCTTAGTTGGCACCGTTGCTAAGACCCGTCGTTTCGAAGCATCTCGTGATGATCGGATGTGATAGATTCTACGTGTGCATACAACGGGTGCAAGCCATATTTGCACATGCGGAAACTAAGGTTAATCTTGACGAGCCTAGCATGTACAGACATGGTCTCGGAACACGGAATACCGAAAGGTAGAGCATGAGTCATATAAATGATATGATGAACATGAAGATTGTTCGCCGATGAAACTACATCTTCTCTCGTGAACATCGGACTTGGTGTAGTGGACTTGGTTCGTGTAATCACTAAGACAATGTGAGGGATGTTGTATTGAGTGGGAGTTCACCTAGTTAATTTAATAATTAAATTTGAACTCAATTTATCATAAACTTAGTCTAAACTACTTGCAAATTTGTTGTAGATTATGGCGACCCCCTCCATCAATTTCAATGCGTTCCTAGAGAAAGAAAAGCTTAAGAACAATGGAAGCAATTTCACGGACTAGTTCCGTGGAGTGAAGATCGTCCTCAGGGCTAGTCAGTTGACCTATGTGCTCGAAGCACCGCTAGGTGACCCACCAGCAAAAGATGCCACCGATGACGTAAAGAATGTTTACGCCACTCGGAAAAATCATTACTCCACAGTTCAGTGTGCCATCCTGTATGATTTAGAAGCGGAGCTTCAGAAGCGTTTTGAGCACCACGACCCGTTCGAGATCATTAAGGAGCTCAGGCTGATTTTTGAGACTCGCGCGGCCATGGAGAGCTATGAGGCCTCCGAAAAGTTCTTTAACTGTAAGATGGAAGAGGGTAGCTCCGTTAGCGAGCACGTGCTCACCATGTCTGGGTACGCAAACAAGCTCCAAGAGTTGGGGATATCGATTCCTAATGAGTTAGGGATTCACCGTCTCCTCCAATCACTGCCACCGAGTTATAAGAACTTTGTGATTAACTACAATATGCACTACATGAACAAGACGTTGCCTAAACTATCGTCCATGCTAAAAACTGCTGAAGTGGAGATCAAGAAGGAGCACCAAGTGTTGATGGTCAATAAGACCACCAATTTCAAGAGACAGGGCAAGCCTAAGAACAAGGGCAACTTCAAGAAGGACGGGAAGAAAGCTGCCGCACCTGCTAAGAAGCCCAAGGCTGGTCCCAAGCCTGAAACTGAATGCTTCTACTGCAAGGGTGCTGGTCACTAGAAGCGTAACTGCCCCAAGTACCTGGCGGATCTGAAGAATGACAACATCAAGAAGAAAGGTATATTTGATATATATGTTATTGATGTGTATCTTACTAGTAATCGTAGTAGTGCCTGGGTATTTGATACTGGTTCGGTTGCTCATATTTGTAACTCGAAACAGGAGCTGCGGAATAAGCGAAGACTGGCGAGAGACGAGGTGACGATGCGCGTTGGAAATGGCTCCAAGGTTGATGTGATCGCCGTCGGCACGCTCCCTCTACATCTACCTTCGAGATTAGTTTTAAATTTGAATAATTGTTATTTGGTGCCTGCGTTAAGCATGAACATTATATCTGGATCTTGTTTATTGCGAGACGGTTACTCTTTTAAGTCTGAGAATAAAGGTTGTTTGATTTATATGAGTAACATCTTTTATGGTAATGCACCTGAGATGAATGGTTTATTCTTATTGAATCTCGATAGTAGTGATACACATGTTCACAACATAGATGCTAAACGAATAAAATTGAATGATAATTCTACATACATGTGGCACTGTCGTCTTGGACACATTGGAGTGAAGCGTATGAAGAAACTCCATTCTGATGGACTTCTTGAATCACTTGATTTTGAATCACTTGAAAGATGCGAAGCATGTCTAATGGGAAAAATGACTAAGACTCCATTCCCTGGAATAATGGAGCGAGCTACAGACTTATTGGAAATAATACATACCGATGTGTGCGGTCTAATGAGTGTAGCATCGCGTGGTGGATATCGTTATGTTCTCACTTTCAAGGATGACTTAAGTAGATATGGGTATGTCTACTTTATGAAACATAAGTCCGAGACTTTCGAGAAGTTTAAGGAATTTCAAAGTGAAGTGGAAAATCATCGTAACAAGAAGATTAAATTTCTGCGTTCTGACCGCGGAGGTGAATATCTAAGTTATGAGTTTGGCATTCATTTAAAGAAATGTGGAATACTTTCGCAGTTGACACCGCCGGGAACACCACTGCGTAATGGTGTGTCCGGACGTCGTAATCGAACTCTCTTAGATATGGTTCGGTCTATGATGTCTCTTACAGATTTACCGCTATCGTTTTGGGTCTATGCATTAGAGACAGCCGCATTCACTTTAAATAGGGCACCATCTAAATCCGTTGAAACGACACCGTACGAATTGTGGTTTGGAAAGAAACCTAAGTTGTTGTTCCTTAAAGTTTGGGGTTGCGAAGCATATGTAAAGAAGTTACAACCTGATAAGCTTGAACCCAAAGCGGAGAAATGCGTCTTCATAGGATACCCTAAAGAAACAATTGGGTATACCTTCTATCATAGATCCGAAGGCAAAGTTTTCGTTGCCAAGAATGGATCCTTTCTTGAGAAGGAATTTCTCTCGAAGGAAGTGACTAGAAGGAAAGTAGAACTCGATGAGGTTATTGAACCTTCTCTCAGATTTGAGAGTAGCGCAGCACCGGAAGATGTTTTTGTGCCGCCTGCAACAATTGGAGAGGAAGCTAATGATGATGATCATGAAACTTCAAACGAAGTTACTGCTGAACCTCGCAGGTCAACGAGGGTTCGTACCACTCCTGATTGGTATGACTCTGCCTTGAACGTCATGTTGGTGGACAACGCTGATGACCCTGCGACATATGAAGAAGCTATGGTGAGCCCAGATTCCGACAAATGGCTAGAAGCCATGAAATCCGAAATGGGATCCATGTACGAAAACCAAGTGTGGACTTTGGTGGACTTACCGGATGGCCGTAAGGCTGTCGAGAACAAATGGATTTTCAAGAGAAAAATAGATGTTGATGGTAATGTTACCGTCTATAAAGCTCGACTTGTCGCGAAAGGGTTCCGACAAATTCAAGGAGTTGACTATGATGAGACATTCTCACCAGTAGCGAAGCTAAAGTCTATGAGGATTTTGTTAGCAATTGCTGCACATTTCGATTATGAGATTTGGCAGATGGATGTCAAAATGGCGTTCCTTAATGGTGACATTGAGGAAGAGTTGTATATGGTACAACCCAAGGGTTTTGTCGATCCTAAAGATGCTGACAAGGTATGCAAACTTCAGCGGTCCATTTATGGACTGAAGCAAGCATCCCGGAGTTGGAATCAACGTTTTGATAAAGTAATCAAAAACTTTGGGTTTATACAAACTTATGGAGAAGCTTGTATTTACAAGAAAGTGAGTGGGAGCTCTGTAGCATTCCTAGTACTATATGTAGATGACATATTGTTGACTGGGAATGATATAGAACTTCTTAATAGTGAGCTGGAGGAGTGCGAAGCAAAGCGTTGTGGCGAAATCTTCAACTGAATCGGAATACATAGCTGCTTCGGAGGCTGCACAAGAAGCCGTTTGGATGAACGAATTCATTACTTAACTTGGCGTGGTTCCCAGTGCGTTGGACCCGATGGCCATCTACTGTGACAACACAGGTGCCATAGCTAATGCACAGAAGCCAAGGTCACATAGCAAGCTGAAGCACATCAAGCTACGTTTCCATGCTATTCGCGAGTATGTCCAAGATGGCGACATAAAGATTTGCAAAGTACACACTGATCTGAATGTGGCAGATCCGTTGACTAAACCTCTCCCTAGGGCAAAGCATGACCAACACCAGAACTCCATGGGTGTTAGGTATATTACCATGTAATCTAGATTATTGACTCTAGTGCAAGTGGGAGACTGTTGGAGATATGCCCAAGAGGCAATAATAAAAGTGGTTATTATTATATCTTTGTGTTTATGATGAATGTTTGCATCCCATGCTATAATTGTATTATTAGGAAACACTAATACATGTCTGTTTTGTAAACATAAAAGAGTCCCTAGTAAGCCTCTTGTTGAACTAGCTTGTTGATTAATTGATGATCATGGTTTCCTGATCATGGACATTGGATGTGATTAATAACAAGGTTATATCATTAGGAGAATGATGTGATGGACACACACCCATAGTAAGCGTAGCATAAGATCAAGTCATTAAGTTCGTATTGCTATAAGCTTTTAAATGCATAGTAACCTAATCCTTCGACCATGAGGTTGTGTTAATCACCATCACCGGATGGGTACTTTGATGACATCAAACACCGCTTCGTAACTAGGTGGTTATAAAGGTGTCATTGGGTATTCTGAAAGTATGTGTTGAAGCGCATGGACCAAGATTGGGATTTGTCCATCCATATGACGGATAGATATGCTCTGGGCCCTCTCGGTGGAATGTCATCTAGTTAGCTTGCAAGCATGTGACTGGGTCACAAGGGATGACATAACATGGAACGAGTAAAGAGTACTTATCAGTAACGAGGTAGAACTAGGTATGGAGATACCGAGGATCAAACCTCGGATAAGTATAGTATCGCGTGACAAAGGGAATTGGTTTCGTATGTTAATGGTTCTATCGATCACGAAGTCATCGTTGAGTATGTGGGAGCCGTTATGGATCTCCAGATCCTGTTGATGGTTATTGATCGGAGAGGTGTCTTCATCATGTCTGCATATTCACGAACCGTAGGGTGACACACTTAAGGTTCGAAGTTGTTTTAAGTAGATATGGAATGTGCGTTGGAGACCGAATGTTGTTCGGAGTCTCGGATTGGATCCGGGACATCACGAGGTGATCCGGAATTGTCCGGAGAATAAGATTTATATATTGGGGATCATTTTCTGAGTTAGGAAATGTTCCGGAGTATTTGTATGAGGATTCTAGAAGGTTTCGGAATGTTCCAGAAGGTTCTGGAAGATTTCTTGGAGTTTGCTTGAAAACCAAGAAAGGATCAAGGAGTCCTTGTGGGGCAAGACAAGGAGTCGTGGGGGAGGAGGACTCCTCCCCCCTCCCAATCCGCCGGCCAAGGAAGGGAGGGGAGTCCTACTAGGACTCCCCCTCCCATGGCGCCTCCCTCCTTTAAATAGAGGGGTGGAGGCGCCACCCCCTGGCCCCCTTCACTACTCCAAACCTCAGACGCCTCTCTCCTCCTCCTTTCTTCTGCTCAGGCTTAGGCGAAGCCCTCCAGAATTCTCTACTCCACCACCACCACGCCGTCGTGCTGCTAGGATTCCGTGGAGAAGATCTGCTACCTCCGCTGCTCGCTGGAACAAGGAGAGGAAGGTCTGCTTCGACTCCGCACGTGTGACCGACTGCGGAAGCGCTGCCGGAACGCGGCGCCAGAAGGATCGTCCACTCGATCTTGAGATCGGCAAGTGATCGACTACATAAACCACGAGATCCAATCTCATAACGCTTTCGGATCTACAAGGGTTAGTACAGATCTATCTCGTTGCACATGTCTAATAGATTAGATCTGGGTTTTGTTCGTTCTTGCGGTAGAATTTTTTTGTTTTCCATGCTACGAACCCATTAGTGTGCACATGCTGGTCTTCCTTTGCCTCCTCTTCAACTTCACTCTCGATCTCCTCCTCATGCTTAGAGTCTTGGAGATTATCTTCCACAGGCTCCTTGCCCTTATCATTGGCGGAGACCATTGTGCTTCTAAACTTTGAGAATAGTTCCTGACAGAAACAGATCTAAACAAAAACACGACAAGAATACGATATAAGAACCTCGGGGGATCCGGGGGATTATATTACAAAGTTTAACAACAAAAGAAAAGTACTAGAAGAAAACGGGTCGGAGACGGGCTCCGGGGTGGCCACACCCCCTGGTGGCGCGGCCAGGTGGGCCCGCGCCACGGGGTGGTGTGCGCCACCCGGGCTCCGTTTCCGTCCCTTCTTCGACTCATTACTTTCCATGTTAGATAAAAACTGCAAAAATATAAATTGGAAAGTTTTTCGCGGACCTTTTCTTACCAGAACTGTTACCTATTCGAAAATTAACTATGTGGGTCTCAGAACTTGGCCTTTAATAAATTCTTCCGGAATCACCACTTGAATTATATCAATATCTTCATTGTAGGAATCTTCAAGAATATAGTGCTTGAGTCTTTTGACCATTCTTCACCTTGTTACATCATTTTCTCCTACCACTTGAAAATCTTTCACACAATTCTCATTAGCAACATTAGTGCATGCAAGATAATAAACCTTTAAGTTCAGTTTTAACTGAAATCCATCAAAACATAAGCTACTATATCAACTCCTTCCGAAAGCCCAAGAGGAATTCAAAAAGGAAATCGATTTAAGAGGCAAATGCAAGAGTGGCAAAAATCTGTCAAAACAGACCAGCAGGTAAAGATCAATTTTTTAGAAAATATTTTGTTGCTCAAATCAAAAAGTGAAAAACTAACGAAAGTTAAATAATAACCTGGGACATGCACACAAAAAATTACAGATCAGTACGACGTTCTGGGATTTTTAACGATTTTTATAGTGAAGCACAAAAATCTATTTTGGGACAGCAATTTCCCCAAATCTTACTTCTCTTTTATTAGAGGTTGATCTTGACACAAAAACAAAACAAAAAGGATAAGGAGAGGTTATTACAGAAGTAATAACTTGCAGGACTCAAAAGGACCAAAATAAACTAAACGCGAAAATAAATTAGGTTGTCTCCCAAAAAGCTCTTTCTTTATAGCCATTAAGATAGGCATGATAAATTTCAATGATGCTCACATAAGAATATGAATTGAAGTAAAAGAGAGCATCAAGAAGCAAATATACACATATTTAAGTCTAACCCACTTCCTATGCAAGGGGATTTTGTAAGAAAATAAATTGTTGAAACTAGAGGCTACTAGCATAGGAAGGCAAAACAAGTGCAACATAAAGACTTTCAGCATAAAGCGAGGAAACTTAATATTATTGAGATGCATAAGAACACTTTTCCCTCTCTCAAAATAACTTTCAGTACCATGCATAAATTTAATGATGCAACTGTTACATGAACCATTGTAGCAATGATCACTTATCCTGACAGAAAACATAGGGATACTAGCTTTCCTAGTTCCATTAGGATGGGAAGCAATTTTAGAAGTATCCTTACAAAGGATAATGTGTCCATCTTCTACATTTTTAGTGACAAGGTCTTTTATATTTTCTATTGCAGGTTCAACATCTATTTGTTCATTAGGTTCCACAGCTTTCTTTGTACTTTCGTTAACCATTCTAGCTGTCATAGAATGTTCCTTTACCTTAACCAGGAAAGGTATTTTCTCGATGTAAGGTTCAAGTAAAATATGATCCGTAGTATAAACTTCAATATTTCTAGCAGGAACACAATTAACAATATCTTTATATGGTGCATGATACTTGTTCCATTTCTTTTTTGGAATTTCAATATAAGAGGCAAACGCTTTAAAATAATTTGCAATACTTTGAGAATCAAGACCATAAGCATTACTAATATTTTGAAAGTCATCAGTTCCCATAAAAGATTTAATGCATTCATAGTCACAATTTATACCTGACTTTCTTCCTTTATCATTCTCCCATGCTTCAGCATTGTCTTGAATACGGTCTAGAAGATCCCATTTAGCTTCTTCTTCCATACGTGTAAATGATCTAGCACAAGAAGCATCCAATAGATCCTTATCATGAAGAGAAAGCCTTGCATAAAAGTTATTGATAATGATATTGTTAGGGAGCTCATGAATAGGACATTTGAGCATTAGTAACTTCAATATCCCCCAAACTTGAGTTGTACTCTCTCCATCAAGAGGCCAAAAGTTATATATTTGATTCCGATCCTTATGAATCTCATTAGGAGGATAAAATTTGGAATAAAAGAGAGGTACAATTTCCTCCCATTCAAGAGATCGACTATTCTTTAGCAGCTTATACCATTCCTCGGCTCTTCCTTTCAGTGATACCGAGAATAACTTTTTCTTAACTTGATCTGTTGTAATACCTGCACACTTAAACATCCCGCATAATTCGTGTATAAAGAGCAAATGATCACCGGGATGGACAGTTCCATCTCCAACATAACAGTTATCCATAACACGATCAATAATTCTTGTAGGTATTTTAAAAGTATTGTTTTCAGTAGGTAGTGGTTCATCTACTACCTTAGCAGTGGTAGTAGCATTACGAAATAAGAAACTAAGTGAATTATCCATATTGAGAATAAAGTAACTAAAAGAAATAAACAATACTCACAGTAGAAGTTTCCTTTACCAGTTCCACTCTCCAATAGCGCTTCACTCCCCGGCAACGGCGCCAGAAAATAGTCTTGATGACCCACAAGTATAGGGGGTGTATCGCAGTATTTTTGATAAGTAAGAGTGTCGAACCCAACAAGGAGCAGAAGGTGTTGACGAGTGTCTTGGATCAAGAATTCTCTGTAAATACTTAGCAAACGGATTTTTAGGGGTTTTTGATAATGCAGATAAATAAAGTGAAGGAAATATGCCCTGAGAGGCAATAATAAAGTTGTTATTATGTATTCCTTATATATGATAGATGTTTATTTTACATGCTAGAATTGTATTGATCGGAAATATCAATACATGTGTGTTTAATAAACAAAAAGGGTTCCTAGTTATGCCTCTCTTATAGACTAGCTTGTTGATTAACAAGATGATCAAGGTTTCCTGATCATGGACATTGGATGTTGTTAATAACAAGGTCACACCATTGGTGGAATGATGTGATGAACATTCATCCAAAGTATAGCATTACGATCAAGTCATTATGTTTATATTGCTATAACATCATACGAAGTAATATCTATCCTTAGACCATAAAATCATGTTAATTGCTAACACCTGAAGAGTATCTTGATAACATCAAACGTCACACCGTAACAGGGTGACTATAACGATGGGTTCAGTACTACAAAGGTGTTATGTTGAGGCTCATGGATAAAGAGTGGAATTTGTCAATCCCCATGACGGATAGATATACACTGGGCCCTCTCGGTGATATCACATTGAGATAGCTTGCAAGCAAGTGATGTGATCACTAGAATGTTATATCATGGGAACGAGAAAAGAGTGCATGTCGGTAACGAGATCAAACTAGGTATGGAGATACCAATGATCGAATCTCGGACATGTAATATATCGCGAGACAAAGGGATTTAGTTACTAGCGTGAAAGGTTCTCACGATCACAGAAGTCATCGTTGAATGTGTAGGAATCAGTATGGATCTCCTGGTCCCGCTTCTGATTATTGATCTAAGAGGAGTCTCAATCATGTCTGCATTATTCGTGAACCGTACGGTGACACACTTAAGAGTTACCGGACACCATTTTGGAGCACATATGTTTCAGACGAAAGAATTGCAAAGCGCAGGAATTGTTTCGATAGAAACCGGAAATTGTTTTGGATGAAATTGCAGAAAGTGGTTCTGCATGTGATATTGAAATATTGCAAGGGGCTATATGTGAATGTTAATTAAAGTAATTAACAAAATTCTGAATAAATTTAATAAAAGAGTTTTATTAAATGAGAGAGCATTAAACTTGGAGAATTTTAATGCATTTAAAGTGGAGACTTTAAAAGGGATTGTGAAGAGGCATTTTAGTGTGGAGGGGTTACCACCACATGAATGGGGGAGCTGAGGGGTCACCCCCCCATGCGCCGGCCATGGAGAGAGGGGGTACCCCCTCCTCCTATAAAAGGCCACCCATTCCCTCCTTGTGAAGGATCTCTCTCCCCCTCTAGAATTATTCCCCCATGGTCTCGGATTAGCGAGATACATGTTCCCGGTGGCATTTCGTCTGGAAGGAGTTACTGCTTCCGCTGGATCGCTGGAGCGAGGAGGTGGAGGTTGTCCGGTGGCTTGAACGTGTGTGCGAGTACGGATGCGCTGCTGAGTTGCGGCGCTCGGACTTCCTCACGATCTTGAGATCGGCAAGTGTACGACTATATCAACCACGAGTTCCTACTCGTTAACAAAACTCGTTGTCTTCGAGGGTAAGTTCTCGTTGGATGTATGTCCACCTGTTGCTTTGTACCTAGTAGATAGATCTTGGTGTGTAGTTCTCATCATAGGAAATTTTTTGTTTTCTATGCTGCGGACCCAACATAAAGTGCAAGTAAATAAAAGACAATAATAATTGCAGCAAGTGGCCCAATCCTTTCTTTAGCAAAGGACAAGCCGGTTGTATTACTTAAGATGACCAAACGTTCTCAAGGACACATGGGAATATCGTCAAGTGCTTTCGCTTCATATAGTTGATTAATCTTCTTTGGTTGGATAAGTGTTGTGTGGGTGAACCTATGCTAATGTACTTACCTTCCTAGGACTAATACATACTTGTGATTATACCCCTTGCAAGCATCCACAACTACAAGAAAGTAATTAAGATAGAAACGTAACCACAGCCTTAAACTCTAAGATCCTACACTCCCTTGTGCAAAGGTTTCCTAACGGGGGTTCAGGTTTCTGTCACTCCGGCAACCCCGCGATTAGTAGCCAAATACACAATGCATTCTCCTAGGCCCTTAAAGGTGAAGTATCATGTAGTCGACATTCACATGACACCGCTAGAAGAATAACACCACAACTTAATTATCAAACCATTGAATCCCTCTCAACACAGTTCCACTACTAACAACATGACTTCTCCCATGTCCTCAAGAACTAAACGAACTACTCACGAGACATCATATGGATCAAGATCAGAGATGGAATAATGATAAGTAACAATCTGAACATAACAATAATTCAATGGTTCCACTCAATAGTATCAACTACAACAAGTAATCAACACCAGGAAAGTTTCCCCTAAGAATTATGCAAGATTCAACCCAATTGTTACATCGGTATGGAGTGGTGATGATGGTGCTGTGGAGATGATGATGGAGATGATGATGATCCCGATGAAGTCCAGCTCAATGATGGTGTTGATGGCGACGATCTCCCCTCTCTAGGAAGGAATTTCCCCGGCAGATTTCTGCCTGCCGGAGAGCTCTTTCTCTCTCTGTAGTTTCCGCCCCGTAGAGGCGACGGAACCTTTCTGTGGTCGCTCCCCAAGTCTTAGGGTTTCGGAAGGATTATATACTCCGAAGAGCAGATCCAGAGGTGGGCCAGGGTGGCCACACCACCTGGTGGCACGGCCTAGGGTGGCCCACACCAGGGGGTGGTGTGGCCCCCCTTTGGCCCATCTCCGCTCCTCCTTCTGCTTCCTTTGTCTTCTGGAAAAATAGGATTTTCCGTATATTTTCTAGGATTTTCCGATCTTCGCCAATTTTGCCTCCAAACAGTGCCTTTTCCATCAGAATCCTGTCTTTAGTGGTCCATCCTCCGAAAGTCATCAACCATGCAAAAATAGATGAAATAACATAAGTATCATCTCTTAATATGAAATATATCAATGAATAAAAGTAGATTATGATATAGAATAGTGATGCAAAATGGACGTATCGGGGTGTATTAGCGATATAGGAGTTTCCAATCTTCCAAGGTTGACACATTCCCTTATAACATAACCATTTATGCTTTAAGATATGCCATCCTTCATGGATTTGGTATCATGTCTACAGTTCTCAATTAGACACTATAGACAAACTTATCTCAACATTCCGTGATTCCCTTCTCGGATCATATATTATGTTCAGTTGTCATCATGGTTTTTTCAAGATAGAACCTATGTCTCAACATAGTGGATGACGATCATCCTTTTATTTCTTTCATCCATTTGATGTTTAACTTATTGCAATTCCTGATTTGTGTGACCAAGGACCAGTCCTTAATCAATTTCTATTCTGAAACTCTTTTCAGAATCTCTCTTAGGAATACTATATAATATCGTAATATATTTACTTTCAACTTCTAATCTCTATAAATCATTATTTATCGGTACTTGCGCTTTTATTCTTACTGTGTCATATACACACTTAAGAATCATTCTTTAAGATTCCACTCAAAATATGTTCCCAACATACTTGAGTATGAGTCATCCATTGCTCCCACTCAAAATATGTTCCTATATTCGAGTCTAAGACTTATATTACTCCTACTCAAAAATATGTTATTCACATATTGTTTCAGGAAGACTTTCACAGCTCCCACTCAATTTCATGAAAATTGCATATCCACTCACTATTTTTAACAACTTCAAAAATCTTTGATCAATCATCAAACCGAGAGATTTATTATGAGACACTAGTATCTTACTACTATTAAATCCACTAGACTTTCAGCACATTTGAATCAAATTATTTTGTATTTGTCCAATACATTATTCATGAAAAATCGTGCCTTTGTCATCCACCTTTCCTTCATGACTTTGCAGTCATTTGGAAAATTCAAGTAACCCATTACTTGTTAAGATTCATCAATGAATTGCTTTCTAATCTTAAGTGAATTTTGCCTCTAGGATTTCTCATAATTTTAGTTCACCGTTATTTCCTTCGTAGTTCATATGTATGTAATATTTCGGTAACATGAAAAATGATTCACAAATGTCTCCATACGAGATATGGGGTACATTTTGAATCCTACTCCATGTAGTGAAAACAGTAGTGGGGAAAACACAATGATCATTATCATTGATTCTTTCCTTTATGAAGAGAATCGTTTGGGAATGCTTTCCGTTGCGCTTCTCAACACTCTGATGCAGGGTTTTGAATCCTCATCATGTTTTTCACTATCTTCCATAAGCTTCATAGTCGAGAATATAAACTTTCTCGAGAATGCTCCAAAACTTTAAGCAATACTAATTTTGCCTTTATTTTGTTTCTAGCCATGGCTATCATATTCAAAGTTCTCAATGAATACTCTACAAGGACTTATTCGCTATTTTTTGGTGATATCGAATAACTCCAAACCTTTCACGGCGATCCATACAAGATATGGCGATGTTCTCACGAATTCAGATGGTTCACTATATATTCTAATTGAGTGCTAACTATTTCTAACTAATGGTCTTTACATCTACACTACAACGAGTTATTTGGTGCCATCTGTTCACCCACTTGATCTCTAATATCACATTGTGATGCTTTGCATTTTAACGTTTCAAACGCATTGCATTTCACAACTCCTTATGCCAATCTTATAATGTCGAATTACATTACTATTGATCAAATCGTAGCAATTGGATTTTCTTTTATCTTTAATACCCTTGGATGATTAAATACTTTCATCATATCAAATAGTTTCATACTCATGTTTCCTTTGGTAAACCTCTTTACCAAATTCAAACAATCATATAATGATAATCACCATTTTGTCGAAACACAATACATCGAATCATCGAATATGTATTCTCTTTCAACAATTCATCAAACACTTCCTATTCATGTAATGCACGGTGTTTAAGTTATCTTGCCGAACTTGGGAATGATTCATATGTGGCAACAAATCAAATGACTTTCACATATTATAAACATAACTATGAATTTAAACAATGGTTTCATTCAAAATGAATATATCATTAAGTTGGGTATTTTCAAGGCATTTTCAATATTTTACAAATGTTCATGCATTATCAGTTAGTTTCAAACAAGGATACTTCACACATAATCGAACAAGATATGAATACGAATAGAAATCATTCATAAAAGTAGAACAACTGTTTGTTACAAACTCATATGAATAATCGTCTCACGAAGTGTGAGACACACTAAAAAAGTTCATAATCCATCGATTACAATAATCATCCTAAAACCGATAAACTAAGTGATAAATGTCGAGGGAGAGTGTCGTTGGCCATCATCATCATGCTTGCCATCAACACGTAAGTCACCTCCTCTCTAGCAAGCAGCTCTCATGCAGATGGCCCTGTTTTCACCAAAACAGAATAAGTATCAAATACTTTAACACTGCAATATGTGTTCGCAAGATTATAACATTTATAAAACTGTATATCAAATATATACCTTTGTCATTAATGACCTCTCCGACAACGGGTTGAACCTTCACATTCCTGAAATGTGATATGAACTTGTGGAAATCCTGTGTTTCCTCATCGCCTCTCATAATGCAATTCCTAGCATGTGCTTGGTAGCTTGGTGGCAGCGACCGCAGCAACATGCCTATTGCAAGAGAGCTTGCGAATAGTTGTCCAGGAAGTATGCAAGCCTCATGTACGCATCATGTATGTGTTGGAGATATGCCCAAGAGGCAATAATAAAGTGATTATTATTATATCTTTGAGTTTATGATAAATATTTACATCCCATGCTATAATTGTATTAATAGGAAACACTAATACTTATGTGTTTTGTAAACATAAAAGAGTCCCTAGTAAGCCTCTTGTTGAACTAGCTTGTTGATTAATAGATGATGATGGTTTCCTGATCATGGACATTGGATGTTATTAATAACAAGAACATATCATTAGGAGAATGATGAGATGGACATACATCCATAGTAAGCATAGCATAAGATCAAGTCATTAAGTTCGTTTTGCTACAAGCTTTCAAATACATAGTAACCTAATCCTTCGACCATGAGATCGTGTTAATCACCATCACCGGATGAGTGCTTTGATGACATCAAACGCCGCTTCGTAACTAGGTGGTTATAAAGGTGGCATTAGGTATTCTGAAAGTATGTGTTGAAGCGCATGGATCAAGAATGGGATTTGTCCATCCAAGTGACGGATAGATATGCTCTGGGCCCTCTCGGTGGAATGTCATCCAATTAGCTTGCAAGCATGTGTCTAGGTCACAAGGGATGTCTATTCACAGTACGAGTAAAGAGTACTTATCGGTAACAAGGTAGAACTAGGTATGGAGATACCGATGATCAAACCTTGGATAGGTAGAGTATCGTGTGACAAAGGGAATCAGTATCGTATGTTAATGGTTCTTTCGATAACGAAGTCATCATAGAATATGTGGGAGCCATTATGGATCTCCAGGTCCCTCTATTGGTTATTAACTAGAGAGGTGTCTTGATCATGTCTGCATAGTTCGCGAACCATAGGGTGACACACTTAAGGTTCGATGTTGTTTAAGTAGATATGAAATATGAGTTGGAGAACGAATGTTGTTCGGAGCCTCGGATTGGATCCAGGACATCACGAGGAGATCCAGAATAGTCCGAAGAATAAGATTCATATAATGGAAGTCATTTTCTGGGGTTCGGAAAAGTTCCAGAGTTTTATTTGGAGCTTCTAGAAGGTTTCGGAATGTTCCGGAAGGTTCCAAAGGACATAAACTTGAATACCAAGATTATAGGGGATAAGTCTTGGGGGGAGGAAGGAAACTTCCCTCCCCCCATGCGCCGGCCCTAGGGAAGTGGGGCCAAGGGGGGAACCCTAGGCGGCACCCCCCTCTATATAAGGAGGGAGGGGTGGGCCCCTCCTCCTTGCCCCTTCCACCCTAAACCCTAGCCGCCACTCTCCTCCTCCTTCCTCTTGCTCCGGCTTAGGCGAAGCTTTGGTGACCCAGCATACCGCTGCATGTGTAGTACACTATAGTCGTTGACATGACATCCATAGAACACTGTTCTGTAAATATCACATCCCTTAGAGTGGTACAACAGAAACATTACGGGTCCATATTACAAACATACACACTTCAATATTATTACAAACCAGAAGTTCCAACTTCAAGTGTTACCAAATTACAAACCAACTTAAGTAGTTTCAGCGAAAGATATAAAGTTCAAACTCATATACCAAATTGAGCTCAACAACTTATTTTATAAAGTCTATGCTGCTCGGTTCAATTGGTTTTCTAATAATTAAGGCAACTACTTGGACTCGTTGCCCTCCACTCCATAGCGTATTTCGTAGTCCACCCCTTCAACTCCCCTGGACAGATCTGGCTCCTCGTAGTAGACATCTTCTTGACCCTCAGCCTCGTACATCGAAGGGTCTTCTGGATTCTCAGAGTCTAAGCAGGGGTTCAAAGGAAAGAGTGAGTAACAACGTTACCCAGCAAGTTCATTATATGCAAGGTGGGAAGTTTGATGCTCTATCTACCACCTCGGACGATACGTCCTTGGTACTATGCATTTTTTTATAAACATTACTTCAAAGATTGATTTTATTATCAAAAACTATGCCCATCAGCCTTCACAGGTTGACCAGAACTTCATGGAGTTCCTTTTTCTGCCGCGTTCGTAGTTCCTTCCTGGAACAGGGGGCAACAAGTTACAGTTCTTCCACTCTGCAGAGGTGCTTTGCTTTAACCATGAGAGATCAACTCCTTGTTGCACAACCGGGCGTACTTTCCCGTCCACAATTCCGTGATGTGGGGCCCAGTAGGTGATCCAAGCCAATCACTGCCCTCTCCACGACCCCATATGTCTGCACGATCCTCCGGGGCTGACTACACCTCCGATAAGCCCCCTTTCAGGCAAGCTACAATCCTGGTGAGTTCCTGAAGACTCTATGAGCTGGTGATGCCCCTGGCAAGCTCCATAAAGGTCCGACTATATCTCCGGCAGCCACTCATAGATAATCTAGATACCAAAATCATGGAGCCTAAGTGTGCCCACCCATATGTTGGATCCACACAAGGAATCACAGCATCACGATAAGGTCATCTTGCCTCCATATGAAAGGAAGAAGATACATCTGACTTCTCCATCCCATTCCAAATCTCATGGTTAACGCGTAATATACGACGCTAGAATCACAGATGTCATGGGTTGTTAAGCCTACGGTGACTTATGCAATTGGAACCCTAAGTTCCATTGCCAATCTTTATCATCACTTAGGATGATAACTACCTCTTATTTATTATAGAATATAATATTTTATTTCTCCAGATCATAGATGATAACACACAATTTGCAATATCTTTGATAAAGACTCTTCAAAGTACATGAGCAAGTTATGAACTTGCCTTGTGACTGCAAGGTAGTGAAGTCGGATGCTTCCATTTGACCTTGAGCTCCGGTTTCTACAAAGAACCATTATTGCTCGGTAAGGACAATATTTAAAGAAGCAATATGAAATGCATAGTAATGTCATGCAATGGTTTATCATTTGTTTATTTGCATGTTTTACTCTTATAGTAAAAATTTACTATATATTTTTTTAAATAAAAGAAAAGTATTATATAAAGTGTTTGAACTTTGTTATAAACATTATATTTAGTATTTTTATAAAGACCAAAATTATTTAAAGAGTTTAAAACTGAATTTATTTAATTTTTAACTCTTTTAATATTTAACTAAAATTCCTTTAAGGAAATAAGACTTTATTTTTATTATAGTTAATTTACCTTTCAAAAATACAAACTAGTATTTTTCTATAATAGTATTTTCTTTTGAAAATGTAAATATGAATTTTATTCAATTTTTAAGTGTGTGTATAATTTTATAAAATTCCAAAAGGAATATTTATCCTAGGAATAATAATTTTAATTTTAATTACCTAAAATTCCATTTGTTATTTTTCTTAAGTAGAGGACATTGTTTTGGTTCCATTAATATTTTATTTATATTTTTAGGATTTTTATTTTATTTCTTAGAGCCATTTGAATCCTAGGGTATTTTGGTCATTTAACAATTTAATTATATTTCTTTTTGTTTAAAACTGGACCTGGCCCATTGGGCTGGCCTAGCCCTAACGCGGACCATCTGGGCTGGTCAACCCTTACCCGTGAAGGTTACTGGACCATACCATCCCAGTACGCACTCCACCCATCTCTCTCCCCCCTCGTGTTCTTCCTCGATCTGTTACGGCGCGATGTCGCCGACGCCGTTGCCACTCGATTGCTGCCGCCCTGGACCTCCCCGGCCACCGTCGTGGTGTATGGCGAGGTTATGGACCCTACTCCTTTGCCTGGTCCACTTTGATTTGGCTCTAGGGACCTCCTTCGGCGAGGCTGGCTCCATTCCGAACCCTAGGGTTTGGGGTGCCGCTAGGGATGCCTTCGCTGCCACTCCAGTGGTGCTGTGAGGTGATCCTGTGTGGCTGTGGTGGTACTATGCGTCCTCAAATGATGATGTGTCCGCCGCCTCGGCTCGGTGCGGGTTGTAGCGCCCTTCGGGTGTTCCTCGTGCCGCCGTGCGCTCGTCGGCCCCTCTGCTTCCTCTTCTAATCTATAGCGAGGACCTTGAGTAAATTCTTCTGCTTCCTCTCTGTGCTCTCTCTATACTTCCCTTGCTGGTCACTGAGTGCTCCCAGAGAGAATTCCCCATTAGGGTTTCACTCCTCTATGTTGATAATGGAGGATACTGAGCTATTTAGGGATGGTTCTGGTGTTGATTCTATGTTGAACCATAGACTTCTGATGGCTTGGGAATTACTGATAGTTCTATAAGATAAATTGTTATCTTAGCCTTGTTACTGACAATACACAATTGGGACTGCTGTGACTTTAAACTAGCCTATTATCTGATTAGTAATGATGGTTAACTAGTTTCAGTACTGAAACTTGTATTTGACTACATGGAATTATCATTGAGGTCTCTGGTGATAGTTTTTATATGCAAAAGAATGATTCCTAATTAGTATATTGGGAAGATGATTAACTATTCCCTTTTAATTGCCCTGGACTATGTGATATTTGGTAGGATTGCCTTAGTTAGAACAAATCCTAGTGACACCTTCCTAGGAATGGTACACAGGGTTTGCTCTAGTACTGGCTTTGGTCTACAAATGCTCCAGAATGGCTTGATGCTTAATTGCTTTGAAAACTCCTGATGTATATGTTGGCTTATGATATCCAATAACTGTTTCATGCCTATGATGTTGGTCTGAGGCATAGGACTACTTTCCTAACTTGCTGTCTCTCATAGATGATTTCTCGTATTGATACCAGCTAGCCATCTTGGATTCCTTTTGATAATATGATGGGTGAGTTTATATGGATCCATTAGATCTATGGATTCTGGGGTGCTACTCTTATAAGAGATGTGCCCAGAATTCATACCCTGGGCTATTTTAATCTGGAATATAGCTTTTATCCAGGATCAGTGATGTTGAGATCCTGGTTCAGTTGGTATGGTTTACTAATAGCTTTGTGAAGGAAATATGCCCTGAGAGGCAATAATAAAGTTGTTATTATGTATTCCTTGTATATGATAGATGTTTATTTTGCATGCTATAATTGAATTGATAGGAAATGTCAATACATGTGTGTTTAATAAACAAATAAAATGTTCCTAGTTATGCCTCTCTTATAGACTAGCTCGTTGATTAACAAGATGATCAGAGTTTCCTGATCATGGACATTGGATGTTGTTAATAATGAGGTCACAAAATTTGTGAAATGATGTGATGAACATTCAGCCGAAGTATAGCATTACGATCAAAGTCATTATGTTTATATTGCTATAACATCATATGAAGTAATCTTTATCCTTAGACCATGAGATCATGTTAATTGCTGACATCAGAAGAGTAACTTGATAACATCAAACGTCACACAGTAAAAGGGTGACTATAAAGGTGGGTTCAGATACTCCGGAGATGTCATGTTGAGGCTCATGGATCAAGAGTGGAATTTGTCAATCTTGATGACGGATAGATATACTCTAGGCCCTCTCGGTGGTATCACATTAAGATAGCTTGCAAGCAAGTGATATGATCACTAGAATGTTATATCACGGGAACGCGAAAAGAGTGCATGTCGGTAACGAGATCAAACTAGGTATTTGGATACCGGTGATCGAATCCGGGACATGTAGTATATCATGAGACAAAGGGATTAAATTACTAGCGTTATAGGTTCTCACGATCACAGAAGTCATCGTTGAATGTGCAGGAGTCAGTATGGATCTCCAGGTCCCGCTTCTGATTATTGATTTGAGAGGAGTCTCAATCATGTCATTATTCGCGAACCGTAGGGTGACACACTTAAGGGTAGCCAAACACCATTTTGGAGCACATATGTTTCAAACGAAAGAATTGCAAAGCGCTGGAATTATTTCGATGGAAACCGGAATTGTTTCGGGTGAAATTGTAGAAACTGGTTCTGCATGTGATATTGAAATGTTACAAGGGGTTTTATGTGAATGTTTGTTAATTAAAGTAATTAACAAAATTCTAAATAAAATAAATAAAAGAGTTTTATTAAATGAGAGTTGCATTAAATTTGGTGGAAATTTAATGCATGTGAGTGGAACTTTGGGTGGACGCTAAATTGATGTGAGTGGAGCTTCCACCACATGAATGGAAGAGGTGGGGGCACCCCCCATGGGCACCGGCCATGGTAGGGGAGGATCCCCCCTCTCCTATAAAAGTCCCCCCTCTCCTCCCTCATGAAGCACACCTCCTCATGAAGGATCTCTCTCCCCTCTAGATATATTCCCCCATGGTCTCGGATTAGCGAGATACATGTTCCTGGTGGCATTGCATCTGGAAGGAGTTTCTACTTCCGCTAATTCGCTAGAGCGAGGAGGTGGAGGTTGTTCGGTGGCCTGAACGTGTGTGCGAGGATGGATGCGCTGCTGATTTGCGACACTAGGACTTCCACATGATCTTAAGATCGGCAAGCGTACGACTACATCATCCACGAGTTCCAACTCGTTAACAAAACTTTGTTGTCTTCAAGGGTAAGTTCTCTATGGATGTATATCCACCCGTTGCTTGTATCTAGTAGATAGATCTTGGCGTATAGTTCTCATCGTAGGAATTTTTTTATTTTCTATGCTCCGAACCCAACACTTTGGTATTCACAATATCTCTATGATGGCTTCACCCCATTTGGGTGATTTCTGAGAGTTTAAGTATAGAATAACACATGAATGCTTATCCTAATAAGATAGTTAGATCATGTGAGGGTTTTATACTACTCACCACAACAGTTGAGGAATTGTGTTGTTGCTGATTGATCTGGTTGCTTGCTTTTGCTAGCCTGCTACTTCTGGATCCTAGAAGCTTATCCTTGATCTCTCTGTCCACCTGCTCCACCCCCTCCTTATGTCACCATCTGGTGAGTGTTTGGATGATCAAGGGTTTATTTTGGCTGGTAAGTTGCTTGCTTCTGGCCGGATTGAGATGTTCCTGGCTTGGTGTTTGAGAAGGAGAGCCGTGTGGTCTGTGGATGAGCTTCGGCTGAGTGCTTTGTTTGAGTGCTAGTAGTGTTGCTGCTGTGTTGTCAGCACACTGCATGCATTATGTGACTAAGCTGTGTGCCTGTGTGGCCTGGTTGTGTGGATCAGGTCAAGTGATAATATCTCCACCTGTTACTCTTTACTGTTTACTGCTTGGTGAAACTTGCCCCTGTGAACTCGATGATGTAATTTCAACAATGCACCTCATTGTTCACCACTGAGAGTAATACTACTAATTAACCCTTGTTTTCCTTTTTAGTTGTTTTCATCTTATTTGCAGGAACACGATCTGGAGGTACAAGATTTAGTCTAGGAATATCTAAGTAGAATATGTCTAAAATGTAATCTTCTTTTCTTTATTCTTTTTGTAAAGAAGCTTGTAACGATTTATTATAAAGGAATAAAGTTGTATTTCCATTCTCTCTAATCTTTTACATGTGATGTATTTATTACAATTTGTAATGTTGTTATGTAATCAGGAAATAAGAATTCATTTCTTATCTCATTTTGATTTCTCAGATCTTTATTGTTGTTTACTATATCTGTAATTTAATCAAATACTGTTAATATAGTATTTTGGAAAACAATTTAATATTCCCATCTTCCAAATCTTAAATATTTTCAAATTGATTTAAATTTCAAATTTGAATTCATAATAACTTCCCCAAAACCTAATAGTTCCTAAAGGTCATGTCAGAATTCATAACAATCACTAACAAGAGCTATTCCTACCTCCAGTTAGCGAAAGAAACTCTAATCCCTTTAGGTTTTTGTTTAGCAAAAAATTTACCTGATTTTACAGATGCATGCATGCACAAACTTAGATTCCTATTTCTACCCTTCATTGGATCCTAATGCTAGGACGTTACAGCACCCCTCTCTATATAAGGAGGGAGGGCTGGGCGCCTCCCCTTGCCCTGCCACCCCAAACCCTAGCTGCCACTCTCCTCCTCCTTCCTCCTGCTCCGGCTTAGGCGAAGCCCTACAAGATTTCTCCACCACCACCACCATGCCATCGTGATGCTGGGATTTTGAGGGGATCTACTACCTTTGTTGCCTGCTGGAACGAGGAGAGGAAGGTCTACATCGACTCCGTACGTGTGACCGAGTGCAGAAGCGCTGCTGGAACGCGGCGTGGATTGTCTACGTGATCTTGACATCTGCAAGTGATCGACTACATCAACCACGAGATCTGATCTTGCTAAAGGCTTTGGATCTACAAGGGTTACTTCTCATCTATCTCGTTGCACCTATCTCATAGATTAGATCTTGGATTTTCTGTAGATTGGATCTTGGTTTTGTTCGTTCTTGCGGTATTTTTTTTATTTTCCTTGCTACAAACCCTACAGTATGCGCACCAAGTGATCGTCAAGCGAAGAGTTCTCCTCCATCTTTATGGAGAGGAAATATCCCATCAGCTCATGCTCCCGTATGCGCACTTGTTCCACAAAATATGATCTAAGATGTGCCATAACCGTTCGAGGGTTAATGCTACCCACAATCGGCCATAGCTCATCAACCATTATGAAGCACATCATCACTGATATGAAGATGGACATCACACGACGGCATCAGCCGTAATCCCGCCGCTCTAGGGTCTCATCAAAATAGGGCTGATCCAAATCCATATCATAGAGTATATAGTCAACCACGTCTTTCTCTCCAAGGAGAACATGGAGACATGCAACCAAAAGTTTGATCCATCTAGTTTGAGATTTTCTCCTTCTAACCTGTAGCACCCCGCTAAAACCACTACTAGAAAATCGCTATGTTTTTGTGTTGCGCATCATCATGACCGCATGCTCATGTCATCATGCCACATTGCATTTGAGCATCGTCATGTCATCATTCATCTTTTTGGCTAAAACTATTTTCTAAAAGCCTATTTTGTTTGTCTAAATATCCCCCATCTCGATTTCAAACCAAAACCGGGGCCTCTTCCGGATATTTTGTTTTGTCTAAAAATAATTTAGAAAAAGTTGTTTAAATAAAACAAGTCAAAATATAAATAAAAACTATTTTCCCGGGGGAGGCCGCCATCGGCCAGGCCCAAGTGGCCCAACCGGGGGCCACCTACTACCCAGTCTAGCTAACCCCAAACCCTAACCCTAATCGGCATACACCCGACCCACCTACCCAGCCGCCCTAGCTAACCACCTGCGCGCCGCAGCGGTAGCGACACGCTCGCGCACCCAGACCCGACCCCAGCCTCATGCACCTGCAGCACGCAATGCTCCAGCGCCGCACACCGACACGCTCGCAGTGCAGCGATGCAAATCGCCCCACTCCTGCACCCTATCCACACTAGCATAGCAACACACCGCATGCCCACCCCGATCGACCGTTCGGGCCCACCCACGACCCAACACACGCGCCTCCTCTCTCTATCTCCCCATCCCATCCCTCGTGTCATCTCCCTCGCCCTCATCCCGCAATCCCCGCCGCCAGCTTCTCCTCCATCCCCAAGCCTCGCCACCGTGTTCCTCTCCTGTCGCATCGGCCGCCCGCGAGCGACCCCGGAGCCAGCCGCTGCTTCTGGCCGCTTCCCCCACCTCGGCCTCCTCGCCACCGTCGTCGAGCGCCCCTGCTCGCGTCGTGGCAGCCCCACTCTCCTATGACGGTGCCCTCCTTCCTCCGTTCTGGCCGCCGCCGGTCCCAACAGACGTCGCCTAGAGCCTCTATCGCGTGTGGCTGTGTCCACCGGCGACCTCGCCGACCATGCCCGTCTCCGCAACCCTGCCTACGGCTCCTCACCTCGCTCCTCCCGTGAGCCGCCACCGCCCTAAGCTCCGGCCATGCTCCTCTCGCGTGGGTTCTCGCAGCACCGCAGGTCGCGCCCTCCTTGACCGGTCATGCCGTTGTGCTCCTACTCCGTGGCTAGAGCCCGCGTAGGCCGCGTCGTCGCCACCTCGTCGCGCTGCCCAAGCTTGCCGGCCCTCTCGCTGACCCTCGACCTCAACCGCCGAGGCCACCTTCCACCATCCCTGTAGTGTTGGCTGCTCTGCCCGTCGCTAGACGCGTGTATGTTCTATGCTTGTTTGGATCTGTGGGATTCTAAACATCATTTTGTCCGTTGATCCGTGAAAGTTTCGGGCAGGTGTGCAAGCGCCCTCGCAGCTACCTTCCAAAACCACCTCGACAAGATATCCAACAAAGCCATGTACCCGTGAGGTGACAAGATGCGTCAAGACCGGACAAGTCATCTCGACCACCGATGCTGTTCTCCCGGACCCCGAACACCTTGGGTCGCTAAGATCTTCCTCATGGAACCGAAGACCCCGATCCCTAGGCCAATATCGAACCCAAACCTCTCTGAGCCCCCAAGATCTTCGACCCTAAATATGTGATTCCCTTTCCGGGACCCCTATTTTTTATAATATATGACATATACTTGTTGCATTTAATTTGGTCATGTTGCATACATGCTTGGTGGTTTGGGGGCATTATGCCGAGTCATCTAATAATTAAATATGGAGTGTTTATGCGGATACCTTTGTCTTATTCCGGACTCCATTTATATTTGTGTGACGAATCAATGCTATGTTTTGGCTTGTTAAGACAACATTTAAAATGCGGGATATCTAAATAACTTGAACCTTCTAATTAATTATCAGGACCCTGGTTCCGTTTAATATTGCCTAATTGCATCATATCTTTGCCATGTCATGCATCATACATGCATCATGCCCGATCTTCTGCCATAGTATTAAATAGTGCATCCGGTGTTTCTTTTAGTGTTTGCTTCTTCACGAATTAGACCGTTGAGTGGATGCGAGTATCGACAAGTTCTTCGGATAATCTATCTTCGGTAGCTTTTCCAGGCGAGCAATCTCCCCCTTTCTACCTATTTTGCATTTATAGTCTTTACTTCCTCCTGTTGATCTATTGCTATCCGTGTTGCGATGCTTTAGTTTCCGTTCACCCTTTATATTCCTTGCAGCCTCTATATTGCCTTGAACACATCCTATTGCCTGTTGTTTGATAGATAGTCAGCCTTGTGAGTCGTAGTTGCTTGCTCAGGTGCTGCTTCACATTGTTGTCGCTCCACCGTTGTTGGAAAGTTGGCACATGTTTAATGGTGGAGATGATCATGACTTTAAATACAACTTGATTAAAATGCTGGGAATAGTTATAACTAATGCAGAGGCATCAGTGGGCAATAGCAAATATTTGGTTTTTAACTGCTAACTTGTGTCCCGTAGGCCCCGAGTACTTGATACATGTTCCTTGACTATCGCACTATCCGCACGTGGGACCATGAATCCCCTTAGCCAGAGCTTGATTCATTCCTTATTTCTTGGGGCCACAAACTAGTTTGGGGATTTATTACTATCATGTACTTATGCCATGCTTTACTGCTTTATTTACGATTGTGCGTGGAGCATCTGTACTATTTTGGAACGTGGAAAGTTTTCGCGGTATCGACAAGCCCAGTCACATTTTAGGGTTCCCAGTCGCTTACAACCATTGTCACAAACCCTGGGTCCGTCTCGGAGACGGCCAACTTCGTTGCGGGTAGCTTAGTGGGGTGCCCCCCTGAAATGATTTTTGAATCCTGTGAATGCTTTGTCATGAGGCCTCGTTGCGTTTTATTTGGTTCTTCCCGAGGTTGATCGTGTGTGTGTTGCTATTTGTGCACCCCTGCAGGGTAAAACTTTCTGAAAGCCATGTCCGCGGTTATGGACGACTTGGAGCATAGTATCTCGATCATAGACAACTATAACTAAAGTAGTGCTATAAATTTGACTTTGACATGTCTAGTAATTAGATTCACTACAACGGAATGAGTAAATAAAAGTGCTAACAACTGCTGGTTTTGGGAGGTCTCATGCTATTTGTATCTGACTAGTAAGTATTGCATCTACAACGGAATGGTTAACTAAAACTGCCCACTGCTTATGATATTAGGATGACTCATGATATCTATATCTGACTAGTAAGTGCTGCAACTATAATGGAATGAATTAAACTGCCAACTGTGTGAGTTTCTCGGTTTGACTTCCTCGTTTGGTCGCGAGGGGGAATACTAGGATGGGTATGATTGGTGTTAGTATTAGGTTGGTCCCGAATAGGTCTTTCTTATCCCTCTCTAATAGCTGACAGTGGTTTCGAGTCCCTATAGGTTGTTTAGTGCATGCTTCGCTGCTGCTTCAGTCCACCATACCTATGTAGGCGAGAGCCGCCGAATTCTAGCCTCGCCGTGTACTGGCCTCAGTACTGACCGCTCCCTTTTTTCCTTTGCCCTTTGTCGGCACCCCTTTTGTTTTAACATGTATAAGTTCGACGTCGTTAGCAGGGTTACCCTTCCGGCTTGGCCTGGGCAGGGTTATGGACGCCATTGGTTATTCTTCAGGGCTCTTAGCCCCATTTGCATCTTATCCGTACTCGGATGTTTTATCATTTTCAAGGTGATTTGGATCTTTGTATTGTATATCTGTATTCTTGACTCGTTGATTCATTGTTGTATATATATGTTTCTGCGGGTTCCATCGTGAACTATTGTGTAATGATATTACTTCGTTTTCCACCCGCACGCAAGTGCCTGATGGGCATCTTTGAATGGTTTCTATGCGGGTTTGGCGGAAATCGCTAAAACTTGCATAGGGCCGATTCGAGGGTGTTACATAACCAATCATCAATAGGAAGGTAACATCGAGGAGAACCATTTTCTACATTTATAATTGCAAAAGGAATTTAGACTAAGTTCATAATTAAATGAGTTAAATATAATAACTCCACTAAAAACACATATCCCCAGAAGGGTTCTAGTGATTACACGATCCCGATTCACTACACTGCCCCCCCGATCGTCACGGCCATCGACATAGTTGCAAAGGTGGACGCCTAAACATCAATCACATCATTCATGTGACTCGTGCTCGATATTTCGACCATCCGTGTTCTGAGGCCATGTCTACACATGCTAGGCTCGCCAACTCAACCTTAGTGTATTCGCTGTGCAACATGGCTTACACCCACTGTATGCGAACGTAGATATGTTTGACACCCGATCATCACGAGCTGCCTCATACCGAAGAACTTTCTTGGTGGTGCACACTAAGGGAGAACACTTTCATTGGTATTTTATTAGGGATCATCTTATTAGGCTACCGTCGAGTATCTAATACTAGAACACAATAAGATATACAAACAATAAACATTGAATGTAAGAGTGACGCAATATGGTCCTTCTCGCTGTGGTCTCCATTCTGCGCCTCCGGATTCCGGCGCTGTATGCACTAGGGTACCGGTGCCTTCCGGCGTGGTAGTCCATCACCTCCGTGACCGTTCACTACTACTTAGCAACATAAAGTAAGTACTTTACCTTTGCCACAACCATATCACATCACAACGCCCCTGCAAAACAAAGTTAGACGCCTCTACTTTATCTTTGCATGTTTTACGTGGCTAAATGGGCTTTCGCACAAGAACCGTTCTTACCTACGGACTTTCACCACAACGCTAATCGAGTAGTTGTCTATACTACACCCCTTTTGGGGCCCTTCGTTGCAAATGGCATACCAACTAATGCTAGAGAGACAGACACCCCCAAATCCACTTTATACAGTACAAGCCGTATGTCAAGCGTGGACCACTCTCGCGAATGAACGCGTAAAGTCGGTTGGGGGCCACTTCATCAAGCATTACTATGGTATACACAAGTACACATGGGAGGGTAACAACCAAAAGATCAATGCCCACATGCTACATCTCGTGTGTTCTACCCATACTAGCAATGCTACACATAGATCTAGCTCTGATACCAATGTATGGGTTCGCGTATGAAAACAATAAATTTTACCCTACGCCCCTGAATCCATGTTGCCAGGACCTATCTATTAGTAATGCAGTAATGGGATGGGCTTTTCGAGAACTTACCCTTGAATATCGAAAAGCTTTTTCAACGCTCGGGAGAGCGTGGTTGATGTAGACGAGCCGAAGCCGACCTCAAGGTCGTGATGAAGTCCTGATAGCTTCTGCAGCTCCAAGTGCCCCAAATGTTGCACCTCGCAGGGAGTTACACATCCAGTGCCTGACGATGACTCCCGCTTTCCCGATCCAACACCAATTGTGGAAGTAGAGCTCCTAGATCAGAATCCCGCAGCGCGACGGCGCTCCGCGGTGAAGAAGTCTCCTGTTCGCGCGATCCGGACTTGGGACCACGGTCACGAGAGAGA
The DNA here is from genome assembly GCA_910589775.1 of Avena eriantha. Lineage (NCBI taxonomy): Eukaryota > Viridiplantae > Streptophyta > Magnoliopsida > Poales > Poaceae > Avena > Avena eriantha. Next base: position 434,713,255 of record OU342740.1, on the reverse strand, counting down.
GAGAGAATCAACTAGAGGTCTCCCCAAAAGAGAGGAAACCTTTTTTTAATTATTGTTGTTGTATTTATTTTGCCAAATACCTCTCTTTATATAGGGGACCCCCCGCCCATAGCTAACTAGCTTAGTCATGTGGGACTAAACAAGGGAGAGGGGAGAGGGGGGCGGGGCTGGCCGCCGCCGGCTAGGGCCCAAGTGGCCCCACGCGGGTCGCCTTGGCCCATGCGGCCACCCCTCTCCCCTTCCTCCCTTCGGTCTTTCCCTCATGGGCCCTTTTCCCTCCAGATTTGGCCCAATTAGGCATTTGACCCCTTTTAATTCCTTTTCTTTTATTGAATAAATATAATTGAATGATTAAATCAATATTCAACATTCACTTACATATTATTCAATTTTCGTTGATGTGGAACTCATTCCCTCTCATTCTGGACATCCTCCGGACTTACCGAAACCCTTCTAGTTTTCTCTCTTCTCTTTTTTTCGATGATTCTACCGATCCTAAAACACTCTCTAAGCATCATCAAGCCCTTAAGCATGATACCCCACGGTTCGGGAACACTCCAGACATGGTCGGGACCCCCCACCACTGATCAACAGAGGGACCTGGATGGCCATGTGACCCCTAAGCATTCCACAAAATCTTTCGTCGTTTGAACCATGAACGTCGTGTCTTATTCCTTTTGTTTCTCGATACTTGCATTGTCCGAGATCTGATCAATGACATCACCATGTCGTGTTCAATCTCATTACCGACAAATGCTACTTGACTCGTTCCGACAAGTGATATCCCCGTGATCAAACCACATGTTGTGTAGCTATTGGATATAACTTATCCGAGTGAGCCCTCGAGTATCTTTCTATCACGCTGATGGACAAATCCCGCTCTTGATGCATATTTCCTCAAATGTTCCTCCGAATACCTGAACACACCTTTATGATCACCGCTTAATCGAGTGACGTTTGATGCTATCAAAGCACCCTCGGGTGACAGTGATTGATATGGCCCCACGGTCTAAGAAATAGTACACTAGGTCTATTCTAATCATCATAACTTGAATTTCGTGACATGATCGGGTCATGATGCTTAGGTTGGGTATAGTTTATCATCTCATTCTCATAATGAGGTGACTCCATTTCCAACTAGCATAAATGCCACATGATCAGAAAACCTTGATCATCCGTTGACCAATGAACCAGTGACTAGAGCTTCATTGGGAACGTCTGGTTGTTTATATATCACATATGTATTGGCGTTTCCTTTTAATACAGTTATACCATAATATAAAATTTAATCATAAACTTTGTGAAATATGATAATAATCCTTATTACTATTTGTCTCTAGGGCATATTTCCAACAGAAACCACCACGTCCTAGTAGTTGTTGTTGATGTTGGACGATGATGGTGTGCGTAGGGCTGCAGATGACGGGGCACCAAACTAGCGTTGGGATCTGCGCTAACTGCTAGAGAATTGCTGATGGTCCAACATCTATGACCGGACGAACGGTGACATTGCCAATGGGATGCACTGCCGGAGGAGGAACACCTTGCATGGGTTTAACGGATGTTGCGGGAATTGTTGTTGGCCGAAGACCGTCTGCTAGACAATCTCCAACTGTGCAGCAGGTTGGGTACCGCGATGGCAAGGAGGGCGAGGATGAGCAAGACCTTCATGGTGGTGACTGTGTGTGACTAGCTACTCCCTGCTCAACTTTTATGTTTTTGTGTAGGAAGATGGAAGAGGATGCACACAATGAGCACCTATTTATAGCTGCCATGGCACCATCTCTTCTGGTTTTAGCATTTTCTTTTCTCCATAATGATTTGGATACTTCTAAAACCAATCATTTGGTACGGTACCTTTGTGTTAGGTATGGCGCTACATACTACAAGTATAAACCTTGGATCACTTACCAAATATGCTTTCTGTTGCATACACATAAACCTTGGGCCACTCACCAAATGTGCTAGGTGCGGTGTCTCACCCGAACACAATCTTATGTTGTTAGTAAAGGTTAATTTTCATGTTTTGTTGTTGTTGTTGTTCTTGTACGTACATATAATGGAAGCTTGTGATGATAATCGATAATCGAAATGACTCATCCTCGTCCACTTTACATGTCGACGCTTGTAAAGATCATGTCTTTTCCCCAAAACCGATTTTTGTACTTTGTATGAGTTGTTCGGCACAAACAACTCATACAAACAACTTGTAAAAGCCAGGTAAAGAAAAACAAATTGTAAAAGTAACGCAACTTTTCCATGTCTTATGTGCAACGAAGTTTGTGATCTTGTGTGGGCTGCTAGTAGGGTTCAGTTTCTAAAGATTTATACTCCTACATGTCAAGGTTTGGTCTTGCAATAATCTTCTTGCCCATCTCTCTTTCTATAAAAAAAACTTCTCAAGAAAATAACTTGTTGTGTAGTAGTACAATACTCTGCCCACACCAAATTCCAGACAGAGACAAAAACAGAACAAACCCCTTGTCCCCTCCTCCTCCCAAGAAGCGATGGCGCGTCGATCCCCCCTCCCCCTCGCCGTCGCCGCTGCCGTCCTCCTCTCCCTGGTGGCCCTCGCCGCCGGCGCAGGAGACGCGCCGTTCGTGGTGGCACACAAGAGCGTCAAGCTCACCCGCCCCGGGCCCGGCGTCGAGCGCCTCGCCGTCACCCTCGACCTCTACAACCAGGGTTCCGCGTGAGTCCTCTTCCTCGATTTTCCGAGATCTGCGTCTTCCCATGCCAGATCTCGCGTCTTAGCCCACGGATTTCGTGCCTCGGCCGCGTTTCGTTCGCACGTAGTTGGAATTCTCGGAGCACGAGGAAGAATGAACTTCGTTGACCACTTCAGTCAGTAGATATATTTCCGCAGTACTGATATTAGTCAGGCTGTCAGGCATCTTGCTTTTGATAGCCTTAAGCCTTGCAGTTCGTCGTGTCTGAAACGTCCAGGATTCCAGATCGATGCTGTAGTTGGAATGTGTTCAAACGCCTGTGTTTAGGTGTGTACTCGTTTGGAGAGTGCACGTTAATTGGAACTCTGGCTGTTCTCTACCAGCTCATGAGCTCAGGTGTGAACTTGGGGGGTGGAGCATGCGTGCCCTGTTTGTGTGAAAGAAGTGGTGATTGTGGTTGGACTCTGTTGATTGTGCCCTGTTCATATGAAGCCCAAATCGCATTTATGTTTGCACGGGAAATTCATGAACAAATACTAATTTACGTGTGCACCTTAATGCGAATGCTTTCAAGTCATTTTTCACTGGCATCACCACTAATTCATTGTGAACTCCAATTTCCCAGGACTGCCTACGACGTCAGCCTGAACGACGACTCCTGGCCGCAGGAAGCCTTCGAGCTCGTCTCTGGAAGCACATCCAAGATTGTGGAGAAGCTCGAGCCGTCAGTTGCACTTCCTAATCCATTTTTTCCCGCCATTTCCATGCCAGTCTTTTCCCTTGACGATGTGCCTTTTGTGCTTGCAGCGGCTCTACTGCGTCCCACAACTTTGTTTTGGAGACCAAGGTGCAGGGCAGGTTTCAGGGTTCTCCTGCGGTTATCAAATACCGTGTCCCCACAAAGGCTGCACTTCAGGTTTCTTTGCCCTGCTACATGGTTTACCTTCTTTTTTATATATATAGTAATTCTGCACTTGGTGACTGATTTATAGGATTATAGTTACATGTTGAGAGAATTGGTCTATACTAGTAGAGAACTTAAGTCGCATGTTGAGAGGATTGGTTACAGTATTATACCAATAATCAATTCAAATCTTGATTGCTAAAAGTTAATAAAACATGTCGTCAGAGTGCGTTGTATCTGACTGCTGATTTTTTTTTTTGGAGAGAGAGTCCGTTGTATCTGGCTGCTGATTCACTACTCAGCGTCGGATGAACTTGACAGGCTTTTGCTTAACGACTCTGATGTGATTCGCAGTTCCATTGATCAGCAGTGTGCTTCTGAACCTTGATGAGCTTATATCTAATTAGTACTTACTGTGCTAGATACCATTAACTACTGTGTTATTTTGCAATGTTCTGTTCCCTAGGCTTAAATAGCTTATTTTATTTTACAAGGAGGCCTATTCGACGCCCATCCTTCCATTTGATATCCTTGCCGAGAGGCCTCCACAGCAGAAGCTCGAATTGGTTAGTAATCGTATCAGTGCATTCAGTTGAAGACTAAAATATTTCATGATTCTAATGTTTGAATTGCTATATCTTTGGTGCTTGACAATTCACTCTGGATATGCACATTTGTCATTTGGACTTTTTCAGGCTAAGGTAATTCTGTTATACTCTTGTTCTTGGACCAGCTTATATGTTACATCTAGCCATCTAGGTAGGAAGTTGGAACTGTCGTTTAACACAAACTAACAAACTGTTCATCTGCAGAGAGTTGTTGGGAAATATGGGCCGCTGACATCTGTTGTTTCCTTTGTTGGCGCGTTCATCTACCTGGTTGCGAGCCCATCGAAATCTGGAGCTTCAAAAGGAAGCAAGAAGAGACGCTGAAGCTCCTTATTTGCCACCTTTCTTTTTGTAGTAGCTGGTTTTCATCTCAAGAAGCAAGTTGGTGCTACCTTCAAAGCCTTAGTTGTTCCCAGTGTACTCTAAAGGTGTAAGCAGCCAGAATCGTACCGGCAATGTAATTTTGGCTATTTGTACTTGAGCATTTTGATCTCGGTTGAAGCCTTGCCTGACTATATTTAGACAGAATATAATAGTATTTGATACAGCTTAAATCTTTTGTGCTTTGCTTTACATATCTGTGAGGTCTGGTTATCTCATTTTGCGCATTGCTAAACGATTGTTTGGATGTAGCTTATAGTATTTCTGTTTCTTTCTTCTATCCTGAATACCTGCCATTTTCTAGGTCATCCTTATAAAAGTTTTATCCTGAAACTCCTGCTGTGCTATGCGTCGTCCTGTGTTCAACTTTAAGTTTATTGAAAACTTTGGAGAATCACAAATTCGTATAGCATCTGTGTGAACATACGGATGCGCGGATACTCTATCATGTAACATACAGATGTGTGGATATCATGTAACACTTGAGTTGTGCCATCAATCACCAATTCAGTGTGATTGATGGATTTGAACAGAACTGTGGGATTGACAGCAAGAGTCCTGGAATGTTTTCGGGAGAGCAAGTGCACCTTGGCAGGCTGATTGATGGCAATGGCCATGCCTTGAGGCGTGGTATGAAGGGGCCTGGTTTTATTATTCAGTTTTGATTCATACTTTGCTAGTTGTCTCATGTTTCATTGGTTGCTGCAGGGAGGTGTGTCATGCCTGACATGCATTGTGCACTTCAAGGGAATCCTTCTTCCGCTCGAACTTGGCACTGCACTTGATGAACCTGCTGAGGATCTCCTTCACCTTCTTCTCCTGACAAACTAGCTACTATACTTCTAGAGGTATACAATATGCTCCCTTATGAAGTGCAGAACAAAATTAGCTTCATTGTTTTTCCAGTTAAGTTTTGTTAGTGAACAGAATTAAATAGTGAAACACATTTTGTGAATGAAAAATGAAGGAGGAGCAGACGCAGAAAGTCGCTCCCTTTCTAAAGCAACAACGAAATCTTGTGTGGACATCTTTGAAAACATCTGAAAAATCTATTTACTACATAAATCTGCCAGTAAGGTCACATTTCACGAGCCTCACCACTGAAGAGCTAATCTGCACTTGGTCTTAGTTCTCGCTTTAGTAGTGCATCTGTTCAATCAAAAGTTCTACACCTACTCTGTTATTATGTTCACATAATTGAGCGATAAATAAACAGCTAGTTAATGCATGAGATTATGGTTATGTACAAACATGAATGGAACAATGGCAAGCAATGTTATCCAGACACAAACTTTGTCTTTTTTTATTTCCAAGATTGGACTAGTACAGGTCTGGGGTCACACATGTTAGTGCATAACCCTTTATTTTATTTGTTACCGCTACAACGGCCGGTCCATCGGCTAAACACCGATGATCTTTTTATGTAGTATACTATAGCCCTTGTAAGTCTTCTCAGACCACACCGAGCGGGGTGGTGGCTACGGAGCAGTGCGGTGGGACATACACATCACACATCTCCGGCAGGGCCTGCAGTGCAAACGCCCTCATCCCCTCGAACTGAGCTTGCTGCTGAGGCTGGAAAACCTGTTGCAGCTGAGGCGGGATGAAAACCTGTTGCAGCTGAGGCTGGATCAACTGTTGTTGCAGCTGTTGTTGCACCTGAGGCTGGAGCAGCTGTTGTTGCAGCTGAGCCTGGAGCATCTGTTGTTGCAGCTGAGTCTGGACAATCTGCTGTTGCAGCTGAGGCTGGAGCAGCTGTTGTTGCAGCTGAGGCTGGAGCAGCTGTTGTTGCAGCTGAGGCTGGAGCAACTGTTGTTGCAGCTTCTGCAAGATGATGGCTTGCACGACACTATGGATGGCCGGGCACCGGACCTGCTCGGGGATCTGTGCCAGCTGCCGGCAGCACTGTTGCTTCATCACCTGGCAGCTGCTCTGTTGCAGGATCTGCGACCGGAGGAACGGCACCTCTGCCACTGGGCTGCACTGTTGCACGAGGAATTGCCTGCATGGGTTCAGCTGTTGCTGCAGAACCTGCAACAATTGCTGTTGCTGCAACAATTGTTGTTGTTGCTGCAACAATGGCTGTTGTTGTAGAAATGGTTGTTGTTGCTCAGGATATGGCTGATATTGTTCGCTAGGGTCAAACTGGGCAGTGGCCATGGTCGCTGCCATGGCAAGGAGGGCAAGGATGAGGAAGTTCTTCATGGTGGATTTGTGTCCACTACTGTTTGCTTGGCTCTGATGTGTGTGTTGTAGGTGTGTGAAGGATGGATGATGGAGGAGGGTCTTCACAGTGCATGTCTATTTATACTGCTATGGCGTGGTTTCTTCTCATCTTTGCATTTGCTTTCCTCAAGAGTGTTTGGGTGCTTACCGAACTGATCATTTGGTGTCTTGTGTTTGGTGGCACTACTTACAAAATATAATTTTTGGATTGATCATAAAAGTTGCTTTGCCCTTTGCACGTATCATCTTTTGACTCTCAAGAAAGCTTGATAGTTGGTAATATGTCTTATCTTATTCACTTTACATGTCAAACACTAATCTATATTGCATCATTTCTAAAACTAATTTTGTATTTTTCTACAGACTGTTAGGCATAAACCAGGTTGTCATGGCTTGCAGAGTTTGTTAACTTGTGTGTGTATAAGATTAAACTAGTAACATGAAAGATTTATCTAGATTCCATTACTTTGGCTATGTAGTGTTGTATAATACAATGTTAATTTGAACTAGTAAACATGACTCATCAAATTCGCCTTTTATGTCAAAAATCATAATGGCGTAAAAGTTATTAAACATATCAGATTAGTTAAGCTTTACATGACTTCGATAGGTTCACTACATGTGAAGATTATATTTGGATTTCATTCATTTGTTGAACTAATTAAGTTTGTATGTATTGTATGCAAATTGTTCAGATAATATATAGGTTTTATTTAGCAGATTTAATCAAAATGTTCAAGAAAATTATTGGTAGTGTGCGTAGGATTATTGCAAATGATAGCATTTATACAACATATAATGGCATATTTGTTTCCTCAAACTGCCAAATGATCTATTTAATAACCATCCATTGCATAACAAACAAATGGTGTTTCTTTTATTGATGCTTTTATCTATCTACCTGGTTGCAAGCCCCATCAAATCTGCTTCTGCAAAACAAACCAAGAACAGGTGGTGCAACTAATCAGCCAGTCACATTTTGTGATTGGTAGTTTTTCATCTGAGAACGGACATTTGAAGCTGAGCTCTCGTTAGTAGCGAGCTCGTTTTTTTTCATAATTAACACCAAATATACTCCTCCGTCTCAAAATAGATGTCGCAAACTTCTCTAAATTTGGATGTATCTAGACACTATTTAGTATATAGATTCATCTAAATACAAACTTTCGACATCTATTTTGAGACGGAGGGAGTATTTGGCTTTCACAAGAATCTGTAATGCAAATTTCAACGTGAAAATATTTTCATTCATAGCCTCTGCAGAAAGAATCAATGAAGAGACGAATATAGCAAATATTAGTGCTCCATGTTTTATATTTGCCCAGCTCACAAAAACTAGTTTTTGTACGTGACATTTGCAGTTCAACTTAATACTTTAAACACACTGGCAAAAGAAATTACCTTTTTAGAAATTTTCCAGTGTATTTTTTTTAAAAAGCCCACCAAGAGTTTCCGGTTTTCATTCCTAGAAGTAAACTTGTGCTTATTCTCTCTTTAAAGCTTTAGCTGTTCACAATGCACTCTAGTGACTTATGTAGCCATGGTCCTCCTGACAACGTAATTTTGGCCATTTGTACTTGAGCATCTCGGATGATGACTGACCTGTAGAACCATAATCAGATTGGTGAAGACCGTTTCAAGTCATAAGCTTCGCCATTAAAGAGTTAATTTGCAGATAGTTCTTAGTCCTTGCACTAATGGCACTTCAACTCAACTCACCCATTCTGTTATGCCTTGATTAGTTTAATGCATAAGATTCCCATGAACAGGGTCAGGGATGAACGAGACTGATAGCAATATTACAGACTTCATTTGTCTTTTATTACCAAGTACTGGTGAGGGGTCACACGTGTTGGTGCATGTCAGTTTATTTGTCACTTCTACACTTCTACATTGAGGGGTCGCACAGGGGTCAGCTTCATATTTTTCCAATTGTTATCGAACAGAATTAAATAGTCAAACACATTTTGTGAAAGGAAAATTGGAGGACCAGAAGCAGAAGCAGAAAGTTACTCCCTTTCTAAAACAACAATAAAATCTTGTGTCGACATTGTTGAAAGCATCAACATGTACTCTTTAGAACCCGATGCATGTCAGCCAATAAGGTCACAACTCACAAGCCTCACCATTAAAGAGCTATCATCTGCACCTGTTTCTTACTCCTCACTTTAATAGTGCCTCAATTCAAATCCATCTTTTACACCCACTCTGTTATTATGTTCACATCAATGAAGGCTACATAAGGAGCTAGTTAATGCATGAGCTTATGGTTAGGTATAAACATGAATGGAAAAACGACAATCAATGTTATGCAGACAAGAACTTTGCATTCTTTTATTTCCAAGTTTGGACTAGTACGGGTCGGCTGTCACACATGTTAGTGCATGACCCTTTCTTTTATTTGTCACCGCTACAAGATCGGTCCATCGGCTAAACGCTGGTGGTGTTTATGTAGTACTATAGCTCTTGTAGTGTTCTTAGAAGCCACTGAGCGGGGTGGTGGCGACGGGGCAGTGCGGCGGGACGTATACATCGCACATCGCCGGCAGGGCCTGCAGCGCAAACGCCCTCATCCCCTCGATCTGACCTTGCATCTGAGTCTGGAAGATGCCCTGTGTCACCTGTTGCAGCTGAGGCTGGAAGATGCCCTGTGTCACCTGTTGCATCTGAGGCTGGAAGAACTGTTGTTGCATCTGAGGCTGGAAGAACTGTTGTTGTTGCTGCATAATGATGGCCTGGACGACGCTATGGATGGCTGGGCACCGGAGCTGCTCGGGGATCTGCTCCAGCCGCCGGCAGCATTGTTGCCTCATCACCTGGCAGCTGCTCTGTTGCAGGATCTGCGACCGGAGGAATGGCACCGCTGCCACCGGGCTGCACTGTTGCATGAGGAACTGCCTGCATGGGTTCAACTGTTGCTGCAGAACCTGCAATAAGGGTTGTTGCTGCAACATCTGTTGTTGTTGCTGCAACAACAACTGTTGTTGTTGCATAATTGGCTGTTGTTGCTCAGGATATGGCTGGTATTGTTCGCTAGGGTCAAACTGGGCAGTGGCCATGGTCGCCGCCATGGAAAGGAGGGCAAGGATGAGAAAGGTCTTCATGGTGGATTTGTGTTGATACTGCTTGCTAGGTTTTAATGTTTGTGCTCTCGGTGTGTGAAGGATGGAATGATGGAGGAGCATCTTCATGGTGCAGGTCTATTTATATCTGCCATGACATAGTTTCTTTTCATTTTTGCATTTGCTTTTCCTTAAAAAGTGCTTGTATGCTTCTCGAACTGATTATTTGGTATGTTGTGTTTGGTGGCACTACCTACAAATGTTATTGTTGGATTGATCATAAAAGTTGCTTTTCCATTACATGTATCATCTTTCGACTATCAAGAAAGCTTGATAGTTGGCAATATGTCTCATCTTTTTCGCTTTACATGTCAATCACTGATCTATATTGCATCATTTTCTGAAACTAAGTTTGTGTTTTTCTACAGGCTGTTAGGCATAAACCATATTGTCATGGCTTGCAAGGTTTGTAAACTTGTCTGTGTATAAGGTTGATTAAACTAGTAACAGGAAGGATTGTTCTAGACTCCATTTCTTTTTCTGAACAAACATTGTGGTTTTGTATAATATGATGGTAGGATGAACTAGCAAGCATCACTCATCAGATTCGCTTTTCGGTTACACTATACCAATTATCGATTCTAATCTTGATTGTTAAATGCTAATAAGTTGAGTCACTTGTATTTGACTGGTGTTTTGCAGTCACTACTCAACATCGGTGCTTAACAACTCTGATGTGATTCCAGTTCTGTTGATCAGTACTAAAGGGCTGAATCTGATGAGCTTATATATGATTTGTTCTTACTAGTTTATTTGTAATGTTCTGTTCCCTGAGCTTAAATAGCTTATTTTGTTTACAAGGAGGCCTATTCAACGCCTGTCCTTCCATTTGATATCTTAGCTGAGAGACCTCCATAGCAGAAGTTCAAATTGGCTAGTAATCGTAACATTGCATTCAGTTGAAGACTAAAATCTTTCATAATTCTAATGTTTGAATTGCTATACCTTTGGTGCTAACAATTCACTTATGGATATCCACCTTCGGCACTTGGACCTTTTCAGGATAAGTTAGTTTCGTTATACTCTGTTCCTGGACTGACTTATTGATTGCATCAACTTAGGAAGGCAGAAACATCATTTATCTCACACTAACAAACCTGATCGCGAGCCCATCGAAATATGGCGCTGCCAAAGGAAGCAAGAAGAGACGTTGAAACTGTTCATTCACCGCCTTTTTTTGTAGCTGATTTTCATCCCAGGAAGTAAACAGATGCTCTTATTGAAGCTTTAGTTGTTACCATTGTACGGTATTGGTGTAAGTAGTGGAAGATCATACAGACAATGTAATTTGGGCTATTAGTACTTGAGCATCCCTATGTCAGCTGAAGCATTACCTGACTATATTTAAACAGAAGAATATATTTGATACAGCCTGAACCTTCTGCGCTTTTCTTTGCACATATCTGTAAGGTCTGGTAATCTGATTTCGTTTCAACAATGAGCCATAGTTTACACATTACTAAGCGATTGTTTGGATATATCTTATGTTTTTTCTGTTTCGTTCTTGTATCCTGAATTCCTGGTACATGCGGATGGATATAGATATTCCGTACCATGTCATGCTTGAGTTGAACCAAATCCTGACGTGGATGAGTAGTTCTTCCAAGGTGATAACTGATCAACATTTAGTTTGACTGATTGGTTTGAACAAACGTGGATGGACAACCATGAGCCCTGGAAAGTTTATGTCTCGCCGGCATGAGGGCAAGTGTGCCTCCCCGAGCTGCATGATGACAATGGAGGTGATGACATGGCCGTGCCCCGATCGGAAGTATGAAGGAGCCTGATGTTATTTACCCAGTTCTGATTCATATTTTGTTTGTTGTCTCATGTTCCATTGTTTGCTGCAGGGAAGCACGGCATGTCGTGCACTTTAAGGGAACCGTTGACCCGCCACTTGCTGAAGATGTTGAGCTATGCTTCTAGAGGTACACGATATGCTTCCTTATCTTGTGTCGAGTTTTTGTTTCTTCTTGTGGATGGGAAAACGAGAAGTTATATATGTACTGAACAGTTAGGAAGTATTCTATTTTAAAGGAAGTAGTCGTTTCTTATGAAGTGCAGAACACAATAATTAGCTTCATTTTCCTCCAGTCAAGTTTTGTTATCGAACAGAATCCCTCCGATCCAAATTAGTTGACTCAGATTTGTCTAGATTCGAATGTATCTAGACTTGTTTTAGTGCTAGATACATCCGAATCTAGACAAAACCAAGTCAACTAATTTGAATCGGAGGGAGTACCGAAACACATTTTTGTGAAAGGAAAGTGAAGGGGAACAGAAGCAGAAAGTCACTACCTTTCTAAACCGACAATGAAATCTAATGTGGACCTCATTGAAAACAACAGCATATACTATTTTCAACCAGATGCAGATCAGCCAATCAGGTCGCAACTCACAAGCCTCGCCATTAAAGAGCTATAATCAGCACCTGGTTCTTATTCCTCACTTTACTAGTGCCTCAATTCAAATCTACTCCCTCCGTTTCAAAATATAAGATGTTTTAGTTTTGTGAAAAAAGTGTATCTAGACTCATTTTAGTGTGTAGATTCATTTAGTTTTGAAATGAACCTACACATTAAAAGGAGTTCAGATACACTCTTTTTACAAAACTAAAACATCTTATATTTTAAAACGGAGGGAGTATCTTTTACTGTACCCTGGTACTCCCAAACAATGGTCTAGAGTACCAGATAAATCTAACCGTCCGTGATAGAGGTAACTCAGTCATTTCCCTCGGGCTACCGATGGGGCATTATCCATCTTTTCCTCCAAAATCACGTTCGCCCAATTCTTCTGCCATCGTCGGCATTGATCGTCGGGACCTGAGAGTGGCACCAAATATGGGCGAGGTTTACATCTGCAGCCTGAGCGCGACTTGAGCAGAATTTCGGTGTTCCCGATTAGACTGCCACCTGCACGAGCATGGTCACCTCTCTGCAGACCGCTTCTGTCTAGGCCGAGGGCGCAGGTCGCTGCCAGACAATTCCTTGTTAGTTGTTCCCTGGTCGTTTGGAGAAGATGAACTCAGGAAGCGGAGAAGATGGGAACCGATGATTCAAAATCCTCAGTTGGTGGGCTGGTCTCCACAATACTGCGGCGCCTCGTCCCCCTCCACGCCGCACCCCAGCAATCGTGACACGCTAGCCTCTTCCCACTCCTCTGATTTGCGCCGCCGCCGCCCAGCTAGGCAATCCGTGCAGCCATGACACCACTGCCATGGCGCCATCAGGCCCAGCTGGTCATCTCGACATTAACTCCGCCACCGTAGCATCATCATGGATCTCGGTGCACGGAGCGCCCGTCGACTCATGCTCTCCTTTAAGCTGACACCACTGGACAAATTATAACAGCCATTGGATTAAGAAAATTGGATGGCTGCTATTAACTTTAGGGTACCGTAGAAGTCCTCAAACATGAATGTAAAACGACAATCAATGTTATGCGGACAAGAACTTTGTCTTCTTTTTATTTCCAAGTTTGGACTAGGACAAGTCGGGCGTCACACATGTTAGTGCATGACCCTTTATTTTATTTCTCACCGCTACAACGATCGGTCCATCGGCTGAACTCCGATGGTCCATTTATGTACTATAGCCCTTATAGTCTTCTCAGAAGCCACCGAGCGGGACAGTAGCGACGGGGCAGTGCGGAGGGACATACACATCGCACATCGCTGGCAGGGCCTGCAGCGCAAACGCCCTCATCCCCTCGATCTGAGCTTGCTGCTGAGGCTGGATGAAAACCTGTTGCAGCTGAGGCTGGAAGACCTGTTGTTGCAGCTGAGGCTGGAAGACCTCCTGTTGCAGCTGTTGCTGGAAGACCTGTTGTTGTAGCTGAGGCTGGAAGAACTGTTGTTGTTGCTGCTGCTGCTGCTGCTGCTGCAAGATGATGGCTTGCACTACGCTGTGGATGGCCGGGCACCTAAGCTGCTCAGGGATCTGAGCCAGCTGCCGGCAGCATTGTTGCCTTGCCACCTGGCAGATGGCCTGTCGCAGGATCTGCGATCGGAGGAACGGCACCACTGCCACTGGGCTGCACTGTTGCACAAGGAACTGCTTGCACTGGTTCAACTGTTGCTGCAGAAGTGGCTGGAGAAACATTTGTTGTTGTTGCACAAATGGTTGTTGTTGTTGTACAAATGGTTGTTGTTGTACAAATGGCTCTTGTTGCTCAGGATATGGCTGATATTGTTCGCTAGGGTCATACTGGACAGTGGTCGTGGCCGTGGCCGTGGCCGCCGCCATGGCAAGGAGGGCAATGATGAGGAAGGTCTTCATGGTGGATTTGTGGTGACTACTGCTTGCTCGGCTTTGATGGTTGTGCTCTAGGTGTGTGGATGATGGATGATGGAGGAGGATCTTCATGGTGCAGGTCTATTTATATCTGCCATGCCATAGTTTCTTTTCATTTTTGCATTTGCTTTTCTTAAAAAGTGCTTGTATGTTTCTTGAACTGATTATTTGGTATGTTGTGTTTGGTGGCACTACCTACAAATGTAATTTTTGGATTGATAATAAAAGTTTGCTTTGCCTTGCACGTATCATCTTTCAACTCTCAAGAATTGCTTGATAGTTGGCAATATGTATCATCTTATTCACTTTACATGTCAAACACTGATCTATATTGCATCTTTTTCTGAAACTAACTTTGTATTTTTCTACTGGCTGGCTGTTAGGCATAAACCAGATTGTCATGGCTTGCAAAATTTGTGAACTTGGCGTGTGTATAAGGTAGATTGAACTAGTAACATAAAGGATTGTTCTAGACTTCATTTCTTTGTCTGGACATCAGTGTAGTTTTGTACAATACGATGGTAAGATGAACTAGCGAACATGACTAATCAGATTCTCCTTTTATGTCAAGGATAGTAATGAAGTACAAGTTATCAATGCATATCATATTGGTAGGTCTTTACATGACTGTTGGTTCAGTACATGTGAAGGTTAGTTTTGCATTTCATTGTTTTGTTGAACTAAATAAGTTTGTACGTAGTATATGCAGATTTTTTAGACAATCTCTATGTTTTCTTAGATGATTTGTTCAAAACTTCTGGGCAGATCATTGAGCATTTATACAACAAATGACGGCATATTTTGTTTCCATACACTACAAATGCATCTATTTAACACACCATCTTCTACAGTGAAACCATTCATCCTGTAACAAATAAATTTGTTTTCTTAAATTGACACATTTATCTATCTACCAAGTTGCAAGTCCAGTCAAAATTTGTTGTTGCCAAAGGAATCAAGAAGAGGTGACAAAAGCAATTGGTTTTCAAGCTCTAGTTACTAGTGAGCTTGTTTAAAACAAGTATATATTTGGATCTACAAAAATAAATGGAAAATTATGCGTGAACTATTTTCATCCGCATCATGTGCGGAAAAAACAAGGAAGAAAGACAAATATATCAAACATTGACGCTCCATATTCAATATTTTTTCAAATCCCACAAAAATAGTATTTGTGGATGAAATTTACATTTGCACTTAATATTTCAATGCATACAATGATACAACCGATTACTTTCTTTCAGAATTTTCCAATGTAAAAAACAGGAAAAAAGTCTAATAGCACTGGAGCTCAAACTTCAAAACGAATTTCCGGTCAAGGCCATTGCAACTCATAGCGTGGCCATTAAAGAGTCAATCGATCTGCAGGTGGAATATACTATTGACAACCATGTTGCAAATATGACATAGGAGTATTTAGAACCAGATACAGACAAGTCAAGACAGTCGTCTACTCATAATTACACCTCGCCACTAGAGTTAATTTGATGTAAGTACCTATTCCTTACTGAATGGCAGTTCAACTCAAGCGAAATTCGACACCAATATATTGTTATGTTTTGATTACACATGATTGTTACTAGGGATGAACATCTGACCATGCACATGAACGAAACAACGACAAGCAACGTTATGTAGACAACAACTTTCTTTGTCTTTTATTCCCAAGTTTGGCTAGGGTCACACATATTGGTGCGTGACACCTTATTTTTCACCGTCGACGGTCCATCGGCTAAACACCGATGGTCCATCTATCTAGTACTACAACCCTTATCTTCTTAGCAACCACCAATGCCGGCAGCGATACCGCCGACCAGGCCAGTGGAACAGTACGGTGGCACCTGCACATTGCACATCGCCGGCAGGGTCTGCATCGCTACCACCTTCATCGCCTGGTACTGAGATAGCTGTTGAGGTTGGATGAAGACCTGGCCCGCCATTTGTGCCTGAGGCTGAACGAGACCCATTTGTTGAGCTTGGACGAGTTGTTGTTGTTGCTGCTGCATGATGATGGCGTGCACCATGCTGTGGATGGCCGGGCACCTGAGCTGCCGGGGGATTTGCGCCAGCTGCCGGCAACACTGTTGCCGCATCACGTGGCAGGTGCTCTGTCGCAGGATCTGCGACCGGAGGAACGGCACCATCTCCATCGGGCTGCACTGTTGCATGAGGAACATCTGGCACGGGATCATCTGTTGCTGCAGTAATGGCTGCATAAATGGTTGTTGTTGCTGCATAAATGGTTGTTGCTCGGGGTAGGGCTGATATTGTTCGCTGGGGTCATACTGGGCTGTGGCCATGGTCGTCGCCATGGCGAGGAGGGCAAGGATGAGAAAGGTCTTCATGGTGTATTTGTGTTGACTAGTGCTTGCCTAGCTTTGATGGTTGAACTCAAGGTGAGTGAATGATGGATGATGGAGTAGGATCATCACGGTGCAGGCCTATTTATAGCTGCCATGGAATGGTTTCTTTCCATCTTTATGTTTGCTTTCCTATAAAGTGCTTGTCTGCTTGTCGAACTGATCGATTGGTGTGTTGTGGTTGGTGGGGACTACTTACAAAATGTAATTTTGGATTGAGCATAAAATTTTCCGTGCCCTTTAGGTAAGATTGATATAATTGGAAATGACTCATGTATTTCACTTTACATGTCAAACACCAATCTAGATTGTGTCATTTTCTGAAACTAAATCCGTAATGTTCTACATGTTGTTGGGGATAAACAAGATTGACATTACTTGCGTGGTGCTAATTTTGTAGTCTTGTATGTGTTGTTAAGATAGATCAAACTAGTACGTGAAGGGTTGTTGCACACTCCATTTTGTTTGTCTAAACTAACTTTGTAGTGTTGTGCACGACAGTATGATGAACTAGCAGACAAATTATTCACTTTCTAGACTCATGAAATCCCTATTTTGTGCCAAGGATTGAAATGGCGTATGAGTTATTAATACATATCAGATCACGAAGGCTTTACACGACCGTGATTGATTCCCTCTATCTAATAAGTACATGTGAAAGTACGTTATGAAATCCATTCATCTATTGAGCTAATTTAGTCCGTACGAGTATTTGACTGCAAATTGTTCGAATGATCTCTAGGTTTTATTTTGCCGAGTTTATTATAAAAACTGAAATAATTCACATGTGTGTTCATGTTTGGATGGAAACGATTCTGTCGCCTACGCATAGTCCATTATAACAAAATATTGATGCTCCGAATTTGGTGTTTTTGTACAACTCGCAAAAATTAATATTTGTACCGGAGAATTGATCATTTAGGATTTGTAAGCTGATTGTGTGGTAGATATTATAACACATAGGTTTGTTGTTTCAGTTGCATCCTAAATCTGACATGTGAAGCTCTTTCCTATTCGTAAATATATGGCCTTTAAACCGACTCTGATATGTATTTGTTACCATTAGTTTCTGTAGGTGTATGTTAGCGCGGAATTGTTGTAATTCGGATACTATATCAAATGGTACTATTTTCACCTTACGGACCAAGATACTTTTGCATCTTTTAGTAGTTGAATTTAGGAATTTCTGTCTGCGCATTAATCACTGGCGCGGGAAGCCACGCCATCGCTCTGCCAGGGAGACACATCGTCGCCGTGTGGGAAACTGGAGTGGCCGGGGACTTCGCCATTATCGGGGGCATGTGGCTTGTAAAATCCGGTGCGGTCGCATGGCCGGTCTGCCTGCTGCCCCATCGACTGATGATGATGTGTTGTTCAGGCCACGCTACTACTGCATACATATATATTGTCGGTGTTTGCAATGTTAACACGTTGCTGATATTTATTCCTTACAACTGTGGTGTTATATTTTTCGTTCGGCATCTATAAGGCTTTCTCTACCGGTGCATAGTAGGTAAAAGGGTCCACCCGTATGGCCATATTTATTCGATACATGAATACATGCGCAATTTGTGTTCAAATTTAGTAAGTATTTAAGTTGTTGGCTATCTTGACCAGAACATCACGCAGCTCCATAGGCTTGGAGCTCATGACTGCGTGGTCAGCTCCAGCGATCTCCTCGACCTCCACACTCGGGCTCAGAGCTACCATCCAACGCTGCATCTCCTCGGTGCTGGATTCATCGGCCTTGGCTATCACATACACCTTCTTCACTGACCCATAGTTGTCGGCGGTGAGTAGGTTGGCGTCCTTCATCACTTGATCATCTAGAAACTGATTTCCAGGCCTAACCAACATTCTTCCCAGGGCCAAATCCTACAACAACATTTTGAATTGGATGACACATGATGGGTCGATGCATGGCCAAACTGTACCAAAATGGGTAAATGTAGACTGCTATTGATTTTCTCAGGGTACCAAGTTGTTGAGATTAGTAGTTGATTATGGGAGATCAAAATGATGCTCAAGTTGTGATATGCACCTCGGGAGGACTTTGCTGGTAATACTTGCAGGCTAAGAACTCTGATCCTAGCAGGATTGCAACCCCTGGACCCTGGTTGTTGTTGATGGCCATCATCTCGCAGTCCATGAGTAGGTATTCCAGTGATGTTGTTCTTCTCATGAACTAATCACAAAAATTACAAGATACAAAAGTATAGCATTAATAATGCACTAACAAAGGCCACTATGTTTTGCCTTACCTTCTGATTCACAAAGAATATTTTTGTTTACCTTCGGTGAGACAATTAAATTTTGATTTACAGTAAACATTGTTTAGGTATTAAATATGGGATGCTTGATAATCAACATATCTATAGTTTATCACGGATTTTTTTTACTTGGCAAAAAATATATTTACAATGTTGTAAGGTGTTATACACATATTACAAGATGAAATTAGTTGTTAAAGTTACATCGTGAAAACTATATGAATGTTCAAAACATTATTGTATTTTTAACTAGACCAATATAGGTTAGGATAAGTTCCCAATTTTGTCAGCTAAATACCAGATATTCATAGGACCTCAACTGCCAAAACCATCTAGATTTGTCCATTGCTCTAATTAAACGATTTCACACATGCAACAACGTAGTTATAACAAAATTCGTTTCAAATGGAACTTTATCTGTATTTGGCTTATAGATGAAAAAAGGACACATATATTCTAGAATTTTTGCAAACTCATATATAATCTAGAGATTACTGGATGTCAATAAAATTCAAAATCTTCTCACATGGAGATTTTACGGTGCATCAGACTACACATTTTAGCCCATCCGATCAGGCTAAAATAATAAGGCTACACTTGGGCCATTAGTTAATTTGGTAATATTTGTCAAAATTTTCATAGATAAAATTGTAATTTTACTCGTAAGCCACTCTCCGTCAGGAAAACTGGATGCATGATTTAAACATTGTCATACAAAAGATGCCCCTCGAGACCAAATATACCATTGAAATCTAGGGTAGTATATCAGATATGGACCGCACAATAATCGAGCCGATTGGGCGGCCTAGTTTGTATTGATGTATCGTAAAACATCCCTTCATTTATACATTTTTCCTTAATATAAAGTATATTTTTTGGAATATCCATGTTTATTAGCAAACTTTACCCTGGTTTAATTTTTTTTCTTGCAATTTTATTTTAAAACATGTTTGGTTTATTCTAGTTTCCTATAAAGAATTAACCTCCTCATTATTCCAAATCTTTGCGAATATTTTAATTTATTTTCCTATAATTTACTTTTTCTTGTATATATAAATATATAGTCAAAAGAGTTTGGTAAAACAGCACACCTCCTCGGTGGTGACGCCCATGTGGTTGCCCACGCACGGCATCGCGGCGGCCACGAACACGGCGGCAGCGACCTTGCGGGGGAACCTCTCCATGGCGAGCGCGAGGCTGAGCCCGCCGTGGCTATGTCCGACGAGAACCAGCCTCTCGCCGCCGTCGTCGGGCGTCGCGGCCACCGCGTCGAGCAGCGGCCGGGAGTAGTCCTCGAAGGAGTGCACCTCGTCGACGCGCGCCGGGTGCGCGCCGGACGCGGCGAGGTCGACGGCCGTGACGCGGTGCCCCGAGGCCCGGAGCGCCACGATCACCTTGTACCAGCACCACGCGCCGTGGCCGAGCCCGTGCACCAGGATGAAATGCGTGCGCTCCATTTCTTGTGTGTTTGCTTGTTTGGTTCTGATCTGCTATGTGTTGGTGTCTATTGCCATATTTATGCATGACTTGAGCTTATTCTGCAAGAAGCTTGATGACGTCGGATCGATCAACTTGATGGACAAGCTAGACGCAGACACCAGCATTTGACTGGTCAGAAATGAGGTGCACTTTGACACTTTTGACTATAATATGGGCATGATAATGCAATGTTCAAAATGTATGGGGATGGTATTTAAAACCTTGGGGTGTGGTCCAGTGAGGCGCAATACAGAGCCAGGCCCAACATACCCCCTCCGTCCCAAGGCTTAAGGCTTATAATTTTTTTGAAAAGTCAAACTATGTACAGTTTGACCAAGTTTATAGAGAAATATATTGATATTTACAATATGGAATAAATACCCTTGGATCTATCATGAAACATATATTCACACGATATCTATATAATATCACAGTTTTTGATAGTTTTTTTCTAAAATTTTAGTCAAACATTTCGTAGCTTGACTTTTCAAAAAAAAAAAACTTAAGCCTTAGGACGGAGGGAGTATTCATAACTGTCAAAGCTGTGAGTTTTATCAACTCATTTTTCTTATTAAATGCGGTGCACTTTGACACTTTTGACTATGTGCATGATAATGCAAATGGTCAAAATTGATGGGGATATATATTCTCAAACAAAAATGCATTGGCAATAGTATATAAAACCTTTTGGCTTAATTATGGGGTTAGTATTTAAAACCTTGGGGTGTGGTCCAGTGAGGCGCAATACAGAGCCAGGCCCAACATACCCCCTCCGTCCCAAGACTTAAGGCTTATAATTTTTTTGAAAAGTCAAAGTTTGACCAAGTTTACAGAGAAATATATTGATATTTACAATATGGAATAAATACCCTTGGATCTATCATGAAACATATATTCACACGATATCTATATAATATCATAATTTTTATAGTTTTTTTCTAAAATTTTGGTCAAACATTTCGTAGCTTGACTTTTCAAAAAAAAAACCTTAAGCCTTAGGACGGAGGGAGTATTCATAACTGTCAAAGCTGTGAGTTTTATCAACTCATTTTTCTTATTAAATGCGGTGCACTTTGACACTTTTGACTATGTGCATGATAATGCAAATGGTCAAAATTGATGGGGATATATATTCTCGAACAAAAATGCATTGGCAATAGTATATAAAACCTTTTGGGTTAATTATGGGGTTAGTATTTAAAACCTTGGGGTCTGGTCCAGTGAGGCGCAATACAGAGCCAGGCCCAACATATTCAGAACTGTCAAAGCTGTGATTTTTTGGGTAATTATCAACTCATTTTTCTTCAATGATGATTTACTTGTAATTATTGTGTTCATTTTTGCTAATCCTAGTGTTTAAGGTGGAATCTTTCTTGTGCTGTTTGGAAAACTACTAATACTATGTTTTTGGAATCTTTTTTTAGTGTAGATAGATGCTTGTCAGTTTCGAGTACTGCACCTATGTCTACGTGTGCACTCCTTCCTTCCTACTACATCTGCATCTCTCTTTGCAAGAGAGCTAATAGGCCACCGGGGAACTTTTGGGAAAGAAACCCACCAGGGTATGAGGATTTGCAATGGATTAAAAGGAGATTGTAATTCCCTCCACAGCATTTCAGTTCAAAGAACTTGCTACAGAACACAACATGATGTTCCTAGCTGCCTGCTGCGCTTGTAACTTACTTAAGCTCAAGCCTTGATTAGCAACCTTGCAATAAACAAAGATACTGCAGCCTTCCTTTTCTTTCTTCAAGACTAGTATATAATATCTCTCTCTCTTTTTGCAAAGAGTAGACTATAATGACCTTAACAAAAAAGAGTTGAGAAAAAGAAAAAAGACCCAGCAGATGATATGGTACAGAGTATATATATATACTACATATGTAAAAACATATTCACCGAAATTCATCTGGACTAATGAAATCATAGAAATGATATAGCTCCTTTTATCACCTCGTCTTTCTAAAACAATGCAGCAAACCAGGATATGATTTACAGTCCTCTTTCTAATTAGAAGCCACGAGCAAACAATGTGCAAGAGATATTTCCATCGTGTAACAAACGAATCGCAGTGGTATGCATATGAGAAGAGAAGATACAAACACCGTCAACCATTTACATCGAGATCAAACCTATAGCTAGATTTAGGTACGGATTGTTGCGTGCGGCACCGTAGGCAGCCCCAGTTCGTCCTCCTGCACCGACAAGGAAAAGCAATCAGCAAAAAGAAAAAAAAACTTTATCTACTGGTTGGCAAGTGCATACAATCAAGGCATCTGGAATCAAGAAAATTAAAGTAGATGATGCTTAACAGAGGTTTCCAACTCAAGATCAAATCCATTATACAACAAAATTTATAGGTCAGAGATGCTAAACCAAGGCAACTGTTTCCAAAGCTGAGGTCAAATCCACCATCCATGTATAACGCACCTTTGGCATGAATAAGGTTTGCATGTTCCCCTTTTCTATGTGTTTCTTCTACTACTAATATCGAACTACGATAAGCTTGATTGTCCAGATCAGCAATACATGAATTGAGAACTAATCTCGAGTATCTATCCTGTCCATTAGATCAGATCGTGTGATATGTGACAGTATAAAGAAAACAATTCACAGCTTCAAACACTGTGATTGGATGGGAAATGGCATTAACCAAACGATTTGTCCGTAGGGCTATATCAACATCACGATCGAAGTGGAATAAGAACATTCTCGCAAGTGACGTACCTGCTGCCGATTTGGAGCTGCTGCATGACCACTTGGCGCGGCAGGCAAGTTGAGCTCGGAATCCAGATCTGAATCCTTGTCAGGTTGAAGGTAGGACGGGACTGAATTCGATTCAAAGTCCATGTCGGCTTCCAAAGCATCAAGCTCTGCATTTTCCAACACAGAGAATGGAGAAGATCAAAGAGAGAATTGTCTTTGTTTGTACATGAACACATGCATACAGCTAGACCATTTATGGGCTTTACAACCGCAGTGACAAACCAAAGTTGCGGAAAAAATCATGGGCCTGGAAGGACAGATATACACTGGAGAGTTTGCTGGATAATATTCTAATGCAATTTTAAATTGAACAGTGGTTCTAGGCAGGTTTATCACTGTAGGGAACATTAGGTGTGTCGGTAGCTTTACGGCACGTGGATTGTGATAATAAGTGGCGTTTGGTTATCGAAGATTAACCAACAACCAAAGAGCCTTACCTCCCATAAGTTCTTCCTCGTCGATGTCATCAGGGATATTGTAGCTTCTACCAAGAGTTTCTTGTATTTCATTGCTCACATCCATAAGATCCATCATCTCGTCTTGCATGCTCTGGTGAAACAAAATTAAACAGGAAAAATAAGCAACCATACTAGACTATATATATGAGTGAAATATTTGAATTTGGTAAACAACATGATGCATACATCTATATCTTCAATCTTGACGGTCTTCATCATGCCTTTCAGCTCTTTATTGGCAGCCTTCATTGCAGTCATCTGTCAAATAAAAATAAGAAACACTTCAACATGAGTCCGGTAGCCAGAACCAGAGTCTATCACGAACTTGACAGAAAACCAAGGCGACATACAGTCTGTTGAGCATCTTTGATCCCCTCTGATGCGAAAGCAACTTGGTCGAGATTATACGTTTGATTGTACAGCATATCGCGTTGTCCCTCGTACCTGCAGAGAAAGCATGTGGAGTATATTAGAGAACTAAATTCATTAATAGACTACTGCCACAAAAAGGATGATTAAATGCTACAGGATAACCAGCTCCATTAACTAATGCTCGCAATCAGGAATTCTGATCCTTGACAAAAATGACCTATACTAATTGAAGTACGGAATCCTGGAGGCATGAACATTAACTAGATTCAGGATTCAGCTATATATATACCTTCCCGAATAGCAACAACCTTTTAGATGATGGTAAATCCTATATTTTAGTTGACAGACCTTTTGCATTATTGTTCCACCGATAATGTAATTCTCCATATCAGTTCGTCCCTAAGCGAAAAGCCAGCATAACAGCACAAAATACCCACAAGTAGGCAGATACGTAGATTTTTGTAAGATATAAGAGTGGTTGAGATACTGTAGATAACAATTTCAGAGTATCTTAGGTGCGGCCTGGTGTCTTAAGAAAATATATCCTACAGATTGTTTGGCAAATGTGGATTGCTTCCATCCATATAATGGCCAAAGATCCAGCAAAGTGGCGAGGCCAGGGTGTACCAAATCCCCACTAGTTCAGCAGCCACTACTTATTGGAGATATATATCTAGTCTAGTAGTAGCTTGCGAGACAGGGGGATTCTAAATTCACTAACAGCACAGAAAAAAGAAGAAATTAAGGAGAAGCTTGAACTCACATCTTGCGCTGCTTGAGGACCCTCATGGCGCGCGCCTTGACGGCCTCCTGCGCGGGGCCCGGGCGGGTCTTCTTGATCTGCTCCTTGTAGCGCGCCAGCTCCGCGTCGAGCTTCTTGATCTTCTCGTCCACCGTGTCGCCCCGCTTGTAAATCTGCCATGGGGACGGGGTGAGAACGGGAAGGGGATTGAAATCGAGATGACGAGGAGGAGGATTAGAAGAGATAGGGATCATAGGATGCGTGCGCGCGTGTACCCGGTCGGTGGCGTCCTGGATGGACGGCGGCGGCTCCTGGCTCTTCTTGGCCCCGAAGATCTTCTTCATCTCCTCCGCCGCTGGGAGGTCGAATTCCTTCTCCGGCGGGTCGGATTGCTTGGGTGGGAACGCCGGGTTTTGTTGGATTGGTGTTTCAAGATCGAATTTGGTGGCGTCTCGGGTGGAATTTGGGGAATCGGGGGGAGAGAGGGGAGGACGAGGAGGCCAGGTCTTGTCCTGTTTCTCCCGGAAACTTGTGTTGTGCTTCCGTTCGTCGACTTCCCAACTCAGCTCGACTCGGTTTCTTTGCTTCCCGTCTAAGTTTGCCACGCAAGCAAACCGAGTTGACAACTGTAAACAAATATTGACCAGGTTTTTTTAGCCAGCAGCGATGTTGCTGCGCTGGTTCAGTACTATGTGATTTTCCAGTAAAAATAAAGACCGTGCTATCGCGCGACTATTCTGCCCGAACCTCGTTAGCGCGAGCTGTGACGCCGTTCAAACCAATTCACTGACGAGCAACGCTAGCGAACGCAATCTGAGATTCTAACCGAGCCAGCCGACCTATCGCGCTGAAACGCTAGCACGCGACGACCAACGCCTCCTACTTCTACCCACCTGAGAAATTCCACCTAACCTTCAGTGCAGCTTCTTTTTCTCCAAGCAAAACCCAACTCCTCCCTTCTCGAATTAAGATCTGGTAGGAATTGTCATCCTTTGCTACACAAAATGCCTCCCTAGTGAGATCTCGACCGCATCAACGCCGCCTCCCACCACCCCTGCCACAGCCCAATCCCAAAATCTCTCCTAAACTAGATCCTTGTCCTCCCAAAACAACCCACACCCTCCTCCCCTCCCATCCCTACCCTAATCTAACACAAATATATGCAATCAAGTCAAGCATAAAGATCTGGAGCAGCAGAACTGTATCACAACACAAAATTGAAACATTGAATAGCAAAAAAGCCAGGTATACCTACTCACAGAAACTGCCATGGGGAAGTAAATGAAATTGCCATGATATTCCTACTAAAAAATTCAGAAAACTTCATTCAAGTATATGTTTCTAGTTTTCAAAATCAAGTTGAAACCAGCACCCCCTTCATCTCCCACCCCTCGACAATTTCCATGGTACAGACTACTAAACTGCCATGCTAATCAAGCATAAAAAAATTGTATGTATGATAATTAGTAAGGTTGTACATTGCATAATAGATAAATAAAGAAATGAAAAGGAGCTATCTTTAGCATGTTTGTTTTAAAAGTACCAACTTCAGAATAAAATGTCATCTATCTAAAAATGCCATGAACCGATATCTGAAAATGCCATGTGGTGTCAACTACGAAAAATGTCATGTAGTCTCAACAATAATTGACAAATTTGCTTGTTATTTATGAAAATGCAATGTCACAAAAAAGCCATGCAGTATAGAATGTAACTACCAATTGGTTTTGATTGAAGAAAAATGCCATGCTCACAAATGCCATCATGCCTAATATGTAATATCATTGAATAGTGAATTATAACTGCCATGGAGTGTATTTTGTAAAATGCCATCTAGTTAGAACATAAAACATATATGTAGGTTAAATATTATGGATACACATTGTATGAATATGAAAATGACCTAGCTTTATCATGATTATTTTAAAAATATTCAACTTCTGATTAGTTGAAATGCCATCTGCCAAAAATGCCATGAAATGACAACTAAGAATGCCATGTAGTGTCAACTATGAAAATGCCATAAGGTTTCAGCTATGCCATTCTAAGATGTAAACACCATGTTAGTTTTGGATTGAAGGAACATGCCAAGCTGACAAAATACCATTTAGCCTAAAGTGTAGTAGCCTTGAAGTGTGAAATAAAAATGCCATAGAGTGTAACTTCAACAAATGCCATCTAGTTAGCACATAAAAATTTTCAAGATGTATATAGAAATAAGATGGTGATTAAGAGGAAGGTACAACAACAAATAGTTCACACGTCACATATATACAAATAACAGCTGTGCACTTAGTATTTTACATCATTGGTGAGACCGAAACAAAATTATATGATAACCTAGTACATATTAAACTATGGTTTTGCTACATCACATAATTGAAAAACAGGGTAAGGAAAGCACATAGCATATCTGGGGGCTGTAGGGATGACGACGATCCATATGCATATGCACCAACAGGTTTTGATTGATATTTTAAAAACATGTGGAGTTCAATCAAACAAATCATCCCCAAACATTATGCATCAGACCTGGAGAAGAAGAAAAAATAGTTAGAATATATTAAATAGTTATAATATATTAATGCTAACTTAGAATTAACTGGATGCTAATGTGTTTTTTTTGCAAAATTTACATGATGGATCCAGGAAGCAGTAACCAGAATTAAGATGGCGGTTATGAAGAAGTTGATCAATGATTTGGTCCTATTTTAAACACAGAGCATCAAATTATGTCTCGGGCAGGATCAGAGGTGGAATTTGGGGAATCAGGAGAGAGGGGACGAGGAGGCTAGGTCTTGTCCTGTTTCTCCCGGAAACTTCTGTTGTGCTTCCGGTCATCAACTTCCCGACTCAGCTCGACTCGGTTTCTTTGCTTCCCGTCTAAGTTTGCCACGCAAGCAAACCGAGTTGACAACCGTAAACAAACATTGACCACTTTTTTTAGCCAGCAATGTTGCTGCGCTGGTTTATTACTATGTGATTTTCCAGTCAAAAAAAGTATTCTCTCCATTTTGGAAATAAGTGATTCGGATTTGTGTACATTCGCATGTATGTGAGTGGTTCCAAAAAATTATCTCTCCGAGTAGGAGGGGCAAAATTCTATCTTGGTCACCCATGCCACATAAGTCATAACTTTACGAAACAACGTTTGGTAGAACATAAGCCGGTCGATCCACAACTCGGATTGTACGATTACTTCATGTCTAAGAGTTTCATTGCTTTCAGATGAACAAATGAAAACTTTGCTCGTTGTGTGTCTCAACGTGGGTATGTCCGGCTAAATAGCCGAGTGGAGTGAATGTAGGTAGGATTGGTATCACCATACCGGAATTAGGTCATCAACCGACTTGTACATTGATCAAGGACAATCTTGTAGAAACAATAGGAATACATAGTTTCACGATTGAGTCGCATATTCAATGATACATATAAATATGTTCATGCAATGACATTTTTAACTTATGAAATGGTATGATATATGATTGGCTCTAGGGAATATTTCCAACGGCGAGTACCCATTTCTATGTTTTCTTGGTTATCTGCATGTAGATGCCTCCTATCTGAACTCCAACATCCGGACTTGATCATTATGGTTTAACTGCTGGTGATCAGAGAATTAATCATTGTCCTTGGGATTTGGTAGCTTTCTACTGTCTCACCTGATTCCAGGGAGTACTACTTATGGGCTATCATGAAATCATGGATTCATAGTCTCGCCATGATTCGTATGGACTTCCCATGTCTGATCCTAATTATTGGCTATTGGTTGCTACACACTTCTGATCTCGTTGATCGCGCCTAGAATCTGGCATGAATGTCGTTGTTTGTTGGAGTTGAAATGGTCAGGCGTCGTGAAAAAGTAGGAATGCTCCGCTAGGCATGCCATGTGCGGCCACGACCAGCTGATTTGTCGATCTGCTCCCCGGAAACCGACGAGTCATATATCGCGGAGGTTGGAGTCGCCGAAGCCGTGACTCCAGCGCACAGGGTTCCCATAGACATCACTATGCCCAACAATAGTTTTAGTAGGTATCAATTCATTGTTTTCATTAGGAACAATAGTAAAACCGCCTTTCTTAGGGACACAATGAACAAGACTTACCCATTCACTTTCTTTAACATGATAGATTATACCGGCATTCAGCAGGCGTATAATTTCTTATCTTACCACTTCCTTCATTTCAGGCTTCAATCTTCTATTAAATTCCGCAACTGGTTTAGCACCTTCTTCCATGAATATTCGATGGGCGGTTATCATCGGACTAATGCCCTTCAAATCATCCATTGAGTACCCAAACGCTTTGCGATGCTCCTTGAGTATTTTCATGAGTTCTTCTTCTACTTCTCCTGAAAGTTTAGCACTAATAATAATAGGAAATTTATTTGTACCATCTAAAAACCTGTATTTAAGATTATCTGGTAGAGTCTTCCACTCTGGGGGTGGTAATTCCTCGTCCCCTCTCTTTTCTGGCTCTTCAAAGGCCTCATCAGTTGGAGGCCCTATAGTGGGAAGTGAATCGAGTTCATCTTCTAGTTATTCTAGGGACTTGTCCTCCATAACTATTGATGCGCTCGACTTTCGATGTAGAGCTCGTTGGGAACCCCAAGAGGAAGGTACGATGAATACAACAACAAGTCTTCCCTCAGTTATGAAACCAAGGTTTAATCAAACCAGTAGGAGCAAGGAAACACCCCAAAGGTGTTACTAGCTGAGCTTTGGCAGGGCGCACTACCGGTGCTAGTAGCAACATGGAGACCTGCACAACACAACCACAGAACTTTGTCCCCAACTTGCGATGAGGTTGTCAATCTCACCGTGTTTTGTGGAAAACAAAGGATTAAACGTATTGAATGGAAAGAAGTAAAAGTTTATAGAAAGTAAACACAAAGCAGTAAAAAGATTGTAGATTGTATGTAAAGAAAAAGGACCGGGATCCATAGTTCACTAGAGGTGGCTCTCCTTAGATAAATAACATGCTGGGTGAACAAATTACAGCGGGGCAATTGACAAACACCGAGAAAGCAATACATGCATATACTAATCATCTTGACTCCTCTGAGACTTGATTGGGCATTACAACATAATACATAGACCGCCATCCAACTGCATCTATGACTAATAATCCACCTTCAGGTTATCATCCAAACCCCCTCCAGTATAAAGTTGCAAGCAACAGATTATTGCTTTACAAACTGCGTGTAAAGTAAACAATATAATTGTTCTATGAACAAAGGATTGTTATTTTCTCCCTAGTAGCAACAGCACATCTAGTACCTTAGAGATTTCTGTCACTTCCCAGATTACCAGAGGCATGAACCCACTATCGAGCATAAATACTAACTCTTGGAGTTGCTAGCATCTACTTGGCCAAGATAGCTACTAACAACGGAAAGCATGCAAGATCTCAAATAACAAAGACATGATAGAATCAATAATCAATCTGAAATAGCATCTCAATATCCATCGGATCCCCGCAAACACAAAATTATGAATTACAAATAGATGATCTTGATCATGAACGGAGCTCACAAGATCTAAACATGAAAACAAAAAGGAGGAGAAACCAGCCATCTAGCTACTACATGGATCCGTAGTCCAAGGATGAACTACTCACGCATCACACCAGAGGCTTGCATGGTGATGAAGAAAGCCTCCAGGGTGAATTCCCCTCTCCGGCAGGGTGCCGGGAAGAGCTTCAGATCCCCTGATTTAGGGACAGAGATGACGGCGGCTACAGACTCTTTCGTGGATTTTTGATCGGGTACTTAGGGTTTTCGTCCCGAGGGAAACTTATAGGCGGAAGGAGAGGCCGAGGGGGTGCTGGGGTCGGCCAGACCACCCCCTGGCGCGGGCCAGGCCTGGCCGCACGGCCAGGTGGTGTGGCCGGCCCCCAGCCCTTCCCCGTCTCGTATTCTGGCACTTGATCCCTTCCGGAAAAATAAGCACTTTGGCTTTTGTCCCGTCCAATTCCGAGAATATTCATTTTCTGACTTTCCTGGAACCAAAAACAGCAGAAAACAGGCAGCTGACACTATGGCTCTTGTTAATAGGTTAGTCCAAGAAATCATAATAAAACTACTCCAAAGTTGGAACAAAACACAAGAAAGTGGATAAAACCAAGCATGGAACATCAAAAATTATAGATACATTTGTAATGTATCAACATCCCCAAGCTTAACTCCTGCTCGTCCTCGAGTAGGTAAGTGATAAAAAGAAAGAATTTTTGAGGTGACATGCACCATCAAAGACTTGATCAAAGTATTTGCAAAACATTCAAAGCTGGGATCATAGTACTTCAATCATAACATGAAAGACAAAGTTCTAGCAATAAGCAAAGAAACTATGATGCAACATGAAAAGGCACAAACAAAAGATTCATGAATAACAATGCTTTGCAAGACGTTTGTATGTTTCACATAAAGAAAACATAGCATAATAGTATTCAGCTTGTCCCTCAATAGAGTAGCAAATATAAATGCATAGGACACCTTTAAAGTTCATAAGAATGACTAGATACAATAGTTTCAAACAAGCCATAACAAGTTATGCATCAATCAACTAGTCTTGGGACAATGCACATAGAACTAAGAATGGCCACTATTCTCTCAAAGTAGGTGCATAAAGATAGAAGGTGGAGACTCAATATAATGGTGGAAGAAAGGCCCTTGTAAAAGGAAGTAGGGATTCAAGTCTCATAAAGAGCTTCCAAAAATTATGATACTTAAAGCTTTCAGCTCTCATTGCCCCTATCATAAGCATCTTGAAGTGATTAAGATTAAAGTGAACAAACTATGGTGCACATGCTTGACGAAGTATAAGTCAGAAATCTCATGTCCCTTGTATACGAGGGTCGCTCCTCATGCTACTCAAGTTTAGTCACCGGTAAGTTCTTGTCATCGTAAGTACATGTGTATCATTGAGAACCGCCAACGGGGTACCCCTTGCCCGATGATACGGAAGAATCCCCATATCAAAATGACAAGGCAAGCAGACAACGAGCATCTCAGCATTCTTCTTATTTACCATGGGAATATGGTGCTTTCTTCTCTCTTTCCTCTTTTCATAGTATCTTTTTTTTTCTTTTCTCTTTTTTTTCTCAATGTAGGACTCTTTTTTTATAAGAAGAATGCTTCATAGACAGCTCATTATGGTTACGCTACAGGTTTCCACCATGTCAGCATGGATTAGACCAGCGGCCCAGGCGTTTCTCTAACACATATACATAACTCCATGGACTTACAAGCTTCCCTTTCATTTCACACCGACGACATCCATATACAAAAGAGCATGATATCAACTAGGTACAAGTACCAAGTGCAATGTTGAAAGCGTTCCCCATGAAAGCATGGTTCTGCTAATTCCCAACAAATAAGTGCAAGCATATACAACATAGAAGACACAATGGTTCAAGTTTATTAAGGGCAAGTAAAGTAAAGTGTGCCATCAAGTCCGTGAGAGCTTTAATCACTAGTTTTCTCATAACAAGTGGAAGGTAAACAAAAGTATGAATATACTTGGAATAGCATAAGGTAGTAGGTAGGTATGGTGGACTCTTTGGAATAACTTGGTTTAGGGAGTTGGATGCATGAGTGGAACTCATAGTTTGTTGTGGAGGCTAGCAAAATACTGGGAGCGACAAACTAAGAGAGCAATAATGGCCATAATCATGCAGAGCGACAAAACATCATTGATAAAAGCATAAAGTGATACTACAAGTTGAAAACTAAAGGATCATAAAGGCTATGGTGACTTGTGATAGTCATAACATGGTGTGACCATGCGCCAAGTCAACCCAAATAAAGCATCAAAGGAGAATACCACTATACTATGCTTTAATATGCTAAAACAACGCATGATTCATCCAAGGCACACTAAGCAATCTCAATTGTTTATAACAAGTCATGCTACAGAAAAGAATACTAAGCATAAAGCCAAAACAATATCAAGCATGGCATGACAAAGCATAGGCCACAGTCAAAAACGAGCTCTTTTTACCACAAAAGCATGAACTTTCCTACTCTTTTCCAAACCAAACCAAACTATTTGCAAACCAAAGTATGAAAGAGGGGGTCCAACCAATTTATTCAGAAAGCTAAGCAAACCAAGCAAACTAAAAACCAAAACGAAAAAGAAGACTCTCTAAGAGAAACACAACTGTGCATGAAACAATAAAAATGAAGCATTTGGAAGAAACCTGGAATTTTTATTGATGAAGAAGGGGATGCCTTGGGAATCCCCAAGCTTTGACGCTTGTACTTCTTGGATATTTCTTGGTGTGACACGCGGGGCATCCCCAAGCTTGAGCTTTAGTCTATCCTTCATCTCGTTACTCATTCCTTCCATATACCTGAAATTTTTCCTTCATACAAAACTTCACACAATCTTATTAGCAATATTAGTGCACTTAAGATAAATAAGTCTCAAGTTCAGTTCTAACACCAAATAAACTTCCATTAGAACACTAGCTACTGTAGCACTTCCCTCAAAAAGCTCAATTCCCCAAAGGAAATCAAGAAGGAACTAACAAGAAGCAAATGCAGAAAATGGCAGAAATCTGTCAAAACAGACCAGTAGGTAAAGAAGAATTTTTTCGAAGACCTTCTGTTGCTCAAATAGAAAAGTGTTGAACTAACTAAAGTTAGATAACAACCTGGGGCAGAAGCACAAAAAATTACAGCTCAATCCGGCATACATATCTCTCTCAGGAATTTATACGGCGAAGCACAGAAATCTGTTTCGGGACAGCAACTTTCCCAATCATTACTTCACTCTCATTAGAGGTTACTCTTGGCACAAAAAGCAAATAAAAAGGATAAGGAGAGGTTATTACAGAGGTAATAACTTCCAAGACTCATCTAAAACTCTTGGGTTATCTCCCAACAAGTACTTTTCTTTAACGCCTTTAAGTTAGGCATAAGAAGCAAAGAAAGAATCAAGTGTTCTCAAATGAAGAAGCGTTAAGATCAATACCAGAAATATTTTCAACAAGGCAAGGTATATCATCCAAATAAGTTCTAGAGGATCCTCTCTCAATTCTCTTAGGTTCACTATTCTCATCAAAAGGGTTTGTAGGAACAATCCAATGAAGATTCTTTTCTATGGCATCATGTATTGCTACTAGTTTAAAGGGTATTGGTATCTTAGGTTCCTCCCCATTAGGTTCGGTTTTGTTCATCTTTTCTCGCGTACCAACAACATCTACACATGAGCCTAGCATATTGAAACGTTCAAAAACTTTTCTAGCTTCCTTGGCAACATCATAGAACTCCTTAAACAAAGTTTCTAGAATAAAATCCCTCTTTTCATGATCCTCAATTTCTTTAAGCTTAAGAAAAATTACTTGCATTAAGGGGTTGAGGTTAACAAACCTAGCTTCTAACATGTGAATTAAAGAAGCTGCAGCAATCTCATAGTTTGGAGCAAGTTCTACAAGGGATCTATCCTCAGCATCTTCATGTTTGCTAACATGATTAAAGAATTCTTCAATATTATCTTTCCCAATTATAGAACCACTACCAATTGGAAGGTCTTTCAGGGTGAACTTAGGGATCAACATGGTGAGCTAAGGAAGAGGTGACAACTAAAGGAGACTTAATTTTTTTTTTGGTTTTCAAATAAGAAAGCAAAACAAGTAAAACTATTTTTTTGGATTTTTGAAGAACAAAACAAGCAAACAAAGCAAAAAGAAAACTAAGCAAAACAAAAATAACAAAGTAAAGAGATTGGTTATGAGGGACTCCCCTTGTGAAGATGTCCTTGACTCCCCGGCAACGGCGCCAGAAAAAACCTTGATGCGCTCGACTTTCGACGTAGAGCTCGTTGGGAACCCCAAGAGGAAGGTACGATGAATACAGTAGCAAGTATTCCCTCAGTTATGAAACCAAGGTATAATCGAACCAGTAGGAGCAAGGAAACACCCCAAAGGTGTTACTAGCTGAGCTTTGGTAGGGCGCACTACCGGTGCTAGTAGCAACATGGAGACCTGCACAACACAACCACAGAACTTTGTCCCCAACTTGCGATGAGGTTGTCAATCTCACTGTGTTTTGCGGAAAACAAAGGATTAAACATATCGAATGGAAAAAAGTAAAAGTTTGCAGAAAGTAAACACAAAGCAGTAAAAAAATTGTAGATTGTATGTAAAGAAAAAGGACCAGGATCCATAGTTCACTAGAGGTGGCTCTCCTTAGATAAATAACATGCTGGGTGAACAAATTACAGCAGGGCAATTGACAAACACCGAGAAAGCAATACATGCATATACTAATCATCTTGACTCCTTTGATACTTGATTGGGCATTACAACATAATACATAGACCGCCATCCAACTGCATCTATGACTAATAATCCACCTTCAGGTTATCATCCGAACCCCCTCCAGTATTAAGTTGCAAGCAACAGATTATTGCTTTACGAACTGCGTGTAAAGTAAACAATACGATTGTTCTATGAACAAAGGATTGTTGTTTTCTCCCTAGTAGCAATAGCACATCTAGTACCTTAGAGATTTCTGTCACTTCCCCAGATTACCAGAGGCATGAACCCACTATCGAGCATAAATACTAATTCTTGGAGTTGCTAGCATCTACTTGGCCAAGATAGCTACTAACAATAGAAAGCATGCAAGATCTCAAATAACAAAGACATGATAGAATCAATAATCAATCTGAAATAGCATCTCAATATCCATCGGATCCCTGCAAACACAACATGTATGAATTACAAATAGATGATCTTGATCATGAACGGAGCTCACAAGATCTAAACATGAAAGCACAAAGGAGGAGAAACCAGCCATCTAGCTACTACATGGATCCGTAGTCCAAGGATAAACTACTCACGCATCACACCGGAGGCTTGCATGGTGATGAAGAAAGCCTCCAGGGTGAATTCCCCTCTCCGGCAGGGTGCCGGGAAGAGCTTCAGATCCCCCCGATCTAGGGACAGAGATGACGACGGCTACAGACTCTTTCGTGGATTTTTGATCGGGTACTTAGGGTTTTCGTCCCGAGGGAAACTTATAGGCGGAAGGAGAGGCCGAGGGGGTGCTGGAGTGATAGAAACCTAAACCCCCATTAGGAAACCATTGCACAAGGGACGTAAGGGTCTTAGAGTTTAAAGCTATGGTTAGGTTTCTACCTTAATTACTTTCTTGTACTTATGGATGTTTGCAAGGGGTATAATCACAAGTATGTATTAGTCCTAGGAAGGTCGGTACATTAGCACAGGTTCACCCACACAACACTTAGCAAGCTAGAGAAGATTAATCAACTATATGAAGCGAAAGCACTTGACTGTCTTCCCATGTGTCCTCGAGAACGTTTGGTCATCTTAAGTAATACAATCGGTTTGTCCTTTGCTGCATAAAGGATTGGGCCACTTGCTGCATTTATTCCTACTGTCTTTTATTTACTCGTACTTTGTTTACTTGCTTTATCAAAAACCCCTAAAAATCTGTTTGCTAAGTATTTGCAGAGAATTCCTGATCCATACCACTAGCCAGCACCTTCCTCGTTGGGTTCGACACTCTTACTTATCAAAAATACTGCGATACACCCCCTATACTTGTGGGTCATCAAGACTATTTTCTGGCGCCGTTGCCGGGGAGTGAAGCGCTATTGGAGAGTGGAACTGGTAAAGGAAACTTCTACTATGAGTATTGTTTACTTCTGTTAGTTGCTTTATTTTCGTTATGGATAATTCGCTGAGTTTCTTATTTGGTAATGCTACTACCATTGCTAAGGTAGTAGATAAGCCACCACCTGCTGAGAATGATGCTTTTAAAATACCTACAAAAATTATTGATCGTGTTATGGATAACTATTATGTTGGGGATGGAACTGTCCATCATGGTGATCATTTACTCTTTATACATGAATTATGCGGGTTGTTCACTTGTGCAGGTATTACTACAGATCGAGTTAAGAAGAAGTTTTTCTCATTATCGCTGAATGGAAGAGCTGAGGAATGGTATAAGCTGCTGAAGAATGGTCAAGGTCTGGAATGGGAGGAAATAGTGCCTCTCTTTTATTCAAAGTTTTATCCTCCTAGTGAGATTCATAAAGATCGGAATCTAATATACAACTTTTGGCCTCTTGATGGAGAGAGTACAGCTCAAGCTTGGGGGAGATTGAAGTTACTAATGCTCAAATGTCCCATTCATGAGCTCCCCAACAATATTATTATCAATAACTTTTATGCAAGGCTCCCTCTACATGACAAGGATTTATTGGATGCTTCTTGCGCTGGATCATTCACTCGCATGGAAGAAGAAGCTAAATGGGATCTTCTAGACCGTATTCAAGATAATGCCGAAGCTTGGGAGAATGAGAAAGGTAGAAAGTCAGGTATAAATTATGATTATGAATGCATTGAATCTTTTATGGGAACTGATGACTTTCAAAATATTAAAAATGCTTATGGTCTAGACTCTCAAGCTATTGCTTCTTATTTTAAGGCTTTTGCTTCCTATATTGAAGTGCCTAAAAAGAAGTGGAATAAGTATCATGAACCTTATAAAGATGTTGTTAAGAGTGTTCCTACAAGAAATATTAAAGTTTATACTGCTAATCATGTCTTACCTAAACCTTATATTGAGAAAATTCCTTTCCAAGTTAAGATAAAGGAACATTCTATGATAGCTAGTATGGTTAATGAAAGTACGAATGAAGCTGTTGAACCTGATAAACAAATGGCTGTTGAACCTATAATAGCAAATGTGAAAGACTTCGTTACTAAATATGTAGAAGGAGGACACACTATCCTTTGCAAGGATACCTCTAATATTGTTTCACAAAGTAGAGTTATGCGAGCTAGTATTCCTGTGTTTTCTGTTAGAATAAGTGATCATTGCTACGATGGCCCTTGTGCTAGTTATATTGTTAAGTTTATGCATGATACTGAAAGTTATTATGAGAGAGGGAAAAGTGTTCTTATTTATCTCAATAATATCAAGTTTCCTCGTTTTATGCTGAAAGTTTTTTATGTTGCACTTGTTTTGCCTTCTTATGCAAGTAGCCTTTGGTTTCAACAACTTGTTTGTTTACAAAATTCCCTTGCATAGGAAGTGGGTTAGACTTAAACGTGTGTATTTTTGCTTCTTAATGCTCTTTTTCACTTTAATTCATATTCCTATGTGAGCATCTTAAAAATTATCATGCCCATCTTAATGGCTATAAAGAAAGACCTTTTTGGGAGACAACCCAATTTGTTTTTGCTTTCAGTTTGTTTTTGTGTATTTGAGTCTTGGAAGTTATTACTTCGGTAATAACCGCTCCTTATCCTTTTTGTTTGGTTTTTGTGTCAAGATCAACCTCTAATGAGAGAGAAGTAAGATTTGGGGAAGTTGCTATCCCGAAACAGATTTTTGTGCTTCACCGTAAAAATTCGTGAGAGATCTCTGTATGTCGGAATTAGCTGTAATTTTTTGTGCTTATGTCCCAGGTTGTTATTTAATGTTCATTAGTTTTGCACTTTTTAATTTGAGCAATAGAAGATTTTCGAAAAAATTGATCTTTACCTGCTGGTCTGTTTTGACAGATTTTGCCACTCTTGCATTCGCTTCTTTATTCGATTTCTTTTTTGAATTCTTTTTTGGTTTTCGGAAGGAGTTGCTACAGTATCTTATGTTTTGATGGTTTTCAGTTGAAGCTGGACTCAAAAGGTTTTATCACTTCACTTATACTAATGTTGCTAATAAGAACTGTGTGAAGTTTTGTGTGAAAGAAATTTCCAGGAAGTGGAGATAATGGTGTAATAAGGAAGAGAAGAGTTTTATGACTCAAATAATAAGTGTATGAAGATGAAGATATTGATGTTATTCAAGTGATGACTCCGGAAGAATCTACTAGATACCAAATTCAGAGACCTACAGAGTCTGTTTTCAAATAGGTAACAATTCTGGTAAGAAAAGTTTCGCGAAAATACTATCCAACTATATTTTTGCAGTTTTTAGTCAATAAGGAAAGCTATGAAGCAAAAAAGGGACGCAAACGGAGCCACTGGCCGTCCCACCAGGTGGTGAGTCCACCCCGGACTCCGCCTCCGACTCGTTTTCGCCCAGTACCTTCCTTTTGTTATGAAACTTCGTAATATATAATCCCCCGGATCCCCCGAGGTTCGTATATCGTGTTTTCGTTTCGATCTGTTTCTGCCAGGAACTCTCTTTGAAAGTTTAGAAGCACAATGTTGTCCGCCAAGGATAAAGGGAAGGAGCCTATGGAGGAAGACCTCCAAGACCCCGGGAAGGAGAAGGAGATCAAGAGTGAAGGGGAAGAGGAGCAAGGCCAACATCCGCACACCGGCACTACCATTGCAAGCATTGGAGTGGTGACAAAACCTGCCAGGGTTAGAAGGACTGCACGGATGCAGACTGGGGGAAAAGCTCCTCATCACTGTTTGGCTCAACGGTCACTTCCTCCACGCACCACGAATTCTTTCCATACCCTTATCCATGAGCATCAACACCAGAATATGCCCAAGGGGAAATTACCCTCCAATTGGGATTTGCCTCGTTCTAGCCATGCAGGAAAAGAAGACTTCAAGGAGGAATAGTGGGGAAAGAATAGAAAGAGCTGGAATTCTCAACCTGACATGATCATGAGCCGCATTGAGCAAAACTCACAGCTGATTTGTAATCTCACCTTTGAGATTGAGGACTTGGGGAAACTTATCAGAGAGCTCATCGAGAGGATACCACCACCACCAAAGGAGAAATTCGTCATCAGGTTTGGCATCCCCTTGGTTTGTTCCAAGCTTGGGGGAGTGCCACGGTATCACATCACTATCTTCTATCTTTTTACCTTATTAGTAGAGTCATATCATGAATAGAGAAGTTATCGTGTAGGATGGTTTGCATTATGGAAGTGTCCCCTCTCTCGTTAGATATGTATCCCTTGGTGTGAGTTGCCGATTTGGAATATTAATGAGAAGTTCTATCATTCACTCTTTTTCATAGCTTATATTAGTTTTCAATTCGTGGTTATATGATTGATCTTGTTGTTAGTATTGGTATCACTTTGGGATCATTGAGTTAATTTAGTTGGTTTTGGCAAACCTGGCTCGGTCAGTAGCAACACTATTTTTGAGAGTTGAATGAAAAAGATAGAAGTACCTTAAAGAAATATAATTTCATCATCTTTCTTTCTTGATTTGCTCATAAGTTTAGTATTCTCTAGTTAAGATCTTTTGTGCTTCCAAGGAAGATTGCATGTTTGTCTTTATCGCTTGTATGTTTGTTTGTTTCCTTCAACTCTTGTACTTGCTACCCAGCCTTGCTAGCCAAAAACCTGTACTGAGAGGGAATTCTTCTCGTGCATCCACTCCTTTTAACCAAAACCTTTGCCATTTGTGTCTACCATACCTACCTAGTAGCATTATTGCTATTCCAAGTAAATTCTTGTTTTATCCACCTTCCAAATTAAACTTGTTATGTGAAAATTAGTGAATAAAGCTCTCACGAACTTGATGGCACACTTTACTTTCTTGCATTTAATAAACCTGAACCATTGGGTCCTTCTTTGTTGCGTATATGCTTGCGCTTTATGAGTTGAAATTAGCAGAACCATGTATCATGGGGAACGCTTTCAACATTGCATTGGTACTTTCTACCTAGTTGATATCATGTTCTTTTGCTTATGGATCCCGGCGGTGTGAAATAAAAGTGGAACTTGTAAGATCATGGAGTTTATATGTGTGTTAGAGAAACGCCTGGGCCGCTAGCCTAAGCCATGCCTAATCATGGTGGAAACTTGCAGCATAACTATAGTGAGCATTCTATGAAGCATCCTCAATAAAAACCTATGCAAATAGCAAATAAAAAGATCGCTGAGATGCTCACTGTCTGCTTGCCTTTTCATTTTGATTATGGGATAGCTCCTATGTCATGTGCAAGGGGTACCCCGTTGGTGGTTCTCAATGATACACGTGTATTTACAATGACAAGAGCTTACTCGTGACTGAAGTTGAGTAGCATGAGGTTTGGTACTCATAAGTAAGGGGCATGGGAGTTCAATTTATAACTTGTCAAGCATATCCTCTTAGTTGTGTCAATTTAACCTTAATCACCAAAAGGTGCCTATGATAGGGGCAATGAGAGCTGAAAGCTAGTAAGTATCATAATTTTTGGGATCTCTTTATGAGACTTGCAATCCCTGCTTCCCTCTGCGAAGGGCCTTTCTTTTACTTTGTAGTTGAGTCAGTAAACCTACTCCCTTCTATCTCAGCAAGTATTTTGAGTTGTTGTGTTTCATTCATTCATATGATGATTTATTCAAATCATGTTTCTTATGTTCCTTGTTTTGCACATTGCTCTTATCTTGATGTTTAGTACTTTGAAAGCTATCATTGAAAACCAAATATTTGTGAACTCCAGCAAATTATCAACTATTCTTCGACCAAGAGCTAAGTTTACCATTACCAATTATGATTCACTTTATGTATCTTTATTGCGTTTCCTTTACTCATTGCAAGTTGAGTTATATAATAGTGAGTTGTCTTCTATTATGATCTATGTATTTGATGAATGTGATGCTTCTTGTCTGTATTCTTTTATCGACTCTTCACTCCATAAACCCGAGGCCATGTTTATTGAGCTCAGTTTCGCTTGGGGACAAGCGAAGTCTAAGCTTGGGGGGAGTTGATACGTCCATTTTGCATCACTATTCTATGTCATAATTCACTGTTATTCATTGATATCTTTCGTATTGAGAGGTGATACTTATGTTATTTCATATGTTTTTGCATGGTTGATGACTTTTGGAGTATGGACCGCTGCAGTCAGGATTCTGATGGAAAAGGTGTTGTTTGGAGGCAAAATTCGCGAAGATCAAAAAATCCGGGAAAATACACGGAAAATCCTATTTTTCCAGAAGACGAAGGAAGCCAGAAGGGGGGCTGGAGATGGGCCACAGGGGGCCCACACCACCCCCTGGCGTGGGCCAGCCTAGGTCGCGCCACCAGGTGGTGTGGCCGCCCTGGTCCACCCCTGGCACTCCCCTCTGGCGTATATTATCCTCCCGAAACCCTAAGACTCGGAGAGCAACCACATAAAGATTCCGCCGCCTCTGCGGGGCGGAAAACACCGAGAGAGAAAGATCTCTCCGGTAGACAGATTTCTGCCGGAAGAATTCCTTCCTGGAGAGGGAAGATCGTCGCCATCAACACCACCATCAAGCTATACTTCATCGGGATCATCATCATCACCATCACCACCATCATCACCATCTCCATATTTCTATAACAATTGCATTGAATCTTGCATTAGTTTATAGGAGAAACTTTCCCGGTGTTGATTACTCTTTGTAGTTGATGCTATTGAGTGAACCATTGAATTATTGTTTATGTTTAGATTGTTATACATCATTATTCCATATCTGATCATGATCCATATGATGTCTTGTGAGTAGTTCGTTTTGTTCTTAAGGACATGAGAGAATTCATGTTGTTAGTAGTGGAGTTGTGTTGAGAAAGATTCAATGGTTTGATATTTAAGTTGTGGTGTACTTCTTCTAGTGGTGTCATGTGAACGTCGACTACATGACACTTCACCTATATGGGCCTAGGGGAATGCATTGTGTATTTGGCTACTAATCGTAGGGGTTGCCAAAGTGACAGAAACCTGAACCCCCGCTAGGAAACCATTGCACAAGGGACGTAAGGGTCTTAGAGTTTAAAGCTATGGTTAGGTTTCTACCTTAATTACTTTCTTGTACTTACGGATGTTTGCAAGGCGTATAATCACAAGTATGTATTAGTCCTAGGAAGGTCGGTACATTAGCACAGGTTCACCCACACAACACTTAGCAAGCTAGAGAAGATTAATCAACTATATGAAGCGAAAGCACTTGACTGTCTTCCCATGTGTCCTCGAGAACGTTTGGTCATCTTAAGTAATACAACCGGCTTGTCCTTTGCTACATAACGGATTGGGCCACTTTCTGCATTTATTC
This sequence comes from Avena eriantha, assembly GCA_910589775.1. Taxonomy (NCBI): domain Eukaryota; kingdom Viridiplantae; phylum Streptophyta; class Magnoliopsida; order Poales; family Poaceae; genus Avena; species Avena eriantha. The sequence continues at coordinate 434,670,650 of OU342740.1, read as the reverse complement.
CTACTGTCTTTTAGTTACTCGTACTTTGTTTACTTGCTTTATCAAAAAACCCTAAAAATCTGTTTGCTAAGTATTTGCAGAGAATTCCTGATCCATACCACTAGCCAGCACCTTCTGCTCGTAGTTGGTTCGACACTCTTACTTATCGAAAATACTGCGATACACCCCTATACTTGTGGGTCATCAGGGGCATAGAGTAAAATTTATTGTTTTCATGCGCGGAACCCCAACAGTGGTATCAGAGCTAGATCTATGCGTAGTAATGCTAGTACGGGTAGAACACACGAGATGTAGCATGTGGGCGTTGATCTTTTAGTTGTTACCCTCCCACGTGTACTTGTGTATACCGTAGTAATGCTTGATGAAGCGGCCCCCAACCAACTTTATGCGTTCATTCGCAAGACTGGTCCATGCTTGACATACGGCTTGTACCGTATAAAGTGGCTTAGGGGGGGTCTATCTCTCTCGCATTAGTTGGTATACCATTTGCAACAGAGGGCCCCGAAAGGGATGTAGTAGAGACAACTACTTGATCAGCGTTGTGCTGAAAGTTCGTAGGTAAGAACGGTTCTTGTGCGAAAGCCCATTCAGCCACGTAAAACATGCAAAGATAAAGTAGAGGCGTCTAACTTTGTTTTGCAGGGGGGCGTTGCTTTGTGATATGGTTGTGGCAAAGGTAAAGTGATTAACTTTTGTTACGTAGTAGTAGATAGTCATGGAAGTGACGGACTACCACGCCGGAATGACACCGGTACCCTGGTGTCTACGACGCCGAAACCCTGGCGCCGGAATCCGGTGACGACGAATGGAGATCACGACATGAAGGACCATATCACATTGCATTTACATTCAATGTTATTGTTTGTATATCTTATTGTGTGCTAGTATTAGATACTCGGCGGTAGCCTAATAAGATGATCCCTGTTAAAATTACCAACGATTGTGTTCCCCCTTAGTGTGCACCACCAAGAAAGTTCTTCGGTATGAGGCAATCTAGGGTACAGGCCTGGGTGTCAGACATATCTACGTTCACATACAGTGGGTGTAAGCCATGTTGCATAGCAAATACACTAAGGTTGAGTTGGCGAGCCTAGCATGCCATAGAAGCGTGGCCTCGGAACACGGATGGTCGAAAGATGTGACCCACATTTAGCGTCCACCTTTGAACCCACATCGATGGTCGTGTTCAATCGGGGGAGATGTGGCTGATAGGGGTCGTGTTATCACTAGGAACCCTTGTGGGGATAGGTGTTTCTGAGTGGAGTTATTATTAACTCATTTAATTATAAACTTAGTCTAAAATCCTTTTTCAATTACAAATGTAGAAAATGGTTCTTCCCGAGATTACCTTTCCTATCGACGATTGGTTAAAAGAAGAAAAGCTCAAGTTAGATGGATCCAACTTTTCTGCATGGGCCGTGCGCCTGTTTGATCTCCTTGGAGAGAACAATGTAGCTGACTACATGACCTGCGAGATGTTTTTGGAACCACCCTATTCTCAAGAGACCCAGGAGCAGCGGGATATGCGCTGTCGTCGTCGTGTGATGGCCACATTCATATCAGTGACGATGCGCCTCGGAATGGAGGATGGGCTATGGCCAATGGTGGGAAGCCTTAAACCCCGAGTGGTCATGGCACATCTGAGATCGCATTTCGTGGAACAAGTGCGCATGTGGGATTATGAGCTGATGGGGGACTTCCTCTCCATAAAGATGGAGGAGGGCTCCTCATTGGACGAGCACTTATTGAGCATCTATGATGCGTACATGAGTCTAGCATACTACCTGGACAACTGGTTCTCAAGCTCATTTGCGATGGGAATTGTGCTACGGTCACTTCCACCAAGCTTCCAAGAACAGGTTAGGATCTCCATTATGAGAGGTGACACGGAAACACTGGATTTCCTCGAGTTCATATCACATTTCAGAAATGTGGTAGATGAACCCAACATCGCTGGAGTCATCAACGACAAAGGTATATATTTGATATACTATTTTACAAATCTTATAATCTTGCAAACACATTTGCAGTTCTAAGTATATCTGATATTTGTTCTGTTTTGCTGAAAACAAGTCCTTCTACATGAGAGGTGCTTGCTGGAGAGGAGGTGACGTTGCGTGTTGATGGCGAGCATGATGATGACGGCCGATGACACTCTCCCTCGACATTTATCACTTAGTTTATGTTTTAGGATGATTATTGTAATCAAGCGATTGTGAACTTCTTTAGTGTGTCTCACACTTCGTGAGACGGTTATTCATATGAGTTTGTAACAAACAGTTGTTCTACTTTTATGAATGATTTCTATTCGTGTCCATATCTTGTTTGATTATGTGTGAATTATCCTTGTTGTTTGAAACTAATTGATAATGCATGAACATTTGTAAAACATTAAAATGCCTTGTTTAAAATACCTGACTTAAATGATATTTCATGTATGAACGAAAACCATTGTTTAAATTCAAAGTTATGTCGATGATATGTGAAAGACATTCGATTTCTTATCACATATAAATCATGCCTAAGTTTGGCAAAATAACTTGAACACCGTGTATTACTTGAATGCAGAGTGTTTAAAGTATTGTTAAAAGTAAATACATATTCGATGTATTGTGTTTTAACAAAAATGGTAATTATCATTATATGATTGTTTAAATGTTTAGAGAAGTTTACCAAAGGAAACATGAATATGAAACTATTTGATTTGATAAAAGAGTTTCATCAACAAAGGGTATAAATATAAAAGAGAATCCAATTACTATGATTTGATCAATAGTAATGAAATTCAAATTTATAAGAATGGCATAAAAGTAATTGTGAAATGCAAAATGTTTTGAAACGTCAAAATGCAAAGCATCACAATATGATATTAGATATCAAAGGGGGTGAATAGAAGGCACCAAATAAATCGTTGTAGTGTAGATATAGAGACCATTAGTTAGAAATAGTTAGCACTCAATTAGAATGTAGTGAACCATTAGAATTCATGAAAGTTTTGGGGTTATTCGATATAACCAAAATAATAGCGAATAAGTCCTTGTAGAGTATTCATTGAAAACTTTGAATACAAAAATCCATAGATGAAACCAAAAGGAAAGCAAGATTCGTACTGCTTGGATTTTGGTGCATTCTTGAGAAAGCTCACTTTTAGTGATGTTTCTCAATTGTGGAGCAAATGGAAAATAGTGTAAAACACGATGAGGATTCAAAACCCTGCATCAGAGTGTTGAGAAGCGCAACGGACAACGTTCCTGAATGATTCTCTGCACAAAAGGAAAGAATCAATGATATTGATCATTGTGTTTTCCCCACTAGTGTTTTCACTACATGAAGTAGGATTCAAAATGTAATCCATATCTTGTATGGAGACATTTGTGAATCATTTTTCATGATTATTGGAATATGACATACCTACGAACTACTAAGGAAATAATGGTTAACTAGAATTATGAGAAATTCTAAAAGCAAAATTCACTTGAGATTAGAAATCAATTCGTTGCTGAATCTCACAAGTAAAGGGGTTACTCGGAATTTTCCCAAATGACTGCAAAGCCATAGTGGAAAAAGGGGTGAATGACAAAAGCACAAATTGTCAAGTATTGGACAAATTCAAATGAATTTGATTCATGTGTGCTAAATGTCTAGTGGATTTAAAACTAGTAATAGTACTAGTATCTCATAGTAAATCTCCAAGTTTGATATTTGATCAAAGGATTTTGAAGTTATTCAAAATAGTGAGTGGATATGCAATTTGCATAAAATTGAGTGGGAGCTATGAAAGTCCTCCTGAAACAATATGTGATTGACATATTTTTAAGTGGGAGCAATATAAGTCTCAAATTCAAATATGTAGGAATATATTTTTAGTGGGAGCTTATAGGAGTAATTCTTAAGTATGTTAAGAATGAAAGCGCAAATACTTATGAATAATGATTTATAAGATGTAGAAGTTGATAATATGTGTATTATGATATTATGTAGTATTCCTTAAGGGATTCTGAAAGGGGTTCCAGAATAAAAGTTAATTAAGGAACTAGTCCTTAATAACTCAAATTAGGAATAGTATTAAGTTTAACATCAATGGTTGATAGGAAGAAAAGGATGATCATCATCCACTATGTTGAGACATAGGTTCTTTCTTAGAAAACCATGATGATAACTTAGCATAATATATGATCCAAGATGGAATGTTTAAAAGTGATTAAGTTTGAATCACGGAACGTTGAGCTGAGTTTGTCCGCAGTGTCTAGTAGAGAACTGCAGACATGTTTTCCAAATCCATAAAGGATGACATATCTTAAAACATAAAGAGTTATGTTATAAGGGAATATGTTGGAAACTCCTATAAATACCGATTAAAGTCAAGTAGGAAGCGAGGTGAACAAAACATCGAAAGTTGCACAGAGTGCACTAGTGTTTTGATGAATACATTTATAATAATAGATAAGGGTACCATCTAAAGTGTTGTATAATGTTATGGCGGGGCTAGTTCGCTTTTAACGTAGAATGATGTGTCCTAGGGCACAGTGCCCATGAGAAAGCCCTCGAGGTTGATCTAACGTCACTGTAGGCTCCTGGAATCAGGCATCGTTCTGCTGCCATAACGACGATGCATACACACAGATGCAATCATGTGATGATAAAGTATTAATGTCAATCAAGGTGCCATTAGTAAGTTGCAAAGGATTTGGGACTGTAAAGTATAGACCCAAGACTCAACCTCTTCCATGAGCAAGCATGTTCAGGGTATCGGATATATGGTGCCAAAGATTGAGAACAAATGCAGCTAGTGTATTTGTACTCTAGTGCAAGTGGGAGACTATTGGAAATATGCCCTAGAGTCAAATAGTAGTAAGGACTATTATCATATTTCATATAGTTTATGATTAAGTTTTATATCATGCTATAACTGTATTGAGTGGAAACATCAATACACGTGTGATATACAAACAACTAGGGGTTCCCAGTGAAACTCTAGTCACTGGTTCACTAGTCAATAGATGATCATGTTTCCTGATCATGTGGCATTTATGCCAGTTGGAAATGGAGTCAACTCATTTGGAGAATGAGATGATGAACCAATACCCAACCTAAACATCGTGACCCGATCACGTCATGAAGTTCAAGTTACGATGATTAGAAATGGATCCTCGTAGACTATTCCTTAGACAGTGAGGCTATATCAAATCACTGTCTCCCGAGAGTGCTTAGATAGCATCAAACGCCACTCGGTAATACAGTGGTTATAAAGGTGTGTTTAGGTACTCGGAGGAAATCGTAGAGGCAATATATGTCAAGAGCAGGATTTGTCCATCCATGTGATGGGAAGATACTCAAGGGCCCACTCGGAGAAGTTGTATCCAATAGCTGCGCAGCATGTGATTTGATCACGGGGATATCACTTGTCGGAACGAGTCAAGTAGCGTTGTTCGATAACGAGATTGAACACGACATGGTGATGTCATTGATCAGATCTCGGGCAATGCAAGTATCGAGTGACAATGGGAATAAGACACGACTGTCCCGGTTCAAACGACGAAAGATCTTTGTGGAACGCACAGGGGTCACATGGCCATCCAGGTCTCTCTGTTGGTCATTGGTGCGGGAGTGTCCCGACCATGTCTGGAGTGTTCCTGAACCGTGGGGTATCACGCTTAAGGGCTTGATGATGCTTAGAGAGTGTTTATAGGATTGGTGGAATCACCGAAGAGTTGTTGAGAGAAAATCGGAAGAGTTTCGGTAAGTCCGGAGGATGTCTAGAGTGGAGGTGGAAGGTGTTCCATAGCCACAGAGGTTGAATAATATGTGAATGAATGTTAAATGTTGATTTAATCATTTATTCATAATTATTTAATAAAGAGAAAATCAATTAAAATGGTCAAAGGCTTAATGGGCCAATTTCCGGAGGGAGAGGGCCCATTAGGGGAAAGGAGAGAGGAAGAAGGGGCAAGGGGGCTGGCCGGCTGGGCCTAGACCCCCCCCCCCCCCCCCCCCGCGGGGCCCACTAGGGGCTGGCCGGCGGCCTCCCCTCCCCCTCCTCTCCTTTAGTCCCACCCCGGGACTTTGAGGGAGGTAGTACCTCCTCTCCCCTATATATAGTGGGGGGTATTTGGCCAAATTAAATACACCAATAATCAATAAACGTCTTCTCACTTTTGGGAGGACCTCTAAATGATATTTTGTCTCTCCCCCTCTCTCTCACGTGACCGTGGTCCCAAGTCTGGACTGCGCGAACGAGAGGCATCTTCACCGTGGAGCGCCGTCGCGCTGCGGGATTTGGATCCAGGAGCTCTACTTCTGCAACTGCTGCTGGATCGGGGAAGCGGGAGTCATCGTCAGGCACCGAACGTGTGTAACTCCCCGCGAGGTGTCGCACTTGAGGCACTCAAGTCATTGGAGCCAAGGAGCACAAGGACTTCATCACGACCTTGAGGTCGGCTTCGGCTCGTCTACATCAACCACGTTCTCCTAAGCGTTGACAACGCTTTTTGGTGTTCAAGCGTAAGTTCGCGAAAAGCGCCTCCCGTTACTGTATTACTAATAGATAGGTCCTGGCAGCTTCAGGGGTTCAGGGGCGTAGAGTAAAATTTATTGTTTTCATACGCGGAACCCCAACATGTTCTATCAAGAGGGGCTCTCGAGTGAGTAACTTGATCATATCCTTCGGAGAGAGAGCTCAAACCTTTGCATTCCTGGCATCATCTTTCTTTGTTGTTATTTGGATATTATCCATGTGAGGTCCTAGAGCTTGTGGTAATATTCATAACAAGCTCTAGTTCATCAAAAACGGATTTCCCCTTATACCTTATTGCGTTTTTGATCTTGGAGGGTTTTCCGGTTTCTCACCAAGAGAGGTATCTCACATCATAATACATGAAATGTTCTCTCTTGTTGGGTAGCTCTTGTCTTTCCCTTTCCAACAAAATTGGTTTCGGGTCAATCGGAGTCCGGATGCAAATGTTATGATCGTTACAGTTTTGTTGTTTCCATCAGTTTTGTCTCTGGCAGGTTTTTCAGACCGGAGTCTTCGGTGTGCAGACACCAGAGTCTCTAGTGTGGTCCAGAGTTTCCCCACAAGTCTCTAGAGTGGATCAAAGTTGAAGACCTGGGTCAGCCAGATTGGTGGTCCGGAGCAAGGTCCGGAGACTGACCAGAGTCTCCGGTCCAAGCCTCCAACCGGAGTCTCCGGTGTGGTTGGACCGGAGTCTCTGGTCCACTTGGCTCTCAGAAGGGCTAGAACAATCAGTATGCTGGTCCGGAGGCTGGTCCGGAGATGGGCCGGAATCTCCGGTGTAGACCGGAGTCTCCAGTGTGCAGGACAGAGTCTCCGGTCTGACTTTTCTCCAACGGTCAGAAAACGGTCAGAATTTGTGGGGGCTATAAATAGACGACCCCTTCTTCCCGCTCGAGCTGCTCGTTCTAGAAACTGAAGAACACCATTTTAGAGCCACCAAAACTCTAAGATCTCTTCATCCAACCACCCAAACTCACCGATCTTTTGGGAATCGGAGGAAGAGGCCTTGATCTACAGCTTCACCAAGAGAGATCTCCATTTCCCCCTCATTCACTTGAGGTCCCCTTGCTCTAGGGTTTCATTGGAAACCCTAAGCCTTGTTTTGGTTTGAATTGATTCTTACAAGCTTGTCTTTGATTGTTTGACAGCTTGCTTGTATTCGGGAGCCTCCAATTAAGTTGTGGATGTGTGCCTTGAACTTGTTGTAAAGGTGCCGGCTACAACCTCGAAGGTTGCCGATAGTGGAAGGGTGGATCAATCCCTTTGGGGTGAGATTCATCAGAGAATAAGGGAGGCCTTCTGTGGCGTTGATGGTTTGATACCACCCCCTCTCCAAACGAGACGTACTCCATTGTTGGGAGGAACTCGGTAATAATCGTCGTCTCCGCGTGCCTCGGTTATCTTTATACCCAAGCTCTTACTTATGCACCTTACTTTGTGATAGCCTTTGTGTTTGAAGTCTATATCTTGCTATCACATAGTTGGTTGTCTTGCTTAGCATAAGTCATTGGTGCACATAGGTGAACCCTAGTTGTTCTAGGTTTTGTGCTTGACAAAGTAAACGCTAGTTTAATTCCGCCTTTGTTAAGCCCATCTCGGAAAAGTTTTTAAACCGCCTATTCACCCCCTCTAGGCGACATTTGTATCCTTTCAGACACTATCTCCTTTTTAAAATCAACATAGGCACCTATATCACTCAAAAATTTCCTTCCAAATATAATTAGGCAAAGAGTGTCAGCTGGCATATCAACAACTACAAAATCTATAGAAAAGTTTTTGTTGCCAATTGTGACAGTTGCATCTTTAATTACTCCCATTGGAATTCTAAGATTTTTATTGGCTAACATAATTGTCATATCGGTATTTTCAATTGTAGCAGGTTCTATTTCTTCTTTTATTTCTAAATAGAAATCATAAGATATAACATTAACTTCGGTGCCAAGATCACATAAACCATAATGCAGCATTTCTTGAAATATGCAAGGAAGAATAGGCTTTCCCACATCTTTTACCTTTGTCTTACCTTCAGCCAATATGGAAGTCTCTTCATCAAGTTCAACTATGTTACAATGCGCGTACATAGCCATAATTGCTTCCTTGGTTACCTCGTCATCTTTGGTTTTTCCAGATGTTCCAAGACTTCTGGAATACTTTCCTCTTCTTTCTTTTCATGTGCTGCTTTGACCTGTTCATATTCAAAAATATGCTTTTGTGCAGTGTTAGGGAAAGGTATCTCATATGTTGGTTCTAGGGAGGCCAGTGTTTCTTTAACTTCTCTTTTCTTCTCAGGTTCATGTGGTGGATCATACTTGACCAAACCCTCTTTTGGAGCTTTGATATGTTCTGTAAAAGTTTTAACAACTTGCAACACAAGATCTGAATCCAAATAAAGTTCTTTAGATAATTCTTTAACATGGCCTTTTTTATTATAGTCATGAATACAATCATGTTCTATTTGTATGCCTCCTTCACTTCCTAGACCAAAATTCCATGAAACTCTATGATCGCGAATTCTATTAAGTAAAGCCCAAGCTTTAGTTATAGGAAGATTCATACAGGCTCCTTCTGCGAAAGAGTCTAGTTCAATTTTATTAGGTTCATTTAAACCACCATAAAATATATGCAATAAATACCATTCAAGTAAATCATGATGAGGACATAGGTGAAGTAAATCTTTAAATCTTATATAAGCTCTTACTCATCCTTCATTAGAATGGTTCTTCCAAGTCATTATAAGACGCCTGATTCCAAAAGATTTTGATAATGGATAATATTTTGCTAGAAATTCACAAGCTAGATTATCCCAAGTAGTAGTGTCTTATAGGGGTAATGATGTTCTTATTATGGTTAACAATGCCTATGTCCCCGTTGATTTCTATGTTTTGGATGTTGAATGGAATGCTTCTTGTCCTATTACTTTGGGAATACCTTTTCTTAGAACTGTTGGTGCCATTATTGATATGAAAGAAGGCACCATTAAATATCAACTGCCACTCAAGAAAGGTATAGAACACTTCCCGAAGAAGATAGAGAAGATTTATTTTGCCTCTCCTATGAAAACAAAATTTGCTCTTAATGCTTCTTCATTTGAGAACAATAGATTCTTTTTCTTACTTCTTATGCCTAACTTAAAGGCGTTAAAAACGTACTTATTGGGAGATAACCCAAAAGTTTTAGATGAGTCTTGGAAGTTATTACCTCTGTAATAACTGCTCCTTATCCTTTTTATTTGCTTTTTGTGCCAAGAGTAACCTCTAATGAGAGAGAAGTAATGCTTGGGAGAGTTGATGTTCCGAAACAGATTTTTGTGCTTTACCGTAAAAACTCGTGTAAAATCTCTGTATGTTTTTTGAGGCGTGAATTTTGTGTGCTTCTGCCCCAGGTTGTTATCTAACTTTCGTTAGTTCAACACTTTTTGATTTGAGCAACATAAGGTCTTCAAAAAAATTGGTTTGTATCTGCTGGTCTGTTTTGACAGATTTCTGCCATTATTTGCATTTGCTTCTTGTTGGTTCCTTTTTGGGTTCTCTTTGGGGAATTGAGCGTTTTAAGGGAAGTACTTCAGTAGCTTGTGTTTTAATGGAAGTTTTATTGGTGTTGAAACTGAACCCAAAGACTTATTATCTTGAGTGCACTAATGTTGCTAATAAAGATTGTGTGAAGTTTTGTATGAAGAAAAAAATTCAAGTGTATGGAGAGAATGATGTAATGAGATGAAGAATGGACTAAAGCTCAATCTTGGGGATGCCACGCGTGTCACCCCAAGAAATATCCAAGAAGTACAAGCGTAAAAGCTTGGGGATGCCCAAGGCATCCCCTTCTTCATCAATAAAAATCCCAGGTTTCTTCCAAACACTTCATTTTTATTGTTTCATGCACAGTTGTGTTGTTCTTGGAGCATATTTGTTTTCGTTTTTGGATTTTAGTTTGCTTGGTTTTCTTAGTTTGATTTAATAAATTGGTTGGACCCCCTCTTTCATACATTAGTTTTCAAATAGTTTGGTTTGGATTGGAAAAGAGTAGGAAAGTTCATGCTTAAGTGGTAAAGAGAGCTTGTTTTTGCCTGTGGCCCAGCTTTGTCATGCCATGCTTGATTTTGTTTTGGCTTTATACTTAGTGATATTTGTTGTAGCATGGCATGTTATAAACAATTGAGATTGCTTAATGTGCCTTGGAAGAATCATGTGTTGTTTTAGCATATTAAAGCATAGTATTATGGTATTCTCCTTTGATGCTTTATTTGGGTTGACTTGGCACATGCTCACACCATGTTATGACTATCCCAAGTCACCATAGCCTTTATGATCCTTTAGTTTTCGACTTGTAATATCAATTTATTCTTTAATTAATGATGTTTTGTCGCTCTGCATGATTATGGCCATTATTGCTCTCTTGGTTGGTCGCTCCCAGTCTTTTGCTAGCCTCCACAACTAAGTATGAGTTCCACTCATGCATCCAACTCCTAAAACCAAGTTATTCCAAAGAGTCCACCATACCTACCTATTAGCATTTGCTATTCCAAGTATATTCATGTCTTTATCTACCTTCTGAATTAAACTTGTTATGAGAAAACTAGTGATTAAAGCTCTCACGAACTTGATGGCACACTTAACTTTTTCTTGCCCTTAATAAACTTGAACCATTGTGTTGTCTATGTTGTATATGCTTGCACTTATATGTTGGGGATTAGCAGAACCATGTTGTCATGGGGAATGCTTTCAACATTGCACTTGTAGTTTGTACCTAGTTGATATCATGCTCTTTTGTCTATGGATGCCGTCGGTGTGAAATGAAAGGGGAGCTTGTAAGTCCATGGAGTTATGTATGTGTGTTAGAGAAACGCCTAGGCCATCGGTCTAATCCATGCCTAATCATGGTGGAAACCTGCAGCGTAACCATAATGAGCTGTCTATGAAGCATTCTTCTTATAAAAAAAGAGTCAGATATTGAGAAAAAGAGAAAAAGATATGAGAAAAGAAGAAAGAGAGAAAACGCACCATTCTCCCATGGTAAATAAGAAGATTGCTGAGATGCTCGTTGTCTACTTTCCTTGCCATTTTGATATGGGGATTCTTCCGTATCATCGGGCAAGGGGTACCCCGTTGGCGGTTCTCTATGATACACATGTACTTACTATGAGAAGAACTTACCGGTAACTAAACTTGAGTAGCATGAGGAGTGGCCCTCGTATTCAAGGGACATGAGATTTCTAACTTATACTTTGTCAAGCATATACTCCATAGTTTGTTCACTTTAACCTTAATCACTTCAAGATGCTTATGATAGGGGCAATGAGAGCTGAAAGCTAATAAGTACCATAATTTTTGGAACCTCTTTATGAAACTTGAATCCCTACTTCCTTGTATGAAGCCTTTGTTTTACTTTATGTTGAGTCTCCACCTTCTATCTTTATGCACCTATTGAGAGAGCATAGTGGCCATTCTTAGTTCTATGTGCATTGTCCCAAGACTTGTTGATTGATGCACAACTTTGATATTGCTTGTTCTTAAACTATTTGTATCTAGTCACCCTTATGAACTTTGAAGGTGTCCTATGCATTTGTTTGCTACTCCATGAGGGACAAGCTAAATGCCATTGTGCTATGTTTTCTTTATGTGAAAAAACAAACATCTTGCAAAGCATTGTTATTCATGAATATTTTATTTGTGCCTTTTCATGTTACAACATAGTTGCTATGTCTTATTGTTAGAACTTTATCTTTCATGCTATGTTGAAGTACTATGATCCCAGCTATCAATGTTTTATAAATACTTTGATCAAGTTTATGATGGTGCATATCACCTCAAAAATTATTCTTTCTTTTTATCACTTACCTACTCGAGGACGAGCAGGAGTTAAGCTTGGGGATGTTGATACGTTGCTAACGCATCTATAATTTTTTATGTTCCATGCTTGGTTTTTATTTACTTTCTTATGTTTTGTCCACACTTTGGAGTACTTTTTATACACTTTCTTGGACTAACCTATTAACAAGATGCCACTATGCCAGCTGCTTGTTTTCTGCTGTTTTTGGTTCCAGGAAAGTCAGAAAATGAATATTCTTGGAATTGGATGGGACAAAAGCCAAAGTCAGTATTTCACCGAGGGGGATACGGAGCCAGAATACGAGACGGAGAGGGGCTAGAGGGCCGCCACACCACCTGGCCGTGCGGCCAGGCCTGGCCCATGCCAGGGGGTGGTGTGGCCGCCTAGGGAACCCCCTAGGCCTCCCCTTTAGCCTATAAGATGCCTCCGATATAGAAACCCTAAGTACCCGATCAAAATTTCATGAAAGAGTCTGTAGCCGCTGTTATCTCCATCCCTAGATCGGGAGGGATCTGAAGCTCTTCCCGGCACCCTGCAGGAGGGGATAATTCACCCTGGAGGCCTTCTTCATCACCATGCAAGCCTCCGGTGTGATGCGTGAGTAGTTTATCCTTGGACTGTGGGTCCATGTAGTAGCTAGATGGTTGGTTCTTCTCCTTTGTGCTACCATGTTTAGATCTTGTGAGCTCCGTTCATGATCAAGATCATCTATTTGTAATCCTACATGTTGTGTTTGCAGGGATCCGATGGATATTGAGATGCTATTTTAGATTGATTATTGATTCTATCATGTCTTTGTTATTTGTGATCTTGCATGCTCTCCGTTGTTAGTAGATATCTTGGCCGAGTAGATGCTAGCAACTCCAAGAGGGAGTATTTATGCTTGATAGTGAGTTCATGCCTCTAGTAATCTGGAGAAGTGACAGAAATCTCTAAGGTACTAGATGTGTTGTTGCTACTAGGGAGAAAACAACAATCCTTTGTTCGTAGAACAATCGTATTGTTTACTTTACACGCAATGCGTAATGCAATTATCTGTTGCTTGCAACTTAATACTGGATGGGGTTCGGATGATAACCTGAAGGTGGATTATTAGTCATAGATGTAGTTGGATTACGGTCTATATATAATGTTGTAATGCCCAATCAAATCTCATAGGAGTCAAGATGATTAGTATATGCATGTATGTTTTCTCGATGTTTGTCAATTGTCCCGTTGTAATTTGTTCACCCAACATGTCATCTTTCTTAAGGAGAACCACCACTAGTGAACTATGGACCCCGAGCCTTTCTTTTACCATCAATCTACAACTATTTACTATTTTGTGTTTACTTTCTGCAAGATTTTACTTTCTTCCACACACTACATTTAATCCTTTGTTATCAGCAAAACCGGGGAGATTGACAACCTCACTGTAAGTTGGGGGCAAAGTTTTGTGGTTATGTTGTGCAGGACTCCGAGTTGGCAACAACACCTAGGAGGTGTTTCCTTGCTCCTACTGGTTCGATAACCTTGGTTTCATAACTAAGGGAAAACTTGTTGCTGTGCTCATCATACCTTCCTCTTGGGGTTCCCCAATGAGCTCGACGTGTTGAGCCAATAATCAGCGACACACCAGCAGTATCAAGCCAACACTCAAACAAGCAAATAAGATTTCAAGACTCAAATTTTGCATTTCAATGCTCAATGAAACAACATTAGCAAATGAAACACCTACCTTCAAGAACATGCAAAACATTGTTCATATAGATAAAAAGTGGTTTGATATGACGAAGAGAAAAAGAACATACTACCTTTAGCAAGAAGAAACAAATCCTGTGTGCATTGTTCACAACAAGAACAATATTGAGTGCGGTTGCCTGACCAAGAATAGACAAGGCTGTACATGTAGAATTTGATGGAAAGATAGGAGTTTGGGCGTTTGTCAAAGAAACTGTGGCCAAAAAGAACTCCAAGAATGGGACCAAAGGAACGATGGAGCTAAAGTCAGTCATAATTACTAGGAATATCATGAGGGAATACCTTTGTGAAAAGGTAATTCCAACGATTGTAGAACAATGGCCCGATGATGGTTATGACGGCACAATCTTCATTCAACAGGACAACGCCCGAACACATATTCCTCTAGATGATCCTGGTTTTTTAGTCGCGGTTAAAGAAACATGACTTGATATCAGGCATCAACCTCCAAATTCGCCGGAAATGAACGTCCTAGATCTTTGTTTCTTCAGGGCAATCCAGTCTTTGGCACTTCAGAGTGCACCAAACACTATCAAAGAACTTATAGAATTAGTCGAACAAGCTTACGATGTGTATGACGTGAAGAAACTGGCGAAAGTGTTCATAACCCTACAGTATGTCTTGATTCAGGAAAACATTGGAGATTATAGGTGGTGGTTAGTAAAGGAGAAGAAAATAATTGTACAGTAGTAGTCACAAAAGGAGATTACAGCTGGCCAGTAAAGGAAAACAATATATATGAAAGGTGAAAAATGAAAGGGAATAACTGTTAATGGTTGATTGTAATTGTGTTGTATGTAGTGTGTTGTTCGAACTCAAGCATCCCATCGTCTATAATTGTGTATTCAGAAACATGATTGTGAGGAAATATGCCTGCACTAGGCTTGCATCCCATCGTCTATAATTGTGTATTCAGAAACATGATTGTGAGGAAATATGCCTGCACTAGGCTTGTGTAGATACTAATGTGTTAACTTCAGATTAACAAGTCACTGTTACACAACATATACACAGATGGGATCAGATTAACTAGTCACTGTTAATTTCATATTAACAAGTAACTGAACTGTTAACTAGGTTTTGAGCTATAGTTTAATCAACAGTTTTTTTGTCATAATACTACAGATGAAGTGCACAGAAATTACTGCACTAAGCTGCATGTTTCCTAAACATATTGATTATCAGCACTCAGAGCACTATAGAGGAAGATTCATATGGTTTTATAATTCAGTATAACTGCAAGATTATATAATGACAAGTATAATTTCAGGCTGAAGCGTTAACCATAGTTTTGCCAAAATACTGAAGGCGACATTTTGTTTTGGCTTCATTTCATAACTTCTTTGAAAGTGCAGAATATAAGCATATGATGCTTTTGAATAAAGCATTTTAAGAATAAGTAAACCATTTCAGGGTGTGTCTTCATGTCAGTTTTTTGGCCTCGAGCATCTATGTGAACTCACGGAATTCTTGCAAAACTAAAGTATTCAATGCCATAGCAATCAACCGAGAACAGCCGTAAAAAACTTCCTGAAACCATGTGCAGCGGCTATCTTGATAAAGGGATGAAATGAAATAAAGTTGGGAAAATGTCTGTTATTGGCTAGTTTATGGATTGGGTCAGATTAACGCCAAAACAATTTATGGAGTAATATTCGCTCTCTAACATGATAAACAAAAAAGGCTATCACTGAATAATGCATTTTTTAAGTTCCTATGCATATCCATGATAAAGTTTTGGTTACCTACAGAGAAGGAGAGCACGGCACCCATATCCGCAGCTCCTATACCGCAGCTTGTTGCCGCTGATACACAAGCAGAGCAAATCGAGATCAGATGCGGGAAGAGGACGGCCGGCCGGATGGACGCCGCGTGCCTTCCTTGAATCATGAAGTGATAACAAGAGAGCGACAATGAATTGGGGGATGGCTTACGGTCTCGGTGAGGTGGTCGAGGTTGAGGGCGGCGAAGCGGAGTAAGTCGTCGCAGTAGAACCGGCGGATGGTCGTCATGCAACTGTATTTGTCTAGCAATCCCCAAGCTTCTTGCACTTGAGCTCTTTGCCCGACAGTAGCGGGACCACCCTGAGCACTGGCGCATCCTCGAAGGGGTTACATGTGAGGAAGCACCTGGAGAGTTCCACCCATCAGAGCCGCACTCACTCCGCCGGCATAGGGGAATCGCCACCGCCGCCAAGAATGGAATTTTAGGCGCGAATCTAGGGGACCGGATGGAGGAGCGGGGGGGGGGGGGGGGGAGGGGGAGGAGGGGGAGGAGAGGAGAGGGAGGGAGCGGGGGATCTGCGCAGGGGAGTGGGCCAGAGGAGGCTCAGGGAAGCTGCGAGGCGCGGGCACGGTCGTGAGGGCGACGGCGCCACGCGGACGAGGGAGCGGCGGAGCAAGCCGTGGAGTGAGACAAAAGGGATGAAGACGATGGGGAGCTCGGGGTTTGTCGGAAATAACTAGAGTGCTTTTTTTGCATAAACACCGGTGCGACAAGTATTTCGGGCCGGAGGGAGCACGTCGCGAAATTCACAGCGAGGCACCCAAACCTGATTTAGAACATGAATGTATCGTGAGCAGAATTAGCATTGACTAGCTAAATGCCCGTGCGTTGCCACGGCTTCTTAATTTCGTCATGTGTAAACATAAACTTACAAAAATCATACATTATGTATTTACTTAACATAAAACATCATATTTTCATGAATTTTAATTTTAGCTGTATTCGTGGTTTCTTGCACACGTCGTTTTCATCCACCGGATCATTGACGCGACGGGATAGTGAGGACAAAATCTACAACCCGAAAGAAGGCGAACTCCACCCAAATATGAATGCTCAATTGCATAGTCTTTAGACCATGCTCGTCCAACCCAAAAAGTTAACACAAAAGGAACTTTTCCAGTGTCTAGGCAGGTAGTTTGAGCATCCGATAACATGTTGCTGTTGTGAGCCCGAACGTTCCAGCTTCGTTGCTTTTAAATAAAATATCTTCCCGGTCCTTGCAACACTCGAATCTTGTCCTTGCCTAGATGTGGTTTATATGGCCAAGATCAAATTTCTAATTCAAGTAAATTTTCGGTTCACAATGATGTAGTCAAGAATTAATAAGAGGTCAACATATGATTAGGCCTGATAAGGTTGGTGATATTATGGACGTGTTCCAAGAACACAAGGAGATGGGCATACCCGTTAAGGCAATAGTTATTTTGATTAAAAAAAGGAAAATGATTGGCTTCCTCCGTTGATCCCCAGGGTCGTGTGTGCGGCTGTGCGTACGTCGCTTTCCCAGCTGGCCCCACGGAAGCCTTACCCCACGGAAGCCTTATCTCTCCCAACTTCTCCCCTTCGTGAAGAATCGCCTGCGTGCCGCTTCTCATCCCTACGCATCCTGGGTCGCTCACCGTATCCTCGCCTCGCCGTGCAGCCGCAATCTCGCCTCTCAGCCTCGCCGGAGGAGAGTATACACCCCACGGCGGCTGGCTACTCCACCCTTCCCATGGACGGCCAGCCTAGGGATGGTGGTGCTATCCATGGTGGCGGTGCAAAGTCCTTGACGGCCACAAGGACGGTGGTCCACAACGGACGTGCTCCTCTGGGAGGGGCGGCCATGGCTTCTGCAACCATGACACCAAATTCCGCAGCCATGGCCTCCAGCGACGGCCATGCTACCTAAGGCATACGAGCTTGCTACTACTGTCTCCGGCGTTTGCTACTTATGTTGGCCGGTCTTGCTACATATGTTATTTGTCCGGGCTACGAGTATTTGCTATTTTAGCATAATATTTATGCTACATATTCATTTTTTGTTTTACTACTTTCGTATTTTTTTTTGCTACAACCTCTCTATGATTTTGCTACGAGGTATTCGGCGAGAGATCTCCGGAGAGATCTTTGACGAGATCGGATTTTGCTACAATATGACATTTTATTTTGCTACATACGTTTTTCTTGTTTTGCTACAATGGTATAAAGTTTTTGTTACACGGTCTCCGGCGAGGTCTACCGACAAAAGTCTCCGGCGAGGTCGGATCTGCTACATCAACATAAATTTTTGCTACATAGTCTCTGACGAGATCTCCGGGAATGCAGTCTTTTTTATTCTATTGTTTAGAGCGAACCATTTTTTTCTACATGTAGCAAAAGCGAGATGGTTTATAACAAAAACGGGTCGGTTGCAACAAAAACAGTATTACAGACTGTTTTGTGGACACGTGGCGCGCTGGGACACGGGGCATCGGAGGCAATTATCCCCTGGGAAACGCCCGCGCGTAGCACCGACCCTATAAAAACAGAGGAATCTCTTTCTATAATTCATAACTCGAAATACGTACCAATTCGGCCATGTCCTGCATGGATTACAGTATCAATCTGAATATTCATTCGAATATCAGTCAATAGAAAAGAAGAATAGCTAGTTATCACAGTCATGAACTACTATTTTCTTCGGTGAACTGGACTTGTGCTGCTGGGACTTGTGCCATCCGTCGTGGGCACAAGCTGCGATTTGCTCAAGCTACTGGAACAGCCACAAGCTAATATTCCAGGTCGACCACGTGGCAGGAAGCTTGGGCGTCGGCACACACTCAGCCTCCACACACAACCCAATCCACCGAACACACACTTGAGAGACATAACACGACTCAGGCACAGACGCACACGAGAGAGCATCTCGTTCCTCGTACGCGAGGCCAGGAACCGGAAGAGATAGGCATGCCAGGTCAGCACGTGCCTCGTCGACACGTGGCGCGGATCACGAGGGAGCTCTGCTGCTTGTACTGGTAGGACAAGCAAGTCAATCAGCGCTGCTGCCTTGTGTACAAACACCGGTCGGACACCGCCAGTCTTTTCACTGCTGCTAGGTAAGTAACTTTTTCTTGTTTAAAAACCAGACTAGCTGAGTGTCTCGTGCGATGCTACGGGACAATAGAATGCATGAAAATATTATAAAAGACAAGTCCTACATAGTCAAAGTGTCTGTGCGTTGCAACGGTTCCGTAATATACTCCCTCATCTCGAAATAGATGTCAAAGACTTGCAAATTCGTGTGTACCTATAGACTTAAACACGTCTAAATACATGCAAATTTAGACAAATCTTCAACGTCTATTTTGAGACTGATGGAGTACATGAAAATTCAAGTGTATAGAAAATTTCAGAAAACAATAAAATTTACTTTGCTTATAAAAGTAATAGTTTGATCAAGTTTGCATCCTACATAGAAGTCGCTAAATAGCAAAATACTCCTATGGTCTATTTGACATATACTCCTTTAATAACTAATTAATGCCAAAGGAAAATGGTGGATCTATTAATCTTCATTTCCCCATCACATAACGCATGGAAGTAGAAAAGGACACTAAACATAATCTGTGATTTGACAAATCAAATATCACATCCAGCACAACCCTTAACTCATAACTGGAAACATGGATTTTTCACCGGAGTGGTAACTTAAGAATGGTGTGAACTACAGGTCATATTACAAATTCAGATGGAGAACCTCTGAGAAAAATTGATACAACATCAGGGGTTTGAATAATGAGTAGTCCCGGAAAAATGTTTATCAAAAATATAAATATTTCAGTACGACAGCCTACAACTGAATCACATGCTACAAGCAACAGGAACATACTTTAAAGTCAATTAACATGCAAGTTACAGTATAAAATGGTGTACCAATGAGTTATTTGGCCCGGCTTTAGAGCCACAAGTGAGTAACACCACCAATTAGGTGAGTACATATGTTATTGTATAGGATACCATTTGATGGCAATGCCACAAGGTTTTAGAATTTCCAACAACTTTTGGAGCAGTTGGACTAAATCTACCTAAATGCAGGTAGTTTGTTATCCTAGCTCATTCAAAATTTGCTCTAACATGAAATGCAGAAGCAAGTGACCTATCTCGAGCACCTTGTGTGTAGTATTTCAGATATAAATCTGATAAATAATACCAACTTTGTATAGAATGACGTGTTTGAACGTGTACTTAGATGAGTAACTCCTCCTGATGCTATGACGATGATATAAATCGGATCAAACATAGAATCTGCAGCTGTATGGTGAGTTAGTGACTAATTATTTGAAGTGCAGAGACAGCATATATCTTTGGTATAGGATATTGAATACATGTATCTAAAATATATGCCTGCAGAAACATCCTTACATCTGATTGATGTCAACCATATTGAAGGAAGATGGCAACATACAAAAGTCACGCCTGGTTGTGAGTAATGAGGAGTGTAGATTAACAAGGTTAGTAGTGAACTTACCTCCAGATCTCAAACTAACCTTACCATCCGTCTGAAAGATCGAAACTAAATCTGCATCTTTCAATGCACAAACCTGGTCCCATTAATTGTGGAGGTCTCAAAGTTTATCTAGTTCACATTCCATCAGATGAAAGTCAAAGCCAGCCCAATCAAGTTGTGCATCCTGATCAAACATAGGATCTGCGATTGGCATCTGTACTTGAAGACAAATCGAGTTATATGATCGCAAAAAAAAAACAAATCGAGTTATATGAATAATCCATTCAGGCCTGAGCTGACAAAGGTCAATTGATTAATTATCCACCAGCAATTGGAGATATAATTAACAACAAATGAACAAAGATGGATAGATACAACTCCATGGCGTCCTCCTTGGTGACCTTCTTGTGGATACCAACATGGACCTTGCGCCGATCTGTATCCAGGGGTGGAGTGGTGGAGGTATGTGGCTCGGGAGGTGCGGTAAAGGAACAAGCCGGTGGAGGGGGTGGTCGGGAGGCGGCCGGTCATCGTGGTCGAGCTCCTGCAGCGGCCGGACGTCGTGGTCGACCTGTTGCGGCGGCCGGTCGTTGTGGTCGAGCTCCACCGAATGTAGAGGGAGGCGTGGTGGAGCTCCTGTGGAGGGATATGGCAGAGGGAAGGGGGATGCTAGCAGCGGCGCCGGAGCTCGCCGTCAACAAGGAAGCCCAACTCGCCCAACCAGAGCTAGCCCGAGACAGATGTGGGTCGGGAGATGGGGAGAGGGAGCGAGAGGACAGAGGGCTCGGGTGTCGGTTGCCCGATGGGCCCTTGGGCAGCTCCGTGTCTTCGGTTGGGTATTCACTCAGCGGTGGCAGACCATGTAAATATCCCAAACAGTCAGGGGCAAAACCGTCTTTCATGGTAGACGGAAATTTTTCCTCGGCAGCGAACGTACCGCTACGTAAATTAGTAGATAGATACAGTAGATGCTTCTGCTGATGCGAGTACTGAGTGAAATAGTAATTGTTTGATTCTCTTTAAATTTGAGAAGTAAACTAGTAGTTGAGTAGTACTCCTAGATTGTTCGTAGTGCTACCAGTCCTAGCATGGACATGCGACAGATGGACAGAGTGGTAGATACAACGTGTCGCGCCTCGAGTGCCATTTGTACACGTTTGCACACTTGTTGCCCATGCTTCACAAGTCCTACGTGGTGGTCTAATCGAAACTGACACCAACCACAACACCAGGCATCATTCATCCTCTTCACATGTCCACTATGATTTGACTGCTTGCTGTTAATCAATATAGTGTTGATCAAATCAAAAGACAACTCGACTGATACTAGAAACCTTTTTTACTAAAGACGACCACGGGCTGTCTGAATCGGTTCGTGCAAACGGCACGCCGAGAACTCGCTGTGACGGTTTCAAATGACCACGCGTGTCCGAGTCGATCCATTCCTGGCCAAAATATGTGATGGGAATACATCGCCCTAGATGCGACATGGACCGCGTGTGTCCTCCCTCGTGTTCTCGCGTCCTTACACGAGTATGCGTGGCAGTGAACGGGCGCGCCCATGTGTGGGTCCGCAACCTTGCCCATGACCGTCTCTCGTGATGGCTCGTCTCCCAGCGACGGGAAATGGTTCCACCGCTCCTCGTTTTTCGTCGGTTCCGTCGCCGTTTCGCGTCTGTTCTGACTTGTTCTAGCCATTTCCAATAGGTTCCCGCTTCGCGCGGGCTTTCCCACCGGAGCGGCTGCTACGCTATAAAAAAGGGCGAGCCCCGTGGAGTAGCGGCGCAACACCGCATCTCCAAAAACAACCATGCATGGCCGCCCTCTTCCTCCCAGCTCCCGTCGCAACCCACCCATTCTCTACCCCCTCTTCCTCCCTGCCACTCACGCAACCCACCGGATGGCTGCGCCGCTGACGACAACAAGGATATCGACGGTATGGCGCGGCCCCATAGGCCATTGCCGTCGTACAGAGGTGGGGTTAACCGGACCACCGGCGAGCGATTCAGTTTGCTATCCTCGGCCATGTCTTCTATCTGCATCACATCCGGCGGCGAGAACTACAAGATGCGTGATAGGTTCAGCACAGACGATCCGAAAAAGATCCCCAGCCTCGCGCTCCCGCTCCCCCGAGGGCGGCGGCGTGCCCCCTACTCCCCGACCTCCCAGCCTCCTTTCTCCTCCCTCCCCACTGCCGCCGTCGGCAAGGGTCGTCAGGCGACGCCCGGGCGACGCCGACGGCGGCGGTTGTCCTCTGCCCGTGTTGTAGGAGGCGGTCTGGGCCGGCCTTCCTGACCGGCAGCGGTGCTCCTCGGGAGGCTACGGCTTGGGCTTCCCCTGGGTGGCGTGGCGCGGCGGCGCTGAGGTGTGGTGGTGGCGCAGCGACGACGCGATGGGCACTTGCAGAGGACGTGGGAGTATTCCTGGCCCAAATCTGGGCCCCTCGGGCCCGATCTGGGCTCCGGCGGGCTGATGCTTCCCTCTTCCCCTTGGTACGTCATAAATGTATCTATAATTTTTGATTTTCTATGCTTGATTAGTATCTACTTTCTTATCTTTCGTTCACACTTTGAGGTATTTTTATACATTTTCTGGGACTAACCTATTAACGAGATGCCACAGTGCCAGGTGCCTGTTTTCTACTGTTTTTGGTTTCAGAAAATCTAGTAAGGAAATATTCTCGGAATTGGACGGGACAAAAACCAAAGTCAGTATTTTACCCGAAGCAACACAGAGTCCGGAGGGGAGACGAAGTGGCGCACCAGGGCAGCCACACCTGGTGGCTGCGCGGCCTGGGGGCGTGCCACCAGGGGGTGTGGGCCCCCTGGTGCTCCCCCGACCTTGCCCCTTCGCCTATAAAAGCCTCCCAGGACAAAAATCCTAAGGACCGATCAAAATTCCACGAAAGAGTCTGTAGCCGCTGTCATCTCCATCCCTAGATCGGGAGGGATCTGAAGCTCTTCTCGGCACTCTGCTAGAGGAGAGAGATCACCCTGGAGGCCTTCTTCATCACCATTCCTGCTTCCGGTGTGATGCGTGAGTAGGTCATCCCTAGACTACGGGTCCATGTAGTAGCTAGATGGTTGGTTCTCCTCCTTTGTGCTATCATGTTTAGATCTTGTGAGCTTCGTTCATGATCAAGATCATCTATTTGTAATCTTACATGTTGTGTTTGCGGGGATCTGATGGATATTGAGATGCTATTTCAGATTGATTATTGATTCTATCATGTCTATGTTATTTGTAATCTTGCATGCTCTCCGTTGTTTGTAACCATCTTGGCCAAGTAGATGCTAGCAACTCCAAGAGGGAGTATTTATGCTCAATAGTGGGTTCATGCCTCTAGTAATCTGGGAAAGTGACAGAAATCTCTATGGTGCTAGATGTGTTGTTGCTACTAGGGAGAAAACAACAATCCTTTGTCCATGGGACCATCGTATTGTTTACTTTACACACTTTTCTTAATACAATTATCTGTTGCTTGCAACGTAATACTGGAAGGGGTTCGGATGATAAACTGAAGGTGGATTATTAGTCATAGATGCAGTTGAATTACGGTCTATGTATAATATTGTAATGCCCAATCAAATCTCATGGGAGTCAAGATGTCTAGTATATGCATTGTATGCTTTCTCGAATCTGTCAATTGCCCCGCTGTAATTTGTTCACCCAGCATGTTATCTATCTTAAGGAGAATCACCTCTAGTGAACTATGGACCCCGGTCCATGTTTTTACCATTGCTATACCTACTACTGTTACTATTCACTGTTTACTTTCTGAAAACAATCACTATCTTCCACACAATACGTTTAATCCTTTGTTTTCAGCAAAACCGGTGAGATTGACAACCTCATTGTAAGTTGAGAGCAAAGTTCTGTGGTTGTGTTGTGCAGGATTCCAAGTTGCTAGCAACACCTTACAGTTGTTTCCTTGCTCCTACTGGTTCGATAACCTTGGTTTCATAACCGAGAGAAAACTTGTTGTTGTGCTGATCATACCTTCCTCTTGGGGTTCCTAACGAGATCTACATTTTGAGCCATCGAGCACTTTTTCTGGTGCCGTTGCCGGGGAGTCAAGGACATCTTCACAAGGAGAGTCTCTCATAACCAATCTCTTTACTTTGTTGTTTTTGTTTTGCTTAGTTTGTTTCTGTTTTGTTTGCTTATTTCTTTTATCAAAAACACAAAAAATAGTTGTACTAGTTTGCTTTCTTTTATTAAAAGCACAAAAAAAATGAATACTCTCGAAAACACTAAGTTGTGTGACTTCACTAGCACTAACAACAATGATTTCATGTGCACACCTATTGCTCCACTAGTTCCTGAAGCTACTTTCTTTGAAATTAAACCTGCTTTACTCAATCTTATTATGAGAGAACAATTCTCTAGTGTTGGTACTGAAGATGCTGCTGCTCACCTTAATAACTTTGTTGAACTTTGTGAGATGCAAAAACATAGGGATATAGATGGAGATATTATTAATCTTAAATTGTTTGCTTTCTCTTTGAGAGGAAAAGCTAAAGAATGGTTGCTATCCCCACCCAGAAATAGTACTGATTCCTAGATTAACTGCAAAGATGCTTTCATTGGAAAATACTATCCTCCTGCTAAGATTATATCTATGAGAAGTGAAATAATGAAATTTAACAATTTGATAATGAACATGTTGATCAAGCTTGGGAAAGAATGAAATCTTTGGTAAAGAATTTTCCCACTCATGGACTGACTGCTTGGATGATTATCCAAACCTTTTATGCATGACTGAATTATTCTTCAAGAAATCTATTGAATTCTGCTACTGGAGACACCTTTATGACCATTACTCTGGGTGCTGCAACAAAGCTCCTTGATAATATGATGGTTAACTATTCTGAATGGCATACTGAGAGAGCTCCACAAAGTAAGAAGGTAAATTCTATTGAAAAAACCTCCTCCTTGAGTGATAAAATTGATGTTATTATGTTTATGCTTGTTAATGGAAAAACTCATATTAATCCAAATCATGTTTCCTTAGCCTCTTTGGTTGCTCAAGAAGAGCAAGTTGATGTGAACTTCATTAGAAATAATAATTTTAGTAACAATGCATATAGGAATATTTTTGGTAATAACAATTATAGGCCATATCCTCCCAATAATGGTAATGCTTATGGAAATTCCTACAACAACAATAGAAGTGCACCTTCTAAACTTAAAGTCATGCTTAAGGATTTTATTACTAAACAAACTTCTTTCAATAAAACTATTGAGGAAAAACTTTCGAATGCTGAAAAAAAATCATCTTTGTCTGAAGCACAATCTTCTTTGATCAATAAAATGGTTGCTAAACCTGAAACTGTGGAAAACCCCTTTGCTGCTACTAATGCCATACAAGTTAGAATTGATGAAAATGTTAGACTTTTAGCTAAATTGCATGCTAAGTGGGAAAGAGAAGATGAAATTACAAGAAATAGTAGTATGTGTACAATCACCACCACTAATGTTGATGCTGGCAAACCACATGAAGTCCCCATTAATATGGGAGACAATAGTTCTACTTTCTTGGATGGCAATTTTGATTTTGATATTGATGGTTGCAATATTTCGGGATCCAAGACGATTTACATGTTTGAGAGTTATGACCCAAAACTTGTCTTTTTTGTTGTATGGCCATTTTCATGAGTTATTGCCCATAGTTTTGGGGTTCTAAGGGGATTCTCATGGCCCGTCAGACCCGATACATTTTTGAGAGGTATGAGAAAAAGCTCGCCATTTTCACGTTTTATGGCCGTTTTCATGAGCTATTGCACACCGTTTTGGGTTTCCAAGGAGATTTACATGTTTGAGAGTTATGATAAAAAAACTCGTCGTTTTTCTTTTTATGGACGTTTTCATGAGTTATTGCCCACAGTTTAAGGATTCCAAGGCGATTTACAACGACTGTAAGACCCGATACAGTTTGAGGACATAACCAAAAACTCCTTATTTTTGTGTTTTCTGGCCGTTTTCATGAGCTATCGTCCACAGTTTTGGGGCTCCAAGGCGATTTACATGTTTGAGAGTTATGGACAAAAACTCGTTATTTTTGCGTTTTATGGCAATTTTCATGAGTTATTGCCCATAGTTTGGGGTTCCAAGGTGATATAAAATGACTGTAAGACCCAAAACATGTTTGAGGGCATAACCAAAAACTCGTCGTTTTCGTGTTTTATGACCGTTTCATGAGCTATTACCCACTGTTCTGGGGTTCCAGAGGGATTCGCATGGCTCGTAAGACCCGGTACATGTTGGAGAGTTATGACAAAGAACTTGTCGATTTCTTGTTTTATGGCCGTTTTCATGAGTTATTGCCTACCATTTTGGAGTTTCGAGGCAATTTACATGTTTCAGAGTTACTACTAAAAACTCGTCGTTTTTCTTTTTATGGCCGTTTTCTTGAGTTATTTCCCATAGTTTTAGGGTTCTAGGGCGATTTACAACGATAAGGCCCGATACATGTTTTAGGACATGACCAAAAACTCGTCATTTTCGTGTTTTATGGCTATTTTCTTGACCTATTACCCATAGTTTTCGGTCTCCAAGGTGATTTACATGTTTGAGAGTTATGACCCAAGCCTCATTGTTATTTTTGTTTTATGGCCATTTTCATTAGTTATTGCCCATTGTTTTGGGGTTCTAGGGGGATTCTCATGGCCCGTAAGACCCGATACATTTTTGAGAGTTATGACTAAAAGCTCGCCGTTTTCACGTTTTATGGCTGTTTTCATGAGCTATTGCCCACAGGTTTGGGTTTCCAATGCGATTTACATCTTTGAGAGTTATGATAAAAAAAACCATCGTTTTTGCATTTTATGGACATTTTCATGAGTTATTTCCCACATTTTAAGGATTCTAGGGCGATTTACAACGACCGTAAGTCCCAACACATGTTTGAGGACATCAAAAACTCGTCATTTTTGTGTTTTATGGTCGTTTTCATGAGCTCTTGCCCACAGTTTTGAGGTTCCAAGGAGAATGCCATATTTGAGAGTTATCACCAAAAACTCGTTGTTTTTGCGTTTTATGGCAATTTTCATGAATTATTGCCCATAGTTTTGGGGTTCCAAGGCGATATAAAATGACTGTAAGACCGGATACATGTTTGAGGGCCTGGCCAAAAACTCATCATTTTCGTGTTTTATGCCGTTTTCATGAGCTATTGCCCATAGTTTTTGGGTTCCAAGGCGATTTACATGTTTTGAGGGTTATGACCAAGAACTCGTCGTTTTTCATTTTTGCGTGGTATGAATGTTTTCATGAGTTATTGCCTAGAGTTTAAGGATTCCAGGGCGATTTACAACGACCGTAAGACCCGATACATGTTTCAGGACATGACCAAAAACTTGTCATTTTCGTGTTTCATGGCCGTTTTCATGAGCTATTGCCCATAGTTTTCGGTCTCCAAGACGATTACATGTTTGAGAGTTATCACAAAAAACTCGTCGTTTTTCTGTTTTATGGCCATTTTCATGAGTTGTTGCCCATAGTTTTGGGGTTATAGGGGGGTTCGCATGGCCCATAAAACCTGATACATTTTGAGAGGTATGACCAAATGCTCGTCGTTTTCACGTTTTATGGCTGTTTTCATGAGCAATTAGCCATAGTTTTGGGTTTCCAAGGTGATTTACATGTTTGAGAGTTATCATAAAAAACTCATCGTTTTTGCGTTGTATGAATGTTTTCATGAGTTATTGCCTAGACTTTAAGGATTCTAGGGCGATTTACACGACCGTAAGACCCGATACATGTTTCAGGACATGACCAAAAACTTGTCATTTTCGTGTTTCATGGCCGTTTTCATGAGCTATTGCCCATAGTTTTCGGTCTCCAAGACGATTTACATATTTGAGAGTTATGACAAAAAACTCGTCGTTTTTCTGTTTTATGGCCATTTTCATGAGTTATTGCCCATAGTTTTGATGGGTTCATAGCATGGAAAACAAAAATTTTCTACCGCAAGAACGAACAAAACCCAGATCTAATCTAGATAAAAGCCAAGATCTAATCTATGAGACATGAGCAACGAGATAGATAGGAACTAACCCTCGTAGATCCGAAAGCGTTAACGAGATTAGATCTCGTGGTTGATGTAGTCGATCACTTGCCGATCTCAAGATCGTGTGGACGATCCTTCCGGCGTCGCGATCCAGCAGCGCTTCCGCCCTCGGTCAAGTAGACGATCCTTCCGGCGTCGCGTTCCAACAGCGCTTCCGCCCTTGGTCAAGTAGACGATCCTTCCGGCGCCACGATTCGGCAGCGCTTCCGTAGTCGGTCACACGTGCGGAGTCGAAGCAGACCTTCCTCTCCCCGTTCCAGCGAGCAGCGGAGGTAGTAGATCTTCTCCACGGAATCCCAGCAGCACGACGGCGTGGTGGTGGTGGTGGAGTAGAGAATTCTGCAGGGCTTCGCCTATGCCTGTGCAGAATATGGTGGAGGAGAGAGGCGGCAGAGATTAGACGTTATGAGAGCGTTGGAGGAGGGGGCGCCCCTGCCCCTCTATTTAAAGAGGGGAGGGCGCGCCATGGGGAGGGGAGTCCTTGTAGGACTCCTCTCCTCCCTAGGCCGGCGGATTGGAGGTGGGGGGAGGAGTCCTCCTCCCCCACGAATCCGTATCTTGACCCACCAGGACTCCTTGATCCCTATCTTGATTTTCAAGCAAACTCCAAGATATCTTCTAGAACCTTCCGGAACATTCCGAAACCTTCTAGAATCCTCATACAAACACTCCGGAACATTTCCTATCTCATAAAATGATCTCCTATATATGAATCTTATTCTCCGGACCATTCCGGATCTCCTCGTGATGTCCCGGATCCATTCCGAGACTCCGAACAACATTCGGTCTCCAACGCACATTCCATATCTACTTAAAACAACTTCGAACCTTAAGTGTGTCACCCTACGGTTCGTGAATATGTAGACATGATAGAGACACATCTCCTATCAATAACCATCAGCGGGACCTGGAGATCCATAATGGCTCCCACATACTCAACGATGACTTCGCGATCGATTGAACCACTTACATATGAAACCAATTCCCTTTGTCTCGCGATACTATACTTATCCGAGGTTTGATCGTCAGCATCTCCATACCTAGTTCTACCTCGTTACTGATAAGTACTCTTTACTCGTTCCGTGATATGTCATCCCTTGTGACCCAGTCACATGCTTGCAAGCTAACTAGACGACATTCCACCGAGAGGGCCCAGAGCATATCTATCCATCATATGGATGGACAAATCCCAATCTTGGTCCATGTGCTTCAACACATACTTTCAGAATACCCAATGACACCTTTATGACCACCCAGTTACGAAGCGGTGTTTGATGTCATCAAAGTACCCATCCAGTGATGGTGATTAACATAACCTCATGGTCGAAGGATTAGGTTACTATGTATTTGAAAGCTTACAGCAATACGAACTTAATGACTTGATCTTATGCTACGCTTACTATGGGTGTGTGTCCATCACATCATTCTCCTAATGATATAACCTTGTTATTAATCACATCCTAATGTCCATGATCAGGAAACCATGATCATCAATTAATCAACAAGCTAGTTCAACAAGAGGCTTACTAGGGACCCTTTTATGTTTACAAAACACACATGTATTAGTGTTTCCTAATAATACAATTATAGCATGGGATGTAAACATTTATCATAAACATAAAGATATAATAATAACCACTTTATTATTGCCTCTTGGGCATATCTCCAACAAGTTTTGGGGTTATAGGAGGGTTCGCATGGCCCGTAAGACCCGATACATTTTTGAGAGGTATGACCAAATGCTCGTCGTTTTCACGTTTTATGGCTGTTTTCATGAGCTATTGGCCATAGTTTTGGGTTTCCAAGGTGATTTACATGTTTGAGAGTTATGATCAAAAACTCGTCGTTTTTGCATTTTATGGATCTTTTCATGAGTTATTGCCTACAGTTTAAGGATTCCAGGGCAATTTACAACGACCGTAAGACCTGATACATGTTTGAGGACATGACCAAAAACTTGTCATTTTCGTGTTTCATGGCCCTTTTCATGAGCTATTGCCCATAGTTTTCAGGCTCCAAGATGATTTACATGTTTCAGAGTTATGACAAAAAACTCATCGTTTTTTTCTGTTTTATGGCCATTTTCATGAGTTATTGCCCATAATTTTGGGGTTATAGGGGGTTCGCATGGCCCGTAAGACCCGATATATTTTTGAGAGTTATGACCAAATGCTCTTCGTTATCGCGTTTTATGGCTGTTTTCATGAGTTATTGGCCATAGTTTTGGGTTTCCAAGGTGATTTACATGTTTGAGAGTTATGATCAAAAGCTCGGCGTTTTTGCGTTTTATGGATGTTTTCATGAGTTATTGCCTACAGTTTAAGGATTTCAGAGCGATTTACAACGACCGTAAGACCCGGTACATATTTGAGGGCATGACCAAAAACTCGTCGTTTTTGCGTTTTATGGATGTTTTCATGAGTTATTACCCACATTTTAAGGATTCCAGGGCGATTTACAACGACCGTAAGACCCGATAAATATTTGAGGGCATGACCAAAAACTCGTCGTTTCCGTGTTTTATGACCGTTTCATGAGCTATTGCCCACAGTGTTGGGGTTCCAGAGGGATACGCATGGCCCGTAAGACCCGATATATGTTTGAGAATTATGACGCAAAACTCGTCGTTTTCGTGTTTTATGGCCATTTTCATGAGCTTTTGCCCACTGTTTTGGGGTGCCGCGGCGATTTACATGTTTCAGAGTTACAACCAAAAACTCGTCGTTTTTTTCATTTTATGTACGTTTTCTTGAGATATTGCCCACAGTTTTGCGGTTCCAGAGCGATTTACAACGATAAGGCCCGATACATGTTTAAGGACATGACCAAAAACTTGTCATTTTCGTGTTTTATGGCCATTTTCATGAGCTATTGCCCATAGTTTTCGGGCTCCAAGGCGATTTACATGTTTGAGAGTTATGACCAAAAACTCGTCGTTTTTCTGTTTCATGGCCATTTTCATGAGTTATTGCCCATAGTTTTAGGGTTATAGGAGGGTTCGCATGGCCCGTAAGATCCGATACATTTTTAAGAGTTATGACCAAATACTCGTCGTTTTCACGTTTTATGGCTGTTTTCATGAGCTGTTGGCCTTAGTTTTGGGTTTCCAAGGCGATTTTGAACGACCGTAAGACCTGATACATGTTTGAGGGCATGACCAAAAACTCGTCGTTTTCGTGTTTTATGACCGTTTCATGAGCTATTGCTCACAGTTTTGGGGTTCCAGAGGGATACACATGGCCCGTAAGACCCGATACATGTTTGAGAGTTATGACCCAAAACTCGTCGTTTTCGTGTATTATGGCTATTTTCATGAGTTTTTGCCCACTGTTTTGGGGTTCCGCGGCGATTTACGTGTTTCAGAGTTATAACCAAAAACTCATCGTTTTTTCATTTTATGTACGTTTTCTTGAGTTATTGCCCACAGTTTATGGTTCTAGGGCGATTTACAACGATAAGGCCCGATACATGTTTAAGGACATGACCAAAAACTTGTCATTTTCGTGTTTTATGGCCGTTTTCATGAGCTATTGCCCATATTTTTCGGGCTCCAAGGCGATTTACATATTTGAGAGTTATGACCAAAAACTCGTCGTTTTTCTGTTTTATGGCCATTTTCATGAGTTATTGCCCATAGTTTTAGGGTTATAGGGGGTTCGCATGGCCCGTAAGACCTGATACATTTTTGAGAGTTATGACCAAATACTCGTCGTTTTCACGTTTTATGGCTGTTTTCATGAGCTATTGGCCATAGTTTTGGGTTTCCAAGGTGATTTACATGTTTGAGAGTTATGATAAAAAAAGTCGTCGTTTTTGCGTTTTATGGATGTTTTCATGAGTTATTGCCCACAATTTAAGAATTCCAGGGCGATTTTGAACGACCGTAAGACCCGATACATGTTTGAGGGCATGACCAAAAACTCGTCGTTTTCGTGTTTTATGACCGTTTCATGAGCTATTGCCCACAGTTTTGGGCTTCTAGAGGGATACACATGGCCCGTAAGACCCGATACATGTTTGAGAGTTATTACCCAAAACTCGTCATTTTTGCGTTTTATCGCCGTTTTCATGAGTTTTTGCCCACTGATTTGAGGTTCCGCAACAATTTACATGTTTGAGAGTTACAACCAAAAACTCGTCATTTTCTCATTTTATGTACGTTTTCTTGAGATATTGCCCACAGTTTGGGGGTCCAGGGCGATTTACAACGATAAGGCCTGATACATGTTTAAGGACATGACCAAAAACTTGCCATTTTCGTGTTTTATGGCCGTTTTCATGAGCTATTTCCCATAGTTTTCGGGCTCCAAGACGATTTACATGTTTGAGACTTACGACAAAAAACTCTGTTTTATGGCCATTTTCATGAGTTATTGCCCATAGTTTTGGGGTTATAGGGGGTTCGCATGGCTCGTAAGACCCGATACATTTTTGAGAGTTTTGACCAAATACTCGTCGTTTTCACGTTTTATGGCTGTTTTCATGAGCTATTGGCCATAGTTTTGGGTTTCCAAGGTGATTTACATGTTTGAGAGTTATGATCAAAAACTCGTCGTTTTTGCATTTTATGCATGCTTTCATGAGTTATTGCTTACAGTTTTATGATTCCAGGGCGATTTACAACGACCGTAAGACCCGATACATGTTTGAGGACATGACCAAAAACTTGTCTTTTTCGTGTTTTATGGCCGTTTTCATGAGCTATTGCCCATAATTTTCGGGCTCCAAAACGATTTACATGTTTTAGAGTTAGGACAAAAAACTCGTCGTTTTTCTGTTTTATGGCCATTTTCATGAGTTATTGCCCATAGTTTTGGGGTTATAGGGGGGTTCGGATGGCCCGTAAGACCAGATACATTTTTGAGAGTTATGACCAAATGCTTGTCGTTTTCGTGTTTTATGGCTGTTTTCATGAGCTATTGGCCATAGTTTTGGGTTTCCAAGGTGATTTACATGTTTGAGAGTTATGATTAAAAACTCATCATTTTTATGCTTTATGGATGTTTTCATGAGTTATTGCCCACAGTTTAAGGATTCCAGGGCGATTTACAATGACCGTAAGACCCGATACATGTTTGAGGGCATGACCAAAAACTCGTCGTTTTCGTGTTTTATGACAGTTTCATGAGCTATTGCCCATAGTTTTGGGGTTCCAGAGGGATACAATTGGCCTGTAAGACCCGATACATGTTTGAGAGTTATGACCTGACATGGTATACCCTACAGGTACTCGAGCTTGGTATATACGGTCCAAATACGTACAGGCCCACGGTGTCGCCAAGGCCCAAACAAGGGACTCGAGTGGCCTACGGACTCTCGATTGCTTGAGGAACAAGAAGAAGTTAAAGATAGAAAGTTTGAAGGGGAAAAACCCTAACTTGTAACTGACTCGACCTGCTATCCGAGACCTAGCCTATCTATATAAAGGCTAGGAGGGGGCGGCAAGGAGGACACACACAACCCTAGTTTCCACAACCCTCGCTAGATTGCATCTGCGCACCATTGTAACTTTCGACTGCATCGATAATTCCACGAGCAGACAAGCAGGAGTAGGGACCTCTACGAGGCCTGAACCTGGGTAAATCCTTTGTCCCCTGTGTGCTTGTTTGCTAGCCGATAGATGTCTCCAGCACTCCCTCCTTCTCCAAAACCCAAGTCCATAACAATGGGCATTGATGAGTTAAACCCTCGTCAATTGGCGCCGTCTGTGGGAATTAGGAGTGCTGATGTTGCGGCTTCTTCGGCCCCATCAACTGTGATCTACAACTCCGCAACAGCGGAGATTCGCCAGTTCTTCGGCGCCTTCGACTTCACCATCCAGACGTCGGCCACCCGCCCGGCCTTCGAGTCTGTGGGCGACGGAATCAGCCTGGCGATTGGGAGCTTCCGCTTCCAAGTTGGTCAGATGGGCACGCTTCACATGCCTGATCAGCCGACAGCACCGGCGATTGCCCCGGCATCATGGTTCCCTCCATCGATCGGCACCCTCAGCAAGATCAATGCCCCGGTGGCAGTCGAGCATACGATCAGCGACAGCAGTCGCGATTCCGATCTGAGCAACTTGGCCACTGAAGATGGAACCTACGGTTCCGGATCTGAAAGTTGTAGAAGCAACAGCTTCCCCAATCACTTCATGTGCGCCGTCATCAACGCAGGCGACACCTCCGCCAATCGCGACATGGGTGGTAACACCGGTAATGGCACCGATCCACCCAACGCCGGCAACGGTGGCAATGGTGGCAACGGCGGTAACGGTGGCAATCGCGCCCCCGCCAACAACAGAGGAGCAGTCGAACCTCCATCCATAATAAATGAGCAAACTGGCAAACGCGTCGTGATCAAGCTCAACGAGCAAGAATGGGCTCGCTGTCGCGAGGCCCTGCGAAGCGCCCCTTTACCCTTCGGGTCCCTGCAAGAACTGCTGATGGGCTACCACTGGCTCCTGAAGGAAGAATTCAAGCGCCAGGTGCAAACAATCGCGCAACTTGAGGCGCGTAAAAGGCAGCGGACGAATCGAGCCTTCGTCGCGCTGGGCTCTCCTCCTACGGAGGATCCTCCTCAAGGGGCAACGAGTACCTCGCCAAGAAGAGGCAATCGCGGATGGCTCATCTTACCGAGCAAGAAAGCATAGAAGCCGCGAAAGTCCTCGACTTCGGCTCTATGACAGTCGACACAAGGGGCAACGTGGTCCCCAGGACGCCGCAGGCTACGGTGAAAACAGCCACCATGTACCTCCTCAATAACCAGCCGCCAGCTGGAGATCCCCGAACTGCCATGCACTAATCTACGATCGCGGGCTTGGGATTAATCAAGGCCGCCCTCGACAAGGAGCCAACACCAGACCCAAAAAAGGGCAAAGCGCTAGCAAAGCGCCACTCCTTGCCCTCATCCAGCGACAACAGTCATGACCTGTCTCGGTGCCGCCGCTCACGGCGACATGATTGTGACTACGATGCGCGCGACGACCTCACGCAACACAAGATCGACAAGTCAAGGGCACGACGTGCTTGGTCGACTGACACGGAAGAGCAAGATGGGGAGCTCTGCGGCGCCAGATGTTTCAGAAGATCCATTAGGCACAAGCGGACGCCTAAAGGGTTTAAACTCCCGTCGGAGAACTCGAAATTCGACAGACTACAGGACCCCAAGATCTGTCTGGAGGATCACATCTCCTCAGTCGAAGTACTGCCATGCAATGCTTGCAGCTACAGCTGTAGGTCGCCGCCCGAGCATGTCTCAATAACCTCCCACGCGGATCCATTCTCAGTTGGGATGACCTGGTTTACAACTTCGTGCGCAACTTTAAGGGCACGTACAAACGGCCTGCATCAATCGAAGAGCTGAGATGCTGCCAGCAAAGATCTGGCGAATCGTTGCGCTCCTACATCCAAAGGTGGTCCATCATCAAGAATTCCGCGGAAAACATCTCGGAAGACCGCGCGATTGATGCATTCAATGGTGGCGTCCGCCGCCTAGAGCTCAGGGAGGAGCTGGGCCGCTCAAAGCCCCAGACCATCGACCACCTGATGGAAATCACGAATCAGTGGGCCGACGGAGAAGATTCGGTGAAGAATCGCGCTCACTCTGACGAGGAGGCGGAACTCGAACGCAGACGCGACCGCCGAGGCAAGCACCGCATGCGCATCTCCGATGATCGTGATGACGTCAACATGGTCGCGGCCGGCTACGCCGATAGACGCGACGATAACCACAACAGCGGATACCGTAGCGGCGGATACCGCGACTCCGGGAAAACCATGCAAGTATGGCAACGCCGCACTCGCGATGAGGCACCGGCGACCTCCATCGAGGACAAGCTGTCTGGGACATGCACGGTACACTTCTACATCGACAAGCATGATGGCAAGAGAAAGTCCAGCCAAGTCCTCAAAGACTGCCGCGACTTCCTCAAGCTACACGAGGGATTGGTTTGGATGAACCGCAATACAGTCGAAAGAGGCTACGGAGCCGTTCCAGGCGCCGTGGCACACGGCGCACCACCACCACCACCTTGGCCACCCCCGAACGGAGCCGCACCAGACCAGCACCACGGAGGAGAACCGTACCCACGGGCCATGGGTACCATGATGATCCAAAAAGGACGCCCCTCCAACAGGGTGTAGAAGGCCATCACTCGCCAAGTCAACTTGCTCACGCACTCACCACCAAACACCACTGAGTACCTCAGTGGGAGCGAGTCGTGCATCACCTTCGACAAACGCGACCACCCGCCTCAGATACCTCGTCCAGGTCATTGCCCCCTCATACTCGAGACGCAAATTGGAGGCTTCGACATGAGTCGCGTCTTCATGGATGGTGGAAGCGGCATCAACCTCATATTCGCGAGTACCTTACGAACGATGAGGATCCCTCTAACCTGCCTGGAGGCATCTAACACAACGTTCCACGACATCGTCCCAGGGAAAGGCGTATACCCCCTAGAAAAATCAACCTCGACGTCATCTTAGGCACGCCGAAGAACTTCCGGCGCGAGCGCATCGACTTCGAGGTCGTCGACTGGCCCTCACAGTACCACTGCATCCTCGGGCGCGTCGCGTTTGCTAGGTTCATGGCAGTACCCCACTACGCCTACCTGCAGATGAAAATGCCAGGTCCCAATGGCGTCATCACGATCAACGGGAGCTTTGAGCTATCCGACAGTTGTGACAGGGAATTCAACAGAATCTCCCAGTCCTTTGGCATGCAAGAAGAACTCGCGAGATTGAAAGAGGCGACAGACAACAGTCTGCCTCCCCTAAGCAGGCCAAGCTCACCTGATCTCTCCTTCGACTCATCTGTGCACACAAAGAAAGTGCAGGTCCATCCATCGGATCCTGCCAAAACGGCCCTCATCGCCAACAACTTGAGTCCCGCATAGGAACTCGCGCTCGTCGAATTCCTCCGTGAGCACTGGGAAATTTTTGCTTGGTGTCCTGCGGACATGCCAGGAGTTCCTAGGGAATTCGCCGAGCACGCACTCAATGTTAACCCCGACGCAAGGCCAGTCACGCAAACAATCAGGCGACTGTCTGAGCCACGAGCGCAAACAGTCGGAATGGAGATCAACAGACTCCTTGAGGCCAAGTTCATACGCGAGATCAAGGAAAGCACTTGGCTCGCCAATACGGTCCTGGTACCAAAAAAGGACACGGATATCCTGCGGATGTGCGTGGACTTCACTTCTCTAAACAAGCACTGCCCAAAGGATCACTTCCCGCTGCCACGGATCGACCAGATCATCGACTCCACCACGGGATGCGAGCGTCTCTGCTTCCTCGACGCCTACTCAGGCTATAATCAAATTCAAATGAAGGAGGAAGATCAAGAGAAAATAGCGTTTACAATGCCCTTTGGTGTGTTCTGCTACAACACAATGCCCTTCGGGCTAAAAAACACGGGAGCCACCTACCAGCGGTGCATGCAGGCTTGCCTCAAGTAACAACTGGGTCGCAACATCCAAGTCTATGTCGACGACATAGTAATCAAGACCAAGGAGGAAGCCTCTCTGATCGACGATTTGCGCGAAACCTTTGCCAACCTCGACCGCTACCGGATCAAGCTCAATCCGGACAAGTGCGCCTTCGGCGTACCATCTGGGCAGTTACTTGGGTATCTCATCTCCACGAGGGGAATCGAGGCAAACCCGAAGAAGATAAAAGCCATACTGGCCATGGAGAAGCCGAAGAACATAAGAGGCGTCCAGCAACTGGCCGGACGAATCACGGCCCTTAGTTGATTTATCAGTCGGATGGGTGAAAAGGCGCTGCCCTTCTACCAGCTCCTCCGCAAAGCTGAAAATTTCGAGTGGACCAACGAAGCGCAAGAAGCATTCGAAGATCTCAAGCGCCTGCTATCCACTTCGCAAGTACTGGTGACTCCACGAGAAAGGGAACCACTGTTGTTGTACATCTCCGCCACCAACCAGGTGGTCAGCACCGTGCTCGTCGTCAAGCGAGTTGAGGAAAACAAGGTCCACGACGTACAACGCCTAGTATACTACCTCAGTGAGGTCCTCACGCCAACAAAACAGCGGTACCCGCACTACCAGAAGCTGGCGTACGGCGTCTTTATGACCGCCCGACGACTGCGCCACTACTTCCAGGAACACCCAATCGTGGTAGTCAGTGATGCCCCATTGGGACATATCCTCAATAACCCCGACGCGATGGGGCGAGTCACGCTTTGGGGAATAGAACTGTCTCCACGAGACATCACATACGAAAAACGCGACGCAATCAAGTCGCAAGTTCTCCCGGACTTCCTCGTGCACTGGATGGAGAACCAACTCCCAGACAAGCCAGATATGTCCTAC
The DNA here is from genome assembly GCA_910589775.1 of Avena eriantha. Taxonomy (NCBI): domain Eukaryota; kingdom Viridiplantae; phylum Streptophyta; class Magnoliopsida; order Poales; family Poaceae; genus Avena; species Avena eriantha. The sequence continues at coordinate 434,631,934 of OU342740.1, read as the reverse complement.
CTCTGGACAATGCACTTCGATGGGTCCAAGCGGAAAGACGGAGCAGGCACAGGTGTCATACTGACGTCACCTCAAGGGGACAAGCTGAAGTATATCCTACGAATGCAGTTCACAGCCTCAAACAACGAGGCTGAATAAGAGGCCCTGTTGCACGGGATGAGGATGGCAAAAGCTTGCGGCACCAAGAGGCTCATCATATATGGCGAATCCTAGTTGGTCGTCAACCAAAAAATGCATGAGTGCGACGCACTGAACGACAACATGATCGCGTACCGCGACCTCTACGATACACTCGAGGGAGACTTCGATGGTTGCGAGCTGCGACATGTAGGTCGCGAAAGCAACGAAGAGGCGAACGCCCTCGCCAACATAGGCTCCACCTGCGCCCCCATACCACCTGGGGTATTTCTCGAGCGCATATGCGAGCGCTCCATCAAGCCAAAGGCCGCAGAGAAGAAAACAAGCGCAGCAACGGACTCGGGGGCTACGCCACCCAATGAGCCAATGGCACTCGATGACTTGGAGCTGGACACAGGACTCGAGGGACCAATGAGCGTCATGATGATCGAGCAATCTTGTACGCAACCGTACATTACGTACCTCCTCAGCAAGAGACTACCGGACGACCCGACAGATGCACGGCACATCGCGTGGCTCTCCAAGGCATTCACCATTATCAATGGCGAACTGTATAAACGCAACATCACAGGAGTGCTACAACGATGCGTCTCCATGGCCGATGGAAGAGCAGTTCTCCTCAACATCCATGAAGGGACCTGCGGGCACCACACTGGCAGTCGCGCTCTCGTTGCCAAAGCTCTACGAGCTGGATTTTACTGGCCCACGGCCATGCGCGACGCCAAGGACATAGTCTAAAAATGCAATGCTTGCCAGCGATTCGCGGACAAGCCACACGCACCAGGCGCAGAGCTACGGCCTATTCCATTGGCCTGGCCCTTCGCACAGTGGGGGCTCGACATGGTTGGCAAGCTTCCAAGGTCCTCGCGAGGAGGCTACGTCTACCTCCTAGTCGCAGTCGACAAATTCACCAAGTGGATTGAGGCCATGCTAGTAACCAACCAATCCGCACACAGCGCAGTCAAATTATTTGAGTCCATCGTCTACCGCTTCGGGGTGCCACACAGCATCATCACCGACAACGGGACGAACTTCACATCCAAGGAGTTCCAAGAATTCTGCGAGAACTTGGGAATCAACATCAGCTACGCTTCAGTAGCGCATCCACAGACCAACGGTCAGGTGGAAATGGCAAACGGGCTTGTCTGCAGCGGCATCAAGAAGCGACTCCTCCGGCCACTCGAACAAGCCGCAGGTTGCTGGCCGGACGAACTACAATCTGTACTCTAGAGCCTACGTACAACTCCAAACAGCGCCATGGGCTACACGCCATTTTTTATGGTGCACGGAGCAGAGGCAGTGTTACCAGCAAAGGTACGGTACAAGGCGCCGCGCGTGGTCACTTACAGCAAACAAGAGTCATCCCTTGCACTCGAAGACTCCGTCGACCTCCTTGATGAAGCAAGAGAAATCGCCACAGAAAGATCCACGATCTACCAGCAGAACCTGCGCAACTACCACAGCAGAAGGCTTCGCCCCAGATCCTTCGTCGAAGGTGACTTGGTCCCGCGACTGAAGCAGCAGGGGCATCTCAAACTCGAGTCCCCCTGGGAAGGACCGTACGTGATTACAAAAGTAATCCAAGGTGGCGCCTATCGCCTTCAAGATTTAGAGACGGGAGTCGCATACTCCAACCCTTGGAACGTCGCACAACTGCGATGCTTCTACCCCTAGTCGTTTTTACTTTTACATTGCAAATAAGGCTACTTAGCCACACATTGTACCTCACACTATTCTTCGAATAAATAAAAGCTAAGTTCCCCAAAACTCTGTGTTCTCCTTTACTTTTTCAATTTATATACTCGGGGGCTGCGCCACCCTACACACATCTGTTCTTCGAACCAAAACGCGATATCCTGAGTAGCTGGTACATCAATCGAAACCCTCAAACACAACCTCAACCCAGCTGTTACGCACTTGACAGGTTGACAAGGGACTGAGGCAAAATATTGCCAGGCTAACGAAAAGGACTCGCATAGTGCAACGCATCACGTGCTAGCAAAGCTCTTTATACACATTCGACAATAAATTATCTACAACATCTATACGCACATTACAACACAAGTACACTTATGTGCAGGATACAGATTTGGCTACTCTTGCAATAGAAGAACGTTGGTTTGTTCCTCGAACAAGTCGATGATCTCCTCTGTTGGACGGTCCACCCCCTGATAGTGCGGTACCATATTCCAGGCAGATCCTGCTGGTGGCGCTGGCGGCCCAGAGGCAATGACGGCAATATCCACGTCAGGCCTATGCAATCGCACCATCGAGAGGGCAGCCTTGGCACCAGCCACCAATTGCTACCTCACGCACTCGCGAACCGCGGACAGATCTTAAAATTTGGCAAGAAGAGCCAGCGGGCTTGATGGAGTGTCGTCCAGCGGGAACATCACCCGATAAATGTTCTTTAAGCACGACTGCGACTTCTTCAGAAAGAGCAGCACCCGCGATGCACGATCCTGCAGGGTCGCCAGCGCAGTCGCACGATCATGATCTACCCAGAAGTACCCACTCACTTGAAGTTGCTCCTGGTGAGATCATGAAGTTAAATGGCAATATATCCTTCTCCTCCTACGGATGGCGCGCGCTAACAACTACACGAAGCAGCATCAATAGCATGAGTACAACGTACCGCTGCGAGTAACTACAAAGGAAAAGATGAGAATAAGCAAACTAACACTTAAACTGGTCGCCCAACAACGCCACCTCGCCAAGCAGATATTGCTCCCGGGCGGCGGCTTTTTCCTCCTTCGACTTCCACACGTCTGCACTACCGCGGATCACGGGCAACTCACGCTCCAGCTGCTTCACGCGATCATGAAGTCGCGAAAGCAAGGATAGCTCCTCTACCCTGGAGCGCGGTGGTGCCACGGTATCATCAAGAGTTGGCGAGTCCTGGTTTCCCCTCATAGGATCACTTGATGCACCCTACCACAAGTCAAGATAGAAGTAAATAAGACGACCAAATCAACACAAAGACAAAAGGGTCAGATGCATTCAAGACCGGCATAAGTATCAACAGACACACTCGCCAGCAGGGATGTTCTTAAACTAAAGGACAATTAATCAACTATTACAAAAGCTAACTACGGAGCATCTGGCTTCTTCGACTTCGACGGCTTCATCAAGTCCGTGGTAGTGTCAGACGCCAATGAATTTCCGCCGGCCCCAGAGGCCGAAGCCTTTGCCGTCTTCTTGGCACGTTGGAGCTCCTCCGAGTACTTCGCGATAGTATTTATCAAGTGATGCCCATATTTGCCACAAGCAGTCGCGAAAGGAGCGAAGACTACCTGCTGACCATCTGCGCCAACAGGCATCGCCTTCGACACCGCGGAGGGATCGATCTTGACTCCGTGGGCCTGCACCATGGCGAGTGACATGGTCGCGCCATCCATGCGGAGGGAGTTCTTGTAGGTGGAAGGCACACCCTCGACGAGTGACTCTGCCAGCTCGTCCATATTATTGACCAGCTCCGCCTTCGGCATCAACTCCTCCCGGAGGCGACCGAGGGCGACCTTGGCCTTGGAAAGTGTATCTTGGACGGCGGTGCTACGGTCCTCGACTGCAGCCACCGCACCTGCCAGAGCGTCATCGCGACGAAGGGCCTCTGGGTCAAAGCTTAAATCGCCAGCATCTGTACATGAACCCACACATGGATCAAAACCTCAAAGTCACCAACAAAAACATTCGATGCAGAGAAGGACAACAATATCCACAAGCAAAAGTACCTGAGAGAGCCTTGGCGACTGAGAACAGTTGTTCTTCGAACAACTTTTCCCTGGCAGCAAAGGAGTCACGTAGATCCTCTTCACGCTTCCGCGCCTCGTCATGCGCTGTGATTGCCTCGTCGCGACCCTTCACAGCCGCAGCCAGTGTCTTCTCCAAGGTGGCGGCGTCACGCAACATAGCATTATTCTCAGCTACACGACAAACAAAAGTTGACTATCAGTCGACTACACCAAAAAGATAAGACGAAGAAGAATAAGTGTAGAACACTCACTTTCAACCACGCGGTGATGCGTCTCCAGCATTGCATGCTGGCGGCCCATCGCCATCACTTGCTCTACCAAGTGCGCGGCTTCCTTTACAAGGAGTTGTCGCACAAACAAAGAACCATCAGAGGAAATATATAACATCGACTGCAACACTACAAAGAAGGAAACAACTCGATGCTCCCCTGCGAAGATGACTCCGAAGATGTTTGCTATGTCGTCATCCGGGCAACCATTCGATGCTCCCATGCGTGAGGAGAGATGGAAGAGTTGTGCCCGGAGTGGGCCGCCATTGGAGGGGAAGGAGCGCGCTCGACCTTTTTCTTGGCCTTTGAGGTCGTGACTCCAGATTCCTTCAAAAATTTGACATCGCCAGAAGATGACAACGCCTCTTGACTACAAGACAAAACTCACCTTGAGAAAAGGCAAACTCCCAGGGCAAGTCAACACGAAGTAAACAGAGAAGAGCAAATGACCTCGAAAACTTACCAGTCAAACTTGTCAAGATCAAACGTGGCCTCCGACGACTCCGATGAAGACTCCTTAGGCAATCGCATTTTCTTGCAAGAAGACGGTGCCACAGCCCTCACAGGGACGGCAGGAATTGGTGACTCCGCGCCAACGATCGTACCTTCTGGAGTCGAAGGAGACGACGCGTCAGAATCCTTGCTGCGCGTATGCTTGCGAGTGTCTGGGCTCTTGGACTCGGGGGCTTCCTCTTCCACATCAGAAGGGACAGTCCATTCAGACTTGTTCTTTTCCAAAGCTTCGCGAGGAATAATCCCCTCAGGGAGAGGGGGCATACAAGGCGACACCGTCCAATCCTGCATACAGACAGCGAAGATCAGCAAAAAGAACAAGTAAGCAACAAAAAAGTAATCGAGAAAATAAGCTACTACGTAGCACAACTATACCTCAGGAGGAGGATTCGAAGCATCAAAAGGAGGAACAACTGGCTCACTCGGAAGCACATCAAAAGGAGGAACAGAAAAGCAATCGAAAACTCGTCGTTTCCGCGTTTTATGGCCATTTTCATGAGTTTTTGCCCACCGTTTTGGGGTTCCGCGGCGATTTACGTGTTTCAGAGTTAGAACCAAAAACTCATTATTTTTTCATTTTATGTACGTTTTCTTGAGTTATTGCCCACAGTTTTGTGGTTCCAGGGCGAATTACAACGATAAGCCCCGATACATGTTTAAGGACATGACCAGATACTCGTCGTTTTCACGTTTTATGGCTGTTTTCATGAGCTATTGGCCATAGTTTTTTGGCTCCAAGGCGAATTACATGTTTGAGAGTTATGACCAAAAACTCGTCGTTTTTGTGTTTTATGGATGTTTTGATGAGTTATTGCCCAAGGATTCCGGGGCGATTTACAACGACCGTAAGACCCGATACATGATTGAGGGCATGAGCAAAAACTCGTCGTTTTCGTATTTTATGACCGTTTCATGTGCTATTGCCCACAGTGTTGGGGTTCCATAGGGATACACATGGCCTGTAAGACCCGATACATGTTTGAGAGTTATGACCCAAAACTTGTCATTTTTTCGTTTTATGGTCGTTTTCATTAGTTTTTGCCCACTGTTTTGGGGTTCCGCAGCGATTTACAAGTTTGACTGTTACAACCAAAAACTCGTCATTTTCTCATTTTATGTACGTTTTCTTGAGTTATGGCCCATAGTTTGGGGGTTCCAGGGTGATTTACAACGATAAGGCATGATACATGTTTAAGGACATGACCAAAAACTTGTCATTTTCGTGTTTTATGCCCGTTTTCATGAGCTATTGCCCATAATTTTCGGGCTCCAAAACGATTTACATGTTTGAGAGTTATGACAAAAAAAACTCATCGTTTTTCTGTTTTATGGCTATTTTCATGAGTTATTGCCCATAGTTTTGGGGTTACAGGGGGGTTCGCATGGCGCGTAAGATCCGATACATTTTTGAGAGTTATGACCAAATACTCGTCGTTTTCACGTTTCATGGCTGTTTTCATAAGCTATTGGCCATAGTTTTGGGTTTCCATGGTGATTTACATGTTTGAGAGTTATGATCAAAAACTCGTCGTTTTTGCGTTTTATGGATGTTTTCATGAGTTATTGCCCACAGTTTAAGGATTCCAGGGCGATTTACAACGACCGTAAGACCCGATAGATGTTTGAGGGCATGACCAAAAACTCGTCGTTTTCGTTATTTATGACCGTTTCATGAGCTATTGCCCACAGTTTTAGGGTTCCAGAGGGATACACATGGCCCGTAAAATCCGATACATGTTTGAGAGTTATGACCCAAAACTCGTTATTTTTGCGTTTTATGGCCGTTTTCATGAGTTTTTGCCCACTGTTTTGGGGTTCCGCAACGATTTACATGTTTGACAGTTACAACCAAAGACTCGTCATTTTCTCATTTTATGTAAGTTTTCTTGAGTTATTGCCCATAGTTTGGGGGTTCTAGGGCGATTTACAACGATAAGGCATGATACATGTTTAAGGACATAACCAAAAACTTGTCATTTTCGTGTTCTATGGTTGTGTTTCTTGAGCTATTGCCCATAGTTTTCGGGCTCCAAGACGATTTACATGTTTTAGACTTACGACCAAAAATTATGTTTTATGGCCATTTGCATCAGTTATTGCCCATAGTTTTTGGGGCTATAGGGGAGTTCGCATGGCCCGTAAGACCCGATACATTTTTGAGAGTTATGACCAAATACTCGTCGTTTTCACGTTTTTGGCTGTTTTCATGAGCTATTGGCCATAGTTTTGGGTTTCCAAGGTGATTTACATGATTGAGAGTTATGATCAAAAACTCATCGTTTTTGCGTTTTATGGATGTTTCATGAGTTATTGCCTACAGTTTAAGGATTCCAGGGCGATTTACAACGACCGTAAGACCCGATACATGTTTGAGGACATGACCAAAAACTTGTCATTTTCGTGTTTTATGGCCGTTTTCATGAGCTATGGCCCATAATTTTCGGGCTCCAAAACGATTTACATGTTTGAGAGTTATGACAAAAAAAACTCGTCGTTTTTCTGTTTTATGGCCATTTTCATGAGTTATTGCCCATAGTTTTGGGGTTATAGGGGTGTTCGCATGGCCCGTAAGACCCGATAAATTTTTGAGAGTTATGACCGAATGCTTGTCGTTTTCGCGTTTTATGGCTGTTTTCATGAGCTATTTGCCATAGTTCTAGGTTTCCAAGGTGATTTACATGTTTGAGAGTTATGATATAAAACTCATTGTTTTTGCGTTTTATGGATGTTTTTATGAGTTATTGCCCATAGATTAAGGATTCCAGGGCGATTTACAACGACCGTAAGACCCGATACATGTTTGTGGGCATGACCAAAAACTCGTCGTTTTCATGTTTTATGACCGTTTCATGAGCTATTGCCCACAGTTTTGGGGTTCCATAGGGATACGCATGGCCCGTAAGACCCCGGTACATGTTTGAGAGTTATAACTCAAAACTCGTTGTTTTTTTTGCGTTTTATGGCCATTTTCATGGGATTTTGCCCACTGTTTTGGGGTTCCGCGGCGATTTACATGTTTCAGAGTTACAATCAAAAACTCGTCATTTTTTCATTTTATGTACGTTTTCTTGAGTTACTGCCCACAGTTTGGGGGTTCCAGGGCGATTTACAACGATAAGGCCTGATACATGCTTAAGGACATGACTAAAAACTTGTCATTTTCGTGTTTTATGGCCGTTTTCATGATCTATTGCCCATAGTTTTCGGGCTCCAAGACGATTTACATGTTTGAGACTTACGACAAAAAACTCTATTTTATGGCCATTTTCATGAGTTATTGCCCATAGTTTTTGGGTTATAGGGGGGTTCGCATGGCTCGTAAGACCCGATACATTTTTGAGAGCAAATACTCATCGTTTTCACGTTTTATGGCTGTTTTCATGAGCTATTGGCCATAGTTATGGGTTTCCAAGGTGATTTACATGTTTAAGAGTTATGATCCAAAACTCATCGTTTTTGCGTTTTATGGATGTTTTCATGAGCTATTGCCCACAGTTTTAGGGTTCCAGAGGGATACATATGGCCCGTAAAACCCGATACATGTTTGAGAGTTATGACCCAAAACTCGTCATTTTTGTCTTTTATGGCCGTTTTCATGAGTTTTTGCCCACTTTTTTGGGGTTCCGCAACGATTTACATGTTTGAGAGTTACAGCCAAAAACTAGTCATTTTCTCATTTTATGTACGTTTTCTTGAGATATTGCCCATAGTTTGGGGGTTCCTTGGCGATTTACAATGATAAGGCATGATACATGTTTAAGGACATGACCCAAAACTTGTCATTTTCCTGTTTTATGGCCGTTTTCATGAGCTATTGCCCATAGTTTTCAGGCTCCAAGACGATTTACATGTTTGAGACTTACGACAAAAAACTCTGTTTTATGGCCATTTTCATGAGTTATTGCCCATAGTTTTGGGGTTATAGGGGGGTTCGCATTGCCTGTAAGACCCGATACATTTTTGGGAGTTATGACCAAATGCTCGTCGTTTTCACGTTTTATGGCTGTTTTCATGAGATATTGGCCATAGTTTTGGGTTTCTAAGGTGATTTACAAGTTTGAGAGTTATGATCAAAAACTCGTCGTTTTTGCGTTTTATGGATGTTTTCATGAGTTATTGCCCACAGTTTATGGATTCCAGGGTGATTTACAATGACCGTAAGACCCGATACATGTTTGAGGACTTGACCAAAAACTTGTCATTTTCGTGTTTTATGGCCGTTTTCATGAGCTATTGCCCATAATTTTCGGGCTCCAAAATGATTTACATGTTTGAGAGTTATGACAAAAAAACTCGTCGTTTTTCTGTTTTATGGCCATTTTCATGAGTTATTGCCCGTACTTTTGCGGTTTTGGGGGGTTCGCATGGCCCATTAGACCGGATATATTTTGAGAGTTATGACCAAATGCTTATCGTTTTCACGTTTTATGGCTGTTTTCATGAGCTATTGACCATAGTTTTGGGTTTCCAAGGTGATTTACATGTTTGAGAGTTATGATCAAAAACTCATCGTTTTTGCGTTTTATGGATGTTTTCATGAGTTATTCCACATTTAAGGATTCTAGGGCGATTTACAACGACCGTATGACCCGATACATGTTTGAGGGCATGACCAAAAACTCGTCGTTTTCGTGTTTTACGACCATTCCATGAGCTATTGCCCACAGTTTTGGGGTTCCAGAGGGATACGCATGGCCCGTAAGACCCGGTACATGTTTGATAGTATGACCCAAAACTCGTCGTTTTCGCGTTTTATGGCCATTTTCATGAGATTTTGCCCAGTGTTTTGGGGTTCCGCGGTGATTTACATGTTTCAGAGTTACAACCAAAAACTCGTCGTTTTTTTCATTTTATGTACGTTTTCTTGAGTTATTGCCCAAAGTTTTGCGGTTCTAGGGCGATTTACAACGATAAGGCCCGATACATGTTTAAGGACATGACCAAAAACTTGTCATTTTCGTGTTTTATGGCCGTTTTCATGAGCTATTGACCATAGTTTTCGGGCTCCAAGGCGATTTACATGTTTGAGAGTTATGACCAAATACTTGTCGTTTTTCTGTTTTATGGCCATTTTCATGAGTTATTGCCCATAGTTTTGGGGTTATAGGGGGGTTCGCATGGTCCGTAAGACCCGATACATTTTTGAGAGTTATGACCAAATGCTTGTCGTTTTCGTGTTTTATGGTTGTTTTCATGAGCTATTGGCCATAGTTTTGGGTTTCCAAGGTGATTTACATGTTTGAGAGTTATGATCAAAAACTCGTCGTTTTTGCGTTTTATGGATGTTTTCATGAGTTATTGCCCATAGTTTAGGGATTCAAGGGCGATTTACAATGACCGTAAGACCCGATACATGTTTGAGGGCATGACCAAAAACTCGTCGTTTTAGTGTTTTATGACCGTTTCATGAGTACTGCCCATAGTTCTGGGGTTCAGAGGGATACGCACGGCCCATAAGACCCGGTACATGTTTGAGAGTCATGACCCAAAACTCGTTATTTTCGCGTTTTATGGCCATTTTCATGAGATTTTGCCCACTGTTTTACGGTTCCACGGCGATTTACATGTTTCAGAGTTACAACCAAAAACTCGTCGTTTTTTTCATTTTATGTACGTTTTCTTGAGTTATTGCCCATATTTTTGCGGTTCTAGGGCGATTTAGAACAATAAGGCCCGATACATGTTTAAGGACATGACCAAAAACTTGTCATTTTCATGTTTTATGGCTGTTTTCATGAGCTATTGCCCATAGTTTTCGGGCTCCAAGGCGATTTACATGTTTGAGAGTTATGACCAAAAACTTGTCGTTTTTCTGTTTTATGGCCATTTTCATGAGTTATTGCCCATAGTTTTGGGGTTATAGGGGGGTTCGCATGGCCCATAAGACCCGATACATTTTTGAGAGTTATAACCAAATACTCGTCGTTTTCATGTTTTATGGCTCTTTTCATGAGCTATTGGCCATAGTTTTGGGTTTCCAGGGTGATTTAAATGTTTGAGAGTTATGATCAAAAATTCGTCGTTTTTGCGTTTTATGGATGTTTCATGAGTTATTGCCCACAGTTTAAGAATTCCAGGGCGATTTATAACGACTGTAAGACCCGATACATGTTTGAGGGCATGACCAAAAACTCGTCGTTTTCGTGTTTTATGACCGTTTCATGAGCTATTGCCCACAGTTTTGGGGTTCCAGGGCCCGTAAGGATACATGTTTGAGAGTTATGACCCAAAACTCGTCATTTTTGCGTTTTATGGCCGTTTTCATGAGTTTTTGCCCACTAATTTGGGGTTCCGCAACGATTTACGTGTTTGATAGTTACAACCAAAAACTCGTCATTTTCTCATTTTATGTACGTTTTCTCGAGATATTGCCCACAGTTTGGGGGTTCTAGGACGATTTACAACGATAAGGCCTGATACATGTTTAAGGACATGACCAAAAATTTGTCATTTTCGTGTTTTATGGCCGTTTTCATGAGCTATTGCCTATAGTTTTTTGCTCCAAGACGATTTACATGTTTGAGACTTACGAAAAAAAATTCTGTTTTATGGCCATTTTCATGAGTTATTGCCCATAGTTTTGGGTTATAGGGGGGTTCGCATGGCCCGTAAGACCCGATACATTTTTGAGAGTTATGACCAAATACTCGTCGTTTTCACGTTTCATGGCTGTTTTCATGAGCTATTGGCCATAGTTTTGGGTTTCCAAGGTGATTTACATGTTTGAGAGTTATGATCAAAAACTCGTCATTTTTGCGTTTTATGGATGTTTTCATGAGTTATTGCCTACAGTTTAAGGATTCTAGGGCGATTTACAACGACCGTAAGACCCGATACATGTTTGAGGACATTAGCAAAAACTTATCATTTTCGTGTTTTATGGCCGTTTTCATGAGCTATTGCCCATAATTTTAGGGCTCCAAAACGATTTACATGTTTCAGAGTTATGACAAAAAACTCGTCGTTTTTCTGTTTTATGGCCATTTTCATGAGTTATTGTCCATAATTTTGGGGTTATAGGGGGGTTCGCAAGGCCCGTAAGACCCGATACATTTTTGAGAGTTATGACCAAATGCTTGTCGTTTTCGTGCTTTATAGTTGTTTTAATGAGCTATTGGCCATATTTTTGGGTTTCCAAGGTGATTTACATGTTTGAGAGTTATGATCAAAAACTCGTCGTTTTTTGCGTTTTATGGATGTTTTCATGAGTTATTGCCCACAGTTTAAGGATTCAAGGGCGATTTACAATGACCGTAAGACCCGATACATGTTTGAGGGCATGACTAAAAACTCGTCGTTTTCGTGTTTTATAACCATTACATGAGCTATTGCCCACAGTTTTGGAGTTCCAGAGGGATACGCATGGCCCGTAAAACCCGGTACGTGTTTGAGAGTTATGACCCAAAACTCGTCGTTTTCGCGTTTTATGGCCATTTTCATGAGATTTTGCCCACTGTTTTGGGGTTTAGCGGCGATTTACATGTTTCAGAGTTACAACCAAAAACTCGTCGTTTTTTAATTTTATGTACGTTTTCTTGAGTTATTGCTCACAGTTTTGCGGTTCCAGAGAGATTTACAACGATAAGGCCTGATACATGTTTAAGGACATGACCAAAAACTTGTCATTTTCGTGTTTTATGGCCGTTTTCATGAGCTATTGCCCATAGTTTTCGGGCTCCAAGGCGATTTACATGTTTGAGAGTTATGACCAAAAACTTGTCGTTTTTTCTATTTTATGGACATTTTCATGAGTTTATTACCCATAGTTTTGGGGTTATAGGGGGGTTCACATGGCCCGTAAGACCCGATACATTTTTGAGAGTTATGACCAAATACTCGTCGTTTTCACGTTTTATGGTTGTTTTCATGAGATATTGGCCATAGTTTTGGGTTTCCAAGGTGATTTACATGTTTGAGAGTTATGATCAAAAACTCGTCGTTTTTGCGTTTTATGGATGTTTTCATGAGTTATTGCCTACAGTTTAAGGATTCCAGGGCGATTTACAATAACTGTAAGACCTGATACATGTTTGAGGGCATGACCAAAAACTCGTCGTTTTCGTGTTTTATGACCGTTTCGTGAGCTATTGCCCATAGTTTTGGGGTTCCAGTGGGATACACATGGCCCGTCAGACCCAATACATGTTTGAGAGTTATGACCCAAAACTCGTCATTTTTGCGTTTTATGGCCGTTTTCATGAGTTTTTGCCCACTATTTTGGGGTTCCGCGGCGATTTACATGTTTGACAGTTACAACCAAAAAGTCGTCATTTTCTCATTTTATGTACGTTTTTTAGAGTTTTTGCCCACAGTTTAGGGGTTCCAGGATGATTTACAACGATAAGGCCTGATACATGTTTAAGGACATGACCAAAAACTTGTCATTTTCGTGTTTTATGGCCGTTTTCATGAACTATTGTCCATAGTTTTCGAGCTCCAAGACGATTTACATGTTTGAGACTTACGACAAAAAACTCTGTTTTATGGCCATTTTCATGAGTTATTGCCCATAGTTTTGGAATTATAGGGGAGTTCGCATGGCCCGTAAGACCCGATACATTTTTGAGATTTATGACCAATTACTCGTCGTTTTCACGTTTTATGGCTGTTTTCATGAGCTATTGGCCATAGTTTTGGGTTTCCAAGGTGATTTACATGTTTGAGAGTTATGATCAAAAACTTGTCGTTTTTGCGTTTTATGGATGTTTTGATGATTTATTGCCTACAGTTTATGGATTCTAGGGCGATTTACAACGACCGTAAGACCCGATACATGTTTGATGACATGACCAAAAACTTGTCATTTTCGTGTTTTATGGTCGTTTTAATGAGCTATTCCCCATAATTTTGGGGTCCAAAACGATTTACATGTTTGACAGTTATGACAAAAAAAACTTATCGTTTTTCTGTTTTATGGGTATTTTCATGAGGTATTGCCCATAGTTTTGGGGTTATAGGGGGGTTCGCATGGCCCGTAAGACCCGATTCATTTTTAAGAGTTATGACCAAATGCTTGTCGTTTTCGCGTTTTATGGTTGTTTTCATGAGCTATTGGCCATAGTTTTGGGATTTCAAGGTGATTTACATGTTTGAGAGTTATGATCAAAAACTCGTCGTTTTTGCGTTTTATGGATGTTTTCATGAGTTATTGCCTACAGTTTAAGGATTCCAGGGCGATTTACAATAACTGTAAGACCCGATACATGTTTGAGGGCATGACCAAAAACTCGTCGTTTTCGTGTTTTATGACCGTTTCGTGAGCTATTGCCCATAGTTTTGGGGTTCTAGTGGGATACGCATGGCCCGTAAGACTCGGTACATGTTTGAGAGTTATGACCCAAAACTCGTCGTTTTCGCGTTTTATGGCCATTTTCATGAGATTTTGCCCAGTGTTTTGGGGTTCCGCGGCGATTTACATGTTCAGAGTTACAACCAAAAACTCGTCCTTTTTCATTTTATGTACGTTTTCTTGAGTTATTGCCCACAGTTTTGCGGTTCCAGGGCAATTTACAACGATAAGGCCCGATACATGTTTAAGGACATGACCAAAAACTTGTCATTTTCTTGTTTTATGGCCGTTTTCATGAGCTATTGCCCATAGTTTTTGGGCTCCAAGGCGATTTACATGTTTGAGAGTTATGACCAAAAACTCGTCGTTTTTCTGTTTTATGGCCATTTTCATGAGTTTATTACCCATAGTTCTGGGGTTATAGGGGGGTTCGCATGGCCTGTAAGACCCGATACATTTTTGAGAGTTATGACCAAATACTCGTTGTTTTCACGTTTTATGTCTGTTTTCATGAGATATTGGCCATAGTTTTGGGTTTCCAAGGTGATTTACATGTTTGAGAGTTATGATCAAAAACTCATCGTTTTTGCGTTTTATGGATGTTTTCATGAGTTATTACCCACAGTTTAAGGATTCCAGGGCAATTTAAAACGACCGTAAGACCAGATACATGTTTGAGGGCATGACCAAAAACTCGTCGTTTTCGTGTTTTATGACCGTTTCATGAGCTATTGCCCACAGTATTGGGGTTCCATAGGGATACACATGGCCCGTAAGACCCGATACATGTTTAAGAGTTATGAACCAAAACTCGTCATTTTTGCGTTTTATGGCCGTTTTCATAAGTTTTTGCCCACTGTTTTGGGGTTCCGCATCGATTTACATGTTTGACAGTTACAACCCAAAACTCGTCATTTTCTCATTTTTTGTACGTTTTCTTCAGTTATTGCCCATAGTTTCGGGTTCCAAGGTGATTTACAACGATAAGGCCTAATACATGTTTAAGCACATGACCAAAAACTTGTCATTTTAGTGTTTTATGGCCGTTTTCATGAGCTATTGCCCATAGTTTTTGGGCTCCAAGACGATTTACATGTTTGAGACTTACGACAAAAACTCTGTTTGATGGCCATTTTCATGAGTTATTGCCCATAGTTTTGGGGTTATAGGGGGGGTTCGCATGGCCCGTAAGACCCGATACATTTTTGAGAGTTATGACCAAATACTCGTCGTTGTCACGTTTTATGGCTGTTTTCATGAGCTATTGGCCATAGTTATGGGTTTCCAAGGTGATTTACATGTTTGAGAGTTATGATCCAAAACTCATCGTTTTTGCGTTTTATGGATGTTTTCATGAGTTATTGCCTACAGTTTAAGGATTCTAGGGCGATTTACAACGACCGTAAGATCCAATACATGTTTGAGGACATTAGCAAAAACTTATCATTTTCGTGTTTTATGGCCGTTTTCATGAGCTATTGCCCATAATTTTAGGGCTCCAAAACGATTTACATGTTTCAGAGTTATGACAAAAAACTCGTCGTTTTTCTGTTTTATGGCCATTTTCATGAGTTATTGTCCATAATTTTGGGGTTATAGGGGGGTTCGCAAGGCCCGTAAGACCCGATACATTTTTGAGAGTTATGACCAAATGCTTGTCGTTTTCGTGCTTTATAGTTGTTTTAATGAGCTATTGGCCATATTTTTGGGTTTCCAAGGTGATTTACATGTTTGAGAGTTATGATCAAAAACTCGTCGTTTTTGCGTTTTATGGATGTTTTCATGAGTTATTGCCCACAGTTTAAGGATTCAAGGGCGATTTACAATGACCGTAAGACCCGATACATGTTTGAGGGCATGACTAAAAACTCGTCGTTTTCGTGTTTTATAACCATTACATGAGCTATTGCCCACAGTTTTGGAGTTCCAGAGGGATACGCATGGCCCGTAAAACCCGGTACGTGTTTGAGAGTTATGACCCAAAACTCGTCGTTTTCGCGTTTTATGGCCATTTTCATGAGATTTTGCCCACTGTTTTGGGGTTTAGCGGCGATTTACATGTTTCAGAGTTACAACCAAAAACTCGTCGTTTTTTAATTTTATGTACGTTTTCTTGAGTTATTGCTCACAGTTTTGCGGTTCCAGAGAGATTTACAACGATAAGGCCTGATACATGTTTAAGGACATGACCAAAAACTTGTCATTTTCGTGTTTTATGGCCGTTTTCATGAGCTATTGCCCATAGTTTTCGGGCTCCAAGGCGATTTACATGTTTGAGAGTTATGACCAAAAACTTGTCGTTTTTTCTATTTTATGGACATTTTCATGAGTTTATTACCCATAGTTTTGGGGTTATAGGGGGGTTCACATGGCCCGTAAGACCCGATACATTTTTGAGAGTTATGACCAAATACTCGTCGTTTTCACGTTTTATGGTTGTTTTCATGAGATATTGGCCATAGTTTTGGGTTTCCAAGGTGATTTACATGTTTGAGAGTTATGATCAAAAACTCGTCGTTTTTGCGTTTTATGGATGTTTTCATGAGTTATTGCCTACAGTTTAAGGATTCCAGGGCGATTTACAATAACTGTAAGACCCGATACATGTTTGAGGGCATGACCAAAAACTCGTCGTTTTCGTGTTTTATGACCGTTTCGTGAGCTATTGCCCATAGTTTTGGGGTTCCAGTGGGATACGCATGGCCCGTAAGACTCGGTACATGTTTGAGAGTTATGACCCAAAACTCGTCATTTTCGCGTTTTATGGCCATTTTCATGAGATTTTGCCCACTATTTTGGGGTTCCGCGGCGATTTACATGTTTCAGAGTTACAACCAAAAACTCGTCCTTTTTCATTTTATGTACGTTTTCTTGAGTTTTTGCCCATAGTTTTGCAGTTCCAGGGCAATTTACAACGATAAGGCCCGATACATGTTTAAGGACATGACCAAAAACTTGTCATTTTCTTGTTTTATGGCCGTTTTCATAAGCTATTGCCCATAGTTTTCGGGCTCCAAGGCGATTTACATGTTTGAGAGTTATGACCAAAAACTCGTCGTTTTTCTGTTTTATGGCCATTTTCATGAGTTTTTGCCCATAGTTTTGGGGTTATAGGGGGGTTCGCATGGCCTGTAAGACCCGATACATTTTTGAGAGTTATGACCAAATACTCGTTGTTTTCACGTTTTATGGCTGTTTTCATGAGCTATTGGCCATAGTTTTGGGTTTCCAAGGTGATTTACATGTTTGAGAGTTATGATCAAAAACTCATCGTTTTTGCGTTTTATGGATGTTTTCATGAGTTATTGCCCACAGTTTAAGGATTCCAGGGCGATTTACAACGACCGTAAGACCAGATACATGTTTGAGGGCGTGAGCAAAAACTCGTCGTTTTCGTGTTTTATGACCGTTTCATGAGCTATTGCCCACAGTATTGGGGTTCCATAGGGATACACATGGCCCGTAAGACCCGATACATGTTTGAGAGTTATGAACCAAAACTCGTCATTTTTGCGTTTTATGGCTGTTTTCATAAGTTTTTGCCCACTGTTTTGGGGTTCCGCATCGATTTACATGTTTGACAGTTACAACCCAAAACTCGTCATTTTCTCATTTTATGTACGTTTTCTTGAGTTATTGCCCATAGTTTCGGGTTCCAAGGTGATTTACAACGATAAGGCCTAATACATGTTTAAGGACATGACCAAAAACTTGTCATTTTCGTGTTTTATGGCCGTTTTCATGAGCTATTGCCCATAGTTTTTGGGCTCCAAGACGATTTACATGTTTGAGACTTACGACAAAAACTCTATTTGATGGCCATTTTCATGAGTTATTGCCCATAGTTTTGGGGTTATAGGGGGGTTTGCATGGCCCATAAGACCCGATACATTTTTGAGAGTTATGACCAAATATTCGTCGTTGTCACGTTTTATGGCTGTTTTCATGAGCTATTGGCCATAGTTATGGGTTTCCAAGGTGATTTACATGTTTAAGAGTTATGATCCAAAACTCATCGTTTTTGCGTTTTATGGATGTTTTCATGAGTTATTGCCTACAGTTTAAGAATTCTAGGGCGATTTACAACGACCGTAAGACCTGATACATGTTTGAGGACATGACCAAAAACTTGTCATTTTCGTGTTTTATGGCCGTTTTCATGAGCTATTGCCCATAATTTTCAAACTCCAAAACGA
The DNA here is from genome assembly GCA_910589775.1 of Avena eriantha. Taxonomy (NCBI): domain Eukaryota; kingdom Viridiplantae; phylum Streptophyta; class Magnoliopsida; order Poales; family Poaceae; genus Avena; species Avena eriantha. The sequence goes on along the minus strand of OU342740.1, from coordinate 434,613,777 downwards.
TTTACATGTTTCAGAGTTATGACAAAAAAAATCGTCGTTTTTCTATTTTATGGCCATTTCCATGAGTTATTGCCCATAGTTTTGGGGTTATATGGGGGTTCGCATGGCCCGTAAGACCCGATACATTTTTGAGAGTTATGACCAAATGCTTGTCGTTTTCGCGTTTTATGGTTGTTTTCATGAGCTATTGGCCATAATTTTGGGTTTCCAAGGTGATTTACATGTTTGAGAATTATGATCAAATATGGATGTTTTCATGGGTTATTGCCCACAGTTTAAGGAATCCAGGGCGATTACAACAACCGTAATACCCGATTCATGTTTGAGGGCATGACCAAAAACTTGTCGTTTTCGTGTTTTATGACCGTTTCATGAGCTATTGCCCATAGTTTTGGGGTTCCAAAGTGATACGCATGGCCCGTATGACCCGGTACATGTTTGAGAGTTATGACCCAAAACTCGTCGTTTTCGCGTTTTATGGCCATTTTCATGAGATTTTCCCCACTGTTTTGGGTTCCGCGGCGATTTACATGTTTCAGAGTTACAACCAAAAACTCGTCCTTTTTTCATTTTATGTACGTTTTCTTGAGTTTTTGCCCACAGTTTTGCAGTTCCAGGGCAATTTAAACGATAAGGCCCGATACATGTTTAAGGACATGACCAAAAACTTGTCATTTTCGTGTTTTATGGCCGTTTTCATGAGCTATTGCCCATAGTTTTCGGGCTCCAAGGCGATTTACATTTTTGAGAGTTATGACCAAAAACTCGTCGTTTTTCTATTTTATGTCCATTTTCATGAGTTTTTGCCCATAGTTCTGGGGTTATAGGGGGGTTCGCATGGCCTGTAAGACCCGATACATTTTTGAGAGTTATGACCAAATACTCGTTGTTTTCACGTTTTATGTCTGTTTTCATGAGCTATTGGCCATAGTTTTGGGTTTCCAAGGTGATTTACATGTTTGAGAGTTATGATCAAAAACTCATCGTTTTTGCGTTTTATGGATGTTTTCATGAGTTATTACCCACAGTTTAAGGATTCCAAGGCAATTTACAACGACCGTAAGACCAGATACATGTTTGAGGGCATGACCAAAAACTCGTCGTTTTCGTGTTTTATGACCGTTTCATGAGCTATTGCCCACAGTATTGGGGTTCCATAGGGATACACATGGCCCGTAAGACCCGATACATGTTTAAGAGTTATGAACCAAAACTCGTCATTTTTGCGTTTTATGGCCGTTTTCATAAGTTTTTGCCCACTGTTTTGGGGTTCCGCATCGATTTACATGTTTGACAGTTACAACCCAAAACTCGTCATTTTCTCATTTTTTGTACGTTTTCTTCAGTTATTGCCCATAGTTTCGGGTTCCAAGGTGATTTACAACGATAAGGCCTAATACATGTTTAAGGACATGACCAAAAACTTGTCATTTTAGTGTTTTATGGCCGTTTTCGTGAGCTATTGCCCATAGTTTTTGGGCTCCAAGACGATTTACATGTTTGAGACTTACGACAAAAACTCTGTTTGATGGCCATTTTCATGAGTTATTGCCCATAGTTTTGGGGTTATAGGGGGGTTCGCATGGCCCGTAAGACCCGATACATTTTTGAGAGTTATGACCAAATACTCGTCGTTCTCACGTTTTATGGCTGTTTTCATCAGCTATTGGCCATAGTTATGGGTTTCCAAGGTGATTTACATGTTTGAGAGTTATGATCCAAAACTCGTCGTTTTTGCGTTTTATGGATGTTTTCTTGAGTTATTGCCTACAGTTTAAGGATTCTAGGGCGATTTACAACGACCGTAAGACCCAATACATGTTTGAGGACATGACCAAAAACTTATCATTTTCGTGTTTTATTGCCGTTTTCATGAGCTATTGCCCATAATTTTCAAGCTCCAAAACAATTTACATGTTTGAGAGTTATGACAAAAAAAATTCATCGTTTTTCTATTTTATGGCCATTTTCATGAGTTATTGCCCATAGTTTTGGGGTTATAGGGGTGTTCGCATGGCCCGTAAGACCCGATACATTTTTGAGAGTTATGACCAAATGCTTGTCGTTTTCGCGTTTTATGGTTGTTTTCATGAGCTATTGGCCATAGTTTTGGGTTTCCTAGGTGATTTACATGTTTGAGAGTTATGATCAAAAACTCATCGTTTTTGCGTTTTATGGATGTTTTCGTGAGTTATTGCCCACAGTTTAAGGATTTCAGGGCGATTTACAACGACCGTAAGACCGGATACATGTTTGAGGGCATGACCAAAAACTCATCGTTTTCGTGTTTTACGACCGTTTCATGAGCTATTACCCATAGTTTTGGGGTTCCAGAGGGATACGCATGGCCCGTAAGACCCGGTACATGTTTGAGAGTTATGACCCAAAACTCGTCGTTTTCGCGTTTTATAGACATTTTCATGAGATTTTGCCCACTGTTTTGGGGTTCCGCAGCGATTTACATGTTTCAGAGTTACAACCAAAAACTCGTCGTTTTTTCATTTTATGTACGTTTTCTTGAGTTATTGCCCACAGTTTTGCGGTTCCAGGGAGATTTACAACGATAAGGCCTGGTACATGTTTAAGGACATGACCAAAAACTTGTCATTTTCGTGTTTTATGGCCGTTTTCATGAGCTATTGCCCATAGTTTTCGGGCTCCAAGGCGATTTACATGTTTGAGAGTTATGACCAAAAACTTGTCGTTTTTTCTATTTTATGGACATTTTCATGAGTTTATTACCCATAGTTTTGGGGTTATAGGGGGCTTCACATGGCCCGTAAGACCCGATACATTTTTGAGAGTTATGACCAAATACTCGTCGTTTTCACGTTTTATGGCTGTTTTCATGAGATATTGGCCATAGTTTTGGGTTTCCAAGGTGATTTACATGTTTGAGAGTTATGATCAAAAACTCGTCGTTTTTGCGTTTTATGGATGTTTTCATCAAATATTGCCCACAGTTTAAGGATTTCAGGGCGATTTACAACGACCGTAAAACCTGATACATGTTTGAGGGCATGACCAAAAACTCGTCGTTTTCGTGTTTTATGACCGTTTCATGAGCTATTGCCCACAGTTTTGGGGTTCCATAGGGATACACATGGCCCGTCAGACCCAATACATGTTTGAGAGTTATGACCCAAAACTCGTCATTTTTGCGTTTTATGGCCGTTTTCATGTGTTTTTGCCCACTATTTTGGGGTCGCGCAGCGATTTACATGTTTGACAGTTACAACCAAAAAGTCGTCATTTTCTCATTTTATGTACGTTTTTTAGAGTTATTGTCCATAGTTTGGGGGTTCCAGGGTGATTTACAACGATAAGGCCTGATACATGTTTAAGGACATGACCAAAAACTTGTCATTTTCGTGTTTTATGGCCGTTTTCATGAACTATTGTCCATAGTTTTCGAGCTCCAAGACGATTTACATGTTTGAGACTTACGACAAAAAACTCTGTTTTATGGCCATTTTCATGAGTTATTGCCCATAGTTTTGGAATTATAGGGGGGTTCGCATGGCCCGTAAGACCCGATACATTTTTGAGAGTTATGACCAATTACTCGTAGTTTTCACGTTTTATGGCTGTTTTCATGAGCTATTGGCCATAGTTTTGGGTTTCCAAGGTGATTTACATGTTTGAGAGTTATGATCAAAACTTGTCGTTTTTGCGTTTTATGGATGTTTTGATGAGTTATTGCCTACAGTTTATGGATTCCAGGGCGATTTACAACGACCGTAAGACCCGATACATGTTTGAGGACATGACCAAAAACTTGTCATTTTCGTGTTTTATGGTCGTTTTAATGAGCTATTCCCCATAATTTTGGGGTCCAAAACGATTTACATGTTTGACAGTTATGACAAAAAAAACTTATCGTTTTTCTGTTTTATGGGTATTTTCATGAGTTATTGCCCATAGTTTTGGGGTTATAGGGGGGTTCGCATGGCCCCTAAGACCCGATTCATTTTTGAGAGTTATGACCAAATGCTTGTCGTTTTCGCGTTTTATGGTTGTTTTCATGAGCTATTGGCCATAGTTTTGGGATTTCAAGGTGATTTACATGTTTGAGAGTTACGATCAAAAACTCGTCGTTTTTGCGTTTTATGGATGTTTTCATGAGTTATTGCCTACAGTTTAAGGATTCCAGGGCGATTTACAATAACTGTAAGACCCGATACATGTTTGAGGGCATGACCAAAAACTCGTCGTTTTTGTGTTTTATGACCGTTTCGTGAGCTATTGCCCATAGTTTTGGGGTTCCAGTGGGATACGCATGGCCCGTAAGACTCGGTACATGTTTGAGAGTTATGACCGAAAACTAGTCATTTTCGCGTTTTATGGCCATTTTCATGAGATTTTGCCCACTATTTTGGGGTTCCGCGGCGATTTACATGTTTCAGAGTTACAACCAAAAACTCGTCCTTTTTCATTTTATGTACGTTTTCTTGAGTTTTTGCCCACAGTTTTGCAGTTCCAGGGCAATTTACAACGATAAGGCCCGATACATGTTTAAGGACATGACCAAAAACTTGTCATTTTCTTGTTTTATGGCTGTTTTCATGAGCTATTGCCCATAGTTTTCGGGCTCCAAGGCGATTTACATGTTTGAGAGTTATGACCAAAAACTCGTCGTTTTTCTGTTTTATGGCCATTTTCATGAGTTTTTGCCCATAGTTTTGGGGTTATAGGGGGGTTCGCATGGCCTGTAAGACCCGATACATTTTTGAGAGTTATGACCAAATACTCGTTGTTTTCACGTTTTATGGCTGTTTTCATAAGCTATTGGCCATAGTTTTGGGTTTCCAAGGTGATTTACATGTTTGAGAGTTATGATCAAAAACTCATCGTTTTTGCGTTTTATGGATGTTTTCATGAGTTATTGCCCACAGTTTAAGGATTCCAGGGCAATTTACAACGACCGTAAGACCCGATACATGTTTGAGGACATGACCAAAAACTTGTCATTTTCGTGTTTTATGGCCGTTTTCATGAGCTATTGCCCATAATTTTCAAGCTCCAAAACGATTTACATGTTTCAGAGTTATGACAAAAAAAATCGTCGTTTTTCTATTTTATGGCCATTTTCATGAGTTATTGCCCATAGTTTTGGGGTTATATGGGGGTTCGCATGGCCCGTAAGACCCGATACATTTTGAGAGTTATGACCAAATGCTTGTCGTTTTCGCGTTTTATGGTTGTTTTCATGAGCTATTGGCCATAATTTTGGGTTTCCAAGGTGATTTACATGTTTGAGAATTATGATCAAATATGGATGTTTTCATGGGTTATTGCCCACAGTTTAAGGATTCCAGGGCGATTACAACAACCGTAATACCCGATTCATGTTTGAGGGCATGACCAAAAACTTGTCGTTTTCGTGTTTTATGACCGTTTCATGAGCTATTGCCCATAGTTTTGGGGTTCCAGAGGGATACGCATGGCCCGTATGACCCGGTACATGTTTGAGAGTTATGACCCAAAACTCGTCGTTTTCGCGTTTTATGGCCATTTTCATGAGATTTTGCCCACTGTTTTGGGGTTCCGCGGCGATTTACATGTTTCAGAGTTACAACCAAAAACTCGTCCTTTTTTCATTTTATGTACGTTTTCTTGAGTTTTTGCCCACAGTTTTGCAGTTCCAGGGCAATTTAAACGATAAGGCCCGATACATGTTTAAGGACATGACCAAAAACTTGTCATTTTCGTGTTTTATGGCCGTTTTCATGAGCTATTGCCCATAGTTTTCGGGCTCCAAGGTTCATAAGATAACCTCGAACTCGCAACAGTTGTCTTTGATTTGAAAGTATTGAGGCATTACTTGCTTGGCAACCGTTGTGAGATCTTTTCTGATCATAAGAGTCTGAAGTATATATTCACACAACCTGATCTAAACCTTCGTTAGAGGAGGTGGATTGAAACAATCAACGATTTTGATTTGACCATCAACTACACCCGGGCAAAGCCAATGTCATGGCAGATGCTCTCAGCCGAAAAGCTTATGTCAACAACCTCATGGTGGAAGAACAATAGCCTCTCTTGTGCGAGGAATTCCGCAAGCTCAACCTTGAAATTGTGGATCAAGGTTATCTTCTGAACCTTCTAGCATCACCTCTCTTCGAAGAAAAGGTCCGTTCCATTCAGCTTGGTGATCCTTACACTAAAAAGATCATCTCCAACATTCAACTCCCGAAGTACGAGTCTTTCCACGTAGATGACCAAGGCACTCTTTTCTTTGAACATTGAATGTTTGTTCCGAACTACCCGGGTTTAAGGGAGCAAGTTCTCAAGGAGGCGCATGATTCTGTTCTTTCTATCCACCCTGGAAGCACTAAGATGTACATGGACTTGAAAACACAATATTGGTGGCCTGGTTTGAAACGATATTGTGCCAAGTATGTCTCAGAGTGCGATGTTTGTCATAGAGTTAAAGCTGTCCATCAGAAACCTTCCGGTCTTCTACAGCCATTGAAGCCTCCGGAATGGAAATGGGAGAAAGTAGAGATGGACTTCATTACTAGTTTTCCAAGGTCGCAAAAGGGCAACAATGCAATCTTTGTTGTCATTGACAGGCTTTCCAAAGTAGCTCACTTCTTTCCAGTCAAGGAACAATTTCTGCAATTCAGTTGGCTGAGCTCTATATCAACAGAATTGTCTCTCTGTATGGAGTTCCGCTTGAGATCAGTTCCGACCGTGGAAGTATCTTCACTTCCAAGTTCTGGGGAAGTTTCCAAAATGCTTTGGGAACAAAACTAAACTTCAGCACGCTTACCACCCTCAGTCGCAAGGACAAGTTGAAAGGATCAATCAAATTCTAGAAGATATGCTACGTGCTTGCGTTATCTCTTTCGGCATGAAGTGGGAAGAATGTCTTCCTTATGCTGAATTCTCTTACAACAACAGTTTCCAGAAAAGTCTAAAGATGGCACCATTTGAGGCTCTCTATGGTCGCAAATGCAGAACTCCGATTGGTTGGTCGGGCGCAGGTGAAAGAATATTGTTTGGCCCCGACATTGTAACTCAAGCGGAGGAGAAAGTTCACATCATTCTTGAAAATCTGAAGATTACTCAAAGCCGCCAGAAGAGCAATTATGACAGAAAGCACACGGACATGGAGTATGTCCCGGGTGATCTCGTTTACCTTCGTGTCACTCCCATGAGAGGCACGCACCGCTTTGGTATCAAAGGAAAGCTGGCTCCTAGATACATCGGTCCTTTCAAAATACGTGGAAGAAGAGGAGAAGTTGCTTATGCTCTTGAGCTCCCTGAACAACTCAAAGTCCATGATGTTTTCCACATCTCTCAACTCAAGAAGTGCTTCAAGGATCCCGGCAGGACCGTGGACCATGAACTCATCAATCTTCAAGAAGACCTTTCTTATCAAGAACACCCCACAAAAATTCTTGAAGTCGCAGAAAGAAGGACTCGCAACAAGTCCATCAAGTTCTGCAAGGTGCAGTGGTCGCACCATTCCGTTGATGAAGCCACCTGGGAACGTGAAGATGAGCTCCGTGCCAAGTATCCTACCCTCTTTGAGTCTTCTTCTTCCTAGAATCTCGGGGCGAGATTTCTGTTTAGTGGGGGAGAGTTGTAGCATCCCAATTGTCTAACAATTGTAATGCTACTTGTCCTAGTAAGATATTGGCTACTTCATATATATTATTATTGCATCATAATTATATCATGCTCATGTCACCATGCCACCTTGCATTTGAGCATCATATAAAACCCTCTTTCTTTTGGTTTTTCTCTCATATGCATTATTAATTGTATTTGCCTCTTGATACTCGGCTATTGATATATTGTTCAATGCCCAAGTTGAGTTGGGGGCATATCTTTTATTTCAATTCCACCACCTTATAATTCCACCATCCCATTAACAATGAGCTTGTATTTCTTTTCCTTTGATATTTTCATTCTAGCTCATGTAGTTTGGGGTGGATCTAGTCCTTTAAATTCCTTTGCTTGGCTTTAGTCCATTTCTTGGAAATGCATGAGAATAATGTCATAATATTATTATTGTTTTCACAAAATAAATCATGGCATTATTATTTTGCATGGGCCATGCACACTTCTTCACCACCTTTTACTCCTTTGGTTTGCCTTTTGATTTAATGGATCCTATCTTAGGGAAACCATCTCCTTACATTCCACCATCCCCATACTCTCTTCAGCACCTTGTTCTTTTATTTTTTCCATTGTTATTTATATTAAGGATTCTTCCCATACACCTTTCTTTCTTTTGTCTTGATTATTTTTTTTCCTCCACCTCATCTTAGCCTAAACCCAAGCCTTTCTCTCACTCCCTAGCTAGCCCTGTTCCATTATTCCAATATGCAAAATCTCTCAAAAAGATTCATTCCTGGGCTGGTTTAAATCTGAAACAAATCAAAAATATAAATCAAAACAGTTAATAAAACAAAAAGAAAAAAAAGAGAGAACCTTACCTGCAGCGCAGCCAGCAGCCCACCAGTGGCCTCGGCCGCCGCGGCCCACCTCCCCAGCCCGTACCGATTCGGCGCCGACGCCGCCCTGTTCCTCTTCTCCTCCGTCTAACGCCGTCGCCCCCTCTCTCTCTCAGCAGCAAACGGAAGCAGCGGCGGGGAGCAGGTGGCCGTCTCCCCCACCGTCTGCCGCGTCAGCTACCCCTCCCGCACGCCAGCCTCCGCCTTATCTTCGCGCCGAGTCGCTTTTCCCCCGAACCCTAGCTACCTGTCGTTCCTCTTTTCTCTCCTCCGCGTGCCGCCGCCAGTCTGAGGGCCGCGCCGCCGATTCCGTCCTCGCCGGTGACCCGGAACACGCCGGAAGAGACGTCGCGGTCCGTGTCGATGAATTCCGCCAGCCAGGAGATCCAGGACCGCCGCATCCGCCCCACGACCGAGAGCCGCCTGCAGCACCGCAGTAGCTCCGCCGTTCCCCTCCGCTCCGGCCGTCCCTGCCTCCGGATTCCGCGGGAATCGGACGAGGTGAGCTTCCCCCTCGCCCCTTCCGTTTTTTCCCCTCTGCGTGCCTAGCGCCGCCAGTATTTGGCCTCCGCCGGCGAGGTGCCCCGTCGTAGGGTAGACCGAGGTAGCGCTTTCAGCCTCTGTTCACCGACGAGCCCCGTCCAGCACAGCCGCCACCGCCGAACCTCCCTAAACGAAATCAGTAGCCGGAGCCGCCCTCTACAACTTCCGTTTTGGCGGCCAGGGCTATCTCGCCGTGGATGCGACGCCACCTTCGCCGGAAATCTGCGCCGTCGTCAGGCGTCGTCGAGGTTCAGAGAAGACAGCGTCAGTTTCAGACAGCGCTCGCGCGGACGTTTTGCAAAAAGGACCCCGCGCTATTGGCGATCACGCCCAGGTCCCCAGCAGCCCTAGTGTCCCCACCTGTCAGCCGCCTGGCAGCTTGCAGAAAACCCCCTAGCAGACCCGGCTATCAACCCGCGCTCCGTCCCCGCTGCGCGACGGGCTACACCCACGCCCCTCGCTGACTCGTCGGGCCAGCTTCGCCGTCGGGCCCGCTTGTCAGTGCCTGGGCTAGCCTCTGCCCGGTGCAAAACGTTTTCTCGCACGCGCGTGGCCCTAGTCCGCTTTGTCCCCACCCGTCAGCGTCTAGGCTAGAGTTACCTGCGGTGTAGAATGTTTTCCGTTTGTCTGTTTTTAACTAAATCTTTTTCAAATTGATTTAAATTCAAATTCTTTTCAGATTCAAATAATTTTTAAAATACAAATCCAAATAATACAAGTAATACATGTTTTGGAATCAGAAAAATGTGAGGAATTCAACTATGCCATTCAAAATATGTTTTGAACACTTTAAATTTTCGAGAGGATTAAAATTACATTAAAATGCCCTTTTCCTTAATTAATTAATAACTTTTGTTTTATAACTCCAAATTTGGCAAATAATATGTCTAAATCGATCAGCGCGACGAGCCCGTTCTATCTATGCAGTCCTTGTTCTGAATTGAAGCATGCATCATGTTGCTATTAAAAATCTGAACTGTTTATGACAATAAAACTTGGGCAAATAAATAATAAAGTATTTTATTTCTTGTATCCACACCTCACCTTGCCATGCTACTTTAATGCCATGTAAATTGTGCATCATTCATAATGGCATGTTTGGTTGCTTATTGCATTTTAATTCATATGCTTGCGCACTTTCTTTATGTTGGCCCTTGTTTGTTTGGTTCTTCTTTGAATAGACGCCCAGCAGGAGAATTACCAGGAATCACAGGAGTACTACCCAGATCCATCTCTCGCTTCAACTGAGCTGCCAGGCAAGCACTACCACATGCTTGCATACATACAGTGCCTATTGCCTCTATCTTATTCTTGCATCATTGAGTCGCGATTGCATTAAATTGAATCCCAAGTACTGCATGGCCTTTACTTTTAAACCACACCAAGCTTGTTCCGGTCCCATGAGCCATTACTACAGGAGTTGTTTGAGCCATGCGAGTCGTAGAAAAGTATGAGTAGGGTATGTGAGTGTCTGATGGATAATGAGGTACCTAAACAACATAACCTGAGTAGTAATGGGATAACTAATGAAAGAGGCACCGGTGAGCAATATCTGCTATTTGGTTTTTCCTGCTCACTTGTGTCCCGTAGGACCCCGAGTACTTGATTCCTGTTCCTTGACTATTCGCACTATCCACATCCGGGAGGCCTTATGGACCCCCCTGAGCCAGAGCTTGATTCATTCTTATTTCTTGGGGCCACAAGTAGTTTGGGGCTTTATTACTATCCTGTACTTATGCCATGTTACTGCTTTATTAAGATTGTGCGTGGAGCACCGGTACTATTTTGGATCGTGGAATGTTTTCGTGGTATCGACAAGCCCAGCCACACTTTCGGGTTCCTAGTCGTTTACAGCCATTGACACAAACCTTGGGTCCGTCTCGGAGCCGGCCAACTTCGTTGCGGGTAGCTTAATGGGGTGGCCCCCTGAAATATTGCTGAATCCTATGATTGCTTTGTTGTGAATGCCTCGTTGGGTTTTGATTTGGTTTTTTCCAAGGTTGATCGAGTGTGTGTTGCTATTCGTGCACCCCTGCAGGGTAAATCTTTCTGAAAGCCGTGTCCGCGGTTATGGACGACTTGGAGCACAGTTTCTCGATCATAGACAAGTATAACTAAAGTACCGCTTTTAAATTGACTAAGTACTTGACTAGTAAATAGTGCAATACTCATGGAATGGTTAATAAAACTGCCAACGGATGATGGGGGATGTTCGTCCGCTTCCTCGTTGGTAAGCGAGGAGGAGGATGGATCTGTTAAATTATACTGTTATAACTGTTGTTCTTAATTCACGGACTTCCGTCTATCATTGGTTAGGCGGAAGGTTAGCGAGTATCTGTAGAATTGTTAGGTATTATCTTTTGCTGCAATTGCGTCACCCCAGGTTGTGTCCCCTTTAGCGGCATAACGACTTGCTGAGTACCCCTAGGGTCTCACACGATAAATTGTTTGATTCAGATGAACAGGTGTACCCGCAAGATGGATACTGGGTGGAAGAGACAGATGATGTTGGCAACGATCATTCGGTGTAGAGATTCCGGGAACGGGGATCCGTGAGATTTGTGGGCGGGATGTGTTTATTTATGGGGCATCTTATGCCAATTTGCTTCTTATCCGTACTCGGATCTTGTTTTCCGCTTCCGCCTGATACTCTGATGTGTGATGTATGAGGAGCTATCCTAAATTATTATATCTATCTAGGACATTTGGATCTTGCCGTATGGCGTTGCAATATTTCTATTTCTTTTAGATGGAATGGCTCTGAGGACTGTTGTATGTGGCTTGCATACATACTCATTTGTGTATGTAGTTGATCCCTTCGCCTGCCGATTACGCCGCTCGTTCTTGTCCCGTTGTCTGAAAGTGGTTAGGACGGCCAAAAGGTCTACCGTGAGTGGCCCTGGGCCCCGCCGTACTATTTTAACCACTTTCGTTCATCCAGGTACTATTTTAACCACTTTCGTACAAAAAATCGTTATTTTTGTATTTTGTGGCCATTTTATGAGTTATTGCCCATATTTTTGGGGTTCCAAGGTGATTTAAAATGACCGTAAGACCCGATACATGTTACAAAAACTCGTCGCTTTTGCATTTTACGGATGTTTTCATGAGTTATTGCCCACAGTTTAAGCATTCCAAGGCGATTTACAATGACCGTAAGACCCGATACATGTTTGAGGACATAACCAAAAACTCCTCATTTTTCTGTTTTATTGTTGTTTTCATGAGCTATTTCCCACAGGCTCCAAGGCGATTTACATGCTTCAAAGTTATGACAAAAAATCGTCATTTTTGTGTTTTATGGCCATTTTCATGAGTTATTGCCCATAGTTTTGGGGTTCCAAGGTGATTTAAAATGACCGTAAGACCCGATACATGTTTGAGGGCATGACCAAAAACTCGTCATTTTCGTGTTATATGACCATTTTCATGAGCTATTGCCCACAGTTTTGCGGCCCTAAGGCGATTTACATGTTTAAGTGTTATGAACAAAAACTCCTCATTTTTGTGTTTTATGGCCATTTTTATGACCATGGGGAATATTCTAGAGGGGGAGAGATCCTTCGCTAGGATGTGTGAGAGTGGAGGAGGGGGAGGTGCTTCTTATATAGGGGAGGGGCTGCCCATGGGGCATGGCCACCGGCCATGATGGGTGTCCCCACCTCTCCCTCATTCATTTGGGTGGATTCTCCACTCACATAAAAACATCTCCACTCACATTTCCACTCACATGCATTAATTTTTCACCAAAATTAATGTATCTCTCATTTAATAAAACTATTTATTTTATTCAGAATTTTGTTAATTACTTTAATTAACAAACATTCACATAAAACCCCTACATTATTTCAATATCACATGTAACCAGAAATAATTTCGGTGTCCATTGAAATAATTCCAGTGCTTTCATATTCTTTCGTTGGCATCTTATTTGCTCCAAATGGTGTCGGTATCCCTTAAGTATGTCACCATACGGTTCGTGAATAATGCAGCCATGATCGAGACCCATATCCGATCAATAATCAGCAGTGGAACCTAGAGATCCGTATTGCCTCCCACACATTCAACCATGACTCTTGTGATCACGTGAACCTTTAACGATGTAACAAATTCCTTTGTCTCGCGATATATTACATGTCCGAGATTCGATCATTGGTATCCCCGTACCTAGTTTAATATCGTTACCGACAAGTACTCTTTTCTTGTTTCCGTGATATAACATTCTAGTGATCTTATCACTTGCTTGCAAGCTATGTCAATGTGATATCACAGAGAGGGCCCAGAGTATATCTCTCCATCATCGGGATGGAAAAATCCCACTCTTGATCCATGGGCCTCTACATAACACTTTTGGAGTATCTGAATCCATCTTTATTGTTAACCTGTTACTGTGTGATGTTTGATGTTATCAAGTGACTCTTCGAGTGTTACTGATTGACATGAGATCATGGTCTAAGGATTATGGTTACTTTGTAGGACTTGGTATAGAAATGTAAACATAATGACTTTATCGTATTACTATACTCTGGGTGAGTGTTCATCACATCATTCCACCAATGTTATGACCTCGTTATTAACAACATACAATGTCCATGATCAGGAAATCTTTGATCATCTTGTTAATCAACGAGCTAGTTTAACTGAGAGGCATAACTAGGAACTCTTATTTGTTTATTAACCACACACGTATTAATGTTTCCAATTAAAACAATTATAGCATCAGAAATAAACATTTATCATAAATAAAGAATAAGATAATAACCACTTTATTATTGCCTCTCGGGCATCCCTTTAGTCTCCCACTTGCACTAGAGTTAATAATCTAGTTTGAAAAACTTGTGCATTCAACACCTATGGCTTTTTGGTGTTGTATATACACGTTTGCTAGTGGTAAACATAATCTCCGGATCTGACACTTTCATGTCTGTGTGTATTTGCATGTCTTTGCGTCACTACACATCACTCATTCTCTAATTTGATGTCATTGTATAAATTTAGTTCTTTGGTGAGACGTTTAGTTTTGGGGGTTATATCATGTTGATACTGTTGTCGTACAATATATCTTCATAGTGTTACCCCACTGTGAACCACACCTAGTTTGATAGCAAACTACTTAACACAAATGACCTCCTTTGCTGCTACGATAGCAGTCATATACTTAGCCTTTTCTTGTATTATCCATCACAATGTCTTAACTTTGGAACTCATCCAAATCCATCATGGAACCTCCTTTCCATTCCATTGTGTCACCCATAGTTTAAATTAAGAAAAAATTTAATTTGTATCTTGTGACAAAACTAGTATCAATGTAACACTTTACAATGAACTATCTGTCTATTTGTCATTCAATGGTCCCAGACCCCACCACTTGTGGTCGTATGTTGAGTCCTAGATCAAGTGTTGAAAACTAGGGTCCTAGGGTGGCAAGCACGGGACTATAACAATCACGCATACCGGTGTGGCATCCATACATGACGAGGAGGCTCCATGCACCCCATCTTGTTAAAACTCATAGTCGAGTGGACAATAAGCTAGGGGCATATTCCTGAAAACTGACTTTGCATTCATAATCTTCTCTCTCATTGTAATACCTCTATCTAATAGGAGCATAGAGGAACTCACAAGTAGTACCCTCGGGATTTTTTTCTAGGTCGGGAACCGCTCAGAACTGGATGTGCATCTCGTGTTGTGTCCTTGAGCACACAAAACCAAGCTCGGGAATGAACATGCAAACAATCAAACATATTCTGTATTCACTAAACAAGATTTAGAACGAGACAAGAAAATCTAGCTAGGAAATTGTGCAAGGAGCAAGCGAGCTTACGGAATAATCATGGCCGGTTATAGGTTCCAAATTAATAATGCATGACTGACAAATTTTGGATACATTTTCCTAATGATTTCATTGGACAAAAAAGCTGCATGAAGTGTACACAACTCCAATAAAATTATACATGACACGAAATTACCCAAAAAAAAGTTCTGACAGCTCGAACACCTGCACGATCCATCTGGGGCCATAAAACTCTATTGTGCCATATCCTTTTATTTGGCTAACTTATTATGAAAAAATTTCATGACTTGTAGTCGAGACGACATGTCGATCTCCAACAGTGATAATCCCAACTGCTTCTTTTGCATGTTGTTCGTCTCCAAGTCAAAGACGATGACTGCATCACCAATATGATTGTAACCTCGCGCTATGAGAAACACCACCTCGCCGTTACTTTTCCCCGAGCCCTCAAACTCAATACGTTCACCTGGACCGTCGGTGATATTAGGGTCCAGCGACCGTAGCTTCTCCTCCATGTCGATGACAGTCTGCAGCGACCAGCCGCTACCACCTGTTGCTGGGGCTGGGAGTTGTAGCCACACAGACATCGTGAATCCTCGAATTGCGAGAAGTTGTACAGTAGCAGTTTTCTGTCCGATGACGTCGCCAAGTAGAGATGGTGAACGTTGCAGTTGGTGGGCGGGAGGTTCAGCGAGCCCGGATTCCCTGCGCCTAGATCAAAGCTTAGTATTTCTGTGCCACGACATGGTAGCCAGTGAAGGACGCCACCGTTGAGGATAGTGGGGCCGCCACGCTTTTTCAGAGAATCCCACGGGAAGTCGCTCTCTCTCACAGACCATAGATAATTCCATGTACCACGTATTGTGACGCCACGTACTCTGATGTAGGATCCGTTGTGTTCGTGAACAAAGGCTAGCAGCAGAAAGGACCTGCCGATGCCATCGGCAGCGGTGAGCACGACGTACACGGTGTCGGAGTATTGATTGCCCGGACTCCCCGGTGGGTCGGAGAAGAACGTCTGGACGCCGCTCATAGGGTCATACACGCACAAGTCGAAGCAACGGTCAGTGGACCTAGGTCGCTTTTCGATGCTTTGGCGGCGTCGGAGGACGACTAGACCGCGACGAGATGAAACGGGTTTGTACTTGTCAAGCAGGGTTGCAAAGTTGCGCGATATGAAGCGCGTGAGGTGTTTGTAGCAAAAGGTCAAGGCGGCGGGGGTAGTCGGGTGGACCAGGCTCAGGGGTTGCTTGGCATCGTTCCACAGGTAGACGAGGATGCACGGAGCCGCTTGTTGGAAAGGTTGTTGAAGTTGCCTCAAAGATCTTGTTTCACAATCCAAAACGATTTCGGATCAGGAGCCAATCCAAAGTAATACCGGCCGGACATGTGAGGAGAACACATCTAGCGCTACCAATGTTTTTTTCCTAAGGGAATACGGGCTTTTTTTTTAAATTCCACCGTTCTATTAATAATCATAAAAAAATAAAAATTACACGTCGATCATTGGAACACCTTGCGATGATTACAAACACTGGCACGAGCCAAAGGCGTGCTGCCGTCCTCGCCCCTCCACACCGGAGACGGACAAACCTTGTCATAGTACAGCTTGTTATAGTAGATGGATGGAAAGTTGTCATGCTAAGACCCTAAAAGACCAGTGTACCAGAGCAACTATCGTCAGAGATGAAAAACATAGATCGGAAGAAACTGCTCTCAAACGACACCAATGAATACGAAAAATGACTAGATCCCAACACGAATGTTTCAAAGATCTTAAAGAGTTTGTAATTTTTGTTATTTTTAGATAGATATTTTTTAACCACTATTGATGATTATTAATAGATTGGTGGAATTTCGTAAAAAAGAAATGCACGAGGAAGCAAACACGCCCTACCTGAGCCTGCATTAAAATCTTGTTGTACAATGGGCTGGACATGTTTTTAAACAAGTTATACTCTCTACGGCCCAAAATACTTGTCGGAAACGTAGAACAAAATACATTTTGCAAATAAGTCCCGTACACATTCAAATCATACAGATTTGGCCTGCAATTCAAAATTTCAAATTCGCAACTTCATCTCCTCCGTCTCCGTTCTCCCCGCCGTCCACCGTTCGTCGGAAGTCTGTCGCCGCTCCGCTCGCCGTCCAAGGCCTCCCGCGGGGGTCTTCCCACCTGACCCTGCTCGCTGTCATAGGACTCCCACGGGGTCGCCCAGCCCCCGCGCTTGCAGACCTAGCTCCTACGACCGCGGCTCCGCCCAACGACCAAGGGATCGAGCCAGGCCGGGCCGACGGAGGGCCAGTACCGGTGCGGGGGAGCAAGGATGCGCCACTCCTTTTCCCGCTCCGGCGTCGGCTCGCCCCTGGTCCACCTCGTCAAGCCATCCCTCTCCATCTCCTCGACGTTGCTGTTGGCCACTGCTATGGCTCCGGTGAGTGCGCCGCCAAGGAGGAAGACGGCTGCAGCAGCGGCCTCACCCCTGTCTGGCTCCTCCGCGAAAGGTTGGTGCCTAATTAAGTCACAAACAAATCCGTGATTAGTTCCCCAATGACATGATTGGATTCCGAAAATTTTGCGATTAGTTTCCTTACGCACCTCATGGTGTTTAACAAAAAGACAATGGTGATTAGATTCCTTAGATACATGAGTTTTCGTAATTAATTCCCTAATTAGAGGACCGGATGGAGGAGCGGGGGAGAGGAGAGGGAGGGAGCGGGGATCTGCGCAGGGGAGTGGGCCAGAGGAGGCTCAGGGAAGCTACGAGGCGCGGGCACGATCGTGAGGGCGACGACGCGGCGCGGGCGAGGGAGCGGTGGAGCAAGCTGTGGAGTGTGACAAATGGGATGAAGACGACGGGGAGCTCGGGGTTTGTCGGAAATAACCAAAGTGTTTTTTCGCATAAACACCTGTGCGACAAGTATTTCAGGCCGGAGGGAGCACGTCGCAAAATTCACAGCGAGGCACCCAAACCTGATTTAGAACATGAATGTATCGTGAGCAGAATTAGCACTGATCATCGGGTGATAATCATTGAGCTCTGACGGTGACATGGAACGGGGAAGAGATAAGCATGCCAGGTCAGCGGGTGCCTCGTCGACACGTGGCGCGGAGCACGAGGGGGGCTGTGCTGCTTGTACTGGTAGGACAAGCAAGTCAATCAGCGCTGCTGCCTTGTGTACAGACACCGGTCGGACACGCCCAGTTTTTTCACTGCTGCTAGCGTAAGTAAATTTTTCTTGTTTAAAAAGATGCTTCTGCTGCTGCGAGTACTAGTACATGGGAGTAAAATAATTGTTTGATTCTTCTTTAAATTTGATAAGTACTCCGTCTTAAAATAGATGTCTTAAATTTGTCAAAAATTAAATATATCTATGCACCAAATAGTATCTAAATCTATTTAAAATTTAATAAATCTGCAACATCTATATTTTTGAGACGGAGGAAACAGTTGAGTAGTATTGTTGCGAGGGCTACCAGTCCTAGCATGTACATGCGAGAGATGGACAGAGTGGTAGATACAACGTGTCGCGCGTCGAGTGCCATTTGTACACGTTTGCACACTTGTTGCCCATGCTTCACAAGTCCTTTTTTTTAGAACAAGGGAGAGCCCTAGAAGGGGCTGTAAACCTGTCATTAAAATAAGACAGAGGAGATATAGATTTCCACGCAGGACCCTAAATGAAGGAAAAATACAAACAAGTCCCTACGCTTTTAAAAAGGACCTTACAAAAAATCTGAAGAGAGCTGACAAGTCCTTCTTCCATCTCATCTCTGCAATTGTTGGGCCCCACTGTGGAGGTTGAAGAAATCCCGAGACACCTCACCGACAAGCTCAAGGACCTCGCCAAGATAATCGGCTGGCAAACTGCCTCCAATTTGAAACTGCATAAAGATGTGGCTTCACTACTCCAAGGCCCATCTCTGTCGGTACTCCACAGAGGTCTTCTCCATCCGCTCGCTACCTCAGCGACCAGCAAGAGAGGACAAACCATAGAAGAACAACATCGAGCAGCCGAAGTCCGTCGACACCGCGTGAAGAAACCAAGCTCCCCCCTCAGAGCTCCTGTCTGAGATGAGGAGGAGAAGCCGAAGAAGATGCAGCGTTGACGAACCCACACGGCCTCCCCGATAGGAGAGCCGAGCAACCACCAGAACAGGGACGGATCTGAATCCCAGCTTCTCCACCCTCCCTCGCCTCCATGGCGGGCCAAGGGGGAAACAACCTCACCTTTCAGATCATGGAGATGCAGCTCCTCCTCGCCGCCACGGCCGGCCAGGAGCCACACCACCAACTCATGTCCACCAACCTGATGCAAGAGGCATCACTTATTTGATAGGGGGGTCGCCTTTGTCCCCAAATCCACTAGCCACCACCGCAGTGGAACGGTAGCAGGGGAAGAAGGCGATCGACTAACGTCGTGCTAAAATGCCAGGACGAAGAAAGACTCCCACCCCACCGTCAACCCGGCCACGCCGCTACTGCATCCTCCCCCCCCCCTCGCCACCACGGTCGGCCAGCCAGAGAGGGTGCAGAGAAGACGTGCTCCGGATCAAGGTGAGGGAGAAAGAGGCCTTATTTGCGGAGATCTCTGCGGCTACGCCGCTCACCGCCGGCTCCATCCATCGGAGCAGCGGGAGGAGGCAACACCATCCCCAAATGCGTCGAGTTTGGCCAGAGGAAGACGGCGCCCTACTCCAATCTACGGGCACACGGCCACAAGACCTCTTTGGCGCCTCCTCCTCGCCATCTCCGGCCGGCAGAGCCGCCAGAGATAGCTCAAGTTTGGCCCGGCCACCCTTGGTCAACGCTCAGAAGGAGGAGCTGGAGAGGTTGGGGAGAGACTTGACGTGCTATAGGTCGCATATTTGCTTGGCTCCCACAAGTCCTACGTGGTGGTCTAAAACTACCAACCACAACACCAGGCATCATTCATCCTCTTTATATATCCCCTACGATTTGATCAGCTTGTTGTTAATCAATATACTGATCAAATCGAAAGACAACACGACTGATACTAGAAAAAATATAATTAGGGCGACCATGGGCTATCTGAATCGGTTCGTGCGGACGTCTGTACGCTGAAAACTCACTGCAACGGTCCTATCCAAACGACCACGCGTGTTCGGATCGATGCCCAAATATGCGATCGCCCCGGACACGACACGGACCACGTGTGTCATCCCTCGTGTTCTCGTGTCCTTACACGAATCCACGTGGCAATGATCGGGTGCGCCCATGTGTGGGCCCGCAACACGGACCGCGCGTGTCATCCCTCGTGTTCTCGCGTCCTTACACGAATCCACATGGCAATGATCGGGCACGCCCATATGTGGGCCCGTAACCTCGTCCATGACCGTCCCCGCGATGGCTCGTCTCGCGACAGCGGGAAAGGATTCCGCCGCCCTCGTTTTCCGCCGGTTCTTTCGCCGTTCCCCGTTTGTTCTGGCTGGTTCCCGCCATTTCCAGTAGGTTCTCGCTTCGCGCGGGCTTTTGCACCGGAGTGGCTGCTACGCTATAAAAAGGAGTGAGCCCCATGGAGTAGCGACACAGCACCGTACCTCCAAAAACAGTCATGCATGGCCGCCCTCTTCCTCCTGGCACCCGTCGCAACCCACCCGCTCTCTTCCCCCTCTTCCTCCCTGCCACCCATGCAACCCACCAGATGGTCGCGGCGCTGACGACAGCAAGGATAGCGACGGTGTGGCGCGGCCCGTAGGCCATCACCATACAGAGGAGGGGTTAACCGGACCACCGACGAGCGATTCAGTTTTGATGTCCTCGGCCACATGTTCTATCTGCATCACATACGACGGCAAGAACTACAAGACGCGTACGCCGACTGCTTGTGCGCCTCCCGTGGCCGCCTCGACCAGCTCGGGAGGAGTTGGACGTGGAGAAGGCAATATTCCGCTCTCTTGGAAATGAGTGGGGGCATCTATGAGCCATATCCAATCCCTCCTAGCGAGACCTCTAGGCGCCGCCGCATCGCCCACCCGTCCTCGTGACGCGGCCGCACCAGCATCCACGACCACCACCGGCGTACTATGGCCATGGCCACGCCCCCGCCGTGCCGGCCACTAGAATCCCTGGCCGTAACTAGGGTTTTATTTTAGTCGTGTCTTTTTATTTTGTACATATAAAGTAAGACTATTTGTGCAATACATATCTAAGTTTCTTTTTAACGTTTCTCTTTGGAAAAAAGCGGGCATGCCCCACTGGATCCTAGCTTACCGAGGCTAAAATAGCATGTTTTCGTATCTACGGGTCGATCCAAATGAATCGGATCCAAACACATCCCGCGTCCGGAATTGATCGGTCCAGTGGAAATGCACTGATCGTCCGGAGATCGGTTGCTTGGCGGTGCAAGCATAGGCGTCCCTGCAATCAACGAATCGTGGATCCCGTGAGGATTTTTTTATTCTCCCTTATCCACTAATAATTCAACAACAGGCAAGATGTGTCTATGGACATTAAGCTATCTTCCACGTCAAACAATACAAAAAATAGTCGATCCCCTTGTGTTGCACTGTATAGTGAGAGGATATATACGCCGCAGAATTTTTCTGCACTGATAGTAATATATTCTGATACGAGATAGCAGCAGGGGTGACAAATATATATTTTATATGGTGAAAAGTGTGAATAAAAAATTAGAAGGAATGGAAAAGAAGAGTGATGTCAGGACTCAGGGTACAGGGTTGACTATGACCCACCGCATTTTCCATCCATTCCGGCTTGAGCTACACGTTGTCGTTGTGCCCCTGCTGCTTCTTCTTCCAGGGGCAGTTCCGTCATTCACCTGCTGTGGCTCTCTCGCATGCGCACCAAAGCTCGCCGCTCCAGCCTGCGAAAATTGCTAGGCGCACCCCCACCCCACCACATCGCCACGCCACACCAAGACTGAAAACACAGCCATCGAAATTTGAAATCCAGACGAGATCACACTTCACCCTATGCTTATTAGGATCAAGTCAATACTTAAGACCAGCGTGATATCTATCTTCACGTGAAATCGATTCCTCGCTATGGGTCAACCCTTTGAACGTATCGTAACCGCAGCATGCGAAAACGGTATTCCGAAACCGCTACACCCACGTCTCACACAACATCGCGGTTTTTCTACGGAAAGAAAAACCGTGCTTGCACCCCACGCACGTCGTGGACATGTCTCACAATAGCACGGAACCAAGAAACCGCTTAACTACCTGGGTGTGCTCTACCACCAACTCGAATAGTGTATCGAACAATTAATGAATTTATTCCCCACTTCCCTATATCCATCATACCGTCGACATGTGTGGCTCCCGGGACATTATCGAATTTCCTTATTTGAGTCTTTGATTGGTTTGTGTCATACTTAACTTGGACCATGGTCCATCGATGACGTATTTTTTGTTTGTTTCTTTTGGGTAACGTAAGCCGATTTGGTTTGGCTGGGAGAGGAAAATCGTCACGTTTTCGGTTAATAGGAGTAGTACTTGTTTGGACAATAAGACGAGCATGGTATATCCCCTTTCGAGTCATTCCCTTGTTACCATTCCCGCCCAGATAGAATAAGTATATTTTCTCGAGTCATTTTCTTGTTATATCATTTTACTCACGATATAAGATAACGATGATGATGATGATGAGTGCACCAACAATATGGAGTTTGAGTGCGAAATTGCTAGCTAGGATGCGCACATGCACATGCACCGTCATCAGGAGGAGAGCGTTGTAGAGCTCGTGGAAGGGGAGTTGGAGAAGGAAGCTATTCTCCTCGTGTGTACGAACCTCCACACACACAAACACACACAGATTTTCTTACATCCATCCATTTTTTAGAAGAACGCGTACACCCTTTTCAGCATGTGCTTGTCCATTTTCTTATATCCGTTGCCTAGAGTCTGTTTCCGTGGCGGTTGTGTTGTTCTTTAGCGTGACGAGTGTTCCGTTCGACTCCGCGCCGTCTCTAGATTTTTCTTCTTCTGCATACTTGTTTTGCATGTTTTGGAAGAAGAAGAAGAAGAAAAGTTAGAGACGAATATGGAACCACATTTAGTGTAAATGTAACCAACACGGAGCATATATAGTACTTGTTTTGCATGTTTTATGAGTGTTATTATCGTGTGGTCTTAGCACTACTGGATTGCAATAGGCATGACGACGACGACGACTACGAATGTTGTTTTTGGGGTATATTGGAAAATGGTGCGCGAAATTGCTACGCGCACACGGACGGACTCTGTGGCAGGGAGAGCGGTGGTGTGTGTGTGTGGGGTTGTTTGTTTTCGGGGTAAGGAGAGCGCGAGCCGGTGGTCGGTTACTGTCTTTTTTCTTCCCCATACATATTATTATTTCCCGAAGCGGCAGGAAGCAGCAGCAGTGAGCGAGAGAGAGAGAGAGAGCGGGTTTCCTCCTCGCCTCCACCTCCGGCGGCAGCCCCCGGCGAGCCCCCACCTTCCCGGCGCATGGCGGGTGGGAGGCACGGATCGGTGGCGTAGGTGAGCCCCGCACTCCTCCTCTCCCCCGATTCGCGCGTGATCCCGTGCTTTTATGCCGCGTTTATCTGTCGATTAAGATAAGCAACAGCAGCTCGACGACTTGTCTGCTTCAGGCGGCAAGGTAAGCCAAAGCCGGTTGCTTGCGGCGAGGAGGAAGGGGATGGGTGGATTGGGGGATTCGTCTTGTGTGATTAGCGGGATTGGAATCGCGTAGGCGCTGCCTTGCTCCCCAGCCTATCCTTCTCCCCCTTCCTCTTACCTAGCTTACGCCGAGGGAGAAGCAACCGGCACGGCTGCTCCGCCCCGCCCGTCCCCTCCATGCTTCTTAGCTTTCCTCCTAGTATTTCAGCACTTCACATCAGCTGCATGCTTACCTCCCATCCTCGCATTAGCCCAATCCCAATCCTGCTTCGGGGCTAGCTCCATTCTTCCTCTTCTTCTTGGTGGTGGTGAGTCGCTTCAACCGATTGATTGATTGATTTCTTCCTCCCTCCGCTCCGTCGGTCGCTTTCAGTTGGATTTGATTTCCCCTCCTGCCCAAAATGTGGCTTCGCCCGAGCACCTTCCCCAAGAAAGAAAAGATCGGGGACTGGTAGCAGCAGCAGTTGCCGCGGGGGTGGGGGCTCTGTTCATCTTCTTGCTTGCTCGCTCGCTTGCAGTTTCTTCCCCCTCATTTCTCCCCCCGTCAACTGCTGCTAGTCCCCAAATTTGCGGTTTCTCTTTCCGATTTCCAATTTCCCGTCCATGGCGGCGGTGGCAACTTATTCTACTCCATGGTCCGACCATGGGGCTCTACAATTTGGGGATCTTTTGTCCAACTTACTCACGGAGGACTAGTACTGCTCAATCTCTCAGAGTAAAATAAAAAAATCTCTCACCACCGCTCTGCTCCAGTAAATAAAATAGTCGCTACCAAGACTCAAACAATTTCTTGTTTTTTCCCCAAAAGCGGCCGACTCTTTAGATTTCCAATTATTTTTCTGCGAGAAAAGGAAGGAACAATGGTCTCTTTGTTGCTGCGGTGGCGCCGCCTCCTCCTCTGCTGACCCTTTTCGGCCTCCCATTCCGACCTTTTTCCTCCCTAGATTGCGCCTAGTAGAAAGAAATGGGCGGTGGGGGTTTCCGTTTCTTGAGCGGTTCCGCTTCTTCCTTCCCCTTTCTGCTGCTACTCCCCTTTTCCAGTCCGTTGGTTAGTACGCACATGGATTCTGCTAGTCGGTAGATTCAGGATTGTTTCCGCCAGGATTTTCTGCTTGTTTTTCAGATGCATGAAATTCAGATGCAAAAGCGTGCTCCATCTTTATGATGCATTTTCTTGGTTTCTTGGTCAACAATTCATTTCTTGTGTTCAGCCCACATGCCAAATGAAACGTGCAATTTGCTTTACTTGGCGAGGCTTTCTGTTCTGGTGTAACTATTTCCTGGAGCAGTAGGGACAGTTGCCCATATTTATCCGCCATTACCTTCTTGTTCCTTCCACCTCACCATCCACTAACTAATTTCCTGACCAGGCAGTTGAGGAATTAAGGTGAGGAAAGAGTAGCACAGCCAGAGAGACAAGTTCCAGCCGCAGCGCCGAGATGGTGATCGCGTCCGGGGTCATCGACAGGGGGCACCTGTCCCCGTACGGCGGGCCGCCGGCCGACTCCTCGTCCTCGTTCTTCTCCGAGGACCTCGTTGCCTCGCCAGAGGTAAGCAGATAAAGCAAAAAATAAACAGAGATCGTTGGTTTCGTTACGCTGGTGATATAGATAGATAATGCAGCGTACATACTAGTAGCGGTTGCGTCACATGATTGGTTTCCCATGATTTTCAATCAATGCAGAGGCAGGTGGGGTTCTGGAAATCGGAGTCGATGGTGGATCAGAGAGGTGCGTATCATGCCCCTCCTCCATTTGAAAAAACCTGCGATTATTGTTGCTGATTCTTGCATGCATGATGGGATGCGGTCCAGTTCATGCTAGCTGCTGCTGCTGCTGCTGCCTAATAAACCGATATGGTTTTAGTTTGCACTCAGCGGTGGTAGTTGGTAGGGTGCTGAAATAGTAGGGGAGTTAAACATTATGTATCCTAACTAATAAATCTTCTCCCGATTCATGCTGCTGTAGCCTAATAAAAACGGTCTGGTTCTCCTTCGTGCTCAGTGTTGGTAGTTGGTGGTAGAGTCCTGGAATTATTGGCGCGCTGATAAATTCCACTACTAAAAAAAGATAGGGATGCATACCTAACTTGCCTTATCCAGCTCATGCGTTTTCTGGAGAACAGTTTGGAAACCTGTGTTTCATGTTTGTGGGGAGAGATCCTGCTTGATATCCAACCAGCTCTTTGCGGCTAATATGACTAACTAGCTAAAACCGGAAAAATAGGCTGTTGCATCAGTTCAGTTCAGAAGTTCTCCTTTCCAAGGAATTCCAGCCTGGACTAGATATATATACCACATAGGGTGCTAAATCGTGTAAGCATCCAATTTTAGTAAGCATTTTGGCAGATAAAGATATCAGTGGAGCGATTCGGCAGGGAATGAGTGGGAACTTTTCTTACAGCGGAGTAGTGCTTAAGGAATTTTTTGCTGAAGACGGTTTGGTAGGAATTAGTTGGGAGGCTTACTAGACAGTTAGCAAATAAATGCCATGATCAACTTGCCATTCAACACATGCTTTTTAGCTTTTCTGATATGCTGATAGATTTGATGGCCCTTCAAGAACTGATCGTTCCAATTGATGGCAGGGAGCAAGTCTGTTTTTGCTTCTCCACTTGAAAAGATGGGAGCGAATCCTGAAGGCGGTGTGGAACGCCCTGGAGGTCAAGGCTTCAGGGGCCTAGATATCCTTCGCGTCGGCAAACTGATGGGGCAAGGAAATGGTTCGACTTTACCGTCCATGTCTTGGGGCGATATGACCACGACTCCTGGATCTAGGGTTGGCTCATCTGCGAGAGAGATGGCTATTGCTGAAACAGCTAGTGGCAACTGTGAGTTTGCTTTTCTCTTAACTATACCTTTTCTTTTGGCATGAAACTTGATCGTGTTACTATAGTCTGAAGGTATTATGCATCCAAGATGGTGTACTGATTTTCTATTTTACCTTGATGATGATCTTTTGCCTTATTGTTTTGCAGCGAGAAGAATGGCAACTGGTGCTCATGGTCAGTCTGCTGATACACTTGGTTTCATCTGTGAGGTAGATGAACCCCTAGGGTCCATGGAAGAAGTTGAGGCTCAAACTATTGGAGATCTTCTACCAACCGACGATGATTTGATATCGGGTGTAATCGATGGCTTCGATTTTGCTGGCCTATCCATCAACCAGGATGATGCCGATGAAGATATATTCGGCACTGGAGGAGGGATGGAGCTTGAGAATGATGATTCCATTGCTAAAGGTGCAAAAAATCTGGAAGGAGAGCACTATATCAATAAATGTCCTTCCAGAACTCTTTTTATCAGAAACGTTAACGCCAGCATTGATGATTCCGACCTAAGAGCTCTATTTCAGGTTTTCAACTTTTTCCCTTCTTACATTCTATAAAGATGTGTTTATTTTATTAAGCTTTGCACTCATATGTATCTTTGATGCTCCAGCAATATGGGGATGTACATAAGCTCTACACCTGCAAGGACCACGGGTATGTAACAGTGTCATACTATGACATAAGAGCTGCCCAGAAGGCAATGAGAGCACTACATGGCAAGCCTCTGGGGCTGATGAAGCTTGATGTGCAATTTTCCATTCCTAAGGTGAACATGTTATCAGATATTACCTGATGCCAATTTGTGCCTTTCACGTTACATGCTGGTTATGTGATGTTCTCTAAAACTAACTTGCTAAAAAACCATGAGAACAGTCCGCATGTGTTCCTCATTTAATCTCTGAAATCAACCTGCTAGTATGCAAGAATCTACTCAGTGACATGACATGTGCTAAAGTAGTGTCAGCATTGCATGCCTTTCACCTCAAAGTTAATATGTCCGTCCTGCTCTTAGAGGTTATGTTGCAATGCTTATTTGTATGTCAAGAAACCTGGTTATATTTCTGTATTATTTTTTGTAACCAAGTTATTTGTAATTTCTGTATCAACTACTCCCTCCATCCCAAAATGTAAGGCGCCTAAACTTTAGTCAAAAGTCAACATCTTCTAAGTTTGACCAAGTTTATACAAAAAAATACGTATATCTGCAATATCGAATGGACATATTGAGAAACTATATTTTATGGTGAATCTATTGAGATTGATTTGATATTGTGGATGTTTATATTTTTACATATAAATTTGGTCAAACTTAGAATATGTTGACTTTTGACTAAAGCTTAGGCGCCTTACATTTTGGGACGGAGGGAGTACTTTAGAGCTCAGTTATGTCTAGAAAACTGAAGCACTTATCATCATGAATGCTTATTTGTAAGTCAAGAAACCTGATTATATTCCCGTATTTGTGTAACTAAGTAGTCTGTAATTTCTGTATCTATTGGTTGAGAGCTCGGTTACGTCTAGAAACTCGAAGCATTTATCATCATGACCTAATTGCTTAGAAATTGGTATAAAGCTGATTCTTGTTTTCCTTGATATACTTAGCATCTTTGCGTGTCGTCCCTCTGTACTACCTTCCCAACTTGAATTGAGAAAAAATATAGCCAAGGGGAAATATTTGCATGCTTGTTGTGGTATTTGCATGGACTATTTTAGCATATGCTTAGCACTGCTATCATGCTAAAACATACCTGAAGCTCTCTTCACTTTATGACTTAAATTTCTTAGCACTGGACATCTATATAAATGTTTTGATGCTGATATGGCTGCTACTTCTCTAGGAAAATGTATTTTCTCCAGTTAGCCCGCAATTGGATAGATCACCCCATAGCATCTGTACACGTGGTCCTCAGGAGTTGTCGTCGCCTATCAGAATAGAACCTACACGGCAATACAACAATCAAGCTGCTATTAGCGAACTTGGAGGGTCACTTGGTCAAGGAAACTTTGGACGTGGAATGCATATGTTCCACCCACACTCACTGCCGGAGTGTCAAAACAACATCTGTAATAGTTCCAAGTCTATGACATCAAGTGGCAGGAGCGCTAGCTTCAGAGGAGATGGAGTGGATTACAGTCATCTCCAGAAAGTGGGTTCTGGAAGCCTCCATGGGCATTCTTTCGATCAAAATAATGAAGGTAAAATTTCTCGGCTTGGACTGCTTCCCACTATCTGCTGTAAACCTTTGCTTTTACCTGTTCAGCATGAATCTGTTAAATTACTGTTTTCTATAGTGACTGGTAGTTTTGTTACCTAACAAAATAAATCATGGTATACTCTTTTAAGTTTTTTCTTTTCCTTTTGGAACTTAATCAGCATAAAAATTCACTTTGCAGCATTTGGGGTTACCGGAGTTGGAAGCTTCCCCCTTCATGGACATCACTACAGTTGGAATGATTCAAATGCTTTTCCTCAAAGCCCCTCCTCTCCAATGATGTGGCCGAATTTGCAGCACCCAGGGCGCATGCATGGTTATCCTGGCGTGCCACCTCACACGCTGAACACCGGTGCTTATCCAATGGATCAGCACCACATGGGTTCAGCTCCAAACACTGGTGGCAGTTTCGGAAACTCGCGCTCTATTCATCCAGGGTCTCTTGGAAGTGCCGGGTTTCCTGGTAGCCCTCAGCTGTATCCATCAGACCTTGGTGTCTTCGCACCTGCCAGAGGAAACTACAGGGAGACCATGTTTTCTCCGGTTGGCGCTGGATTTCCATCGCTGCAACAAATGTGCCGTGGAATCAACGGAAGGAACCCTATGGTCCAGGTTTCCGCTTCTTATGATGCTACTAATGATCGGATGAGGAGCCGCAGACATGACGGGAACAATGTCCAGCCAGAAAACAAGAGGCAGTTTGAGCTTGACATTGAACGCATAGCAAAGGGCGAAGACTCGCGCACCACACTGATGATCAAAAACATTCCTAACAAGTACGTCTTTTGCACCTCTTCCCTGCCTTACGCGTTACCCGCGGGGTCTTCTTCTGTGGACTACTCACACTTGATGTTGCTCAACAGGTACAATTGCAAACTGCTTCTGGCCGTCATTGATGAGAATCACCGCGGAACCTATGATTTCGTCTACCTTCCAATTGACTTTAAGGTATGTTCTTTCTCCTAGTATGATGGTTGGAGTTTGTGGCAGAATTTCTAGGCACTGACGCAGGCATTGTGTGCTTTCCTCAGAACAAATGCAATGTGGGCTATGCTTTCATCAATATGACCGATCCACAGCACATAGTTCCATTTTACAAGGTATATTTCTACACCCTGACCTTACTACCTAGCTATATCCAGTTTTCCAATTTAGTAGACCTTCCAAGAGAAGAAACATGACGATCTTATACATTTTAACGATACTCTTAAATATTGCAGTGTATTTTGCACTTTATGTCTTGCTTCTATCCTTTAGTAGATTTGCCACTCTGCCTCAAAGTAGTATGTTGACAACTAAATGGAGACACAAACTTTTGTGCAGACGTTTAATGGCAAGAGATGGGAGAAATTCAATAGCGAGAAGGTGGCGTCACTTGCATATGCTCGAATCCAGGGCAGGAGCGATCTGATCTCTCATTTCCGGAACTCTAGCCTGATGAACGAGGACAAATGGTGCCGCCCTATACTTTTCCACAAAGATGGTCCGAATGCAGGGGACCAGGTACGGGTTATTGCGCTCTCAGCTTCATCTCTACAAACCTGTTTCATGGATCGGTTTATGCATGATACATCACATAAGCCAGTTAAACACCACAGAAGCCACGCTAACATGGAGTTTCATGCTTTTTTTTTTTCTTTTGCCAGGAACCTTTTCCAGTGGGAAACAACATCCGTCCTAGGACCGGCCGAAACAGGCCGCTCCACAGCGCAGACACCAGAGGCGGCGACGCGAGTCTGTCGACCTCGCCTAACCAGGAGAACTCTAGCCGCAGAGCGAACACGATCGAGGCCGAGGACTCGATGTTCGCTCACTAACCGGGGACAACCAAGGAAAGCCGCAATAAAACCGTCCCCAGTTTTGTTACTTATTTTCCTCCTCGGCGAGGTCTGGGTGTTTTCGCCCCAGTTTGGAGAAGAGCGAGAAGGCCAAAGGCACAAGAGGTGGTGATGCTTGTTTTGAGCTGCGTTGGAACGAACTTGTACAGTGGAGTTGTGAGGGGTGTTTGAATGCTAATTGATGTGAATGTTTGGAAACTTAGTTCGTTTTGCTCAGATTAGCTTCATCTTGTTCTGTATGATTGACAACATGTTTCTGCAATGAGTGCGTCTGAAAACTATTGTTGGTGACAATGGTAATGTCGGCAACGTTAACTACCTCCACCTAGTTGTAAGTTCAGTTCGACTCTTTTGGGTGACATAGAAAATCATCTTTATGGGGGGAAATGTGTGGAAAAAATCGACAGAAAAATCTCAAAGACTGAAAAATAGCTTAGATGTGTGTAATGGCACGCATATGTCTATGCAAATTTTCAATAATAAACTTGCTGAGATTTCTGAAGACCATAAAAGTTGCAACATGCCGTCTTAATTGAACTTACAAAAAACAAACACAGATTATCCATGATAAAAATGTTTTGAAAACCACAATCGCAAAAGAAAAGTCAACATTACGGAAAACAATGTGTGGATTTGTTAGAAACTATACAAACTTTTCAAAGACACAAAAGAATATCTTGGCTATCACTAAGGGGAAGGTATGCCTACACCAATTTTCAAGAACTTGCTAAGAGTTGTAAGAAAACCATAAAACATTTAAAACAGAGTCTTCATTGAATTTGCAAAAAAAATAAGAGTTTTTCCATCATAAAACTATTTTGAAAACCATAAGAACTTGATGGAAGATACAAAGAAGACTATTTTGATTGACACAAAAGTTCAGCATGAGTACACGGATGTCTAGTGGTGTTTTTCATCAGGCAGGAATCTGCACTTCCCAACTGACACATCAACTTGGGAGGAAAAGCAGAAGAGATGGACAATGTATCTTGCTTGGCCAGATGCTACGAGTTCTGAGAAGTTTTCACTGAATTTGCAAAAGTTTGACAAGTTTTCAAAGATCTATTTTGAAAACCGTAAAAACTTAGCAGAAAATGCTAAACACTACTACCTCTGTCCCAAGGCTTAAGGCATATAATTTTTTGAAAAAGTCAAACCATGTAAAATTTGACCAAGTTTTTAGAAAAAATATTAATATTTACAATATGAAATATATATCATTGAATACATCATGAAACATATTTCCACGTGGTATCTATATAATATCATAGTTCTTGATAGTTTTTTCAAAAAGTTTAGTCAAACTTTGCATAGCTTGACTTTTTAAAATAATTATACGCCTTAAGCCTTAGGATGGAGGGAGTAGTACGGAGGGAGTAGTATTTTGAGAAAAACTTGGCCAGGTGCAGCATCAGCAAGGAACACACTAGTCCATCAACACAAGCAGCCAAGTTGAGGCGACAACAAGATGGTAGAGCTACTACAACCAGCAGCAGTGAATAGTTCTTAACCATCACAAACAGTACCAACATCCAGGAGAATCCACATTGCATGGTAGTACGGTAATAACTTCAACTACCAAGGTTTTTCACCCAAAAGGACTGCCAGCAATCCAGCTCCACTTCAGAGCAAGCAGTCTAACTAACTAACTATATATATAGGTTATATATCCTACGCAAGCAACCAGCCAAAAAATCGGAGCCTGGCCTCGACGAACCGAGGTGAGTGGCTTCTGCCTTCTTCATCATGTTCAATGGTGGCAGCAGCCTCAGAGCTCCTTGTCCGTCTCCGGCAGGATTCAGTTGCCGCCGCCACCGGCCTTGGTGGCGCTGCTCCTGGTCCTGGAAGCAGGGCTCCCGCCACCATCAGCCAGCCCGCTGATCCTTGTCGTCTTGCGAGGAGTGCTGGCAGCAGCAGCAGGGCTACCGTCAGCCTCAGCAGAACCGGTCTTCTTCCTTTTACCGCCGCCAGCCGCCACAACACGCCCCTTGCGCTTCCTCTGAACCTTCTGGGCACCTTCCTCCTTGTTGTCTTCAGCATTCTCGGTACCCTTCTCCATCTCCTGTTGCTCCACGGCATCCCCTTCAGCTGCATTGTCAGCAGCAACAGCAGTGGTCTTGATCTTCTTCTCATCTTTGGCCTCCTCGCCATCATCTCCTTTGCGCTTCTGGGCCTTCTTGACAACTTCTTCCTTGCTCTCAACCAGGATCTTGACCACCTTCTTGAGGCCAGCATCCTGCTCTCCATCAAGATCTTCGGTCTTCTTGTTATCAGCACCATCATTCTCCTTGTTCTCAGCAGCAACATCATTCTCTTCCTCGTTCAAGCTGCTGCTGTCGTCATCTTCTTCCTTCTCCACAGCATCCTCATTCTCCTCACCAGATTCTTCCACGTCTTTCTTATCCTCGGCTGCCTGGTTTCTGAAAGTCTCGATCAGATTCATCATCTCTCTGTTGATCTGAAAGAGAAATATCAAACGGCATCAGAAAAGATATGCTTGGATGAAAGGGAGCATGCTTTGAAAAGACCTGTGTTCAATTGTACCTGTGGGTTCTCCAGGAAGTCACAGATGTCAGTTGGACAGGAAGGGCACTTCTTCACAATCTTCTGCGCCCGCAGAGACCGGCCACCCCTGCTTCTTTCCCTCATAGAAGCCTTGTCCTCAAATGATCCAAGCAGACAGGCCTTGCAGAAGTTGTGAGCACAGGGGGTGGTAAGTGGTTCTTTTATCACTCCCCGGCAAATGGAACAGCCAAACTCTGCATAAACCATGTAGTAAACATAAGCAGGCAGATATTAACTGAATGGCTGCGGAGTAGATTTCAATTCTTTTCTTTACAGCCAAACAAAGTGTTGCAATAAACACTACCTTTCAGCAGCCTTTCAGCCTTAGACATGCGATTCTGCCTTCGATATTTCCTGATTTCCTGGTCAGTTACAGGATTCCCTGTTTGGACGGGCTTCTTGCTGGCTGGTGGATCCTTCACCCACTTCCAGCCTTCTTTCTCCTGTTACAATCAGGTATAGATCAATTGTGACAATAGTATGGTGATAATGAGAGGTCACAGTACGATATAGATCATTTGTGACATGGTATGGTGGTGAACTGGTAAGAGAGAGGAAAAACATGTGCGCATACATCATAGTCCCATGAAGCAGACCCTTTCCTTTCAGTAATGTCAGTTGCACCTTGCAGCTCCTTTATCTTGGGCAGTGGTCTTGGCCGGTCACCATGAAGATCACTTAAAGCCAAATAGCACAACATATCAGTGTAAGCAATGCCCCATTGTTTTCAACACAAAAGCATATCAAAGGTAAAACTAGGTGTCAGACCTGGTCCAAGGAGCTGGTTCATTGTCACAGCGCACAAAGAGGTACCTGCAGACTTTGTATGTACCCTAAAGCCAAAATTGGAAGAATATATGTTAATCTTCCGCTAAAAGTTCAGCTCCACAAAGTAGAAGGCAACATGTGCAGCCTGTGTATGTACATGTTAAAAAATTACCTGAACACCGATCTTCCTCCAACATTTCTCAATTCTGTAAACTCCATCATACCGCACACCTCTTTCAGGAGCATATGACGAACGCTTCTCTTTGTGCGACCTTTTTCAAATAATGTAGGCAAGCATAAGTTCACAAGAGGATATAAAGGACAAAATATCAGCAGAATAGTAGATGAGCTCAATAATTGCAACAATATTTACTCCCACTCCATTTCAAAATACAATGCATATAAGATTTCTACTCCGTCAAACTTTGCAAAGTTTAAACTTTATAGGAAAAATATGAAAATATAATCCATGATGAACCTGATGGTTCTGATTTGGTATTGCAGATGTTTATAAATGTTTCTACAAAATTGGTCAAAGTTTACAAAGTTTGATACAAGGCAAAATTAGTTTGCACTATATTTTCATAGCATTTATACTACAATGCAACTACTTATAGAATGCTTAAATTTGAGCCAATGGGCATGGCAGAAAAACATACCGTACAACCCTGACAGGGTAACCCTTCAAGCAACTAACACGCAAAGCAGCATTAGAATTTTCAAATTTCTGATCTGAAGATTGATCCTTGTTCGTTCTCTTGTTCCCGCTAAGATCTCTTCCACCACTGTTGGCACAAATTATTTTACAGAAATAATAAGTACTCATATCTAGGATGAGACACTAGAGTACAAGGATAGGAAGTGGTTAAACTAGCAAACCTTCCAGTATAAAGAAACCATTCTCCATGGTCCTCGTCATCTATGTAACCTCCTGAGAGTGCTACTGACTGAGCACCGTGTGTGGACTGGCCAGCAATACCAGCTACATGAGGAAAATGAGCACCCCATTGCCTGCACTCAAGGCGGTCATCCCAGGTTTCCCCAACTAAAACACCAGTATTCCTTCTGGGGTCGTTTTTTGCAAGAATGGGACCAAAATGATCAGGTGGAATAGTCACAAATATCTGACCACTTGAAGCATTCGCTTTGCCAGCCCTCTTTGCCCTGTCAGTTGTGAAAGCCGCCTCAGGTCTATCATCATTTCTTATGTAATGGTATGCATTTGCCGAGCCAGCTGACTTAGCATTCTTTGAAGTCCTAGCCAAACGGATAGCTGCAACTAATGCTGCGTTAATCCTTGGCTGTTCTGCCATCTTGGTTGGGATCGGTCCCCGACATTTACCACAGGTCTTTTTTCCACTATGAATCCACTTTTCAAAGCATTTCAGGCAGAAGTTATGGCCACATGGTGTCTGCAGGAGAAAAATGTAGAATGACATTATTAGAAACAGAAAGAGTAGCAGGGGTATGTTATCCTAAGCAGAGCATTGATATAATAAGAATCTATAAAGGAATGCTGGAAGATGTCCAAACAAAGCATAGCATCAAACAAGCAGAAGTAGCAGCTGAGATTGACAGTATACACAAACAGTGTCATACTTATTCGAATAAAATATTTGTGTGAACGTGAGAAATATTGCCATGCAAACAAGCCAATAACAGTGAATAAACCTTGGCCATTCTAATTTCAGTATCGCATCACACAGCAGGTCAGCAGCTTCCATAGTAGAAATGTAAGAGCTTGCACAAAAATCTGAATATAGAACATGTGGAGCTCACATAACATTACTGACAAGGCAGAACAAGAGCAGTCAAATGAATATTATCATAAACTGTGTCATTAAAACATTATTGCAATGACATCTGTGGAGAAATGGCTGCATTGATTTGAACCATCCATTGCTCTTACAAAAGGAAACACATCCATGCTTTTACCATCCTATAGTGTAGTGTGCAGTGCACTATCAATAAGAAGCAGCTACCGGCCTGATGGAACGTCCATTTCATAGAGAAGAAAAGGAAGAATGAGTTTGGTCTCAAGGGAACCCAGGTTCCTGGTTCATGAAACCATTCCAGGCTCGTGAGAGGAAAAAATAAAATGGGCTACAAATTGCATTATCTTCAGGCTACAACAGGACAGGATGGCACTGTCTAAATAGAAAGGCGTCAGAGGAAACACACTGGAACAACAGATGCTAGCACGACTCCTGGATGGTCAAACGAGGGGGCTACAAATCACACATCGTCAGGCTACAATGGGACAAGATAACACTGTCTAGATATAAAGGCATCAGAGGAAACACACTGAAACAACAGATGCAAGCACCACTCTCCTAAAGACTGGACCAAGTTTAAAAACTTGATGGTCAATAGATCATACAGGCTGACTGACATTCTAGAGTTTTCAGGTGACCATCAGCCTAAAACAGAGCAGCTGGGCTAACTTACTGCTGACAGGCACACCAAAACGACTGATGCAGCAATTATTATAGTACAATATAAAGAGACTACTCGGGAGAGGCACACCATTGAATTGATTACTACTACCTCTGAAGACATATCGATCTGTTGAGATGAAGTAAATTAATCTTAGAGCAGAAATGAAGCGGCGACGTGATTGATCATGTGAAAGGAAACTGAAGCAGGCCCAGACCATTACTGCTGCTGCACCCAGGCGCATCTACTGGTCAGATTTAACCATTATGACAAGCACGCGGGAGGCAGATGATGATGATGGAACCATGTAGTAATAGCAAGGGACACGAGATCCGCCCCCAAAATAATATAGATAGAGCATAATCATTGCGAGATGGTACTAGTACTAGATAACACGGATTTAGTGATAACCGGCGATTAAAAACTGGAGGTGCGGAGGGATGGGGGAAATAATCTGATCTTACAGTGACGGGCCGCTCGGGGAGCTTCATGCAGAATGAGCAGCTGAAGTTCTGGGCGAGCAGGTCCTCGAGCGCGTTCTCCTCCCCGTCGTCGTCGTCCCCGGCGGTGGCCTTGTGCGCGGCGCCGCCGAGCAGCTCCTGGCGCGCGCGCGCCTTGTCCTGGTCGGAGAGCGTGGCGTCGGCCTCGATCCTGCGGATGGCGGCGAGCATGTCCCCGGCGGCGCCCGCGCCGGCGCCGGCGAGGGTGGGAGCGGGGGCCGCGGTGGGGGAGGAGTTGTCGGCGTCGCCGGAGCAGTCGGGGCAGGACCATGTGGCGGCGTCGGCGAGCGCGGGGGGCTTGGAGAGGCACGGCGAGTGCCAGGGCGTGGCGCAGGTGGTGCAGCGCAGGAGCTCGACCTCGGCCGGGGACGCGGCGCGGCACACCATGCACACGCCGTCCCCGTCGCACGGCAGGTCCGGCATGGCGGCGGCGGCGGCGAGGGGCTAGGGTTTTGGGAGGGGATGGGGGAATGGGGTAGGCGGAGCGGAGGGAGGCGAGGTTTTGAAATTTTGATTTCGGGAGGACGGTGCTCCGGGCCTCCTCCCTCCATCCCTATTTCTAGCCCCGTCGCCGCGATTGTGGGGGGGGAGAGGGAGGGTGGTGGGGCCCGCATGGCAGTGGGGAGTGGCGGTGGGTCCAGCCTGACAGTAGGAACGTACGTGGGGAACGCGGTGCGGCCACCTCGCGCGGGGAACACGCTTGGTTTCCTACGGGCGCAGGCGTACGCGCGACACACGACCCCCGGCCGCTGCGAGCGGGACCGGAGATTTGCGGGGCCATCTTGCCAGTACCGTGTGTGCAATTTCTGCGGGTGGACATGGTGGGCGCCCGGGCTGGGAGCAGCGCGCCAACGCGAAAGTGGGCAGCGGCGGTGCGAAATGACTCTACTGCCCTTGTACACGATGGGTGTGATGGGTTATCCACTAGTTTGGTCTTCCCTCCTGCCGTGAAACATTTTCTACTCTACCTGACGACTTCTGATTGGATATCTGACCTGACTAGACATGCTTTCTATAGGTGCATAAATATTTGTGCACGCTACACGCTCGTTTGGTCAATGTTACCGGTGGTAAATCCGGTGGACCTCTTGTTTTTTTTTTTGGTTTTTTACAAATACCAAAGACAGTTTCCGAAAAAAAAAACACCCAAGTTACTTGTCCAACCAAATTTACCACGGGTAACTTTCCCAGCTCTTATCATCTCGCTTGCACCAAGATTCACGCCCCTGAAAGGACGCCGAGTCAGCAATCCAGTAATCGAGCACAATATGGAAAGTTTCACGACGGTCGGAGGAAGACCATACCGCCGAACGACCAATCAACCCATCGTGTCTACAATGGGAAGGGCGATAATGGCATTACACACTGTCGCGGCCTAGTTTTTTGGTTGGTGTGGTCCTTCCCCGCTCACCACCCCAATCCCCCCGGGCACCCACCATCTCCATCCACACAGGTTTTCCACTCACGCCACCGGCACTCCGACCCTACCAAGGCTCGGTCCCGCTCGCGTGTACGCATGTGCCCGTAGGAAACCAAGCGGGTTCCTCGCGCGAGGTGCCTGAACCGTGTTCCCCATGTTCGTTCTTCCTGTTAGGCTAGACCCACCGTCACTCTCTCACTGCCTCGCGGCCCCATCACCCTCCCTCTCCCCACCATCGCGTCGACGAGGCTAGAAATGGGAAGGAGGAAGAAGAATGGAGCACTGTCCGTCCGAAACCAAATTTTCAAAACCTCACATCCTTCAGTCCACCCACTCCCCCGTCCCCTCCCCGAAACCCTAGCCCCCTCCCTTGTCGTCGTCGTGGCCATGTCGAACCTGCCATGAGAGGCAACGGCGTCCGTAGGGTGTGTCGTGTTGCAGCCCTGTAGAGGTCGACCTCCTCCGCTACACCACATGCGCCACGCCCTGGCACTCATTGTGCCTCTCCAAGCCTCTCCACCACCGCCCCACACCCTGCCATACATGTTAAAAGATAGGGACAACACCAAAATAAAATAAAAAGTTGCGGAGAAAAAAATTAATGTATACATCACCTTCAAGAAAGCGCCAACGTCGCGTTTGGAACTGTGGAACTTTCCGTGGATAGCGATATGACTATAGTTGTGTCTTCTTATAACCTGACAATCAGATCTTCTCACAAAAAGTTCATCTTTTCTCAACCGGATCTAGCTTGGATTTTATGAAGTTGGGTATCCTCCCTCGATCGGATCTGGCTTGGTTTATGGGGTTGTTCATCCCTTCTTGACCAGATCTCGCTCAAATTCAATGGATTTTTTCATCCTTTCATGGTCAGATCTAGCTCGGCCTCTACAAACTTGTGCATCCTTCATCCTCAAACGAATCCGACTCGACTTCTACGGAATTGTCTATCCTCTTTGCATCGATATGACTCGGCTTATACAGAGTAATCCATCATTCCTTACCCAGATCTGGATCGAATTCTAAGGATTAATTACCTCATCATTCTCGATTGGATCTGACTGGATTTCTCCAAAGTTTTTCCTAGAACAAATCTGGTTCGGCTTTTCCAATTTATCCATCCATCCTTGAATGGATCTGACTTGGCCTTTAAAAAATTATTCATCCTCCCTTGGCCAGATCTGGCTCAGTTTATATTGAATTATTTAGCCTTCCTTGATCGGATTAAGCTCGACAACGTTGGACCTTGGTCGATCACATCTTGAACGGTGGCGGCGAGATAGAAACAAAGTTAATGACGAGAAGAAAATAAACGCAGAAATGGCATGCTAAAAATAGGACGAATATCAAAAATTGAAAGGCAATTAAGGTAAATCATGGTAGGAAAATCTTTACATCACCATAAAGGATGAGAACAACGAAAATTCCCGTGGTTGCTGGTAGGACCGTAGTAGTGATCCCTTCGAACACCGCCATGATATCTATAGCTCGGCCTTCCTTGAGCGGATCTTGCATGGCGACGGAGGATCTTGACCTCGGTAGTGGAAAACTACACGCATACGCCATCGACATCAAAGGGTTATTTGGTATTTTAGGTGGCGGTGGTAGCAAAAGGAGGAGGAAGTTTAGTCTAGGGTTTCGGGGAGAGGAGCGGAAGGGAGGCGTGATTTCGAAAATGAGGTGGTATTCTTCGTTTCTTTCCTCCTTCGTCCCATTTTATACCCTCCTCGTAGAGAGGGGAAGGGTGGTGGACCCATAAGGCAGTAGCGACGGTGGTAGGTATACGCTTTTGGCACTATACACCTGGAACCCATTATTCCTATACACGCCATGTACAACGGTTTGCATCCACGGTGTGAGGGGAACAAATGGCATGGAGCCCACGGGTCAGCGGGTGCGAAACATGGGAGCACGCGTATAGATGGTGCGCAAGACATGTGGATACGGTGTAAACACCGCATAATTGCGCCAAAATCTTCCATTTTCTATCTACACTCATTGGTCACCGCCATGTACCCATTTTCCTCGTATTCGTCGGGCACAAAGAGATCAAGATCCTCCATGCACTATTTGTAGTTGACTTGTGCCGTGGCAAAACAGTTATGCATAGATGCTTAGTATCCCATATAAGTATGTTGTGTGAGTATGTATTGTGGTAGCACGTGTCTATACTGGGCGTTGTTTGTTACGGGGGACAAAACTGAAATATGCATGTCCCGTGGAGATATAGATGCCTCGCTGCAGGGGAAATTGCATCTGGTAGAACCGAACTTCTATCTTTACATCGAATTAATCAACAAGAACGTGGTCGTGCCGGAGTGGTTATCGGGCATGACTAGAAATCATGTGGGCTTTGCCCGCGCAGGTTCGAATCCTGCCGACCACGTTTTTTATTTCCCATATTTTTGTCCGTACAAGCCACCCAATGGCAACCACAGCTAATTATTCAGTGGTGCGATCCCGTTGAGTTCGCACTAATTTACATTTGGTATGATCACGATAAAAAATAGGTTTATAATATACTTTTTTACATATACAATCAGGAAAACAGAGGATACAATACAATAACTAATATTTCCTCTTATTTTGAGACGGAGGGAGTACTAAAAATGTAGATCCTTTTTAGAATATCGGAGGGTCAGAAGGATTGCACATTTACAAACACAAACATCAATTAAGTTCTTCTCCATCAATGGAAACAACATCTGAAATAAAAAAATAACTCTTCTCCGTTGCCTCGCTCGCCGGCTGTCCCGGTCGTACCTCGGTGTCCTCCGCTGTCCGCTGCCGTCGTCACCCGCAGGTCCCTCGCGGATGGCGGCAGACCTCTGCCGCTTGGAGGCCCTCCTCCGCTCGACCATGAGAAAGAGGTTCGTCGCTCGCTTGCCGCTGGAGCTTGTCACCTAGTTCCTGCCTTGGTGTTGCTTCTTCCCTAATGATGGTTCCTCTGTGAATAAGAAGGTACACCACCTGCACGCAATATAAACAACATAAAATCTACCAGGACATAAGCGCCAAGTTAGATTCAAAATAGACACAAAGTTATAAGAACATTCGTGAAATATCAAGCTTCTCAGCAGCTATGTCAAAAGCCTTTGTCTCCAACTTATAAGAACATTCTAATCTGAGGGCCTCTTTTAGGTACATTGTAAATTGGCAAGCTTCTCAGATAAGTGTGGTACAACCTCACAGTTGAGTTCAAGTTCTCTTGTACACGAGTTTAGGTTTGTATTTATACTGCTAGTATTCTTTACGATTTGCCCCAAAGTTGGCATGACGACTTCGATCATTTTTCCAAATTGGTCTGACTAAGATTTAAAATGCACCAAGTTCGAGCTGTCTTTGATGATTTTCCAAAGAGGGTTTTCTCCAGAGAGATGTCTTTCTAAATGAAGATTTAAATTGTGAGTTCATATGTAGACAACCCTTCCTTAGAAAAATCCTGAGATATCAGATCAATTTTGGGAAATTTAAAACAGTCAAACCAACTTGGAAAAATGATTGAGAATCGTCAGATGTTAGCTCAATTTTGGGACATTTAAAACAGTCAAACCAACCTGGGCAAATAATTTACGGTAGACAACTTCACAACAAATCATAAAAAATCAGTAGAAACCTTGTCCTTGGACAAGGCCAACCCTCATTAAATAGGCATGGTCATCTCTAACTTGCCAATGATGAAATGGGTTAAGAAAATTTGACTCCACATGTCATCGCGCCCAAATAAGAAAGAACAGCTGACCTCATCAATAATCTCACACAGGCGCCTCATCATTACATCGATTAAAGCAATTTCCATCTCCAAATCATCCTTCGAACTATTTCCATTACAAGGAACATTTGAGAATGAACTACGTGAACCTTTTGCAAAATTCTTATGGTCCAACTATTCCAATGGTGTATTCTACGTGAACTAGAGCCACCTGTTTTCAGCAGGCCCAATATCTTAGAAGAAAAGAAAGACAAGGTAGTAAATTAAGAACAGAGATGTAATAATGTAGGCCACAACTGAAGTTCCTTGTAATAAGAACTAAAAGAACACCATTTGGTAAGTTCCAAACACAAAAGAACATATAAAGGGACAACGTAAACATGAATCGTGACCAAATTTGCGAATCCACCTGCACCAAACATTGTCGAGGTCAAAACCTTCAGAACAAAAATATTCAAAAGTCGATACTTATGCTTGAACAGACCACGTCATTATTACAAATAAGTTACTACACATATCCTCATCTGTGATAGTACAATATTTAGTATTTTGTAATTTCTATGCATACAACCGTAGGAAGTAAATGTGATTGATAACCTGCAGCTTACAAATGTTCATATATTCAAAATCCTACGAGCTTGTATGCGAATTGGATATCCAGTATATAACTAATCAAAATCTAACAGATATTGAGAAAAGGGCCAAATGAGATGTACTTCGTGAACAACTGAACAAATTGGTCCCCTCCTCTCTGAATTGCACCTTCAATTGGTTTCTGATGAACTCTCTGAGCAAAAAGTCAACTATACTCAACAAAAAAATTACAGTCCAGGAAGAAAAGAAAAAGAAAGCAAAGGAGAGAAGCTGCAGCGGTAGCACCAGCATGTATGCTTCAATGAATTTCATCACAGGAAATAAGAAAAAAATATCTCGAAACTAACCTTTAATTTATTTTCCAGATTATTTTCCAATACAATATAAGCTATCAAATCAGAAAGTTTGAGCATTCATCATACATGCATCTTGCATGGAATATTGTACCGTGTGCAAAATCCACATTCAATGGAAACATCGGTGTCTTTTTCTTCTTCGTCTTCGGAAACGTAATAAGTGGTAGACACAAATAAATAATAATGGGAGAATTGAAAACACATTGATCTTGTTTGATCCTTGTCATCCGATTCTTCTAGGAAAAAGCTAAGTTAAATCTACACCAAGATGAATCATATGCTTAGGATAACCTGAACAATTATAACATGGGGGTGCTAAAATTTAAAATACAACCATCAATTCTCTTCTTCTCCGCCCGCCCGTGCCCTTATCTATTGTCCTTCTGCCGAAGGTTAGGTATCCGCCTGCTGCATCTATTAATCAACAATATTACTATGAAAAACTAATGGTTTGGCTCCAAATTTATGTTATTTCAGAGCTCAGATATTGTATTGTTATAGCACAACTAACACAAAATAAAATTGATGGAATCAACGGCTGAAGCAAGTGGGAGGAGGCATTGATACCTTGGTACTGGTCAAACGCTCCAGCACAGGCAGAGCAATGATGGACAACACCTATTCCTCGTCGATGTAATATTGAGGGCCTATGCATCACAACAAGACTGCCATGCCGGTGTCCAGCAGCATCTCCATGTTGACGACCGGAATAGCAGCAACAACTGTGAAATCGCCCATGCCGCCACGAAATAACATACCTCGGATGCCGAACGCACCGCAAACGGAGAGGAGGGTCGGCCAAGGGGCTACTGGTATGGTGCTAGCGGCAAGAAGGGCAACAATGGCAGATCCTGAAATGTTTAATGTTAGCATTCACATACTTCCTATCCCTAAAACCAAAATAATGTAGGATGAATAATCTACAAAACTAATTTTAGGAACCGAAGGCCATTGCAAGACTAAGTAATCACAAAGCATATATATATTTAAGATGGATCCAACTGTGTAAGAGGATGGACTCATGTAAAATTAACCTGCTACTGCAAAGATGTGAGAAATAATAGAGTGAGGGGGAGGG
The DNA here is from genome assembly GCA_910589775.1 of Avena eriantha. NCBI lineage: Eukaryota > Viridiplantae > Streptophyta > Magnoliopsida > Poales > Poaceae > Avena > Avena eriantha. Next base: position 434,570,034 of record OU342740.1, on the reverse strand, counting down.
GAGGGCACTCACCCAGCTGTTGCATGTTGAGGAGGCAGTAGATGCGGGTCGGGAACATGGACATCCGGCAACAAAACACCATGGAAACGTATGACCAAGAGCCTGAGGCGCACCAAGGTCCGTAGGAGAGGGCCAGAGGGCTCGGTGGCGGAGCTACTAAGGCGACTCAACTTCATGCTCCTGCAGGTCGCCGGTCTTGAGCAGTGCAACAGTGATGACCCTGCCGGTGAGGACGAGAGGCATGGTGTCTTGTGGCAAGGCGCTTGAGGCAACCTAGGAGGTGGAGGAGGAGACCCCAACGAGATCGATCTCGAGCAGCAAGACGGGAACGATGGCGGAGAACAACTAGAAATGGCACATGACAAGGGGAGAGACGAGCGGGGGGATTGGGGATTGGGGGCTGGCGGCTGCGGCTGGGGGCTAGGGTTAGGGATTTCCACGGTGGTCTGGCCAGCTCCTTTTATACCACCGTTGTTTCATCACTTGATCTAGCAACGGACGACCGAGATGCCCCGAGGACCCCATCCGACGGCCAAGAGAGCCAAAGCGCTGTGGTAAGCCCATGGAGGGGCACGTATTACACTTTTAGATTTCCATATGCCTCTAGTGATACAAGCCAACTTTTTTCCACTCAAAAACAAACGCGTCAATATTTACTCACTACCTTCTACACTTTAGAATACATAACATCTCAATTCCTCTATTTTTTTCTATTCCTATGTTTTGACTAGCATACCAACAATTATTCACTACCTTGGAAACTTTTAAAAGAGAGGAGTAATGTCCTTTCTACAAATGTGTGACTCCTCGAAATGACCTGAATTATTAGAATATACTCCCTACGTTCTATAATATGAATGTTTTGGTTTTTGTGAAACGAATATATCTAAACGGCGTTTAGTGTGTGGTTCACTTCGAACCTAAACATTAAAAGATGGCCAGATATATTCGCTTCACAAAAGCTAAAACATCATATCTTTTGAAACGAAGGAAGTAGTGCTATGAGCTGACAATTGTTTGCTACCTCCTAAAATTTTGAAAAAGAAGAGTAGTTTTCTTTCTAAGAAAAAGTGACTTACGAAACGTGACGTGTATTTATAGGCAGGTAGTACTAAAGCCAACTATTCACTATCTTTTAATCTATATCTTCTTATAAAGTAGACCCCACTAACTATTCTATCTCAACATGCAAACTATCCACATCACCTACTTTAATAGCCACTCAAAAGTCCATGTTATCGCACTAATAATCATTTATAATAGTGTATTTTACATGCAAACCAATCTACGTCATCTATTTTGTTCCATCAAATTATCCACATCACTAATTTATGTTCGTCAAATATATGATAATTTTACATCAATTTAATTTACGATTTCAACTGATTTGAACAAATTCAATCTTTCTCTATAAATTCTTTTAGAAAACTTTAAGTTCTATATATATTATACCTTTTATTTGAACAATGTAGTTTTTGAAGAGATTTCCGCTACAACGCGCGGGGGTATTTTTCTAGTTTTTTTAAAAGAGAAGAGTACTGTTTTTTTTAAGAAAGTGTGACTCAGCAACATGATGTGTATAATTAGAAATAATTATTCAGTACCTTCTGAACTACTCCCTTTGTTTCAAATTACTCCGCGCGTACGCTTACATAGGTGGGCTAGTACTTTCTCATTTTTCATCCAAAAAATTCCTGAAATTTTTGGTATACGTAGCTATTTCAAAAATCCCAGGATTTTTTTGAATGAAAAATAAGTGAGTACTAGCCCACCTACATAAGCGCGTCGGCGGAGTAATTTGACAGAGGGAGTATTAAAGGAAGAAGAGCAATGTCCTTCCTAAGAAAGCTCGATTTACCTGAAGGTGGTACTACTACAAGCTAATAATTATTCACTAACCACTGTTTAATAAAATATTCACTACCTTGTCAGCCATCAATTATCCATTATCTTCTGAACTTTTAAGAAGATAGGAATAATATGGCATTCCTAAGAAACGTGACTCACCGACGACATGACGTGAAAGCTTATAAGCCCTTCTGAACTTTTAAAAAGAGAAGAGTAAGTCTAGAACCCACACCATAATGGTTCACACACAAATGCATCATTGTTCCTGATTGGATCCCGTACTAACAGGGCTGGGTAAACTGAAGAATGTAGTAGCACACGCCCATGCTAGCATGCATGGATACGCAGGGTTCCGTATACCCCGCCATCACTATCACTATCAATCTAACCAATAATGTCTTCATCTCTAAGGGACATTTTCGACAAGATGGTTGGGTCAAGATGATGCTTAGTGATTAAACAACGAGCATTGTCACTGTTTCGGTAGAAAAATCCTAGCAAAGGGGTTCCACCGTTGTGTGACAGGGTTAACTGTCTGAAACTATTGCTTCTGATCAGTCCCCTCCAATCAGAACAGATGGCTGATACTATCAGCAAGCTGCGAGGATGCGAGAATCTGGAGGAATTCTAAGAAGAATCTGAGCGACTACATCGAGTGGCAGTATGCCTAATGTTGTTTCGCTCCGAGTGAAGCTCATAGGATTTTCCAATGCCATTGCCTAAAAGCTCGGGACTGTAAATGGATAGAAATATAGAGCAGATCTAGACCGGTGTAAGGCCTTAGCTAGTGATGTATCGGGGAGCGAGACTGCACGGTCGGCGGAGGGTTGCGCGACAGAGAGGAAGAAGGTGAGGCCGATATAGGGCGGCGCTGCAGCAAAGAGGGGAACGGTCTTGTCGCGAGCAGAGTCGCGACAGTGAGTGGAATGGTCCGATCGAGAGCAGCGGTGCCGAGAAGACAAGCGGTTGTACGAGGCTGGATCTGACGTAGAAGGTGGGTGGCGCGACGCGGATTTGATTTAGGGTTCGGCACCATCGAGCTCTAGGTGAGTGGGGAATTTTATGCGCATAAAGTTTGACCAGTTGACAGATACCTTCGGTCCGAATTTACAGATGTAGTATAGTAGCTTTTTCCCTAGTAGACCTAGGTTTAATCGAATCCTTGGGAAACAATGCTAAAAGGAAAATAATAAGGCACATCTAAAAGACTTTTTTCTTTGTTTTACCTTCGCTCACCTAATCTTTGTAGTTTACTTTATAACGTGAATTGTTTCGATGGATGGAGATATGCCAGGGTTGAAGATTCACCTACAGCTGCACATCATATGGGATAAAGATAGTAATACACATACTCATGTGTAATTATTTAATATGGATAAAATTTGTGGGCGGGACATCCCTATATACTAGAGCTCCTGTGAGTCACATGAATAGCAATTGTCCTTTGATCCAACCGTTTGCACCACAAAGCACCAGGCTACAAACAATTATTAAGTGAAAATACAGATCAAAGCCTTAAGAAGCGATGTTGTTATTGTTCCCCAATGGATCGCTAAACGAAGATTGTACTCCCCTTTCTGTCACTGGGTTTCCTATGAGATAACCACTAACCAAGTGTCTCACCTCAAGCCTTTATCAATCTCTGGGATCTTGGGTACCTACAAGTCCATAGATCGAGACAAGAGACAAAAAATAAAGATACAGATCTCTATTCAATCAATACACAATACACCCATAGATTAGATGCACATAATCATTGCGAGGTTTCACCCCAACCCGCAGCCCATGAGGACTACTCACTCGTAACAATAAGATCAAAGATAGAAAACATTGTGCAAAATACTTAGATTGAAATCAAAATTCTTACAATGGTCGCTGAATTACAAGGAGATCTCAAGTACAAGCTAATGGCTATGGCTATGAAGAGGATGGATGGTGGAGAGGATGAACTATGGTGGTGGATCTTCTTAGGTGGTGTTGTGATGTAATCTGAGAATGGCGGCCCTCTGCGCGGTGGCTAGGATCTCGAAATATATATAGGCGCCTTCATGAAAGTTGTAGAGTTTGACGAGACGAAGACAACGCCACCTGGTATGGGTAGGCCGTACGGGTGGACCTTGCCCGTACCAATGGTCATTATGGCCTATGTTGACTGGTTTTGACTCTAGAATTACTTGGACGTGTGGACTTCCTCAAAATCTTCATTTATGGCGCCTGATTTTGCCTTAAAATCATGCTTTCCTCCACAACACAATTCAAACAATGGATTGCACATCGTTGCAATAATTAGTCATTAGTAGCAAGGTTAGAGAGATTCTTGGTCAATTACTTGACTAAAAACGAAGTTTAAACACATAGAAAGATGGCTATTTTCATAGCCATCAACTTCACCAAAGCTCAAAACTTGATCATCCTCGAGCAAGAAAACAACAAAATCATAAAGAACTCAGCGTTTAAACTGAAACAACGAGAGTATGAATTCAATTACGGTTGATAGTCATATGCATCCAACACTTCTTCCATTTGAAAAGCTCATCAAAGTTAGAGAGATGCTAAGAATAGCATACAAGCTTCGATAACTCGAAACAATCAAAGTAGAGTTTAATATAAGTATAAATAACTAGAAGTGTAATAATCAATTCAATTCCTCTAGTTAACTCTTAGCCTACCAAGGAACACTAGGATGTTTCATAATAGCAAAATTAAGTAAGAGAGATCATGTCCTAAGTAGCATAAAAGTGAAGTATATTATTGACACCCACATTAGTAAATAAGATTATCAAAACACTATTGTTCTAATCATTGTCTTTCAAGAAAATTCATAGAGTAGTAACAAGACCATGCCAAAGGCAGTTTTGTGTGGATCCTTAAATTCAAGTGTAATTCTCAACAAGGATCACTGAGTGATTCTTTTAACAAATAGTTTGCACTGCCTTCAAGAGTACCAATACTGTTGCCCATTACGGTGACAAGTGCCACCCATGTCGTCAACTCATAGCCAAAATCAGGGGTTGTACCATTGATTGTTCATAGGCTAACAGAGTTATTGGCATCCAAAGGTCCGCAACATGGGTATAATTACTCGGATGCTCATTATTTGCTACCCTACATTGGGTAACAGGCCTACGGCCCATGAAGATTCCGGATAATAGCCCAAGGAAGCAACCGACAAAGACATTAATTGTATTAGGAAGGAAACCACAAACTGACATTGTGTTGGTATTGTAAATCACTCATGTATGAAACCTATCCGCATACAGCTTTGAGACCCGACCTATTATATATAGGACGGGAGAAGCCCAAGCGAGGGTACCGAAATCTAGAGGACAACCTGTAATAGTGTGTTTTCTCAATATTCAGGCGACATTGATTCCATTGTTTCCCTGACATCCGACGAAATCCCCAGCATTCTCTTTTCCGCGAAACCCCAAGTCCATCACCATGGGCATTGCCGAGGTTACCCCTCGTCAATTGGCGCCGTCTGTGGGAAACTTGAACGCTGGAAGCACAGATTCGGTGGAACGCTCTACGCCAAGCATCAACTCGATGAAAGCAGATGCACGCCCGCCCACCCGTAAAGCTATGCCGACAGAAGTATAGGAACCTTACATCAGATCTGCAATACAAGTCGAAGCACAGATCGAAGAAGGCAATGGAAATGGGCAAATCGAGACGAATCTGGGGGATCTTGATGGTCTCTACGAGAATCTCTCCTTCGGAACAGACCCCCCGTTCACACCACTGATACGTCGTAAACATATCTATAATTTTTGATGTTCCATGCTTGTTTAGTATCTACTTTCTTATGTTTTGTTCACACTTTGAGGTATTTTTATACATTTTCTGGAACTAACCTATTAACAAGATGCCAAAGTGTCAGTTGCCTGTTTTCTGCTATTTTTGGTTTCAGAAAAGCTAGAAAATAAATATTCTTGGAATTGGACCGGACAAAAGCCGAAGTCAATATTTTACCAGAAGACTCACGGAGCCAGAAGACGAGACGGAGAGGGGCCACGAGGTGGCCACACCACCTGGTGGCGCGGGCCAACCCAAGCCGCGCCAGGGGGTGGTGTGGGCCCCTCGGGCGCCCACCGACCTTGCCTCTTCGCCTATAAAAGTACCCCAAGACGAAAACCCTAAAGACAAGATCAGATTTCCACAAAAAGTTTCGCAGCGCTGCCGCTACCGAATTGGAGATTCGGGGGACAAAAATCTCTATCCCGGCACCCTGCTAGGACGGGGAAGTGCCCCCAGAGCCATCTCCATCGACTCCACCACCATCTCCATCATTGTTGCTGACTCCCATGATGAGGAAGGAGTAGTTCTCTCTCGAGGCTAAGGGTTCTACCGGTAGCTATGTGTTCATCTCTCTCTCTCTCTATGCGTGATCTTATGAGATTATGAGCTTTGTAATATATAGATCTATTCTGCTACTCAAGTTATTTAATTAATCTCTGCTTATCCCCACGTGTGTGAAGTTGACAATGTGCACACCGTGTGGCACTTTGGCTAAGGTTACATACATACTTATCATGAGTATAATTTGAGTTGGATGTCTCTATGAGATTGTGGTGTTTGTTGGAACCATCTAGCGCTCAAGGTAATAGTGAGGAGTTATCTAGATGGGGAATGCGAACTTTAAGGTGGGTTGTTATAGCCCTACATCGTCCAACCGGAGAGTAGTTCAGGGTAGCATCATAAAGAGAAGATATTTATATGAGAGTGTCCACTAGTGAAAGTATGATCCCTAGGCCTTGTTTCTAAGCATTGAAACACCGTTTACAATCAATTCTGTTACATGTTTGTTTGTTGCCACTCTTATTTCAGATTACAATTACCACTTATAATCATCCATATTGCTTGTATTTCACTATCTCTTCGCCGAACTAGTGCACCTATACACCTGACAAGTGTATTGGGTGTGTTGGGGACACAAGAGACTTCTTATATCTTGATTGCAGGGTTTCTTGAGAGGGATACCTTTGATCAATTCATCCCTGAGTTTGATAAACCTTGGGTGATCCACTTAAGGGAAACTTGCTGTTGTTCTACAAACCTGTGCACTTGGAGGCCCAACATTGTCTACAAGAATAGAAGCATGCGTAGACATCAAGCTATCTTCTGGCGCCGTTGCTAGGGAGGTAAGGTAAAAGGTACTCACATTCTCTGGCTAATAAGATATCTTCTAGTACTATTGCTGGTGTGTGAGTGCTCGAAGTTATTTCCTTTAGATTCTGCAATTATATCTTTTTGTTTCTTGTTTTTATTTTCACTAGTTAGGCTTAATGGAAAACAACAACAAAATTAGAGAGCTTTATAGTATTTATCTTGAGTTAGGACATGAAGTGTTTCAAGAGAAAATTAAAAAACCTATGGAACTTTATTTGCATGTTAATAGCAATGTTATTAGTATGAATCTTTTGAACACCTTTGTTACTAATTCTATGGAAAAGTCTAAGCTTGGGGAAGCTGGTTTGGATGAGCATGATATTTTTAGTCCCCAAGCACGGAGGAGAAAATTTACTTTGATGATACTATACCTCCAATATATGATGATTACAATGATGAATATGATATTTTCAGTCCACTTACTATTGAGGAGAAAATTAATTATGATTACAATATGCCTCCTATATTTGATGATTATGGTGATGAGAATAATAATGATAGCTATTTTGTTGAATTTGTTCCCACTACAATTAATAAGAATGACTATGTTTATGTGGAGAGTATTAATTCTTTTATGCATGTGGCTCATGATAAGAATGTTTTATGTGATAGTTATATTGTTAATTTTATTCATGATGCTACTGAAAGTTATTATGAGAGAGGGAAACATGGTTTTATGTATCTCAACAATATTAAGTTTCCCCTCTTTATGTTGAAATTTTTGAAGTTGCACTTGTTTTGCTTTCCTATGCTTGTTGCTTTGTGCTTTCATGACTTGTTTCTTTACAAGATTATTTTTCATAGGAAGTGAGTTAGACTTAAATTTGTTCCATATTTTCTTCTTGATGATCTCTTTTACTTCAATTCATATTTCTTATGTGAGCATCATTGAAATTTATCATGCCTACCTTAATGGCTATAAAGAAAGAGCTTTTTGGAAGACAACCCAATATATTTTTGCTTTCAGTTTATTTTTGTTTTGTTGAGTCTTGGAAGTTATTGCTTCAATAATAACCTCTCCTTATCCTTTTTGTGTGGTTTTTGTGCCAAGAATAACCTCTAATGAGAGGGAAGTAAGACTTGGGAAAGTTGCTGTCCTAAAACAGATTTCGGTGCGTCACTGTAAAAAATCGTGAAAAATCTCAGTACGTCAAATTGAGATGTAATGTTTTGTGCTAATGCCCCAGGTTATTATCTAACTTTCATTAGTTTATCACTTTTAGATTTGAGCAACAGAAGGTCTTCAGAAAAATCGGTTTTTTCCTGCTGGTCTATTTTGACAGATTTCTGCCATTATTTGCATTTGCCTCTTAATCTCTTTCTCTTTGAGTTCTCTTTTATCACTTGAAATTTTAAAAGGAATTTCTACAGTAGCTTGTGGTTTAATGGAAGTTTTACTTGTGTTGAAACTGAACCTAAACACTTATTATCTTAAGTACACTAATGTTCCTAATGAAGATTGTGTGAAGTTTTGTATGAAGGAAATTTTAAAGTGTAGGGAAGAATAATGTGATAAGATGAAGTATGGACAAAACCTCAAGCTTGGGGATGCCACCCGTGTCACCCCAAGAAATATTCAAGAAGTACAAGCATCAAATCTTGGGATGCCCAAGGCATCCCCTTCTTCATCAATAAAAATCTCAGGTTTTCTTCCAAACACTTCATTTTTATTATTTCATGCACAATTGTGTTGTTCTTGGAGCGTCTTTGTTTTTGTTTTTAGTTTTATTTTGTTTAGTTTGCTTAAATAAGTTGGTTGGATCCCAACACACTTCTTTTTGAGAGAGACACACCCAGTTATTCATTGCCTAGAACACTCTAGTTTTCACTCTTATTGTCGAGTGAGTCTTCTCCTTTGCTAGCACTGCGTTTAGCTTTAGTTTTCGATTGGTGTTGGAAAAGAGTAGGAAGTTCATGCTTATAAGTGGTATTAAAGGAGCTTGTTTTTGACTGTGACTTAGACTTTATCATGTCATGCTTGATATTGTTTTGACTTTATGCTTAGTGATTATTGTTGTAGCATTGTTACAAACAATTGAGATTGCTTAATGTACCTTTAAAGAATCGTGCGTTGTTTTAGCATACAAAAGCATAATATTGTGGTATTCTCCTTTGATGCTTTATTTGGGTTGACTTGGCGCATGCTCACACCATGTTAAGACTATACCAAGTCACCATAGCCTCTATGATCATTTAGTTTTCGACTTGTAATATCACTTTATGCTCTAATTAATAATGTTATGTCGCTTTGCATGATTATGGTCATTATTGCTCTCTTAGTTGGTCGCTCCCAGTCTTTTGCTAGCCTCCACATGTACCAAGTATGAGTTCCACTCATGCATCCAACTCCAAACAAAACCAAGTTATTCCAAAGAGTCCACCATACCTACCTATTAGCATTATTGTTATTCCAAGTATATTCATGTTTTTATCTACCTTCCAAATTAAACTTTTTATGTGAAAATTAATGATTAAAGCTCTCACGAACTTGAGGGCACACTTTACTTTCTTGCACTTAATAAACTTGAACCATTGTGCCCATCTATGTTGCATATATGCTTACATTTTGTAAGTTGTGAATTAGCAGAACCATGTTACCATGGGGAACGCTTTCAACATTGCACTTATTATTCAGTTGATATCATGTTCTTTTGTTTATGGATCCCGGCGGTGTGAAATAAAAGGTGAGCTTGTAAGCTCAGGGAGTTTGTATATGTGTTAGAGAAACGCCTGGGCAGCTAGCCTAAGCCAGCCTAATCATGGTGGAAACTTGCAGCATAACCATAGTGAGCATTCTGTGAAGCATCCTCGATAAAAACCTATGCAAATAGCATATTAAAAAATCGTTGAGATGCTCATTGTCTGTTGCCTTGTCATTTTGATATGGTAAAGCTCTTATGTCATGGGGTAAGGAGTACCTCGTTGGCGGTTCTCCATGATACACATGTACTTACAATGACAAGAACTTACTTGTGACTAAAGTTGAGTAGCATGAGGTTCGGTACTCGTAAGAAAGGGGCATGAGATTTTCAGCTTATAACTTGTCAAGCATATCCTCATATTTGTTAACTTTAACCTTAATCACCTAAAGATGCTTATGATAGGGGTAATGAGAGCTGAAAGCTAATAAGTACCATAATTTTTGGAAGCTCTTTATGAGACTTGAATCCCTGCTTCCTTCTATGAAGGGCCTTTCTTTTACTTTTATGTTGAGTCTCCATCTTCTATCTTTATGCACCTATTGAGAGAGCATAGTGGTCATTCTTAGTTTAATGTGCATTGTCCCAAAACTTGTTGATTGATTCATAACTTTGATATTGCTTGTTCTTAAATTATTTATATCTAGTCACCCTTATGAACTTTGAAGGTGTCCTATGCATTTATGTTTTGCTATACCATGAGGGACAAGCTGAATACCATTCTCATTATGTTTTTTATATGTGAAACAAACAAACGTCTTTCAAAGCATTGTTATTCATGAATCTTTTGTTTGTACCTTTTCATGTTACAACATAGTTGCTATGTATTATTGTTATAAATATATCTTTCATGTCTATGTTAGAGTACTATGATCCCAGCTATCAATGTTTTATAAATACCTTGATCAAGATTGTGATGGTGTATGTCACCTCAAAAATTATTCTATTTTATCACTTACCTACTCGAGGACGAGTAGGAGTTAAGCTTGGGGATGTTGATACGTCGTAAACGTATCTATAGTTTTTGATGTTCCATGCTTGTTTAGTATCTACTTTCTTATGTTTTGTTCACACTTTGAGGTATTTTTATACATTTTCTGGAACTAACGTATTAAGAAGATGTCACAGTGTCAGTTGCCTATTTTTTGCTGTTTTTGGTTTCAGAAAAGCTAGAAAATAAATATTCTCGGAATTTACCAGAAGACTCACGGAGCCAGAAGACGAGACGGAGAGGGGACACGAGGTGGCCACACCAACTGGTGGCGTGGGCCATCCCAGGCCACGCTAGGGGGTGGTGTGGGCCCCTCGGGCACCCATCGACCTTGCCTCTTCGCCTATAAAAGTACCCTAGGACGAAAACCCTAAAGACAAGACCAGATTTCCACAAAAAGTTCCGCAGCGTTGCCGCCACTGAAGAGGATATTCGGGGGATAGAAGTCTCTGTTCTGGCACCCTGCCGGGACGGGGAAGTGCCCCCGGAGCCATCTCCATCGACTCCACCGCCATCTCCATCGCCGTTGCTAACTCCCATGATGAGGAGGGAGTAGTTCTCTCTCAAGGCTAAGGGTTCTACCGGTAGCTATGTGTTCATCTCTCTCTCTATGCGTGATCTTATGAGATCATGAGCTTTGTAATCTATATATCTATTCTGCTACTTAAGTGCTTTAATTAATCTCTGCTTATCCCCATGTGTGTGAAGTTGACACTGTGCACACCGTGTGGCACTTTGGCTAAGGTTACATAAATACTTATCATGAGTATATTTTGAGTTGGATGTCTCTATGAGATTGTGGTGTTTGTTGGAACCATCTAGCTCTCATGGTGATAGTGAGGGGTTATCTAGATGGGGAATGCGAACTTTAAGGTGTGTTGTTATAACCCTACATCGTCCAACTAGAGAGTAGTTCAGGGTAGCATCATAAAGATAAGATATTCATATGAGAGTGTGCACTAGTGAAAGTATGATCCCTAGGCCTTGTTTCTAAGCATTGAAACACGATTTACAATCAGTTTTGCTACATGTTTGTTTGTTGCCACTCTTATTTTAGATTGCAATTACCACTTATAATCATCCATATTACTTGTATTTCACTATCTCTTCGCCGAACTAGTGCACCTATACACCTGACAAGTGTATTAGGTGTGTTGGGGACACAAGAGACTTCTTATATCTTGATTGCAGGGTTGCTTGAGAGGGATACCTTTTACCACTTCCTCCCTAAGTTCGATAAACCTTGGGTGATCCACTTAAGGGAAACTTGTTGCTGTTACAAACCTTTGCACTTGGAGGCCCAACACTGTCTACAAGAATAGAAGCGTGCGTAGACATCAACCACCACGTGAAGCAAGTGATGACCCACAAGTATAGGGGGTGTATCGCAGTATTTTCAAGGGAAGTGAAACCCAATTTATTTATTCGACACAAGGGGAGCCAAAGAATATTTATAAGCCTTAACAACTGAGTTGTCAATTCAGCTGCACCTGGAAACAATCTTGCTCACGGCAGTTTATCAGTAGCAACAGTTTTGTAGTAGAAATAGTAAAGTAGCGGCAGCATTAAAGTAAAGACAACAGTAACAATAGCAGTAAACAGTAGGATTCGAGTGTGGTAGGCATAGGGATGAATGAACGGGCGTTGCATGGACAAGACAATTCACATAGCAATCAAACATAGAGCAATTGCAGATAAATAAGATAAAGCATCCAAGTACTAGATAATCCTAGGCATGTGTTCCATATATAGTCATACGTGCTTGCAATGAGAACTTGCACAACATCTTTTGTCCTGCCAGCCCGTTTGCAGCGGGGCCTCAAGGGAACTACTGGCAATTAAGGTGCTCCTTTTAATAGAGCACCGGAGCAAAGCATTAACACTCCGTGAACACATGTGATCCTCACATCAAAGCCATTCCCTCCGGTTATCCCGATTTCTGTCACTTCGGGGCCATTGGTTCCGGACAACAACGTGTGTATACAACTTGTAGATAAGACCATAAACAATACTATCATAATGAATCAATAACATGTTCAGATCTGAAATCATGGCACTCGGGCCCTAGTGACAAGCATTAAGCACAACAAGTCGCAACAAAGTCATAAAGCACTAATAAAAGATAGTAGGCACCATGCCCTAACAATCTGATGCCATTACATGAACGATCTCATCCAATCCCTACCATCCCCATAGCCTACAGCGGGGGATTACTCAATCATAGATGGGGGAAACATGGATGGTCGATGGAGAAGCGATGGTGGCGATGATGGCGATGATCTCCTCCAATTCCCCGTCCCAGCAGGGTGCCAGAACGGAGTTTCTAGTGCTGTTTCGTGAAATCTAGTGGTGGCGGCGGAGCGGAACTCCTTCTGGAAAAACGTCGAACCCTCCCTGAGTTTTTAGGTCAGAAGGCAACTTATAGCGAAGAGGGAGACCGAGGGGCAGCCTGGGGCGGCTAGACCACCCCCTGGCGTGGCCTAGGCTAGCCCGCGCGGCCAGGTGGTGTGGCCTGGGCCCAGCCCCCTCCATCTCATATTCTGGCTCTAGGAGTCTTCTGGTGAAATAGGATTTTCAGCATATTTTCCGGGATTTCTCCTGATAGTTGATTTTCTGCACAAAAAGTAGACACCAGGGCAATTCTGCTGAAAACAGCGCTAGTCCGCGTTAGTTGCATCCAAATCACACAAGTTTAGAGGAGAAACAATAGCAAAAGTGTTCGGGAAAGTAGATACGTTTTGGACGTATCAACTCCCCCAAGCTTAGCTTATTGCTTGTCCTCAAGCAATTCAGTTGAAAACTGAGTGCGATAAAAGAACTTTCACGAACACATTTACTTCATATGATGTATATATTCTCAGCATGTGACCAACTACTTAGGCAATTCATAATAAAGAGTATGCTACTAAGTCTACTTAATAGTCAATGCAAGCTATGAATAGATTCCAACTCAAAAATAATAAGTAGCATGAAGCATAAACATAAGCAACATTACAATGCTCATAAAAAGGTATGATAGAGTGGTATCTCGCTTGCCTTTGATTGTGAATGTCAAGGCACCTCTGAAGTTCAAGTGATTACTAGAAGTAAAGATATCAAAGATACAAGCATCAAAGTCATAACACGAATAATCAAGTTTTGAGACAAGTACAAAGAATGACAACTATGCTCTCAAGAAGGTGCTCATAGAATATGTGGAGACTCAACAAGGAAAACAAAAAGGTTTTGAAAAGTTTGAAAGGCTTCCAAATGCTGAAAGTATGGTACTCGTTATATTTGAGCTCTCATTGCCCCTATCATAAGCATCTTTAAATGGTGAAGGTTAAAGTGACACAACTAAGAGGATATGATTGACAAGTTATAAATCGAAGTCTCATGCCCCTTACTTACGAAGACCGATCCTCATGCTACTCAACTTCAGTCACAAGTAAGCTCTTGTCATTGTAAGTATATACGTATCATAGAGAACCGCCAACGGGGTACCCCTTGCACATGACACAAGAGCTGTCCCATAATCAAAATGACAAGGCAAGCAGACAATGAGCATCTCAGCGAACTTTTTATTTACTATGTGCATGGATTTTTATTGAGGATGCTTCATAGAATGCTCATTACGGTTATGCTGCAAGTTTCCACCATGATTAGGCATGGCTTAGGCTAGCGGTCCAAGCGTTTCTCTAACATACATACAAACTCCATGATCTTACAAGTTCCACTTTTATTTCACACCGCCGGGATCCATAAGCAAAAGAACATGATATCAACGAGGTACTAAGTACCAATGAAATGTTAAAAGCGTTCCCCATGATACATGGTTCTGCTAACTTCAACTTATAAAGTGCACGCATATACGCAACAAAGAAGGACGCAATGGTTCAGGTTTACTAAGTGCAAGAAAATAAAGTGTGCCATCAAGTTTGTGAGAGCTTTACTAACTAACTTTCTCATAACAAGCAAACATTTTATTCGGAAGAAAACAAGGCATATTGAATATGCACGGAAGTAGCAAATGATGCTAATAGGTAGGTATGATGGACACTTTGGAGATATTTGGTTTAGGGAGTTGGAAACTTGAGTAAAACATACTCGGTGTAAGTGAAGGCTAGCAATAGTAAGGGAGCGACAAACAAGAGAGCAATAGCTGTCATAATCATGCTTGCAACAAAACATGACTAATCATGGCATGAAAGTGATTCAAGATCCTCAAGGCAAAATAATTCATCAAGGCTTAACTGATTATTACAGTCATGTGCATGCGTGAGCATGTGCCAAGTCAATTCAAATGAAACATTCAGAGGAGGATACCACGGTGTCATACCAAGTTATGAATAGAATAATGCAGGCAAACGTTCATAAGACAAGCTACAAACTATTAACAAGCTAGAGCTAATCATAAGAAAGCAAGAACCACTAAGCATCCAAAGATAACATACACCCTACACGAACATGCTAAGCATGCCCACAACGATGAGTATATGTACAAAAATGAAAACAAATAGAGTTCGTTATCAGCCTCTTACCACGTCTTAAGTTGTCATTAATCCTCATTATTGCTCTTCACTTGTGTGGCTTGAATAATAATATGAAACCAATATTCACTGAGGACTGCTGAACCCTGCAACAAACTCACAAAACCAAAGAAGAACGACAAATAGTTTTGGTGTTTTTGATTTTTTAAACAAGAACCAAAGAGGAAAAACAAGCAAAGCAAAATCTTTTTGGGTTTTTTGAATAGTTCAAACAAGGCAAAAGGGAAAAGAAAACCAAGGCAAAAAGAAGAAACAACCCGAAGAGAAACAACAGAAATATTTTTGGTCTTTTTGTGTTTTAGAAAGCAAAAGCAAAGAAAGAACGAAAACTAAAAAGAGAGAGAAACATGAATATACAAAGTACCTACGCAACATGATAAGGAGATGAGTGCGGTGTCGGCGTACCTCCCCCCAAGCTTAGGCTTTTGGCCTAAGTGGGTATCAATCCCAAGTCGACCAGGATGAAGTGTCACCATGGTATGACGAGGAGGTACCCTCGTCCTGGTGCGAACTCGAGTATGTCCCTCCATAGTGTGCGGAGTAATTGTAGGAGGGTACATCCTCCTGGTGCTGCTCGTGGAAGCCCAGCAAGCGGAGCTGCTCGTCCACCTCCTCCTTGGAGCGCGACCATGGTCTCCTGTGAACACTAAACAAAGAAGGTTGTGGCAAAGGGATCTCCTTTTCATCCCCGTCAGTGAAAAGCATCCTATATACTAGACTGTCCAAATCAAAAGTAGAAGTGACAAAGTGATGGGTTTTCATAGAAACAAGGTCAAGCCTCTGTGGTGCTAGAACAGTATCATTGGGGTCCACTAAAAGGCCACTAGATAGGCCCCCTAGTAGCTAGGCGGCGAGCAATAAGCGAGCCAAGATTGTACCGAGTATCATTGTTAAGCGCGACAGCAAGGAAGGCTAAATGATAGTTGGAGATATTACTTGTGTTCTCCCTACCAAGTATGCTAGTAGCAAGATAATATGCAAAGTATCTGAGAGCAGGGAGTTGAATGTTTCTTATCTTTCTGCGCTGCGCTACGCGATCATCATCATTGGTCACTCCTTAGTAAAGCTCCAGCAAATCAGCGGGTCGCCCTTCAATTTTCTTCACGGTCCCTGTCATGCTTACACCTACAATACTGCAAAATCTCTCCAAAGGCATGGTGAAGGGTAGATTATAAATTTTGAAAGAGACAGTCGACTGATAGGATGTGTTAGTAAACGTGAAGCTCTCAACAAAGGTTTTGGTGAGCATAGCGTATTGCTCACTCTCATCTTGCATATATGAGGTCAAACCAACCCTCTCGATCAGTAGCAAGAAATCATCAAGAATACCTGCAGCTTGTAAGAAAGTAAAACAAGGAAAAGTGGATGGGTGAGCATCCCCATCATCCCTTTCATTACCAAAACGAGTTGCAATGAGGTCTTCGTTGTATGATGGCCTAAACTGAGAGGCTGATCTTGAGGGCCTCGACCTCCTAGGTGCATCACTCTCAAATATCTCTCCAAAGGTATGGTTGTTCATGCTTGGTATTCTGAAATTTAAACACCTATTAAACAAGAGATGGCAAAGTAAATATAATGAAGGATTCTACTCACAGGGACTTGTAAGAGGCCTAAACATGCATCAAAACTATATTTCTAAGCATCAAACAAGCTTACAAGCCCTCAAAACCTGTCAACTACAGCAGCAAATTACTCAAGATATAATCCACTAAACTCAAATCTACTTGGACAAGGAGAGGAGTCACATACCAGGGAACAAATGCTCCAAATTTTAGCAAGAAAGATGGGCTGAGCAAGGAGATCGAAAAAATCGAGAGCAAGCACAGCAAGAACGCGATTTGAGCAATGAACTAGGGCTTACTCGGGAGAGAGAAGAAAGTGGCAAGTGAGAGAGCTAGTGGAGGGCCAGGGGTGGCCCACACCAGGGCATGGCGCCACCCAGGGTAGGGCGTGCCACCAGGTGGTGTGCCTGCCTGGTGGGTCCCCCTAGTACCTCCCAAGTACTCCTCTGCCCCTTTTTCACATAAAAATTTAATATGAATTTTCTGGAATTTTTTGAGACACTTTATTTTTGGGCAATTTTCAGGAATAGAAGAATGATTTTCTCACAGACATATTTTTTTTTTGGAAAATGATGCAAGGACAAAACAAAGCTAGAACTACAGAAGTTCTAAGACACTCTAACATGCAAGCAACTAACAACAAGGAAAACTAAACGAAGACAAAAACTACAATGGATAGCAATAGAAGTAAATGGAGATAATCATAGTGAAAACATTGTTTTGTTCAATGAAATCCTTTTGTTAACAAGGTTGATCAGGTCTTGTTACCAAAACAATTTCATATGAGACAAAACTTTGCATTCCACTAATGATTATGTTACCTCAACCTTGATAGCAATGGTCCCAATCATAATAGTTTCAAATTTTTCTCTTGGTATGAGACAATATATTTATCCAACTTGAATGCCCTCAACATGTTCGATTGAATTCAAACCATAAGTTCTTTCAATCTTCTTGGGGAAATAGACAGTATGTTCCTTGTCATTAACATTGAAAGCCACCTTTCCTTGATTACAATTAATAACAACTCTTGTGGTATTAAGAAAAGGTCTCCCAAGAATAATAGACATATTATCATCTTCAGGCATTTCAAGCACAACAAAATTAGTTAATATCAAGAAATTATGAGCCAATTGAACATGTACATCCTCACATATACCAACAGGTATAGTGGTAGATTTATCAGCCATTTGCAAAGATATATCAGTTGGTATTAATTTTTCTAGTTGAAGCCTCTTATATAGAGAGAAAGGCATAACACTAACTCCAGCTCCCAAATCACACAAAGCAGTTCTAACATAACTATTCTTAATAGAGCAAGGGATAGTTGGAATCCCTGGGTCTCCAAGTTTCTTTGGAACCTTACCATTAAAGGAATAATTAGCAAGCAAGGTAGAAATTTCTTCATTAGGGATCTTCCTTTTATTCGAGACAATATCCTTCATATACTTTGAGTAAGGAGGCAATTTAATAGCATGAGTCAAAGGAATTTGCAGGAATAAAGGTTTCATCCACTCACAAAACTTATTAGTGTTCATCTTCCTTTGACTTGTGTTTCTTATCAGGGAAAGGCATAGGTTTTTGGACCCAAGGTTCTCTTTCACTACCATGTTTCTTAGCAACAAAATCTTCTTTAGTGTATTTAGTATTCTTAGTGTGGTTTTCAGGTTCTTCTTCAACTTTTTCTTCATTAGGAACTTCATTTTATTTATTACCACTTTCGGTTTCAACATCAGGAATGGATATACTATTAGGATCTATAGTAGGTTCAGAGGGTTCTACAACAGTTTTATGTTTCTTTTTTCCTTTTATTACGAGTATAGCCACTATTTTCAGCCTGTTGAGAATCCTGCTCAATTCTTTTGGGGTGCCCCTCAGGATATAGAGGATCCTGGGTAGCAGCTCCACTTCTAGTTCTAATTTCATAAGCATGTTTTTCTTTAGCAGCATTAACTAGCAAGTCTTTTTGCACTTTAATGAGTTGATCTATTTGAGTTTGAACCATTCGAAAGTGTTTAACAATCATTTTAACATCATTAGAGGTTCTTTCCACAATATCTTTTAACTCAACAATAGCTCTAGTGTTTTCCATTAGATGATTTTGCACCCTTTTATTAACATTATCTTGCTTAACAATAAAGATATCGAATTCTTCTAAGCATTGATCAGGAGGTTTAGAATAAGGGATATCACCTTCATCAAAGTGTTGGAGAGAGTGTACCTTGATAGTGGATGAGTAGGGAATAGGCTTACATAATTCTTCTATAGGAGGTAAATTCTTGACATCTGCAGCTTTAATTCCCTTCTCCTTAAGACATTTCTTAGCTTCCTTCATCACTTCATCATTTAATTCAATAACTCCCCTCTTCTTTGATGTTGGAATAGGCACTGGTATAGTAGGTTCAGGTACAATTACTTCAGGTATAGCTTGTTCAGGAGGATTCCAATCTTCATAGTTCTTACTTATTTTAGCCATTAATTCCTCAGCTTCCTTAGGAGTCCTATTCTTGAAAACACAATCAGCATAACTATCTAGGTAGGTCCTAGATTCTTCGGTTAGTCCATTATAAAATATATCAAGAAGCTCATTCTTAGGTAATGGACTTCCAGCTTGTGCATGAATCAAAGCACAAAACCTTGCCCAAGATTCGGGCAATACCTCTTTTTCTCCCTGTTTAAAATAAAAAAGTTCCTGCAAAATAGCATGTCTAGCACTAGGAGGAAAATATTTCTGCAGGAAAGTACTAATCAAGCAATCAGGGGTATCAATAGATCTAGGAGGTAAATTACTAAACCAAGTTTTAGCTTCTCCTTTTAGTGAAAAGGGGAAAATCTTAGCAACAAAGTAAGTACGCATCTTAATATCATCAGAAAATAAGCCACTCATGGTAGAAAGTTCATTCACATGTGCTACCACACTTTCATTCTTAGTCCCACAAAAAGGTTCTTTCTCGACAATAGCTATGTAAGATAGATCGAGAGAGAAATCATAATCTCATCTATAATGTTTATGGGAGAAGCAGCAAACTTAGCAACAGGAGACAATTTGGGTCTAATAGTATGCCTCTCAAGGAGACTCTTAGCAGCGCTCCTATCATGGGTGTTTTTACATTCTTTAATAAATTCATCGGTCATCTCAACATAACCATCTTCAATATCATAACTTTCACTAGACTCAGGTGAACTAACAGGTGTGGTAGTGTCTTCATTAGGAGTTTCGGTATTTCCAGCTATAGTTCTAGCAATCGTAGCATCTAGGAAAGGACCTAATGAACCACTCTTATCAAGCATAGTAGAAGCAGCATCAGAAGTTTCAGATTCAGCAGTAGTAGCAGTGTGTGTAGCATGTGTATGTGGTGGTGTAATGAGCTTACTTATAACAGATGGTGAATCAAGAGCAGCAGAGGTGTTCAGAACCGTACCTCTTCTTGTAGTGGATGGTAAAATAGGTAACTTGCCATCACAAGACTTACCCATGATGGATGGATAACAACGAACAATAGAGAATCCAAGTGAACTTAATAAATAAAGGTATGCTCCCCGGCAACAGCACCAGAAAATAGTCTTGATGACCCACACGTATAGGGGGTGTATCGCAGTATTTTCGAGGGAAGTAAAACCCAATTTATTGATTCAACACAAGGGGAGCCAAAGAATATTTATAAGCCTTAACAACTGAGTTGTCAATTCAGCTGCACCTAGAAACGATCTTGCTCACAACAGTTTATCAGTAGCAACAGTTTTGTAGTAGAAATAGTAAAGTAGCGGCAGCAGTAAAGTAAGACAACAGTAACAATAGTAGTAAACAATAGGATTTGAGTGCGGTAGGCATAGGGATGAATGGACGGGCGTTGCATGCACAAGATAATTCACATAGCAATCATAACATAGGGCAATTGTAGATAAATAAGATAAAGCATCCAAGTACTAGATAATCCTAGGCATGTGTTCCATATATAGTCATACGTGCTCGCAATGAGAACTTACACAACATCTTTTGTCCTGCCAACCCGTTTGCAGCGGGGCCATTCCCTCTGGTTATCCCGATTTCTGTCACTTCAGGGCCATTGGTTCCGGACAACAACGTGTGTATACAACTTGCAGATAAGACCATAAACAATACTATCATAATGAATCAATAACATGTTTAGATCTGAAATCATGGCACTCGGGCCCTAGTGACAAGCATTAAGCACAACAAGTCACAACAAAGTCATAAAGCACTAATAAAAGATATTAGGCACCATGCCCTAACAATCTTATGCCATTACATGAACAATCTCATCCAATCCCTACCATCCCCATAGCCTACAGCGGGGGATTACTCACTCATAGATGGGGAAACATGGATGGTCGATGGAGAAGCGATGGTGGCGATGATGGCGATGATCTCCTCCAATTCCCCGTCCCAGCAGGGTGCCAGAACGGAGTTTCTAGTGCTGTTTCGTGAAATCTAGTGGTGGCGGCGGAGCGGAACTCCTTCTGGAAAAACGTCGAACCCTCCCTGAGTTTTTAGGTCAGAAGGCAACTTATAGCGAAGAGGGAGACCGAGGGGCAGCCTAGGGCGGCTAGACCACCCCCTGGCGCGGCCTAGGCTAGCCCGCGTGGCCAGGTGGTGTGGCCTGGGCCCAGCCCCCCTCCATCTCATATTCTGGCTCCAGGAGTCTTCTGGTGAAATAGGATTTTCGGCATATTTTCCGGGATTTCTGCTGATAGTTGATTTTCTGCACAAAAAGTAGACACCAGGGCAATTCTGCTGAAAACAGCGCCAATCCGCGTTAGTTGCATCCAAATCACACAAGTTTAGAGGAGAAACAATAGCAAAAGTGTTCGGGAAAGTAGATACGTTTTGGACGTATCAGCAAGCCCAGCCAATTCAGAACCCGAAGAGAGTAGCGAAAGCATCAACTTTGGAATTTAGATTGCGGAAATCTATCGAGAACAAAAAACGATGGACTTCATCGGCTCATCTGACGGTGTCTCCATCGATAAAAACAACGACGTTACTAGTTCGTACGCCACTCAGCACGAAGTATGCGTGATCATCGAAGACGCCATGACCCAGCAAGACTCCAATGGTAACCCAATTCTTAATCCCGATGATATCCTTTCAAGCCATTATGCAGGAAGTGATGACAACGAAGGAAGTCGAAGAAACAGGGCAAACCCAACAGTCAACCGGGAAAATCAGGAAGAAAAACAACCATGTGAAGATGATAGGCAAACTCTTAGCCTACCAGCCAGTGCATGGGAAAAGGCGAGAGTAGCAATCTCGGGTGTGGTCCCAATGAAACGGACGCCACCCACGAAGATCTATTGGCATACCAGTATCTACTACACCGCAAAAAGAGAGACCTCCTCAGGATGCAGAGGCAACTCGATGAAATGAAAAGGGTAGCTGACGAATCTAGCTTACGGCGGGCACAACTAAGCTCCACCCGATGATCAAGAAGCATAACAGGAGGAGCATCGCCAAGAAGAGGAACATTTAGATTACGAGATATACCCGAAGAAGAGAGGAGCGAACTAATCCGAGACCTAGATCTATCGTTTATGTTGATAGACCAAGATGGAAATATCAAGGCAAAAACAGCTCAGGCGGCTATTGTGGTTGCACAAACATACCTAATCACAACACAACCCCCACCCGACGATCCTCGCGCGGCCCTCCACCGTTCCACCTTGATGAACCTCGGCTTGATGGGAGAAACTCTCACGCAAGTAAATAAAGGAACCACGGGGCAACTTGATAGGTCCCCACGCCATCGCACCAGCCCTCAGCAAGGAGGCCACACCCGACGGTCACGGTCGCCACATCGGGTCCACTTTTCAGAACCAGAACCGCGCAACAACGCGAGAAACGACATCACCCAGCGAAGGATCGATTGATCAAGAGAAGAGCGCAGCAACCGAGGATACCGTGATGGAGAGAGCGAGGATGAACAAGAATTATGCAGAGCCAGCTGCTTTACCCGACGGGTTTACAAAACTCTGGTGCCAAAAGATTTTAAGTTACCCCAAGATCGACAAAAATACGATGGCCTCCGAGAACCCAAAGCTTGGCTGGCAGATTATCCGGTGACTGTCAGAATACAAGGCGGATCCAAAGCCACAGCGATGCAAAGCCTGCAGCTCCATCTAACCAGTGCGGCATGCTCCTGGCTGAAGCAACTACTAGAAGATTCTATCAGTAGTTGGAATTATCTTGAAGACAAATTTATCAGAAACTTCCAGTCTACATTCAAGCGACCCGTGTCTTTGGAGCAATTGCGTGCCTGCAAGAAAAAGCCAAGAGAATCAATATGAGCCTTCATCCAACAATGGAACATTACCAAAAATTCGGCTGAAGCAATATCTGACGAAAGATAAATCGACGCCTTCAATGATGGTTTTCGTCGATAGGAGTTCATTGAGGAACTAGGACGAACCAAGCCAAGGACAATTTCACAGCTGATGGAAATAGCCAATTGTTGGGCCGATGGAGAGGATGAAGTACACAACAAAAGGGCCCGTTCACCTGACAATAGAGACTAGCGTAACAACGACCGGAGACGATGAACCAATGATGGATACCATACACCCAGTTACGTTGCAGCGAGCTTTTCTGGAACGGACAACCGACGAAGTGATGACTACAACAACGAATATCGTGGCAGTAGGGACAACATCGGTGAAAGCCAGCCGTGGCAATGATACCAGTCGACGAACCGAGACCCACCAATGTCAACAGTACAAATGTTAGAAGGTCCCTGCAATATGCACTACTACGTCGACTCAGCAGGGAAAAGGCGATCAAATCACCTCCTAAAAGACTGCTGAACATTCCTAAAGATGCAAGAACTATGAAACACAAAGGTAGTCGAAGCAACACACGTAAACTACGCCCCTACACCTGGCACTTTGGCCATTGGCGCTCCACTTCCACCAGCGGGACAACTGCAAAATACAATATACCAAGACAACGAATATCCCAGGTCAAAGGGATTAATATCAATGATCCAGAAGGGGCCACCCTCTAACAGAACACAGAAATTGATCACTAGGCAAGTAAATTTGGTGGTAACAAAGCCACCTCCTACACTGGAGTATCTCCATTGGTCAGAACAAGAAATTACTTTCAGCGGAGCTGACCATCCATTACGGGTTCCTCAGCCAGGCCAGTCAGCACTAATAGTGGAAGCGCAAATCGGCGGGTTCGACATGAACAAGGTTTTCTTGGATGCAGGAAGCAGGATAAATCTGATTTACGCCAAAACTCTGCGGGACATGAACTGGTCCATGACGAACCTAACACCAATAGACAGAACCTTCCACGGGATAGTTCCAGGAAAAGCTAAAATTCCATTGGGCAAAGTCCACCTCGACGTAGTTTTCGGGTCAAAAAATAACTCCAGACAAGAAAAGATGGAATTCGAAGTCATGGAATGGCCATCTCAATACCACGCGATCCTGGGACGACCGGCTTTCGCTAGGTTCATGGCAGTACCTCACTATGCATACCTAGTGCTAAAAATGCCAGCCCCCAACAGGGTCATCACAGTCAAAGGAAGCTTCAACCGCGCAGACAGCTACGATCGAGAATTCAACAAAATCTCGGAATCTTTCGGGATGGAGGAGGAACTTGGACAGCTGAAGTTGGTGGATGAAGATACGACACATGAAGGGCACACCCGCAAAAAGAAACTATCGGAAGAGCAAACACGCAACAGTCTCGCAAAAAGCAACGTATGCGGCCTCCAATAATGGTCCCGTATAAGAAGACCCACTGATTGACAAGTCACGAGCACCACAATGCGGAAGATGATGAAGATCCCTGAGAACAAAAGCCGAAGTCCTTTCAAAAAACCTCTATTTAGATGCACTCTATATTCAATAAAGGCCAATGGCCAGGCAATCACGCCATCGCAATGTACTCCTACCCATTATTATCAATAAATAAAGAAAGTATTCTGCGACATACAACTTCTATGACACACGAACATCAGTTCGCCGAATCCCCCAACAAGAGAATACAACATACAATTAAAATCTCGTATAAAACATACAACCTTTTTGACAAGTATGAAGTTGTTCCACACAAAGTACAAAGGCAAAGCAAGTAAATAATCAGATAGGGAAGTTTACAAAAAACTCTTCGCCTGCCTCCAAACACTTTCGGATAATTCTAATGGTAGGTCTACGAGCAGCGGCGTAATGAGGCACCATATCAATAAGGCCACCATCGGAAGAAGAAGGGAGCCACGAAGATACATCCTCCACGTCCAGCGTCGGATGATGCACATGCACCCAAGAAAGCACGATCTTAGCACCCGCTACAAGTTGAAGCTTCACAAAGTGATGGATCTTTTCACCCTGTTGGAACTTCGCGATCAAGTTCGCCAAGGTTTGAGGCTGAGGATCCCGAGGAAACATGGCATTATAAGTAATGGACAGAGATCTGTGGCAGCACTCGACGACTTGCTCCAACTTCGATAGGCAATCCTGAAGCAACGCTACAGTATAGGCGCGACGATGGTTAGTCCAAAAGTTTGTTTTAGAACTTCGGGAGGCGGCCACAAGAGCTTGCATTCGGTTGCGCAGACGCTGGATCTCATCCCTCTCGCATAATTGAATACCTAGAAGACAAAATATCAATTTCCCGCAAGTCAGAAAGGGCAACAAAAAAAAGAGGACGGATACTTACACAACAGCTTCTCGTTCACCCTGGAGATTTCTTCGAAGAAAAAAGCCTCACAGTTGAGGGCTTGGCGTGTTTTTGATTGGGAAACATCCACCATCAATTGAACGACCGGAAGTCCTCCTTCAAGTTTTTTCACTTGTTCTATCTTTTCAGCATACAATGGCAGGTCCACCGTACGCACAACAGCGGAACTGGTTGCACCTACTATAGCGGAGGACAGAACAAAATCCGACAATTGCGCGGGTCCAGAAGGAGCCGAAGAATCATTCAAGATCTGACAAGACAAAAAGATGTGAAACATTTAGCATACAAAAAGCAAGCTCGCACACATATATTCAAAAGTTGCCTCCTTGTAAAAAGAAGCAAGGGAAAGCTAGATAAAGTCAAGGTTCATTACAAACATCAAGGGAGACACGATAAACGATTACAAAACAAAGCCTATGAAGTTACGTCCTTCAAAGACAAGGCGGCGCTAGCGGAAGGAGAACTAGCTACAGCGGCGACAGGAGTAGCCGAAGAAGCAGCGCCCGTCATAGTAAGAGAAGCCGAAGAAGGGGCAGCCAGGTTCTCCGAACCCGAGCCTAGACCTAGGAGCAACCGAGAATATTTTATAGCCCTTTTAATATGCGGCTTCAGGTCAATTTCTTGGCCATTGGGGGTAATTGGGACAGAGGAGCTAACCTTCTCTCAGTCGACCTTCTCGCTATGCGTCATCACCAGGGCCATCAAAGTTTCGACACCACTCCTTGACTACGTCAAACTATAACCAACAAGGGGGCTGGGATCAACACCAAAAATGGCGACAAGATCATTCAGGTTGTCCGACACATCCTTGGTTGGAAATATTTTGGCATGGAGCTTCTTGAAGGTGCAGCACGAGCGGACAAGAAGATTGCACCCACGAACGCTGTTAGCCTCCAAAGTGCTAACAGCATCCAACAAAGGATCAACCTTCTTATCATCATCCAGCGTCAATTTTTGGACAGTCAGTTGTGACAACAAAAAGAGAGAAGAAGAGATTGTCAACCAAAAGAAAGAAAGAAAACAAAAAACACGCACAGACAAAAACTTATGGGTCAGTGAGTTATTGAGGGCCTCCAGGCGCTGCCACAGATTTGCATCCTGAGCAGCGACTTGCCTGGCCACTTCCTCAGCATCAGCTTTCGCCTTCTGATTGGCCTCCTCCAAAGCCTCTTCTGCAGCTCAAGGTCTGCCCTCTAGATCATCGACGCGCTTCATCCCGAATAACTCTGGATTGCTTGGCAGCTGTTGTAGGAGCGAATCACAAAAATGAGGATGAGCATTTTTACAAAGATATTACAAAGATGATCAGCACATACCTTTCAGTTCTTCGGCATCATCGCGGATCCTTATAAAATGAGACGCCATACCGACCATCTCGCGCATCAAAGGCTGAGCAAAGAAAAACCACAGCTAAAGGATATGAAGGCAAAATAAAAAGTGTACGGGAAGGGGAAAAATCGGCATCAAAAGTGTCTTACATCCTTCATATCCACATCAACAGGCTCTTCAGATATCACCACCCCTTTACCTGATGTTTTCTTCCTTTTTGTGGCGGCGGCTTGGATGAAGCGGCAACATCCTTCTGGATGGTTTTCTCCATAGGTGACAGAAGTTTTTATTTTGGCTCCGCCGATGGCGGAGGAGTTTTCCTTTTGGAGCAGCCCACATATGTGGGAAGAAGAGAAGCGGGAAGATCTTCGTCATCACTACAACATTACAAGACAAGCAGGAACAAGCATCAGCAGTAAAATCACCCAGAGAAACTGAAAAAAGAAGAAGGCAAATATTCACAAAGACACATCATGTGCAAGACGGAACAAATTCATCTTGGCAGGAACAGCCGTGATCGAAGAAGCCCCGAAAGGCTTGGAAGCAGTCGAGTCATCCGAATCCTCGACCCTTTGCACATCATAAGGGCGTTTCCTCTTTTCGCCAGCATGCTCCACGCGGAAATCTCCGGATCCAGCCGAAGGAAGAGATTGCGTCTTCAACAAAGAATCAGATGCAGAGAATTCTCCCTCCTCATCCGCGACAGTCCTAGTCATAGGGAGATCGTCGGATGCAGAGGGATGGATAGGGGGCTCACCACTTCCAAGAAGGGGAGGAAGTGAGCTCAGATGGTCAAAATCCTACAGAAAGCAGAAGACTTGAAAAGTGTATCTACAAGCAGAAGAAAGGAAAAGACGAAGGCGAAGGAAATTTACCTCGGGAAGCTGTTTTTTCTTGGAATAGGGCTCCACAAGACAAGTTGAAGGAACCGAGCTTTTTGCCGTCAAAGTTGTGAAGCTCTGGAATCTCTTGTCATACACCTTGAGTGAAATGGTACAACCCGCTAGGATTGCACCTCTATGTATCACGCCAATCCCTGGATCGGTTCATTGGCATACATAGCATTGATAGACATCAAAGAATTAATAGTGCATCAGTATTACACGGTATGATCCAGAATATTGCATTTATTACAAAGTTTGCAAAGCATAACGCTTGCACAAGTAAACAAGTAGCAAATAGATAGCATAAATAAAGTAGCTCCAGTCTCCATTAGACGCCACAGGCAAACAAAATGTTGAGTGGAGGGTCGCAACCAACACTACTACTCAGAGTAACCTGCAACATGAAACGTAACAGCCCCAAAGGGTCAGCACTTAGAATGCGCTAGCAAGTGGAACAATGAGAGAAACAACAAACTAATAGCTATATGCATATCTGGCTTGTGGGGTTCAGGCTTAGTTGCAGTAGCAAAATACTTTATCCTACCATTTGTAAATCATTTGTAAAACATTTAATCTTCATCAAACAACCCAATTAAGTTTCAACCACAAGTTTTAGCAATTACAAGTTAGAATGAATGAGAACATGTCATAGCACCCACAATTCAGCAACTCAATTGTCCATTACCGGGGACACGGCTAAGCACTTAGTTTTACACCCTACAGGGGTTACACACTTTACCCATATAACTTGGTGACCCGCTCGTACCACGACAAGCATATTGAGTCATGATAGGGATAAGCCCAAGAAGAGACAATTCGGGAAGTAGCTCCCCAAGCCCATCCACGCACCGTTCCAACCTAACACAATCACTACATCTCTGGATACAAAGAGCTCGGGTCGCCACGACCTATTATGTCCATCCAGCCACCCATAACTCACTGGCATATGGTTGCACACGGAAGCTACCAAATCAAGACACTAATCATTTCTCAGAAACCTGGGTGGCCATCCACAAGTGAGCTACTCGGGTAAACCATAGACATGGGCCCGGCATTCACGAACCAAGCAATTACCAATCCACCCAGAGAGTTCATTAATTAAGTTGTTTTCAAACTTTCCAAACACGTTCTTTCAAAAAAACTTTATCACGGTGTATCCCATCCTCGTCTACATAAGCACAACTAAGCACACTACTTACGGCGGCTCACCTAATGAGAAAGGCTACGACATAGTAGGATATATCATAGCGATAGATAAAACTTGTAAAACAAAACAAGCTACAATGCATATAGAAAGTAAATAGGACATTTATGAAGCTCCACTTGCCTTGGTAGTTGCCGGAGTCAAAAGCATAGTCCGGACAGTCACACGGGTTACAATCCTCACAATCTACACGAAAGCACTTCAAACAAATAAACAAACCACACATAGAGATCAACAAATGCAACACAATGCATGCATGGCACTTTAATAAAGCTTTAGTAGTTTTAGTTATGTTCTTTGATCAATGCTACTACTGAATGATGCATGGGAAAACCTTTAATGCAAAGAAAACAATTTATGCATAAAAGAGACTAGTTAATAGGTCTTTAGTCAAAACATTGAACCATTGCGGTAAACAATGTTGTTCAAGTGTGACAAAATACGACTAGACAGATAGCTCAAATTAGAGGCTAGAACAAAAGGATTTACTCCAAAAGGATTTATAGATCTTTTTCTGCGAATTTAAAACTACTTTAAGCCTTTTTATAATATCAGGAAAATACATACAGTAAACCTGGGATATTATTGCAGAATAAAATTCTAAACAATTTTGCGAATCCAACGATACCTTATTTGCAAATTTTGGCCAAGTAGATCTTTTTCTATGAATTTTCAAAGTTAAACAAATTCTCTACCTTTTTATGAATTTTTCTGAAAACCAGAGGGGGTCCGGCTGAAGCGGCGCTGGCTAGACTTTGACCAGTCAGCGGCTGACTGGCCCATTCAACGACGGATCCTGGCCATCCACGCGTGATCGAGCAGCTGGGAGTGCCTGTGGCAGCGAGGCTCACCTGCGACGGCGGCGGCGGGTCGGCGGCGACGGCGGGCGGCGAAGTGGCCCACGAGGTGCGGCGGGTGCAGGGGCGGGGTCGGTGTGGCCGGCGGTGACCTCGGGCGGCGGCAAGGTCCGGCTGGAGCGGCGGTGGCGGGCGGAGGACTCCAGCGAGCTCGCGGGGGTGGTCCTGCGTGCGGTAGGGAAAAAATAGGGTCAGAAAAGGTGTGACGCTGCGGCACCGAGCAGTGGTACGAAAGAAGGGGCGCGGAGCTCGAGACGGAGCTCGTACCGGCGGCAATGGTGACAACAGTGGTGGAACTCCGGCGAGCAATCGCCGGGGCTTGGCGGCGGGGTAGGTAGGGTTTCACGGGGGGGGGGGGGGGTCGTAGAGGGGGCCGAGGACTATGTAGTGGCCTAGGTGGTTGAGGCGGAGGCGTCCGTATCCGAACAGAACTGGCAAGAATCGCGGCGGTAGAGGGCGTGTCGAGCACGAACTGCTCAGGCTGGGAGAGCTGACAGGCGGGCCCCAGCGACAGGAAAAAAACAAAAAGAAAAGCAAAAAGAAAAATAAAGGAGAAGGGGGAAGGGGCTGCGCGGGGATGGGCCCCTGGCTGGCCGGCGCCATTCGGTCGCGGCCGCTGGCGCCAGCTCGACCCCGGGTGGGCCTCGGGCGGCTGCCCGACTGGCTGAAGGTTTTCTCTTTTTTTCCCTTTTAATCTTTTTTACACTGTTTTTAACTCTGAAGCTGTCTGTTTTCTGAAAATACGTGAATCTGAAAATCAGTCCACTCTAAAACTGGCATAACTTTTGATCTACAGCTTTGAATCGAGCGAAACAAGTTTTTGCGGGGTCGTAATTGAAAACTCTATACATCTAAGCATTTGGAATTACTATATAGTGTCAAACAAGCAGGTGCTAGGTAAAAACCCTAATAGGCTTGCAAATAAGAGGCACTAGCAAGGAAAAGGGGTTTTGGCAAACGACTTTCAAAACTGAATTTTCTCAAAGATGAGTATGATGCAATGCCATGCAAGTATGCAGTACCAAATCTAGAATTTGGGATGTGACAAGACTAAACCCCTTAAGATGAATCTCGTCCTTGAGATTCGACGTGGCTAGCAAATAGGTGTGGGTGGTCCTCTCGGAGGTCATTCTCTCGCTTCTAGGTAGCTTCCTCTTCGGTGTGATGGCTCCATTGCACCTTGCAAAATCTGATCGTCTTGCTGCGGGTAAACCTCTCTGTTGTCTCCAAAATCTTGACCGACTTCTCCTCATAAGTCAGGTCACTCTCTAGCTGAACCTCATCTAATGGCACGGTATCTCTCAACGGTGTATCCACCATCTCTGGGTGGCATTTCTTCTGCTGGGACACATGGAACACATCATGGACAGCGGACAGAGCTTCTGGCAACTCCAACTGATATGCAACCTCTCCCTTGCGTGCTAGGATCCGATATGGTCCTATAAACCGAGGTGCCAGCTTACCCTTAATTCCAAACCTCTTAATTCCATGTAGTGGCGAAACTCTGAGATATGCTCAATCTCCAGTCTCATACGCCACCTCCTTGCGCTTAGAATCAGCATAGCTCTTCTGTCTCGATTGTGCCACCTTCAACCTGTCCCGAATCAAACTAACCTTCTCTTCAGCATCCTTGATCAAATCCGGTCCAAACAGTTGACGTTCACCTACACCATCCCATAACAATGGTGTTCTGCACCTCTTACCATACAGTACATCGAATGGTGACATCTTGATGCTGGATTGGTAGCTGTTGTTGTAGGAAAATTCAGCATAAGGTAAATTTTCATCCCAACTAGCGCCATGAGCCAAGGCACGGGCTCTCAACATATCCTCCAAAATCCGATTCACCCTCTCGGTCTGACCATCTGTCTGGGGGTGGAAAGCTGTGCTAAACTCCAATCTCGTTCCCAACGACTCATGTAGCTGGCACCAAAAGTGAGAAGTAAATTGGGTGCCTCTATCTGACACAATGCTCTTAGGAACTCGATGCAGGCACACAATTCTGTTCATGTAGATCTTGGCTAACTTAGCACTAGTATAAGTGGTCTTCACGGGTATAAAGTGAGCTACCTTGGTTAAATGATCTACCACTACCCAAATAGAATCATATCCTGACTTGGTCCTGGGCAATCCTGTGATAAAGTCCATTCCAACTCTATCCCACTTCCAATCAGGTAGCGGCAATGGCTGTAGCAATCCTGCTGGCTTTTGGTGCTCGGCCTTCACTCTACTATAGACATCACATAAGGCAATATACTCTGCAATCTCTCGCTTCATGTTAACCCACCAAAACCTTTCCTTCAAATCCATGTACATCTTCGTGTTACCATGATGTATAGAGTATGGCGAGTTATGAGCTTCCTGAAATATCAACTTCCTAATCTCTGGATCGTTGGGCACACATAAGAGATCCTTGTACCATAGTGTCCCTTGATCATCCTCACGAAATCCTTTAGCTTTACCTTTAGGTATGTTCCCTCTTATTTCCTCCAGGTCACTATCCTTCTTTTGAGCTTCTCTAATCTCATCTAGAAGCGTTGGCTTAACTTCTATTGTTGCCAAATATCCCTCGGATACTACTTCCAACCTGAGGTCCTTGAGCTGTTCAAACAAATCCTTGGGTAACTCCCCCACTGTCAGGCCATTAGCATAAACCTTGCGACTCAGCGCATCCGCTACAACATTGGCCTTTCCTGGGTGGTATTGCAAACTCATGTCATAATCCTTTATGAGCTCCAACCATCTTCTCTGCCTCATATTCAACTCCTTTTGAGTGAATATGTATTTCAAGCTCTTGTGATCCGTAAACACGTCACAATGCTTACCCATCAGATAGTGCCTCCATACCTTGAGCGCATGCACAACTGATGCTAATTCTAGGTCATGTGTGGGTTAATTCCTCTCGTGGTGTTTGAGTTGGCGTGAGGCATAAGATACCACTCTTCCATCCTGCATCAGTACACTACCCAGTCCTTGACGGGAAGCATCACAATACACTTGGAAATCCTTCTGAATATCCGGCAAACACAAGATAGGTGCGGTCACCAAACATTGCTTCAGTTCCTGGAAACTAGCTTCGCACTCCTTGGTCCATTCAAACTTCTTCTCCTTCAATAATTCAGTCATTGGCTTTGCAATCTTGGAGAAGTTCTCTATGAACCTCCTGTAATATCCAGCAAGTCCCAAGAAACTCCTAATATCTCCCACATTCTTGGGTGACTCCCATTCTGTAACTGACACCACCTTGCTTGGATCAACTGCGACTCCTTCACCTGACACCACGTGTCCAAGAAATCCAACAGTGTTCAGCCAGAATTCACATTTGCTAAACTTGGCATATAATTTATGCTCCCTCAGCTTTTCCATAATTAGTCGCATGTGTTTCTCATGTTCAGCATCATCCTTGGAGTATATCAATATGTCATCAATGAACACCACCACGAACTTATCCAAGTACTCCATGAATACCTTGTTCATCATGGTCATAAAATATGCCGGGGCATTTGTTAGTCCAAAAGACATAACTGTATACTCATATAACCCATACCTAGTGGTGAAAGCGGTCTTTGGTACGTCTTCCTCACGGATCTTCAATTGGAAATATCCCGATCTTAAATCAATCTTGGAACACACCTTTGCTCCTTCCAATTGATCAAACAAATCATTTATATTGGGCAATGGGTATTTATTCTTGATGGTCACTTCATTAAGTGAGCGATAATCAACCACTAATCTCTTACAACTGTCCTTCTTCTCCACGAATAGAACAGGTGCGCCCCAAGACGATGAACTCGGCTAAATAAATCCCTTGTCCAATTGCTCTCTAAGTTGCTTCTTTAACTCCTTTAGTTCCTCCACATCCATCTTATACGGCCTCTTGGCTATCGGTCCTATTCCCGGGACCAAGTCAATAAGAAACTCCACGTCCCTATCAGGTGGCATCCCTGGCAGCTCATCCGAAAACACATCGAGATACTCCTTTACTACGGCCACATCCTCTAGGCTAACCCCTTAAGAGAA
Source organism: Avena eriantha (assembly GCA_910589775.1). Lineage (NCBI taxonomy): Eukaryota > Viridiplantae > Streptophyta > Magnoliopsida > Poales > Poaceae > Avena > Avena eriantha. The sequence goes on along the minus strand of OU342740.1, from coordinate 434,536,238 downwards.
TTCAACTTGGCCACCCCAATACTGACAGGCGACTTATATCTGATCCTTACTCCCTTTGGTGTGGTGAGTGAAATTGCTCGTTGAGCACAATCTATCTAGCCCTGATGTTCCGACATCCAATCCATGCCCAATATGACATCTAGACCCTGGGATTCTAGTATAACCGGGTGTGCAGGAAATGCATAAGCACCAATTTCTAGTGTCAACCCTCGACATGCTGCACTAGCTATCATCTCTCCCCAGGGGAACTTACTCTAATTGATCCTCTAAGAGCCTCGGTAGGTAGCTTATACTTATCCACAAATGCCCTTGATATGAATGTATGCAATGCACCAGTATCGAAAAGAACAAATGCGACGTGGATATTGATTGGAAACTTACCAACCACTAGCTCTGGTTCGTTATGAATCTCCTCGACGTTCACATGGTTGACTATTGCCTTTTGGTTTGCATTAGGCTTGCTTCCTGCTTCAATCCTCTTCTATGGGCAATTATCAACATAGTGCCCCATCTTCTTGCACTTGAAACATTCCACTTCACTAAGATCCCTCCTGCTAGAGCGGTTGTGTCCATTGTTCTTTCTAGAGTTGTTGTTGTAGCTCTTGTGGCCATTGTGGTGGTGACCATTTCCTCCACGGTGGTGATAGTCACTCCTGTGACCATCGTGGTGATGCCCATTACTTCCACGGTGGTTACGGTCATCTCCGCCATGCTTAGAGTATCCTGAGTGTCCATCATAAGAGGTGCGAGCATGGTGGTGTGATCCTGATGAGTGATGGCTGCTCTTCCTCTTACGTCTGTCCACATGCTGCTGTTTCCCTTCCAGAATTCTAGCCTTGTCCATCAGCTCCTGAAATGTCGAACAATAAACCACAGATAGCTGAAGTGAAAGCTCATCACTGAGACCATCCAGGAACCTCTCCCTCCTCTTGGCATTGGTGTCCACATCCTCAGGGGCATAGCGAGAGAGATTGTTGAATTCCTCTATGTAATCCGCCACAGTGCGGTTGGTTTGGCGCAGGTTGCGGAATTCCTTCCTCTTTAGGCTCATGGTCTCGGCAGATACGTGGTTCGTCCTGAATCCTTCCTCAAACATAGCCCAAGAAATTGTGTCCAGTGGGTGGGTGATCTGGAAAGCATCCCACCAAGAAGCAGCTGATCCTTCCAGCAAGTGAGCAGCAACCTCACCTTTTCAGCATCAGTGCAACCAACGGTCGCCAAGTCCTTGTTCACATAACGAAGCCAGTCGAGAGAAACCATGGGCTCAGGTGCAGAGGATAACTTAGCTGGCCTCAGCCTTAGGAACCTAGTGAGAGCATCCCCCTGCGTCTGATTGTTCCCGTTGTTGTTGTTCTGAGTTGCCATGAACTGCGTCATCACTTGGGTCAACTGTGCCTGAGCGGCCATGAGCTGAGTCATCTGATTAGGTACTTGGCGATGAGCCATCTGCGGTTCAGCACAGGTAAGATTAGAAAGAAGCAACTAAAGATAAGTAACAACCCTCTACCCATGCAACATGCTCAAAGCCACAACAATTCATCCACAACAACCATAAGCAATCACCACATGAGCAATCACACACACAAACATTTTTCCAGGTTTTCCTTAGCAATATATAGCTACAAAATAATTTAGAAACGCTGATAACAACATTTGGCAAGGCAAACAACAAAAATAGGCAAAACCAGAAATCTGGCAGAACAGTTATGTCCTGTTCATGAATTTTTTTGCCTGACTTAAAAGCGTCAGGAATTTTTGCTGATTTTTGTGCAGATACTACAGATAATTACGCACCAGATCCCAATTTCTACGATTTTTCGCAGTTACAATAAAACATGAAAAATCGTACAGTACAGCAGACTCAGCAGAAAACTGCAGTAGTAAAAACACGAATTTTACCCAAACTTGTCCAAAAATCATTTAATAAATCTTACGAAAATTCCTGGAACTTCAAGGTACTTAACTGAGCATTCTAAACACAATAAGCTAATAGTGCAGAAGTTTACATTGATCGATGTCTAAGACTAACGAATATCCCTAACGAAGACTAGTTTTGGAGGACCATCTCTAGCTATTTGATGAACAGGTTGCAATAGGTTCTAGAGTCCATGCGCTGACGCTTCGATCCTCGTGCATGCCACGGTGGTGGCGTGTACACCTCTCCCGAGTCTTCTTCACTTGAGTCCTCGAATTCCACCTCTTCGGGGTCCTCCTCCTCACTTCCTTCAACAAAAGCGCCCACTGCATCTCCTCCATCATCGTCATCGCTTCCTTCATCATCACTGCCTCCATCATCATCATTGTTACCTCCACCACCATTGTTACCTCTATCACCATTATCCGCATCATCATCATCATCATCATCACCATCGTTCCCATCATCGCCATTGCCATTATTTGGTGGTGGATTCTGCTGTGCTTGAAGGGCAGCAATCTGGGCAGCCTTGTCAACAATGGTTTGATCACGCTTAGCCACAACTTGATTCCTTTGCACAATGGTTTGGTTCAGTGCTGCAATCATGGCATCTCTACCAATGAGGGCTTGCTCCATTGTATTCACGGTAGTGTGCAAGGTTTCCATCTCATACCCTTGCAGATGCACAGTGCCCTGAAAATAATCCAACTCCTCCTTTTGCTGCATCAACTTCTCTTCCCTCTCCCAAGCCTTGATCTCCATGTCTTCTAATTGCTTCTCATGGAGTGGCATGTTGTTCCGATTACCTGTGGTAACCATCACGTTCCCATCCTCATTCCGACTTCCAAATGCAAGGAAAGGTGAACCTACTAGCAGTCGGTGACGGTGGAGATAGCACAGGCGTGACAGTGTCTCATGCATGGCCGACTCCACTCCTTGCTCCCAGGTAAGGTACTTCTTGGTAAGGTTCAGGTTATCAATACCAGGCACGGTGGGATTTGCAAGAACAATAGCGGTGATCTCCCATACGTGATCTCCAGGCACATAGGTGTTCATCCTTCTCCCTTTGAACATCGGCATTAGCATGCCTAGTGTCTGGCAAAGCTCCGCCAACTGTCTTGCGAAGGGTCTTGGTGATTGGAGCCCCACATACTCAACTCTGGTGGCATCTCCCATTTATCAATTGTAAAGAGGAAAGAGTGAGAACAACAAAGGAAAATAATTTACTAGCATGAGAGGCATAAGAATAAAGACAGAATTTAAAATAGGCTTAAGTAAATATAAGGCTTCCTATTCCAATCCTAGGTCACGATCCTACAGTCAACACACTGCTCTGATACCATCTGAAACGGTACAACCCGCAAGGATTGCACCTCTATGTATCACGCCAATCCCTGGATCGGTTCATTGGCATACATAGCATCGATAGACATCAAAGAATTAACAGTGCACCATTATTACAACGGTATGATCTAGAATATTGCATTTATTACAAAGTTTGCAAAGCATAACGCTTGCACAAGTAAACAAGTAGCAAATAGATAGCATAAATAAAGTAGCTCTAGTCTCCATTAGACGCCACAGGCGAACAAAATGTTGAGTGGAGGGTCGCAACCAACACTACTACTCAGAGTAACTGGAAGAGTAACCTGCAACATGAAACGTAACAGCCCTGAAGGGTCATCACTTGGAATGCACTAGCAAGTGGAACAGTGAGAGAAACAACAATGGCTTGTGGGGTTCAGGCTTAGTTGCAGCAGCAAAATACTTTATCCTACCATTTGTAAATCATTTGTAAAACATTTAATCTTCATCAAACAACCCAATTAAGTTTCAACCACAAGTTTTATCAATTACAAGTTAGAATGAATGAGAACATGTCATAGCACCCACAATTCGGCAACTCAATCGTCCATTACCGGGGACACGGCTAAGCACTTAGTTTTACACCCTACAGGCGGTGCACACTTTACCCATATGACTTGGTCGACCCGCTCATACCACGACACGCATATTGAGTCATGATAGAGAGAAGCCCAAGAAGAGACAATTCGGGAAGTAGCTCCCCAGGCCCATCCACACACCGTTCCAACCTAACACAATCACTACATCTCTGGATACAAAGAGCTCGGGTCGCCACGACCTATTATGTCCATCCAGCCACCCATAACTCACTGGCATATGGTTGCACACGGAAGCTACCAAATCAAGACACTAATCATTTCTCAGAAACCTGGGTGGCCATCCACAAGTGAGCTACTCGGGTAAACCATAGACATGGGCCCGACATTCACGAACCAAGCAATTACCAATCCACCCACAGAGTTCATTAATTAAGTTGTTTTCAAACTTTCCAAACACGTTCTTTCAAAACAACTTTATCATGGTGTATCCCACCCTCGTCTACATAAGCACAACTAAGCACACTACTTACGGTGGCTCACCTAACGAGAAAGGCTACGACATAGTAGGATATAGCATAGCAATAGATAAAACTTGTAAAACAAAACAAGCTACAATGCATATAGAAAGTAAATAGGATATTTATGAAGCTCCACTTGCCTTGGTAGTTGCCGGAGTCAAAAGCACAGTCCGGACAGTCACACGGGTTACAATCCTCACAATCTACACGAAAGCAATTCAAACAAATAAACAAACCACACATAGAGATCAACAAATGCAACACAATGCATGCATGGCACTTTAATAAAGCTTCAATAGTTTTAGTTATGTTCTCTGATCAATGCTACTACTGAATGATGCATGGGAAAACCTTTAATGCAAAGAAAACAATTTTTGCATAAAAGAGGACTAGTTAATAGGTCTTTAGTCAAAATATTGAACCACTGTTGTAAACAATGTTGTTCAAGTGTGACAAAAATACTACTGGACAGATAGCTCAAATTAGAGCCTAGACCAAAAGGATTTACTCCAAAAGGGTTTACAGATCTTTTTCTGCGAATTTAAAACTACTTTAATCCTTTTTATAATCTCAGGAAAATACATACAGTAAACCTGGGATATTATTGCAGAATATAATTATACACAATTTTGTGAATCCAACGATACCTTATTTGCAAATTTTGGCCAAGTAGATCTTTTTCTATGAATTTTCAAAGTTAAACAAATTCTCTGCCTTTTTATGAATTTTTCTGAAAACTAGAGGGAATATTCATGGGGAATATTCCCGCTGACGGGCGGGGTCCGGCTGACACGGCGCTGACTGGACTTTGACCAGTCTGCGGCTAACTGGCCCAGTCAACGGCGGATCCTGGCCGTCCACGCGCGATCGAGCGGCTGGGAGCGTCTATGGCGGCGAGGCTCACCTGTGACCGCGGCGGCGATGGCGGGCGGCGGGTGGCGGAGTGGCCCATGAGGTGTGGCAAGGAGCGGTGGGTGCATGGGCGGGGTCGGCGCGGCGGGCGGCAACCTCGAGCGGCGGCAACGTCCGGCTGGAGTGGCGGCGGCGGGCGGCGGACTCCGGCGAGCTCGCGGGGGCGGTCCTGCGTGCGGTAGGGCAAAAATAGGGTCAGAAAAGGTGCGGCACTTCGGCACCGAGCAGTAGTACGAAAGAAGGGGCGCGGAGCTCAAGACAGAGCTCGTACCGATGGCAATGGTGACGACGGCGGCTGAACTCCGGCGAGCAATCGCCGGGGCTTGGCGGCGGGGTAGGTAGGGTTTCGGGGGAGGGGGTTCGTAGAGGGGGTCGAGGGCTATGTAGTGGCCTAGGTGGTTGAGGCGGAGGCGTCCGTATCCGAACAGAACCGACGAGAATCACGGCGGCAGAGGGCGTGTTGAGCATGAATTGCTCAGGCTGGGAGAGCTGACAAGCGGGCCCCAGCGTTAGGAAAAAAAAGCAAAAAAAATAAAAGAAAGGAGAAGAGGGAAGGGGCTGCGCGGTGATGGGCCGCTGGGGCCAGCTGGGCCCCGGGTGGGCCTCGGGCGGCTACCCGGCTGGCTGCCGGTTTTCTTTTTTTCCCTTTTAATCTTTTCTGCACTGTTTTTAACTCTGAAGCTGTCTGTTTTCTGAAAATACCCGAATCTGAAATTCAGTCCACTCTAAAACTGGCATAACTTTTGATCTATAGCTCCGAATTGAGCGAAACAAGTTTCTACAGGTTCGTAATTGAAAACTCTATACATCTAAGCATATGGAATGACTATATAGTGTAAAAAAGCAGATGCTAGGTAAAAACCCTAATAGGCTTGCAAATAAGAGGCACTAGCAAGGAAAAGGGGGTTTGGCAAACTGCTTTCAAAACTGAATTTTCTCAAAGATGAGTATGATGCAATGCCATGCAAGTATGTAGTACCAAATCTAGAATTTGGGATGTGACATTGAGGGCGAGGTCCTCCAAGGAAATCCTCATCGGGTCCTTCTTCCCGGTATACGCCCACATACCGGACAACCGGGCTTGAAGCGGCTAGACACGGATCTACAAAAAATATGCCAGGATCTGGAGACCCGACAATTCTTTGTGAACCTCATGCCACAGCTCGGAAATACGATCAACAAAGGGCTAGATTTCCGCCATTTCCTCGGCAGAAGGACGCTGATCCCAGGAGTCGAGTTTACGACAGACTTTCTTAGGTTCAAAGGGGGCTAACCCGAAAGATTGGCCTTCGAGTGACTGATCCTTGACATAAAACCACTTAGACTTCCAACCTTGGATAGAATCAGTGAGTTTGAAGTCCAAGTAATCAACGTCGGATCAGACAGAAAAAATGGCGCCACCAACATCGTGGACAATGGTGTGAGTGGAGTTGCAACGAACATAGAAGAAGTATTTCTAAAGGCCCCAATGGGGATGAATCCCAAGGAAACACTCGTAAAGAGTGATGAAACAAGCAACGTGGAGAATTGAATTAGGCGTGAGCTGATAAAGCTGCACGCCATAAACAAACAAAAGGCCACGAAGAAACTCGTGGACAAGAAGAGAAAGACCGCGGAAGAGGAAAGAAAGGAACATTACCCTCCAACTAGGATCGGGGATGGGAGCAACTTCGTCTCCAGGGAGCTTGAAGGATCCCTCCATCAGAAGGCCGGAGTTCTGCGCCTCGCAGAGCTCCCGCGTCGTGCACTTGGTAGGAGCCCACCCAACGGCCCTTTTCCTGGTGGCCTTCGCGGCGACAGCGGAAGTCCCTGCAGCCTTGCTTTTGCCCATGGCAGCAAAAAGGGGAAAGAAGGGCACGAAAACCAAAGTTCGAGAGGAAGCAAGAGCAGGAGTTCGCAAGGGGGCAAGAGCGCAAGGAGGAAGGAGCAGAGGGAGGCAAGGTGAAACAGTAAAACGCATATCCCTTCCCTTATAAAGAGCAACGACGCAAGGACCAAACCGTTCAATGCAAAATCAAAACGACAGAGGATCCCACGATGACGACACGTGTTACAAAGGTCTCGTAAAGGGGAAAATTAAAAGAAGTTATGACTGCGGTAAAAACGGAGAACAGCGCATGACGCCTCGATTTTCGCGTAGAGAGGGGACGTGCAGTCAAGAATCTCTGCTGAATACGCCATCACGCGTCATCATTACTGCCGCACGGGCCCATGTTCGACACGTCCCGTCAGGGCGTGTTTTCTGGAAACTAACAAGCATCAGATACGTCACCACTGAAGTCACAACGGAAGCACTACAAGAAATTGCGGCTTATTTTAAGGATATGACCCGAAGAAATTAAATTAGAGTCGAAGTAAATTCCTCCAGGAAAAGATTTGAGACTATACTCGAATATAAAATATTACGACTGTAACCTCGGGGGCTACTCCTATCGGGAGCACTGGTCGTGCACCCGACAAAAAGTACAGAAGCACTGGCGCCATAAAATTTTCGAGCCTATGTTTTGATACATATATCCAAACATAGCCTCGTGGGCTACTCCTATCAGGAGCGGTGGCACGCACCTGATAGAGAAAAACAAAGGAAACATTCGACGACATACTCATATCGGGAGCAGGTTATAGAAAGTAAAAAACTCTCAGATCGCACCCGACGTGAGAAAAATCCGAATGCCGTGTTCAGAAACATGAAGGAAAGACCCTAGGATTCGTCCTGTGTGGTCTGCTAATCGCACAAGAATGCGCTCTGCCTGTAAAATATCCATATCAACGATACGATGAAAAATCCCGATGGACGCGTTGGGTACCCGATAAAATAGAAACTGGAATTCAGTATTCGGTAAGACCTTAGTGGCTCGAACTAAATTACACTAGTTACAAATTCCGGATTCGAGCCTAGGGACTTGAGTTTGATGTAGGTCAACCTTGTTTTTGCCTAGGAGCAATTAACTGATTCCCGATCCGTCGGAAGCATCAGACTCGTTGTACCAAAATCCCTACAAAAATAAAAATCAAGAAACAAGAAAGAAGGAAGAAAGAAAACTTTGAGACTCAACCTGAAACGATGGTTCAGATAGAGTCTCGGGGACTACTGACATGGGTATGATTACTCGGATGCTCATTATTCGCTACCCTATGATGGCTCTGAGTATGGCGCTCAGAAAAGTGCTGGTGCGTGGTTGATGTAGAGCTCGTTGGGAACCCCAAGAGGAAGGTATGATGAGCACAGCAACAAGTTTCCCTTAGTAATGAAACCAAGGTTTAATCGAACCAGTAGGAGCAAGGAAACACCCCAAAGGTGTTACTAGCTGAGCTTTGGCAGGGCGCACTACCTGTGCTAGTAGCAACGTGGATACCTACACAACACAACCACAGAACTTTGTCCCCAACTTGCGATGAGGTTGTCAATCTCACCGTGTTTTGCGGAAAACAAAGGATTAAACATATCGAATAGAAAGAAGTAATAGTTTGCAGAAAGTAAATACAAAGCAGTAAACAATTTATATATTGTATGTAAAGAAAAAGGACCGGGATCCATAGTTCACTAGAGGTGGCTCTCCTTAAGATAGATAACATGCTGGGTGAACAAATTACAGGGGAGAAATTGACAAACATCGAGAAAGCAATACATGCATATACTAATCATCTTGAATCCTTTGGAACTTGATTGGGCATTACAACATTATACATAGACCGCCATCCAACTGCATCTATGACTAATAATCCACATTCAGGTTATCATCCGAACCCGCTCAAGTATTAAGTTGCAAGCAATAGATTATTGCTTTACGAATTGCGTGTAATGTAAACAATACGATTGTTCTATGAATAAAGGATTGTTGTTTTCTCCCTAGTAGCAACAACACATCTAGTACCTTAGAGGTTTTTGTCACTTCCCTAGATTAGTAGAGGCATGAACCCACTATCGAGCATAAATACTAACTCTTGGAGTTGCTAGCATCTACTTGGCCAAGATAGCTACTAACAACAGAAAGCATACAAGATCACAAATAACAAAGACATGATAGAATCAATAATCAATCTGAAATAGCATCTCAATATCCATCGGATCCCCGCAAACACAACATGCAGAATTACAAATAGATGATCTTGATCATGAACGGAGCTCACAAGATCTAGACATGAAAGCACAAAGGAGGAGAACCATCCATCTAGCTACTACATGGATCCATAGTCCAAGGATGAACTACTCACTCATCACACCGGAGGCTTGCATGGTGATGAAGAAGGCCTCCAAGATAAATTCCCCTCTCCGGTAGGGTGCCAGGAAGAGCTTTAGATCCCTCCCGATCTAGGGATGGAGATGACGGCGGCTACAGACTCTTTCGTGGATTTTTGATCGGGCTTAGGGTTTTCGTCCCGAGGGCATCATATAGTCAGAAGGGGAGGCCGAGGAGGTGCCAGGGGCCACCACACCACCTCCTAGTGCGGGCCAAGCCTAGCCGCGCGGCCAGGTGGTGTGGCCGTCCTCTAGCCCCTCTCCGTCTCGTATTCTGGCATCTGATGACTTCCGGAAAAATAGGCACTTTGGCTTTTGTCCCGTCCAATTCCGAGAATATTCATTTTCTGACTTTCTTGGAACCAAAAACAGTAGAAAACAGGCAGCTGGCACTGTGGCTCTTGTTAATAGGTTAGTCCAAGAAATCATATGAAAAGTACTCTAAAGTGTGGACAAAACACAAGAAAGTGGATAAAACCAAGCATGGAACATCAAAAATTATAGATACATTTGCAATGTATCACCCTACATTTGCTAAAAGGCCTACAACCCATGAAGATTCCAGATAACAGCCCAAGGAAGCAACCGACAAAGTGTTTAATTGTATTAGGAAGGAAACCATGAACCAACATTGTGTTGGTATTGTAAATCATGCGTGTATGAAACCTATCCGCATACATCTTTGAGACCCGGCCTATTATATATAGGACAGGAGAAGCCCAAGCGAGGGTACCGAAATCTAGAGGACAACTTGTAATAGTGCGTTTTCTCAATATTCATGCGACTTTGATTCCATTGTTTCCCTGACATCCGACGAAATCCCCAGCATTCTTTTTTCCACGAAACCCCAAGTCCATCTCCATGGGTATTGCCGAGGTTACCCCTCGTCAGTCTGCATCCAAAACATATAAACTTTTTAAATAGTATCACAATTTGATCCATAAGGTTAGCTTTGGCATGAATCACAATTACCAGTAGACTTCATTTCAATCAAACAACTGCTTTCAAGAGTGCCATCAAGTCCATCAAAACATTTATGGGGTTAAGTATCTTCAAAGCTGTACTTTCAAGACAATCATTCATCAAACAAGTCATAAATTTGAGACTTTTTCTTGTTGTACTTGTTTGGCAATATTACTTCCAAGGCAAGACTCGTTTAACTACAAGAACTAGAGCAAAAGCTTCCACAACTAATTACTCATGCAAATAAAAAGCTTTACTCTAACTATTTTGAATTACTCCCACTAGCATAACTACTTAACAAATCAGCTAACTAAGATAAACAATTCAAACTTCTAAAGTGGGAGATGTAGGACATACCTCTCATGATTGACTTCATAAATCTCTTCCTTATGGGGGTGTGTTCCTTCAAAACTCAAGTTAAAATCACTATCATAATAATATTGAAGCAAATAGGCAATAGGCAAATCCACTTTCATGAAAAAAGGATAAAAGTAAAAATCTTTTTGTATTTTTGATGATGGGGATTAAAGAATAGAAAAGAACTTGCAACAAAGCAAGGAACTAAGAAAAGAAAAACAAAAATGAAACCAAACGAAAAATGAAAGAAAAAGGCAAAGTGTTGGAACAAACCAACACGAGTGTTTTAGAACTCACAAGGAGCTAAAGTACAACCTCATTATTACACAAATAAAAATGTTGGGGACACATCCCCAAGCTCAGGCTTTTGCAATCCCTTTAATTTGTTGCTCATTGTGGTGGTGGTGGATAATCTCCCAAGTTTCATTGGTTGCTCCAATTGGTGATATGGGTTGAGAGGTTGGCAGTAGCATCTCGAAGGTTGATGGAGAGGTTGCTTATGTTTTGGATGCTTCCTTTGGGAACATAGATAGCATCATAGGTGATGTAGTAGTTTGGTGGCTGCACATCTTATTCGGGTCCTTCTTGTTCTACTTCCTCATCTTCTCCTTCTTCTATCGTGGGTTCTTCTTGTTGGGGTAGACTTGCTTCAACTTTCGCGTCAAAATACAAATGTCCATCCTCGATAGAGAACAGACCATTAGGCAAAGGAGCTGGGATCAAGTGATCTGCTCCAGGTATATCAAGAAAGTATCATACCACAAAGCTCTTAGAGTATAGAAACCGAGAAGGCGATCTCCTGCCAACGATTGGATATTACCTAGGTCGACTTGAAGCGCACGTGCAGGAACGGTGATGACACCTCCTCCGCATATGGGACCACGAGATTGAAGAGCCTGATAATTAAGATAAAACAATAGACGAACGCCCAAATTTGGCGTCAAGTTACAGTTAGGAATAGTAGCTATAGCGATGATTACCATATCCTCCTCATTGACTCTAGTAAACTCACCATGAGCCTGCAAGGTGTTAGCAATTGAAAGGGAAATGGACACCGCCTAGAGGAGGGTGAATAGGCATTTTAAATTTATTACGGTTTAGGCTATAATAAATGCGGAATAAAACTAAAGTTTAATTTATCAAGCCAAAACCTATATCCATTAGGTTCAACTAAGTGCACCAACAACCTATGCTATGCAAGACAAGCAACAAGGTGATATCAAGATAAGATACTTCAAGCATGATGGCTATCATAATGTAAATTGCATAAGTAAAGGGCTCGTTTGAGAGATAACCGGTGGACACGGAGATGATGATTTTTATCCCAAAGTTCACTTCCAAAGAAGCTACATCTCCGTTGGAGAGGTGCGATGGAGAAATGTACTTCGAATGCCACAAATGGCTCACCTTGAGGTGTGGTGGCTCGATGCTCACCCAACGCCACATAAGGCCTCACCCCAAGATGCGAAGGCACGAAAACCACCAACGCCACAAAAGGCTCACCCTATTCTCCCGTGAGCTCGCCACAAAGGCCTACTCACGATACACTATGGGACACTTGAGGGCGGTCACTGAACCCGTACAAAGCTTGGGGCTATCTCCATAACTCAATTGGAGGGCTCCCAAGAAATGCCACAAATGCTACAAGCTTGAGGAAACTCCACAATAATTGGAGCCCCCAAGAACAATGCCACAGCAGGCCACAAGTTTGAGGAATCTCCACAACTCAATTTTGTTGGGTTCGCAGCATATAAAACAAAAAATTTCCTACGATGAGAACTATACACCAAGATCTATCTACTAGATAAAAGCAATGGGTGGATATACATCCATAGAAAACTTACCCTCGAAGACAACAAAGCTTTGTTAACAAGTTGGAACTCGTGGATGATGTAGTCATACGCTTGCCGATCTCAAGATCGTGTGGAAGTCCTAGCGCCGCAAATTAGCAGCGCATCCGTCCTCGCACACACGTTTAGGCCACCGAACAACCTCCACCTCCTCGCTCCAGCAAATTAGCGGAAGCAACAACTCCTTCCAGACGCAATGCCACCGGGAACATGTATCTCGCTAATCCGAGACCATGGGAGAATATATCTAGAGGGGAGAGAGATCCTTCATGAGGAGGTGTGCTTTTTGAGGGAGGAGAGGGGGGATCCTCCCCTCCCATGGCCGGTGCCCATGGGGGGTGCCCCCACCTCTTCCTCATTCATGTGGTGGAAGCTCCACTAACATCAATTTAGCCTCCACCCAAAGTTCCACTCACATGCATTAAATTTCCACCAAATGTAATGCAACTCTCATTTAATAAAACTCTTTTATTTATTTTATTCAGAATTTTGTTAATTACTTTAATTAACAAACATTCACATAAAACCCCTTGTAACATTTCAATATCACATGCAGAACCAGTTTCTGCAAATTCACCTGAAACAATTCCGGTTTCCATCGAAATAATTCCAGTGCTTTGCAATTCTTTCGTCTGAAACATATGTGCTCCAAAATGGTGTTTGGAAACCCTTAAGTATGTCACCCTACAGTTCGCGAATAATGCAGACATGATTGAGACTCCTCTCAAATCAATAATCAGAAGCGGGACCTGGAGATCCATACTGACTCCTGCACATTCAACGATGACTTATGTGATCGTGAGAACCTTTAACGCTAGTAACTTAATCCCTTTGTCTCATGATATATTACATGCCCGAGATTCAATCATCGGTATCCAAATACCTAGTTTGATCTCGTTACCGACATGCACTCTTTTCTCGTTCCCGTGATATAACATTCTAGTGATCACATCACTTGCTTGCAAGCTATCTTAATGTGATATCACCGAGAGGGCCCAGAGTATATCTATCCGTCACCGGGATTGACAAATTCCACTCTTGATCCATGAGCCTCAACATAACATCTTCAGAGCATCTGAACCCACCTTTATAGTCACCCTTTTACGGTGTGACATTTGATGTTATCAAGTTACTCTTCTGATGTCAGCAATTGACATGATCTCATGGTCTAAGGATAAAGATTACTTCGTATGATGTTATAGCAATATAAACATAATTACTTTGATCGTAATGCTATACTTCGGATGAATGTTCATCACATCATTTCACAAATTTTGTGACCTCGTTATTAACAACATCCAATGTCCATGATCAGGAAACTTTGATCATCTTGTTAATCAACGAGCTAGTCTATAAGAGAGGCTTAACTAGGAACATTTTATTTGTTTATTAAACACACATGTATTGATGTTTCCTATCAATACAATTATAGCATGCAAAATAAACATCTATCATATACAAGGAATACATAATAACAACTTTATTATTGCCTCTCAAGGCATATTTCCTTCAAATTTGAGGCCTCAACAACACACCGCAACTCCACACAACCGTCTAGGGTTCCAAGAACCCAAGAGAAACAAGCCCAAGAGCTTGAACTCGCTGAATCTTCAAGGAGAACTCAAACCCATGCACCAAATGCAAGAGGCAAGTCCTTCACTCACAAATTTCACCAAAGCTACAAAAGATATTGGGCGAATGAGAGAGGAGGAACACAAGAGGAGAACACAAAACTCTCCAAGATCTAGATCCCAAGGATTCCTTCACAAAAAATCGATTTGGTTTGGAGGGGTTGTAGATCTAGATCTCCGCTCTCAAATCCCTTAAAAATATGCAAAGATCATAGGAGGGGGAAGGGGAGAGGGCAAGCTCTTCAAGGTCAACAATGGAGGAGAGAGAGTGAAAACAGACTAAAAGAACTCTTCCCCACAAAGGGGAAGAGCAGCCCTAGATCTGCCCGTTATGCACAGATTCATGCATGGTCGGTAGTGCCGGTGGGGGAGCGGTACTACTAGTGGCACCCAACCAACGGTCACAAATAGCGGTGCGAAAGAGAAAAAGCGAGCCTGGCTGGTACTACCGGCAGAAGTTCAGTCCCAAATTCTGAGAAATATGACACCTCAAAACAGAAGTATACTCGATCGAATTCGAGTGCCAGCGGAACTTGGATCGGAACTTGCATCAGAAATACTGGGCCATGAGGTCCTTGACCGGAACTACTGGTGCCTAGCGGTAGTACCGCTCAAGGGAGGTGGTCATGTAGTGCTGCCCGGAAGTTCCTAATGACTGCGAGTGCACAGATCGTTTGTAGCTAGTTTCAAAATAAAGATATCGATCCCAAATGGAGCAGGAGTCTGAAGTCTAATAACTCTTGAAATAAATATTACAATAGAAATGCTAAATAAAGTTCTAAGTGCCAAGATAAAATGCGAGTGTTGCGTAAAAATGTGTTTTTGGGTTTTTGGTATAAGAGCAACAATAAATAAAGTAAAACAACTGAATACAAAAAGTAAATACCACGTATGTAAGAGAGATTGGAACTGCAATAGGGGAAAAGCGTTCTCAGGGAGTAGCGGATACACCACTAGCATTATAAGGAGCTAAGGTAAAGATTATTATCATGAACATTCTCAACTATGTATGTGTGGGAGGAACTCCGTATTTGGACAAATAGGCAGAAACCGCTGCTCATATCATCCTCATAACCACAACAGTCAGAAATCGACATCAATCGAATTACTATGCTATTAAGGGACGTAATCTCGTAGGACGTATCCCATGGCATGGATAGTGTTTCGTGAGTTTTCTCAATTTCCCAAGTTGATACGTAAGGACTGCCAATAGCTTTCTAGTCACTGTAAGTGCTAACACACCTCCGTCTACCAACAAGTAGTTCCCTCCATCAAGTCCCCATGAGAGGCAAATATTGAGAGGTCGACTTATCTCAACATCAAGATGAAGACAATCTAACACATGGTCACAACAATGAATATCATAATAAACTTTATCTTATTTCAATCTCATACTAGGGTTTCTCCATCTCCCCAAGAACTAATGATCTACTCAGAAATGGAGGCAATCAACATCATGGCAATAACAATGGAATCTATCATAGATGAATGGTACTTGTATAAATCCACAACATGTACGGAAATTACAACAAGATCCAGACAAGATGTTGCTGGGATATATGGAGATGGTGGTGATGCAGCAGTGGATGATGAAGATTGATGCCTTAGCCTCCCGGATCTGCGTAGGGCGAAGATGGATCCCCGGTGGATGAGTTCCCCCTCCAGATGCCTTCCGGAGGTGAGGTTTCTGCTATTTCTGGGTGTTCTATATGCCATCTCTCTGATCCAATTGCACAGGGTGAAACTATTTGAGGAGGCGGTGGTGGCGCCAAATATACGGCGGGAACTATACGGCCGAAAAATTTATTCCCGCCGTATAGTTGGTCGTTGAACCGTCTGTATGTCTTGTTCGCTTCGGGTTTTCTTCTGGTATTATTAATATTTCCCAAATAAGTGATTTGCGTTGTTTTTTACTCCTTTTCTCCTCAGTACAACTGCTCCAAGAATTGTGTCCATTGGATCCATCAACTGTCCTGATCCTGGTGAAAATAAACATAAAATGTGCACGAGAGCACCGTAAAATACCAAGATCCTACATCTACAATTTAAAATAATAATATAAAACATGATGCAAATATGCACTCATCAACTTCCCCAAGCTTAAACTTTTGCTTGTCCCGAGCAAGTTTAGCTTAATGGATGTGATCCTCATATTCATGAAGCTGAGTCGATAAAATAAATGAGGCAGTTGCAGCATGTGTTTATCATATACGATACATAGGAATAAGTTCATGAATAGTACCTTACTCGAACCACCTGAATAGTATTAGCAAGCTTCCACACCTTAGTGATAATCAATTCACAAAAGATGAATCTCAACATAATGTAAAAGTATCCGGTTCAACTGAATGAGTTAGTGAGGTAGTCCCAAGTGTTTTAGGATCAACATATTCACTTGGGATTCAAAATCTCAAAAGTGTCTCTTTGTCATGCTACAGTATAGTGGTGTATGCCTATTTGCTCTTTGCACACTCCCTCCTTTTCTTATTTCTTTTCTTCTCTATTGTATGTATGCTCACACTTTTGTTTAAGTGTTGTGCAAAGGAGCTAGCCATACATTCCACTACATGTAGGAATACAAAGTTTAACGATCTCAATTATCAAATTCCAATTGTATATGAAGCATTTTTATGACTTGAAGATTCTACCTCGACTTGTTCTTACTCTATTTTGATAGCACTTTTATTTTCCTTTGTTCAAGGTTTCTTTTCCAACTTAACTGATTAGATAATTTTTCTTTCTTTGTAAATCAAACCACGAACTTACAACATATTGACCAAATTATCCTTGTTTGTTCCATTAATACCAATGGTGTGGAAGACTCCTATTGCTATCATCAAGTGCAAGTAAAATTATACTCAAGCCATTCATATATCTAATAAGATAAGCACAAACTCAATATTGCTCCATATATAATAATAAAATCGGAATTTCATAAAAAGGGATCGACTATTCCTGAAGGGAATTCTAATAATGCAAACTTTATTTCTAATTTGAACTGATGCAAAACTAAAATATTAATGTAAAACTTATAAGATAGATTACAAGGTCTTAAAGATCTCCCCAAGCTTGGAATTAAGCCAGGCAGGATCAAATAATCCCTTACGATTATTTGATACCGTGATTATTGTAGATCACTATGGCACCATGGCATGTAACACCATGGTGCGTAGCTTCTTATTGGTATCCTCCAGAGCAGTGATGCGGCTGTAGCACCTGTGCAAATTAGATTGCAGAGTGTCCACTTTATCTGCAAGCTTAGTCACCAATGGGAGAAGATCATCCTTCTTCTCCATCTCCTTGAGACGGTGGCAGACTTCGATGCAATGAAGTAGTTCCTGCTTCTGATATATCTCCAGTGCTCGCACGCGATCCTTGGTCCTGGGAACAACTTCTTTTTCCTCATCCATAATTGATGGATCGGGGAAGTGGAAGTCGTACCTCCACTCTTCTTGAGGATTCACCCTCATACGAGCACTAATGGTTGGCTTCAAGAGTGGCGCCTTTGCTCCCATGCTAGCACCTGCACCAATATTAGGTAATTCCTTACGCGTGTGCGTCCTAGGGTCTATGGTGATGAACTTGACTGTCTCCATGCGCCCTTTACCATGTGGCTTGTGACCTTCTCTCTCTTCTTGAGCTCTCTTCATTGCCGCCCAGTTGATCTCCGGGGTATCATAGACATAACTTTCTTAAGCAAGTAGTAGGGTAAGCAAGATAAAGTAGTAACG
Source organism: Avena eriantha (assembly GCA_910589775.1). Taxonomy (NCBI): domain Eukaryota; kingdom Viridiplantae; phylum Streptophyta; class Magnoliopsida; order Poales; family Poaceae; genus Avena; species Avena eriantha. The sequence goes on along the minus strand of OU342740.1, from coordinate 434,518,217 downwards.
AATATAGGAAGAAGGGTTACACAACTTTCTTTCCTATTAGTAACCGCTACACGCCTTGCTACCAAGTGCCAGTAGTGTAGGAGATCCCTGCAATAAGAGTAGTGAGCAAAATCGGTTGCTAGCGGGAAGGAAGGAAAGGTCAGATTACCAAAAAAGCCAGCTGCATGTATACTCGTAGGAAAGACAAGATGAGATAGAACCGATAGAAAGTAAGAAGGGTAAGCAATCCTATGATTCTATTTTTATAGTCGTTCGTCATTCGATCGATAGTGCAAGCCTAAAAGTCAGCTATTTAAATAGTCTGGTATTGAAATAGCATAGTATTAAAAGGGTATCAAACTTCTATAATAGTACCGAAGGCCTTTTCTTATCTCACTGGATGTGAAATGCGGCGGATGTAGACGTCAACCACATCATCATCAGAATCGTTGTTGTAGAATCTTGGCTCGACGTACTCCTTGTACCTCGGGCTAAACCTCTCCACCTCCTCATTGTTGTCCTCCATGGACGGGCTACAAGAGCGGTCCCTGGAAGGAGCAATGAGACCCAGGCGTTTCCCACGGCCTGTGATAGGATAGAGCATGGCTGGATTGGTTCATAGAGATTATGATTAGAGAGGAAGACAATGGCAGTATATAAGAGGGGTCAGAGGTCGGTAAAACTTGCGAAAAACACCAAATTCTCGCCCAAGAAAAGAATCTTAACAAAACAGGGAAAGAAATCACGGATTTGGAGGAGTCATGCCGAGTAACGACCAACTATACGGGCGTGGCCCGTATAGCTCCGGCCATATAGTTGGTTCCAGGCAGATATTTCCAAATATCTCGAGTCCAGGTCGGTTAAGTTACGACTCAAAACCGACAATAACATTTTTTTGTTTTTTAATGAATAATGAAAAGGCAAACGAAAAGTGTCTGGTAGTTTAACGACCAACTATACGGCTAGAAAATTGTCTCCAGTTGTATAGTTGTGACCGTATAGATATAGACATCAAATATCAAAAGTGTTTGAGAGTTCCACGACCAACTATATGTCCGGAATATTGTCTCCGGTCGTATAGTTGCGCTCGTATTGATCCAGACATCAAAAACAATTTCACAAAGAATATATAGAGGGTTTAACGACCAACTATACGGTGGGAGATTTTTCTTCGGTCGTATAGTTTCGCCCGTATAATTGGTAAAACCTCTAGAACTTCAAAAAAATACGAGGAATTCAAAGGCAAAATTTTCAGAAGTAAAATCTGTGAAAACAAATCACTTATTTGAGTAGGAACACTTACCTCGAACTTACCATTTTCTTATTTGGGGATGACAAGCTCCTCCAACAACAAAGACTTCTTGTATTTTGGAGGAATTCACCTTAGTTCATTAAATAATTCTCGTAAGCAAAAATCACCGGGACTAAAGTTCCTCTCAACAAGATTGTTGTCTTGCTGGGAAAACATGGACACTGCATCCAACATCTTTATTTCTTGCCTCTGCATAATATGCAACTCAAATTTTTGAAGTAAAAGAATCCAACAGATCAACCTTGGCTTATGGTCTTTCCTCTCAAGGAGTTCTTTTAAACCATCACGATCCATATGACCTCTTACTTTTGCATCAACTAAGTAAGAACAAAATTTATCACAAGAGAAAAATACGGCAAAAAGTTCCCTTTCTTTCTTAGGATAATTCTTTTGAGAACCATTAAGAGTTCTACTAGCATGATGTATAATATTAAATATGCGACCAATGTGTTGTCCTAGAGTTACTCCTACAACATCATCACTAGCCTCACATATTAAGTCAAAAGTCATATCCTAGATAGGTGGTTTAATGATAGGAGCACGAGATAAAGCATTTTTGAGTTTATCAAAGGCTTCGAGACATTTATCATCGAAATTAAATCTTACTCCCTTTTGCAGAAGGTTAGTCAAAGGTTTAGATATTCTAGAGAAATTTCTAATGAACCTTCTATAAAAACCCACATGACCAAGGCAATTTCTTATACCTTTAATATCCCTAGGTTGTGGCATTCTCTCTATGGCCTCAACCTTAGCTCTATCCACTTCAATTCCCTTACCTGATACCTTATGTCCAAGGACCATACCTTCTTTGACCATAAAATGGCACTTCTCCCAGTTTAGAAGAAGATTGGTTTCTTTGCAACACTGCAAAACTCCTTTGAGATTATCCAAGCAACTAGTAAACGAAGTTACATAGACAGAAAAGTCATCCATAAATACTTCCATTATCAGTTCTTTAAAATCCGCAAAAATAGCAGTCATGCATCTTTCAAAAGTAGTTGGAGCATTACATAAACCAAAAGGCATACGTTGGTAAGCATGTAAACCATAAGGACTAATGAAAGTTGTTTTAAGTTGGTTATCCAGATGAACAGCTATTTGAGAAAAACCAGAGTATCCGTCCAAGTAGCAAAAATGAGTGTGGTTTGCTAACCTTTCTAAAGTTTGATCTATGAACAGTAAAGGATAGTGATCTTTCCTAGTTTCTTTATTCAATTTCCTTAAGTCTATGCACATCCTATACCCGACAGTAGTTCTAGTAGGTATTAATTCATTGTTTCATTAGGAACAACAGTAAAATCACCCTTCTTAGGGACACAATGAACATGACTTACCCATTTACTTTCTTTAACATGATAGATTATACCTGCATCCAGTAGGTGATAGATGTGAGATTTGACACATTTTTTATGGCTTTTATTGATGGTTTTCTCCTGGATTTGATCATTTTTTGGCTTTACCTAACGCTAATACTTCGGTAGATAAGAAAACTTGGTTTTTAATGTGTGTTTCAGGTTCTGAACGTCAACATAAGGTTTTAACTAGAGAAACACAATATTCTGGAGAAAACAAGCAAGTCTCACTTTGGAAGCACGCGAGGGAAGCTCACAGAAGCTTTAACGAGCAACTATACGACGGGAATATTTTTCAGGCCATATAGCTCCCGCCACCTCTGTCTTGTTAAAAGGGACAACTTCCATGAAGGGACCGAGCATGAAAACACAACACAACAGCCGCCATACCATCCAGAAGGGAGAAAGAAGAGATCCAGAGAAGAAGGGGAAGACGTTCTTCATCTCGCTCCATGATCTTTGACCTCCTAGCTTATACACCCCCATAGCCACTACTTGTAATTGAGAGAGAGAGGGATCTCCACCTTGCAAGACTAGGGTTTGAGATTGTTTCTTCCCATCTTGAATTGTGTTGAATATTTTTCTATTCTTATTGTGGATCTCCACGGTAATACAAAGACGAATTCCCTTTATTTAATTATATTGATGATCCGTTCTTCTCTCATGTGTGAGTAATTCCCTTGGGCGTGGGAGATGTGGGGTATTGGTGAGATGTGATGTGCCTTCGTATATTTTCCATTAGTTTGTGATTGTTCTAATTACTATATTATATGTGCTTAACTATCCGTAGGATGTGATACATTGCAAATGTATCTATAATTTTTGATGTTCCATGCTTGGTTTTATCCACTTTCTTGTGTTTTGTTCCAACTTTGGAGTACTTTTCATATGATTTCTTGGACTAACCTATTAACAAGAGCCACAGTGCCAACTGCCTGTTTTCTGCTGTTTTTGGTTCCAGGAAAGTCAGAAAATGAATATTCTCGGAATTAGACGGGACAAAAGCCAAAGTGCCTATTTTTCCGGAAGGGATCAAGTGCCAGAATACGAGACGGAGAGGGGCCAGGGGCCGGCCACACCACCTGGCCGCGCGGCCAGGCTGGGCCCGCACCAGGGGGTGGTGTGGTGGCTCCCGGCACCCCTCGGCCTCTCCTTCCGCCTATAAGTTGCCCTCGGGATGAAAACCCTAAGTACCCGATCAAAAATCCACGAAAGAGTCTGTAGCCGCCGTCATCTCCATCCCTAGATCAGGAGGGATCTGAAGCTCTTCTCGGCACCCTGCCGGAGAGGGGAATTCACCCTGGAGGCCTTCTTCATCACCATGCAAGCCTCCGTTGTGATGCGTGAGTAGTTCATGCTTGGACTACGGATCCATGTAGTAGCTAGATGGCTGGTCTCTCCTCCTTTGTGATTTCATGTTTAGATCTTGTGAGCTCCGTTCATGATCAAGATCATCTATTTGTAATCCATACATGTTGTGTTTGCGGGGATCCGATGGATATTGAGATGCTATTTCAGATTGATTATTGATTCTATCATTTCTTTGTTATTTGAGATCTTGCATGCTTTCCGTTGTTAGTAGCTATCTTGGCCAAGTAGATGCTAGCAACTCCAAGAGTTAGTATTTATGCTCGATAGTGGGTTCATGCCTCTGGTAATCTGGGGAAGTGACAGAAATCTCTAAGGTACTAGATGCGCTGTTGCTACTAGGGAGAAAACAACAATCCTTTGTTCATAGAACAATCGTATTGTTTACTTTACATGCAGTTCGTAAAGCAATAATCTGTTGCTTGCAACTTAATACTGGAGGGGGTTCGGATGATAACCTGAAGGTGGATTATTAGTCATAGATGCAGTTGGATGGCGGTCTATGTATTATGTTGTAATGCCCAATCAAGTCTTAGAGGAGTCAAGATGATTAGTATATGGATGTGTTGCTTTCTCGGTGTTTGTCAATTGCCCCGTTGTAATTTGTTCACCCAACATGTTATCTATCTAAGGAGAGCCACCTCTAGTGAACTATGGATCCCGGTCCTTTTCTTTACATACAATCTATAAACTGTTTACTGCTTTGTGTTTACTTTCTGTAAACTTTTACCTCTTTCCATTCGATACGTTTAATCCTTTGTTTTCCGCAAAACACAGTGAGATTGACAACCTCATCGCAAGTTGGGGACAAAGTTCTGTGGTTGTGTTGTGCAGGTCTCCACGTTGCTACTAGCACCGGTAGTGCGCCCTGCCAAAGCTCATCTAGTAACACCTTTGGGGTGTTTCCTTGCTCCTACTGGTTCGATTAAACCTTGGTTTCATAATTGAGGGCAAACTTTCTGCTATGCTCATCATACCTTCCTCTTGGGGTTCCCAACGAGCTCTACGTCGATCGTCGAGTGCATCAAGATCTTTTCTGGCGCCGTTGCCGGGGAGTCAAGGACATCTTCACAAGGGGAGTCCCTCATAATCAATCTCTTTACTTTGTTGTTTTTGTTTACAAGTTTGCTTTCTTATTTAAAAACCCAAAAATATGACTACTCTTGAAAACACTAAGTTGTGTGAGTTCACTAGCACCAACAACAATGATTTTATGAGCACACCTATTGCTCCACATGTGGCTGAAAATACTTTCTTTGAGATAAAACCTGCTTTGCTCAATCTTGTTATGAGAGAACAATTTTCTGGTATTGGTAATGAAGATGCTGCTTCCCATCTAAATAACTTTGTTGAACTTTGTGAGATGCAAAAGCATAGGGATATAGATGGTGATATTATTAAACTGAAATTGTTTCCTTTCTCTTTGAGAGGAAAAGCTAAAGAATGGCTGAATTACTTAACTAGGAATAGTATTGATTCTTGGACTAAGTGCAAAGATGCTTTTATTGGAAAATACTATCCTCCTGCTAAGATTATATCCATGAGAAGTGAAATAATGAAGTTTAAACAACTTGATAATGAGCATGTTGCTCAAGCCTGGGAAAGAATGAAATCTTTGGTAAAGAATTGTCCCACTCATGGACTGACTGCTTGGATGATCATCCAAACTTTTTATGCGGGATTGAACTATTCTTCAAGGAACCTATTGGATTCAGCTGCTGGAGGTACCTTTATGACCATCACTTTGGGTGCTGCAACAAAACTTCTGGACAATATGATGGTTAATTATTCTGAATGGCATACTAAGAGAGCTCCACAAGGTAAGAAGGTAAATTCTGTTGAGGAAACCTCCTCCTTGTGTGATCAAATTGATATTATTATGTCTATGCTTGTTAATGGGAAAGCCCATATTGATCCAAATAATGTTTCTTTAGCCTCTTTGGTTGCTCAAGAAGAGCAAGTTGATGTGAACTTCATAAGAAATAACAACTTTGGCAACAATGCTTATGGTAATAATGCTTATAGGATCAATTTTGGTGACAACAATTATAAGCCATATCCTCCCAACAATGGTAATGCTATGGAAATTCTTACAACAATAATAAGAGTGCTCCCTCTGAACTTGATGTTATGCTTAAAGAGTTTATTAGTAAACAAACTGCTTTCAATAAAACTATTGAGGAAAAACTCTCTAATGCTGAAAGAAATATAGCATCTTTGGCTGAAGCTTAATCTACTTTGAATAAAATGGCTTCTAAAGCCAAAACTAATGAGAATCCCTTTGCAGCTACTAATGCCATACAAGTAAGAATTGATGAAAATGTTAGACTATTAGCTGAATTACATGCTAAGTGGGAAAGAGAAGATGAAATTGCTAGAAACATTAGTGTTTCTACTATTACCACCACTAGTGTTGAGGCTAGTAATAGTTCTACTAATTTAGATGATAAAGTTGAATTTGATCTTGATGGTTGCAATATCTCTAAACTTATTAAGTTCCTACAAAAGCTTGCTAAAAGTCCTAATGCTAGTGCTATGAACATGGCTTTTACAAAACACATTACGGATGCTCTCATAAAGATTAAAGAAGAAAAGATGAAACATAAAGCTTCTATTCCTATAAAACAAGAGGATGGCTGGGAACCCATCATTAATATGAAAGTGAATGACTTTGATTTCAAAGCTTTGTGTGATCTTGATAGTAGTGTTTCTATTATGCCTAGAAGGATTTATGATATGCTTGATTTGCCTCCTCTTGAAGATTGTTATTTGAATGTCCCACTTGATGCTAATGCTAAAAAGAAACTCATGGGGAGTCTTAATGATGTTCTTATTATGGTTAACGATTCCTATGTCCCCGTTGATTTCTATGTTTTGGATGTTGAATACAATGCTTCTTGTCCTATTACTTTGGGAAGACCTTTTCTTAGAACTATTGGTGCCATCATTGATATGAAAGAAGGCACCATTAAATATCAACTCCCACTCAACAAAGGTATAGAACACTTCCCTAAAAAGAGATAAAATATTTCTTTTGCTTCTCCTATGAAAACAAAATTTGGTCTTAATGCTTCTTCATTTGAGAACACTTGATTCTTTCTTTGCTTCTTATGCCTAACTTAAAGGCGTTAAAGAAAAGTACTTGTTGGGAGATAACCCAAGAGTTTTAGTTGAGTCTTGGAAGTTATTACCTCTGTAATAACCTTTCCTTATCCTTTTTATTTGCTTTTTGTGCCAAGAGTAACCTCTAATGAGAGTGAAGTAATGATTGGGAAAGTTGTTGTCCCGAAACAGATTTCTGTGCTTCACCGTAAAAATTCCTGAGAGAGCTATGTATGTCGGATTGATCTGTAATTGTTTGTGATTCTGCCCTAGGTTGTTATATAACTTTCTTTAGTTCAACACTTTTTTATTTGAGCAACAGAAGGTCTTCGAAAAAATTCGTCTTTACCTGCTGGTCTGTTTTGACAGATTTCTGCCATTTTCTGCATTTGCTTCTTGTTGGTTCCTTCTTGAGTTCTTTTGGGGAATTGAGCTTTTTGGAGGAAGTACTACAGTAGCTAGTGTTCTAATGGAAGTTTATTTGGTGTTATAACTGAACCTTAAGACTTATCTACCTTAAGTGCACTAATGTTGCTAATGAGATTGTGTGAAGTTTTGTATGAAGGAAAAAATTCAGGTGTATGGAAGGAATGAGTAATGAGATGAAGGATGGACTAAAGCTCAAGCTTGGGGATGCCACGCGTGTCACCCCAAGAAATATCCAAGAAGTAAAAGCATCAAAGCTTGGGGATCCCCAAGGCATCCCCTTCTTCATCAATAAAAAGTCCAGGTTTCTTCCAAACGCTTCATTTTTATTGTTTCATGCATAGTTGTGTTTTTCTTGGAGCATCTTCTTTTTTGGTTTTCGTTTTGGTTTTTCGTTTGCTTTGGTTTGCTTAGTTTTCTGAATAATTTGGTTGGACCCCCTCTTTCTTACATTTGTTTGCAATTAGTTTGGTTTGGTTTGGAAAAGAGTAGGAAAGTTCATGTTGATGTGGTAAAAAGAGCTTGTTTTTTGACTGTGGCCTATGCTTTGTCATGCCATAATCCTACGCTTTCAACATTGCACTTGGTACTTGTACCTAGTTGATATCATGCTCTTTTGTATATGGATGTCGTCGGTGTGAAATGAAAGGGGAGCTTGTAACTCCATAGAGTTATGTATATGTGTTAGAGAAACGCCTGGGCCGCTGGTCTAATCCATGCTGACATGGTGGAAACCTGCAGCGTAACCATAATGAGCTGTCTATGAAGTATTCTTCTTATAAAAAAAAGAGTCCTATATTGAAAAAAAAATGAGAAAAGAAAAAAAAGATACTATGAAAAGAGGAAAGAGAGAAAAAAAGCACCATATTCCCATGGTAAATAAGAAGAATGCTGAGATGCTCGTTGTCTGCTTGCCTTGTCATTTTTATATGGGGATTCTTCCGTATCATCGGGCAAGGGGTAACCCGTTGGCGGGTCTCAATGATACACATGTACTTACAATGACAAGAAGTTGCCGGTGACTAAACTTGAGTAGCATGAGGAGCGGCCCTCGTATACAAGGGACATGAGATTTCTGACTTATACTTCGTCAAGCATGTACACCATAGTTTGTTCACTTTAACCTTAATCACTTCAAGATGCTTATGATAGGGGAAATGAGAGCTGAAAGCTATAAGTACCATAATTTTTGGAAGCTCTTTATGAGACTTGAATCCCTGCTTCCTTTTACAAAACGTCTTCCACCATTATATTGAGTCTCCACCTTTTATATTTATGCACCTACTTTGAGAGAATAGTGGCCATTCTTAGTTCTTTGTGCATTGTCCCAAGACTAATTGATTGATGCATAACTTGTTATTGCTTGTTTGAAACTATTGTATCTAGTCACTCTTATGAACTTTGAAGGTGTCCTATGCATTTATATTTGCTACTCTATTGAGGGACAAGCTGAATACTAGTATGCTATGTTTTCTTTATGTGAAACAAACAAACGTTTTGCAAAGCATTGTTATTCATGAATCTTTTGTTTGTGCCTTTTCATGTTGCATCATAGTTTCTTTGCTTATTACTAGAACTTTGTCTTTCATGTTATGATTGAAGTACTATGATCCCAGCTTTGAATGTTTTGCAAATACTTTGATCAAGTCATTGATGGTGCATGTCACCTTAAAAATTATTCTTTCTTTTTATCACTTACCTACTCGAGGACGAGCAAGAGTTAAGCTTGAGGATGTTGATATATTGCAAATGTATCTATAAAATTTGATGTTCCATGCTTGGTTTTATCCACTTTCTTATGTTTTGTTCCAACTTTGGAGTACTTTTCATATGATTTCTTGGACTAACCTATTAACAAGAGCCACAGTGCTAGCTGCCTATTTTCTGCTGTTTTTGGTTCCAGGAAAGTCAAAAAATGAATATTCTCGGAATTGGACGCGACAAAAGCCAAACTACCTGTTTTTATGGAAGGGATCAAGTGCCAGAATACGAGACGGAGAGGGGCCAGGGGCCGGCCACACCACCTGGCCCCGCGGCCAGGCTAGGCCCGCACCAGGGGGTGGTGTGGTGGCTCCCGGCACCCCCTCGGCCTCTCCTTCCGCCTATAAGTTGCCCTCAGGACGAAAACCCTAAGTACCCGATCAAAATCTACGAAAGAGTCTGTAGCCGCCGTCATCTCCATCCCTAGATCGGGAGGGATCTGAAGCTCTTCCCGGCACCCTGCCGGAGAGGGGAATTCACCCTGGAGGCCTTCTTCATCACCATGCAAGCCTCCGGTGTGATGCGTGAGTAGTTCATCCTTGGACAACGGATCCATGTAGTAGCTAGATGGCTGGTCTCTCCTCCTTTGTGCTTTCATGTTTAGATCTTGTGAGCTCCGTTCATGATCAAGATCATCTATTTGTAATCCATACATGTTGTGTTTGCGGGGATCCGATGGATATTGAGATGCTATTTCAGATTGATTATTGATTCTATCATGTCTTTGTTATTTGAGATCTTGCATGCTTTCCATTGTTAGTACCTATCTTGGCCAAGTAGATGCTAGCAAGTCCAAGAGTTAGTATTTATGCTCGATAGTGGGTTCATGCCTCTGGTAATCTGGGGAAGTGATAGAAATCTCTAAGGTACTAGATGTGCTGTTGCTACTAGGGAGAAAACAATAATCCTTTGTTCATAGAACAATCGTATTGTTTACTTTACACGCAGTTCATAAAGCAATAATCTGTTGCTTGCAACTTAATACTTGAGGGGGTTCGGATGATAACCTGAAGGTGGATTATTAGTCATAGATGTTGTTGGATAGCGGTCTATGTATTATGTTGTAATGCCCAATCAAGTCTTAGAGGAGTCAAGATGATTAGTATATGCATGTGTTGCTTTCCCGGTGTTTGTCAATTGCCCCGCTGTAATTTGTTCACCCAGCATGTTATCTATCTAAGGAGAGCCACCTCTAGTGAACTATGGATCCCGGTCCTTTTCTTTACATACAATCTATAAACTGTTTACTTCTTTGTGTTTACTTTCTACAAACTTTTACTTCTTTCCATTCGATACGTTTAATCCTTTGTTTTCCGCAAAACACTGTGAGATTGACAACCTCATCGCAAGTTGGGGACAAAGTTCTATGGTTGTGTTGTGCAGGTCTCCACGTTGCTACTAGCACCGGTAGTGCGCCCTGCCAAAGCTCAGCTAGTAACACCTTTGGGGTGTTTCCTTGCTCCTACTGGTTCGATTAAACCTTGGTTTCATAATTGAGGGAAAACTTTCTGCTGTGCTCATCATACCTTCCTCTTGGGGTTCCCAACGAGCTCTACGTCGATCGTCGAGTGCATCAGGATGCCTAATGCTTGTTGTCCAATTAAGGGCCCAGACAACATGATGCTTTGTTCTACATAGATAAGATATTGTTTGCTAGTGGACCGGCGACCCTCGGGTGACACGAGGATATCAATGGAAAGCTAGTAGACTCGAGGATAATGAGGAACCACTGTGCTTATTGCATTAGTCCGATCCAAAGAGCTTAATCGCTAAGCGACCTGAAGGGTATTAATTGTCTAGTGTCTGACCATGGTTTTGGTAACAGGCTAGTAGGATTATTGAATTTGGGATGAAATCTACCAAGAGGAGTCCTAGCTAATTATGGGTTGCTCTCCTACACATATATTTATAAGATTATAATTGTTACATTTGTCATTCGTCCACCTGGCACAGTCACTATCACCATGAACTGGATCTCCCTGCGCCTTCTTTCGCCATTTGTAGGAAACAACAAACAACCAAGTTGTTCTTTACTTTTATGCTTTATATTTCTAAAGTTTACATTTTAGTTCTATTTAAATACATCTCATTTAATCAAAATCTCATTCCTATTCCAACACTTGCAGTCAATTCACTCGAAGACCTGTGACAACTTCGGGTGTGACAGAGACTTCACCCATAAACATTTACCTTTGGGCTCCCTGTGGGATCGATATCTATACTTCGAAACTAGCTACAAATGATCTGTGCTCTTGCAGACATCAGTAGGCGTACAATTTATTTTCTTACCACTTCCTTCATCTCAGGGTTCAATCTTCTATCAATGGTTTAGCACCTTCTTCCATGAATATCCGATGGACGGTTATCATGGGACTAATGCCCTTCAAATCATCCATTAAGTACCCAAAGGCCTTGCGATGCTCCTTAAGTACTTTCATAAGTTCTTCTTATTCTCCTGAATGTTTAGCACTAATAATAACAGCAAATTTATTTGTATCATCAAAAAATCTATGTTTAAAATTATCTGGTAGAGTCTTCAATTCTGGGGATGGTAATTCCTTGTCCCCTCTCTTTTCTGGCTCTTCGAAAGCCACATTAGTTGGAGGCCCTATAATGGGAAGTGAATCGAATTCATCTTCTAGTTCTTCTAGGGACTTGTCCTCCATAACTATTTCTTCATAATTTGAATCTTCATTTATTTCTTCTTCTTGATTACTAAAGAAGAGAGTTGTCATTTCCTCAATAGTTTTCTCTTCCTCTTCTTCTTGTATTTGTGGAGGCCTGTCTTTAAATTTGGAAAAGTGGAATTCTTTTTCCGCTCCCCCAAGCTTAAGAGACACAATCTCCTTTTTAAAAACAACATAGGCACCTATATCACTCAAAAAGTTTCTTCCAAATATAATTGGGCAAAGAGTGTCAGCTGACATATCAACAACTACAAAATCGATAGGAAAGTTTTTATTGCCAATTGTGACAGTTGCATCTTAAACTACTCCCATTGGAACTCTAAGATTTTTATTGGCTAACATGATTGTCATATCAGTATTTTCAATTGTAGTCGGTTATATTTCTTCTTTTATTTATAAATAGAATTCATAATATATAACATTAACTTCGGTTCCAAGATCGCATAAACCATAATGCGAGGTTTCCTTAAATATGCAGGGAAGAATAGGCTTACCCACATCTTTTACCTTCAACCAATACGGAAGTCTCTTCATCAAGTTCAACTATGTTACAATGTGCGTACATAGCCATAATTACTTCCTTGGTTACTTCTTCATATTTGGTTTCTTCCAGATGTTCCACGACTTCTAGCATACTTTCCTCTTCCTAGTTCTCTTGTACTGCTTTGACCTGTTCATATTCGAGAATATGCTTTTGTGCAGTGTTAGGAAAAGGCATCTCATATATTGGTTCTAGGGAGGCCAGTGTTGCTTTAACTTATCTTTTCTTCTCAGGTTCGGGTGGTGGATCATACTTGACCAAACCCTCTTTTGGAGCTTTGATATGTTCTGTAAAAGCTTTAACAACTTGCAACACAAGAACTGAATCCAAATAAAGTTCTTTAGATAATTATTTAACATGGCCCTTTTTATTATAGTCATGAATACAATCATGATTTCTTTCTACTCCTCCTTTACTTCCTAGACCAAAATTCCATGAAACTCTATGATCACGAATTTTATTAAGTAAAGCCCAAGCTTTAGTTATAGGAAGATTCATATAAGCTCCTTCTGCGAAAGAGTCTAGTTCAATTTTATTAGGTTCAATTAACCCGCCATAAAAGATACGCAATAAATATCATTCAGGCAAATCATGATGAGGTTATAGACATAGTAAATCTTTAAATCTGATATAAGCTCTTACTAGTCCTTCATTAAAACGGTTCCTCCAATTCATTATAAGATGCCTGATTCCAAAAGATTTTGATAATGGATATTTTGCTAGAAATTTAGAGGCTAAATTATCCCAAGTAGTAGTGGCTTCAGGGGGGTAGAGATCTATACCATGAGAGAGTTGTACTAGTCAAAGTCTGACTAAAAAGTTTAACCCTTACCTCATTAGCAGTATATCCATTCAATTGAAAAGTGCTACATATATATTTGAAACATGTAATATGCTCATATGGATCAGGATCTTCTTCATCTCCAGTAAATTGCTTCTTGTGTAGAATACAGAGTAATAGAGGATTTATTTCAAACCCCCTTGTCTTCTCATTGGAGTTGTCCCTTTTATAAATATCATAAGGCTTCCCAAAGTGGTTGAGTGGGTTAGCACTAGTCATATGCTCAAACTCCATCATGTTGGTGGAAACCTGTAACTCAAAACAAAACTTAGCAAGACAAAAATAAATAAGCAAAAACTAAAAGACCTATAGCGCTTAGCTCCCAGGCAACGGTGCCAGAAAATAGCTTGATGAATGCAAGTGCACACATTGTTTGTAGCTAGTTTCGAAATAAAGATATCGATCCCATAGGGAGTAGGAGTCTGAAGTTTAATAACTCTTCAAATAAATATTACAATAGAAATGCTAAATAAAGTTCTAAGTGACAAGATAAAATGCGAGTATTGCGTAAAAATGTGTTTTTGGGGTTTTGGTATAAGAGCAACAATAAATAAAGTAAAACAACTGAACACAAAAAGTAAATACCGCGTATGTAAGAGAGATTGGAATTGCAATAGGGGAAAAGCGTTCTTAGGGAGTAGCGGATACACCACTACCATTATAAGGAGCTAAGGTAAAGATTATTATCATGAACATACTCAACTATGTATGTGTAGGAGGAACTCCGTATTTGGACAAACAGGCAGCAATCGCTGCTCATATCATCCTCATAACCACAACAGTTAACAATCGACATCAATCGAATTACTACGATATTAAGGACGTAATCCCGTAGGACGTATCCCATGGCATGGATAGTGTTACGTGAGTTTCCTCGGTTTCCCAAGTTGATACGTAAGGATGCCAACAACTTTATAGTCACTGTAAGTGCTAACACACTGATATGTTGCTAATGTATCCATGATTTTTGATGTTCCATGCTTGGTTTTATCTACTTTCTTATGTTTTGTCTATACTTTGGAGTACTTTTCATATGATTTCTTGGACTAACCTATTAACAAGAGCCACAATGCCAGTTGCCTGTTTTCTGCTGTTTTTGGTTCCAGAAAGTCAGAAAATGAATATTCTCGGAATTGGACCAGACAAAAGCCAAAGTCGATATTTTAATGGAGGACTGACGGAGCCAGAAGACGAGACGGAGAGGGGCCACAGGGTGGCCACACCAAATGGTGGTGCGGGCTAGCCCTGGCCACGCCACCAGGTGGTGTGGGCCCCCTGGCCGCTGATACATTGCGAATGTATCTATAATTTTTGATGTTCCATGCTTGGTTTTATCTACTTTCTTGTGTTTTGTTCCAACTTTGGAGTACTTTTCATATAATTTCTTGGACTAACCTATTAACAAGAGCCACAGTGCCAACTGCCTGTTTTCTGCTATTTTTGGTTCCAGGAAAGTCAGAAAATGAATATTCTCGGAATTGGACGGGACAAAAGCCAAAGTGCCTATTTTTCCAGAAGGGATCAAGGGCTAGAATACGAGACAGAGAGGGGCCAGGGGCCGGCCACACCACCTGGCCGCGCGGCCAGGCTGGGCCCACGCCAGGGGGTGGTGTGGTGGCTCCCAGCACCCCCTCGGCCTCTCCTTCTGCCTATAAGTTGCCCTCGGGACGAAAACCCTAAGTACCCGATCAAAAATCCACGAAAGAGTCTGTACCACCGTCATCTCCATCCCTAGATCAGGAGGGATCTGAAGCTCTTCCCGGCACCCTGCCGGAGAGGGGAATTTACCCTGGAGTCCTTCTTCATCACCATGCAAGCCTCCGGTGTGATGCGTGAGTAGTTCATCTTTGGACTACGGATCCATGTAGTAGCTAGATGGCCGGTCTCTCCTCCTTTGTGCTTTCATGTTTAGATCTTGTGAGCTCCGTTCATGATCAAGATCATCTATTTGTAATCCATACATGTTATGTTTGCGGGGATCCGATGGATATTGAGATGCTATTTCAGATTGATTCTATCATGTCTTTGTTATTTGAGATCTTGCATGCTTTCCGTTGTTAGTAGCTATCTTGGCCAAGTAGATGCTAGCAACTCCAAGAGTTAGTATTTATGCTCGATAGTGGGTTCATGCCTCTGGTAATCTGGGGAAGTGACAGAAATCTCTAAGGTACTAGATGTGTTGTTGCTACTAGGGAGAAAACAACAATCCTTTGTTCATAGAACAATCGTATTGTTTACTTTACACGCAGTTCGTAAAGCAATAATCTGTTGCTTGCAACTTCATACTGGAGGGGGTTCGGATGATAACCTAAAGGTGGATTATTAGTCATAGATGTTGTTGGATGGCGGTCTATGTATTATGTTGTAATGCCCAATCAAGTCTCAGAGGAGTCAAGATGATTAATATATGCATGTGTTGCTTTCTCGGTGTTTGTCAATTGCGCCGCTGTAATTTGTTCACCCATCATGTTATCTATCTAAGGAGAGCCACCTCTAGTGAACTATGGATCCCGGTCCTTTTCTTTACATACAATCTATAAACTGTTTACTGCTTTGTGTTTACTTTCTGCAAACTTTTACTTCTTTCCATTCGATACGTTTAATCCTTTGTTTTCCACAAAACACGGTGAGATTGACAACCTCATCGCAAGTTGGGGACAGAGTTCTGTGGTTGTGTTGTGCAGGTCTCCACGTTGCTAGTAGCACCGGTAGTGCGCCCTGCCAAAGCTCAGCTAGTAACACCTTTGGGGTGTTTCCTTGCTCCTACTGGTTCGATTAAACCTTGGTTTCATAATTGAGGGAAAACTTTCTGCTGTGCTCATCATACCTTCCTCTTGGGGTTCCCAACGAGCTCTACGTCGATCGTCGAGTGCATCAAGATATTTTCTGGCGCCGTTGCCGGCGAGTCAAGGACATCTTCACAAGGGGAGTCCCTCATAACCAATCTCTTTACTTTGTTGTTTTTGTTTTGCTTAGTTTTCTTTTTGCTTTGTTTGCTTGTTTTGTTCTTAAAAAAAACACAAAAAAATTAGTTCCTTTCTTAAGTTGCCTTTATGACTAGCTCTACTCCAATCACTATTTCATTATGGATAGCTCACTCAATTTCCTATTTGGGAACAGTTTTATGACTGCTAAGGTAATAGATGAACCACCGCCTGCTAGAACCTCCATGGAAGAAGAAATTGCTGAACCTAAAAGCTCATTAGATGAAAACGAGGAAGAGAGTGATGGACAAAAGGAGGAAGAATGGATCTACCCATGACTACCTTCTAATGAGAGTAACTCTTTATCCCTTACATTATTTGATTGTCCCCCATGCTTATCAAAGGAGGGTGAATGTTATGTTCCCGAGGATTCTTTTGAAAATGTTTATAATAAAGCTCTAGTGCTTGTAGATCATGAAAAGCATGCCTTATGTGATAGTTATATTGTTGAGTTTATTCCTGAGGCTACTGAAAATTATTATGATAGAGGAAAATATGGTTGTAGAAGTTTTTATGGTAATGAAACACCTCTCTATGTGCTGAAAGTTTTGAAGTTACTTTTGTTTTATCTTCGTATGCCTGCCACTTTGTTCTTTGTGCATTTATTTGCATACAAGATTCCTATGCATAGGAAGTGGGTTAGACTTAAATGTGTTTTGAATTTGCTTCTTGATGCTCTCTTTTACTTCAATTCATATTTCCTATGAGAGCATCTTCTCAAAATTTTATGCCTAACTTAAAGGCGTTAAAGAAAAGTACTTGTTAGAAGATAACCCAAGAGTTTTAGATGAGTCTTGAAAGTTATTACCTCTGTAATAACCTCCTTATCCCTTTTATTTGCTTTTTGTGCCAAGAGTAACCTCTAATGAGAATGAAGTAATGATTGGGAAAGTTATTGTCCCGAAACAGCTTTCTGTGCTTCACCGTAAAAATTCGTGAGAGAGCTCTGTATGTCGGATTGAGCTGTAATGTTTTTTGATTCTGCCCAAGGTTGTTATATAACTTTCGTTAGTTCAACACTTTTTTATTTGAGCAACATAAGGTCTTCGAAAAAATTCGTCTTTACCTGCTGGTCTGTTTTGACAGATTTCTGCCATTTTCTGCATTTGCTTCTTGTTGGTCCCTTCTTGAGTTCTTTTGGGGAATTGAGCTTTTTGGAGGAAGTACTACAGTAGCTAGTGTTTTAATGGAAGTTTATTTGGTGTTATAACTGAACCTTAAGACTTATCTACCTTAAGTGCACTAATGTTGCTAATGAGATTGTGTGAAGTTTTGTATGAAGGAAAAATTTCAGGTGTATGGAAGGAATGAGTAATGAGATGAAGGATGGACTAAAGCTCAAGCTTGGGGATGCCACGCGTGTCACCCCAAGAAATATCCAAGAAGTACAAGCGTCAAAGCTTGGAGATGCCCAAGGCATCCCCTTCTTCATCAATAAAAAGTCCAGGTTTCTTCCAAACGCTTCATTTTTATTGTTTCATGCACAGTTGTGTTTTTCTTGGAGCGTCTTCTTTTTGGTTTTCATTTTGGTTTTTAGTTTGCTTGGTTTGCTTAGTTTTCTGAATAAATTGGTTGGACCCCCTGTTTTATACATTTGGTTTCAAAAATAGTTTGGTTTGGTTTGGAAAAGAGTAGGAAAGTTCATGCTTATGTGGTAAAAAGAGCTCATTTTTAACTGTGGTCCATGCTTTGTCATGCCATGCTTGATATTGTTTTGGATTAATGCTTAGTATTCTTTGCTGTAGCATGACTTGTTATAAACAATTGAGATTGCTTAATGTGCCTTGGATGAATCATGTGTTGTTTTAGCATATTAAAGCATAGTATAGTGGTATTCTCCTTTGATGCTTTATTTGGGTTGACTTGGCGCATGCTCACACCATGTTATGACTATCTCAAGTCACCATAGCCTTTATGATCCTTTAGTTTTCAACTTGTAGTATCACTTTATGCTTTGATCAATGATGTTTTGTTGCTCTGCATGATTATGGTCCATATTGCTCTCTTAGTTTGTCGCTCCTAGTCTCTTGCTAGCCTCCACAACCAAGTATGACTTCCAGGAAAGTCAGAAAATGAATATTCTTGGAATTGGACGCGACAAAAGCCAAAGTACCTATTTATGGAAGGGATCAAGTGCCAGAATAAGAGACGGAGAGGGGCCAGGGGCCGGCCACACCACCTGGCCCCGCGGCCAGGCTAGGCCCGCACCAGGGGGTGGTGTGGTGGCTCCCGGCACCCCCTCGGCCTCTCCTTCCGCCTATAAGTTGCCCTCGGGACGAAAACCCTAAGTACCCGATCAAAAATCCACGAAAGAGTCTGTAGCCGCCGTCATCTCCATCCCTAGATCGGGAGGGATCTGAAGCTCTTCCCGGCACCCTGCCGGAGAGGGGAATTCACCCTAGAGTCCTTCTTCATCACCATGCAAGCCTCCGGTGTGATGCGTGAGTAGTTCATCCTTGGACTACGGATCCATGTAGTAGCTAGATGGCTAGTCTCTCCTCCTTTGTGCTTTCATGTTTAGATCTTGTGAGCTCCGTTCATGATCAAGATCATCTATTTGTAATCCATACATGTTGTGTTTGCGGTGATCCGATGGATATTGAGATGCTATTTCAGATTGATTATTGATTCTATCATGTCTTTGTTATTTGAGATCTTGCATGCTTTCCGTTGTTAGTAGCTATCTTGGCCAAGTAGATGCTAGCAACTCCAAGAGTTAGTATTTATGCTCGATAGTGGGTTCATGCCTCTGGTAATCTAGGGAAGTGATAGAAATCTCTAAGGTACTAGATGTGTTGTTGCTACTAGGGAGAAAACAACAATCCTTTGTTCATAGAACAATCGTATTGTTTACTTTACACGCAGTTCGTAAAGCAATAATCTGTTTCTTGCAACTTAATACTGGAGGGGGTTCGGATGATAACCTGAAGGTGGATTATTAGTCATAGATGCTGTTGGATGGCGGTCTATGTATTATGTTGTAATGCCCAATCAAGTCTCAAAGGAGTCAAGATGATTAGTATATGCATGTGTTGCTTTCTCGGTGTTTGTCAATTGCCCCGCTGTAATTTGTTCACCCAGCATGTTATCTATCTAAGGAGAGCCACCTCTAGTGAACTATGGATCCCAGTCCTTTTCTTTACATACAATCTATAAACTGTTTACTGCTTTGTGTTTACTTTCTGCAAACTTTTACTTCTTTCCATTCGATACGTTTAATCCTTTGTTTTCCGCAAAACATAGTGAGATTGACAACCTCATCGCAAGTTGGGGTCAAAGTTATGTGGTTGTGTTGTGCAGGTCTCCACGTTGCTACTAGCACCGGTAGTGCACCCTGCCAAAGCTCAGCTAGTAACACCTTTGGGGTGTTTCCTTGCTCCTACTGGTTCGATTAAACCTTGGTTTCATAATTGAGGGAAAACTTTCTGCTGTGCTCATCATACCTTCCTCTTGGGGTTCCCAACGAGCTCAACGTCGATCGTCGAGTGCATCAGCCGCCCACCGACCTTGCCTCTTCGCCTATAAGAAGCCTCCCGATGCGAAAACCCTAAATAATCAAGCCTCCAACCACGAAAAGTTCCGCAGCGCCGCTGCCACCGAAGGGGAGATTCGGGGGACAAAAAGTCTCTATTCCGGCACCCTGTCGGGATGGAGAAGTGCCCCCGGAGCCATCTCCATCAATCTCCACCGCCATCTCCATCACCATTGCTGATTCCCATGATGAGGAGGGAGTAGTTCTCTCTCGAGGCTAAGGGTTCTACCGGTAGCTATGTGTTCATCTCTCCCTCTATGCATGATCATATTGTGATCATGAGCTTTGTAATCAAGTAGACCTACCTTGCTACTCAAGTGCTTTAATAGAGCTCTACTCTCCCCATGTGTGTGAAAGTGACAGCGTGCACACCATGGTGGCACTTAGGCTAGAGATTACAAATACTTGTTATGAGTTATATTTGGAATTGGATGTCTTTATGAAATTGTGGTGTTTGTTGGACTCATCTAGTGCTCAAGGTGACAGTGTGGGGTTATCTAGATGGGAAAGATGAACTTTGAAGTGTGTTGTTATAGCCCTACCATGGATTAGAGTGTCCAACCGGAGAATAGTTCAGAGTAGTATCATAAAGTGAAGATATTTATATGAGAGTGTTCACTAGCGAAAGTATGATCCCTAGGCCTTGTTTCTAAGCATTGAAACAGCATTTGCAATTAGATCTCTTACATGTTTGCTTGCTTCCATCTTTATTTCAGTTTGCTTTAGTCTTTTCCACGCCATCAAGCTGAAGGAAATATGCCCTGAGAGGCAATAATAAAGTTGTTATTATGTATTCCTTATATGTTAGATGTTTATTTTGCATGCTATAATTGTGTTGATCGGAAACGTCAATACATGTGTGTTTAATAAACAAAAAGGGTTCCTAGTTATGCCTCTCTTATAGACTAGCTTGTTGATTAACAAGATGATCAAGGTTTCCTGATCATGGACATTGGATGTTGTTAATAACAAGGTCACATCATTTGTGAAATGATGTGATGAACATTCATCTGAAGTATAGCATTACGATCAAGTCATTATGTTTACATTGCTATAACATCATACGAAGTAATCTTTATCCTTAACTGGGTGATCATTGAGTGCATCAATAACATCAAACGTCACACCTTAACTGGGTGACTATAAAGATGGGTTCGGTGCTACGAAGGTGTTATGTTGAGGCTCATGGATCAAGAGTGGAATTTGTCAATCCCGATGACGGATAGATATACTCTGGGCCCTCTCGGTGATATCACATTAAGGTAGCTTGCAAGCAAGTGATGTGATCACTAGAATGTTATATCACGGGAACGAGAAAAGAGTGCATGTCGGTAACGAGATCAAACTAGGTATTTGGATACCGATGATCGAATCTCGGACATGTATTATATCAAGAGACAAAGGGATTAAATTACAAGCGTTAAAGGTTCTCACGATCACATAAGTCATCGTTGAATATGCAGGAGTCAGTATGGACCTCCAGGCCCGCTTCTGATTATTGATCTGAGAGGAGTCTCAATCATGTATGCATTATTCGCGAACCATAGGGTGACACACTTAAGAGTTACCGGACACCATTTTGGAGCACATATGTTTCAGACGAAAGAATTACAAAGCGCAGGAATTGTTTCGGGTGAAATTGCAGAAAGTGGTCCTGTATGTGATATTGAAATATTGCAAGGGGTTATATGTGAATGTTTGTTAATTAAAGTAATTAACGAAATTCTGAATAAATTTAATAAAAGAGCTTTATTAAATGAGAGAGCATTAAACTTAGAGAATTTTAATGCATTTAAAGTAGGGACTTTAAAGGGGAATGTGAAGAGGCATTTTAATGTGGAGGGGTTACCACCACATGAATGGGGAGGTGAGGGGTCACCCCCCATGTGCTAGCCATGGGGAAGGGGGTACCCCCTCCTCCTATAAAAGGCCCTCCTCTTCCTCCTTCTTCCTCACACCTCCTTGTGAAGGAGCTCTCTCCCCCTCTAGAATTATTCCCCATGGTCTCGGATTAGCGAGATACATGTTCCAGGTGGCATTTCGTCTGGAAGGAGTTGCTGCTTCTGCTAGATCGCTGGAGCGAGGAGGTGGAGGTTGTCTGGTGGCTTGAACGTGTGTGCGAGTGCAGATGCGCTGCTGAGTTGCGGCGCTCGGACTTCCTCACGATCTTGAGATCGGCAAGTGTACGACTACATCAACCATGAGTTCCTACTTGTTAACAAAACTCGTTGTCTTCGAGGGTAAGTTCTCATTGGATGTATGTCCACCCGTTGCTATGTACCTAGTAGATAGATCTTGGCGTGTAGTTATCATCGTAGGATTTTTTTTGTTTTCTATGCTGCGGACCCAATAGTGGTATCAGAGCCTGATCTATGCGTAGGTGCTTTGCACGGGTAGTACACATATGTTTATATGTGGGCGATGATGATCATGTTATTGCATCTTCTCTGTATTTTGGATATTGGTGGCATAGTGGGATGAAGCGGCCCGGACCAACCTTACATGTCATCGTACATGAGACCGGTTCCACGACTGACATGCAACTAGTTTTGCATAAGTGGCTGGCGGGTGTCTGTCTCTCCTACTATAGTCAATATCTGATTTACAACGAGTTGCTAATAACTTGGTTATCCTCGTTGTGGTTCATGTTCGTAGGTAAGAACGGTTCTATCTCTGAAAGCCCTAAGCCACATAAAACTTGCAATTGATAAATTAGAGGCGTCTAGTTTAGATCGTTGTTGGGCTAGTGTATTGATATGGCATTGTTGTAAGTAGATGTATGATAGATACTCTTACAACACATTCAACATGTAAGTTCCATAGACCTTGGCCTTACACACAAAGGAATGATAGAGATCATACCACGATGCAAATGATAGAGATCAAATGCATGGACCATATCATCTCACTTTACACATTAGATGTTAGCATCTTATACTGCTAGTTTTGGCGTTTTCTGTAGCATTGTAAGATGATCCCTCATTTAGATATCAAGATAAAAATGTTTTCTTCCTTGAGTATGCACCATTCTGTGGATCGTGTTTCGAGACATCACGTGATGATCGGGTGTACTCGAATCTACGCTTTCATAGGAACGGGTGTAAGACAGTTTTACACACGCGAATACTAAGGTTCTTACTTGGCAAGCCTAGCATGTACAGACATGGCCTCAGAACACGAACCAAAAGGTTAAGCATGAGTCATATAGTTGATATGATGCCCATATAGATGCTCGCCTTTGAAGCTACATCAACTCACATGATGATCGGACTTGGTGTATTGGATTTGGTTCATGTAATCACCAAAAGGACACGAGGGATGTCGTTTTTGAGTGGGAGTTCATTAGTAATTTGGATTAGTTGAACTCACTCTATCATAAACTTAGTCTAAATAAACTTTACAAATTCTGTTGTAGATGGCACCACCTGCTTTTAATTTCAATGTGTTCATGGAGAAAGAGAAACTTGCTGCGAATGGTAGCAACTTCACCAACTGGGCTATGAATTTGAGGATTCTCCTCACTGCTGCACAAAAGCAATATGTGCTAGATGCGCCGCTAGGCCCCCAACCAGCTCCTGATGCCCCTGACAAAGAAAACAATGTCTATGTGACTCGTCAGGAGGACCACAACTTAGTTCATTGCGGCATACTGTATGGGCTAGAGCCAAAACTTCGAAAGCGTTTCGAAAATGGCAATGCATTTGATACCATGGGAGAATTGAAAATGATTTTCGATACCCATGCTGCCGTAGAGAGTTATAATGCTACTGAAAAGTTCTTTTGCTGCATGATGGAGGAGAACAGCTCCGTTAGTGAGCATGTGCGCAAAATGTCTGGGTACGCCGATAAGCTTGTGTCCTTGGGAATAACGATTCCCATTGACTTAGGCATACATCGTGTTCTCCAATCTCTTCCACCTAGCTACAAGAGCTTCGTGATGACCTATAATATGCAGGGCATGAAGAAGTCTCTTCCCGAGCTTCTGTCAATGCTTAAGACTACAGAAGTGGAGATTAGGAAAGAACATCGAGTGTTGATGATCAATAGGACCACCGGTTTCAAGAAGGACAAGAAAGGCAAGCACAAGGGAAAGAAGGGTGGCAAATATGTTGCCACACCTGAAAAGAAACCCCGAGCTGGCCCTAAGTCTGACACTGAGTATTACTATTGCAAGGGGACTGGCCATTGGAAGCGCAATTGCCCCAAGTATTTGGTGGACAAGAAGTCCGGCAAGGCAAACAAAGGTATATATGATATACATGTTATTGATGTAAACTTGACTAGTACTCGAAGTAGCACCTGGGTATTTGATACGCGATCAGTTGCTAATATATGTAACTCGGTTCAAGGGCTGCGGAACAAGCGACAACTAGCAAGGGATGAGGTCATGATGCGGGTCGGCAATGGATCAAAAGTTGATGTGCTCGCCGTTGGGACGCTACCTCTCCATATGCCATAGGGATTAGTTATAAACCTAAATAATTGTTATTTGGTGCCTGCACTGAGCATGAACATTGTATCCGGATCGTGTTTGATGCAAAGTGGTTATTCCTTTAAATCTGAAAACAATGGTTGTTCGATTTATAAGAATGATATCTTTTATGGTCATGCACCTGTCTTGAATGGTTTATTTCTATTGGATCTCGATAGTAATATTACGCATATTCATAATGTTAATTCTAAAAAGATTAAACTTGATAATGATATATCTGCATATATGTGGCACTTTCGTCTAGGTCATATTGGTGTTAAACGCATGAAGAAACTCCATTCTGATGGACTTTTGGAATCACTTGATTTTGAATCATTTGATACATGTGAGCCATGCCTTATGGGCAAGATGACTAGAACGCCGTTTTCCGGTCCAATGGAACGGGTGACAGATTTATTGGAAATCATACATACTGATGTATGTGGACCAGTGAGTGTGTCGGCGCGAGGTGGATATCGTTATTTTGCTACTTTCACGGATGATTTGACTAGATACGTGTATATCTATTTGATGAAACACAAGTCTGAAACTTTTGTAAAGTTCAAGGAATTTCAGAATGAAGTGGAAAATCATCGTAATAGAAAGATCAAATTTCTTCGGTCTGACCGTGGAGGAGAGTATCTAAGTTACGAGTTTAGCACACACATGAAAGAGTGTGGAATAGTTTCACAACTCACGCCTGCCGGAACACCACAACGTAATAGTGTGTCGGAACGTCGTAATCGTACCTTATTGGATATGGTTCGATCTATGATGTCTCTGACTGACTTCCCTCTGTCATTTTGGGGTTATGCACTGGAAACAGCTGCATTCACTTTAAATCGGGCACCATCTAAATCCGTTGAAACGACACCGTATGAATTATGGTTTGGAAACAAACCTAAGCTGTCATTTCTTAAGGTTTGGGGATGCGATGTTTATGTGAAGAAACTTCAACCGGATAAACTCAAACCCAAAGCGGAAAAAATGCGTCTTCATAGGATACCCTAAGGAAACAATTGGGTATACCTTCTATCACAGATCCGAGGGCAAGGTTTTTGTTGCCAAGAATGGATCCTTTCTTGAGAAGGAGTTTCTCGTGAAAGGTGTGAGTAGTCGGAAGGTAGAACTCGAAGAGGTTATTGAACCTTCTCTTCATGAAATGGCAAGTAGCGCAGCACCGGAAGTTGTTTCGGAGTTGACTTCACCTAATGAAGAGAGAGCTAATGATATTGATCATGAAACTCCGAAAGAGGACACTACCGAACCTCGCAGGTCAAGCAGGACATGTGCAGCTCCTGAACTGAACGGCAATCCTGTTGTGAATTTCATGGTTGATGAAAAGGATGACCCTGCGACATATGAAGAAGCGATGATGAGCCCAGATTCCAACAAATGGCTAGAAGCCATGAAATCCGAGATGGAATCCATGTACGAGAACCAAGTTTGGACCTTGGTGGACTTACCTCATGATCAAAAGGCCGTTGAGAATAAATGGATTTTCAAAAGAAAAACTGATGCTGATGGTAATGTGACCATCTATAAGGCTCGACTTGTCACAAAGGGGTTTCGAAAAATTCAAGGAGTTGACTACGATGAGACATTCTCTCCCGTAGCAATGCTTAAGTCGGTTAGGATTATATTAGCAATTGCTGCATATTTCGATTATGAAATATGGCAGATGGATGTCAAAACTGCGGTCCTCAATGGTAATATTGAAGAAGAGTTGTATATGATACAACCTAAGGGTTTTGTCGATCCTAAGGATGCTAATGAGGTATGTAAACTTCAGCGATCCATCTATGGACTGAATCAAGCATCCCGGGTTGGAATCTCCACTTTGATGAGGTGATCAAATAGTTTGGATTTGTCCAAACTTATGGAGAGGCTTGTATTTACAAGAAAGTGAGTGGGAGCAATGTGGCATTTCTGATATTATATGTGGATGACATATTATTGATTGGAAATGATATAGATCTTTTAAACAGTGTTAAAAGTTATCTAAACAGCAAATTTTCAATAAAAGACCTTGGTGAAGCGTCATATATATTAGGCATTAAAATCTATAGAGATAGATCAAGGCGCCTAATTGGGCTATCGTAGAGTACATACCTTGATAAGATATTAAAGAAGTTCAATATGGACGGAAGTAAGAAGGGGTTCTTACCTATGTTGCAAGGCAAGACATTGAGTAAGACTCAAAGTCTGGCTATGGCGGAAGAAAGAGAGATAATGGATAAGATCCCCTATGCCTTGGCCATAGGCTCTATAATGTATGCCATGCTATGTACAAGACCGGATGTGGCACATGCTATTAGTTTGACTAGTAGGTACCAATCTGATCCAGGTTCGGAACACTGGATAGCGGTCAAGAACATCCTCAAGTACTTGAGAAGAACTAGGGACATGTTTCTTATATACGGAGGTGAAGAAGAGCTAGTCGCTAAGTGTTATGTCGATGCTAGCTTTGACACCGATCCGGATGACTCTAAGTCTCAATCCAGATACGTATTTCTCTTGAACGGAGCAGCAGTTAGTTGGAGGAGTTCCAAACAACCTATGTTGGCTGGATCAACGATGGAGGCGGAATATGTTGCTGCTTCAGAAGCGGCGCAGGAAGCCGTTTGGCTGAAAGAGTTCATTACGGAACTAGGTGTGGTTCCTAGTGCATTGGACCCGATGGTGATCTATTGTGACAACAATGGAGCCATAGCCAACACCAAGGAACCGAGGTCTCACAAGAATTCCAAGCATATTAAGCGTTGGTTTCACTCCATCCGTGAACATGTCAAGGATGGAGATATAAAGATTTGTAAAGTACACATGCACCTAAATGTAGCAGATCCGTTGACTAAAGCTCTCCCTAGGGAAAAACATGATCAACACCAGAACTCCATGGGTGTTAGATTTATCACTATGTGAACTAGATTATTGTCTCTAGTGCAAGTGGGAGACTGAAGGAAATATGCCCTGAGAGGCAATAATAAAGTTGTTATTATGTATTCCTTATATGATAGATGTTTATTTTGCATGCTATAATTGTATTGATCGGAAAAGTCAATACATGTGTGTTTAATAAACAAAAAGGGTTCCTAGTTATGCCTCTCTCATAGACTAGCTTGTTGATTAACAAGATGATCAAGGTTTCCTGATCATGGACATTGGATGTTGTTAATAACAAGGTCACAACATTTGTGAAATGATGTGATGAACATTCATCCGAAGTATAGCATTACGATCAAGTCATTATGTTTACATTGCTATAACATCATACGAAGTAATCTTTATCCTTAGACCATGAGATCATGTTAATTGCTAACACCGGAAGAGTATCTTGATAACTGATACATTGCAAATGTATCTATAATTTTTTATGTTCCATGCCCGGTTTTATCCACTTTCTTGTGTTTTGTTTCAACTTTGGAGTACTTTTCATATGATTTCTTGGACTAACCTATTAACAAGAGCCACAGTGCCAGCTGCCTGTTTTCTGCTGTTTTTGGTTCCAGGAAAGTCAGAAAATGAATATTCTCGGAATTGGATGGGACAAAACCCAAAGTGCCTATTTTTCCAGAAGGGATCAAGTGCCAGAATATGAGACGGAGAAGGGCCAGGGGCCGGCCACACCACCTGGCCACGCGGCCAGGCTAGGCCCACACCAGGGGGTGGTGTGGTGGCTCCCGGCACCCCCTCGGCCTCTCCAACCCTAAGGACCCGATCAAAAATCTACGAAAGAGTCTGTAGCCGCTGTCATCTCCATCCCTAGATTGGAAGGGATCTGAAGCTCTTCCCGGCACCCTGCCAGAGAGGGGAATTCACCCTGGAGGCCTTCTTCATCACCATGCAAGCCTCTGGTGTGATGCGTGAGTAGTTCATCCTTGGACTACGGATACATGTAGTAGCTAGATGGCTGGTTTCTCCTCCTTTGTGCTTTCATGTTTAGATCTTGTGAGCTCTGTTCATGATCAAGATCATCCATTTGTAATTCATACATGTTGTGTTTGCGGGGATCCGATGGATATTGAGATGCTATTTCAGATTGATTATTGATTCTATCATTTCTTTGTTATTTGAGATCTTGCATGCTTTCCGTTGTTAGTAGCTATCTTGGCCAAGTAGATGCTAGCAACTCCAAGAGTTAGTATTTATGCTCGATAGTGGGTTCATGCCTCTGGTAATCTGGGGAAGTGACAGAAATCTCTAAGGTACTAGATGTGCTGTTGCTACCAGGGAGAAAACAACAATCCTTTGTTCATAGAACAATCGTATTGTTTACTTTACACGCAGTTCGTAAAGCAATAATCTATTGCTTGCAACTTAATACTAGAGGGGGTTCGGATGATAACCTGAAGGTGGATTATTAGTCATAGATGCAGTTGGATGGCGGTCTATGTATTATGTTGTAATGCCCAATCAAGTCTCAGAGGAGTCAAGATGATTAGTATATGCATGTGTTGCTTTCTCGGTGTTTGTCAATTGCCCCGTTGTAATTTGTTCACCCAGCATGTTATCTATCTAAGGAGAGCCACCTCTAGTGAACTATGGATCCCGGTCCTTTTCTTTACATATAATCTATAAACTGTTTACTGCTTTGTGTTTACTTTCTACAAACTATTACTTATTTCCATTTGATACGTTTAATCCTTTGTTTTCCGCAAAACACGGTGAGATTGACAACCTCATCGCAAGTTGGTGACAAAGTTCTGTGTTTGTGTTGTGCAGGTCTCCACGTTGCTACTAGCACCGGTAGTGCGCCCTACCAAAGCTCAGCTAGTAACACCGTTGGGGTGTTTCCTTACTCCTACTGGTTCGATTAAACCTTGGTTTCATAATTGAGGGAAAACTTTCTGCTGTGCTCATCATACCTTCCTCTTGGGGTTCCCAACGAGCTCTACGTCGATCGTCGAGTGCATCAAGATCTTTTCTGGCGCCGTTGCCGGGGAGTCAAGGACATCTTCACAAGGGGAGTCCCTCATAACCAATCTCTTTACTTTGTTGTTTTTGTTTTGCTTAGTTTCCTTTTTGCTTTGGTTGCTTGTTTTGTTCTTCAAAAAACACAAAAAAATTAGTTTTACAAGTTTGCTTTCTTATTTGAAAACCCAAAAAAATGACTACTCTTGAAAACACTAAGTTGTGTGACTTCACTAGCCCCAACAACAATGATTTTATGAGCACACCTATTGCTCCACCTGTGGCTGAAAATACTTTCTTTGAGATAAAACCTTCTTTGCTCAATCTTGTTATGAGAGAACAATTTTCTAGTATTAGTAATGAAGATGCTGCTTCCCATCTAAATAACTTTGTTAAACTTTGTGAGATGCAAAAGCATAGGGATATAGATGGTGATATTATTAAACTAAAATTGTTTCCTTTCTCTTTGAGAGGAAAAGCTAAAGAATGGTTGAATTCCTTAACTAGGAATAGTATTGATTCTTGGACTAAGTGCAAAGATGCTTTTATTGGAAAATACTATCCTCCTGCTAAGATTATATCCATGAGAAGTGAAATAATGAAGTTTAAACAACTTGATAATGAGCATGTTGCTCAAGCTTGGGAAAGAATGAAATCTTTGGTAAAGAATTGTCCCACTCATGGACTGACTGCTTGGATGATCATCCAAACTTTTTATGCAGGATTGAACTATTCTTCAAGGAACCTATTGGATTCAGCCACTAGAGGTATCTTTATGACCATCACTTTGGGTGCTGCAACAAAACTTCTGGACAATATGATGGTTAATTATTCTGAATGGCATACTGAGAGAGCTCCACAAGGTAAGAAGGTAAATTCTGTTGAGGAAACCTCCTCCTTGAGTGATAAGATTGATATTATTATGTCTATTCTTGTTAATGGGAAAGCCCATATTGATCCAAATAATGTTCGTTTAGCCTCTTTGGTTGCTCAAGAAGAGCAAGTTGATGTGAACTTCATAAGAAATAACAACTTTGGCAACAATGCTTATGGTAATAATGCTTATAGGAACAATTTTGGTAACAACAATTATAGGCCCTACCCTCCTAGTAATACTTATGGATATAATGGTAAACCTGAATTACCTAGTGAAGGAAGAATTTTAGAAGTTGAAAGATCCACTAAAAACTTCATGCAAATGCAATATGAGCAAAATAAACTATTTACTAAAACTATGGAGGAGCAATCTATCATTTTGAAGAACATTAGCCATCAACTTGAGAGTCTAAATAGGGAAATTCCTAGTTTACAATTGAAACTCTCTAATGCTGAAAGAAATATATCATCTTTGTCTGAAGCTCAATCTTCATTGATTAATAAAATGGCTGCTAAACCTGAAACTAATGAGAATCCCTTTGCAGCTACTAATGCCATACAAGTAAGAATTGATGAAAATGTTAGACTATTAGCTGAATTACATGCTAAGTGGGAAAGGGAAGATGAAATTGCTAGAAACATTAGTGTTTTTACTATCACCACCACTAGTGTTGAGGCTAGTAATAGTTCTACTACTTTAGATGATAAAGTTGATTTTGAACTTGATGGTTGCAATATCTCTGAAGTTATTAAGTTCCTACAAAAGCTTGCTAAAAGTCCTAATGCTAGTGCTATGAATATGGCTTTTACAAAACACATTACTGATGTTCTCATAAAGATTAAAGAAGAAAAGATGAAACATAAAGCTTCTATTCCTATAAAACAAGAGGATGGTTGGGAACCCATCATTAATGTGAAAGTGAATGACTTTGATTTCAAAGCTTTGTGTGATCTTGATGGTAGTGTTTCTATTATGCCTAGAAGGATTTATGATATGCTTGATTTGCCTCCTCTTGAAGATTGTTATTTGAATGTCCCACTTGATGCTAATGCTAAAAAGAAACTCATGGGGAGTCTTAATGATGTTCTTATTATGGTTAACGATTCCTATGTCCCCATTGATTTCTATGTTTTGGATGTTGAATACAATGCTTCTTGTCCTATTACTTTGGGAAGACCTTTTCTTAGAACTGTTGGTGCCATCATTGATATGAAAGAAGGCACCATTAAATATCAACTCCCACTCAATAAAGGTATAGAACACTTCCCTAAAAAGAGAGAAAAGATTTCTTTTGCTTCTCCTATGAAAACAAAATTTGGTCTTAATGCTTCTTCATTTGAGAACACTTGATTCTTTCTTTGCTTCTTATGCCTAACTTAAAGGCGTTAAAGAAAAGTGCTTGTTGGGAGATAACCCAAGAGTTTTAGATGATTCTTTGAAGTTATTAACTCTGTAATAACCTCTCATTATCCTTTTTATTTGCTTTTTGTGCCAAGAGTAACCTCTAATGAGAGTGAAGTAATGATTGGGAAAGTTGCTGTCCCGAAACAGATTTCTATGCTTCACCGTAAAAATTCGTGAGAGAGCTATGTATGTGGGATTGAGCTGTAATTTTTTTTTCTTTTGCCCCAGGTTGTTATCTAACTTTCCTTAGTTCAACACTTTGTTATTTGAGCAACAGAAGGTCTTCGAAAAAATTCGTCTTTACCTGCTGGTCTGTTTTGACAGATTTCTGCCATTTTCCGTATTTGCTTCTTGTTGGTTCCTTCTTGAGTTCTTTTGGGGAATTTAGCTTTTTGAGGGAAGTGCAACAGTAGCTAGTGTTCTAATGGAAGTTTATTTGGTGTTAGAACTGAACCTTGAGACTTATTTGTCATAAGTGCACTAATGTTGCTAATAAGATTGTGTGAAGTTTTGTATGAAGGAAAAATTTCTGGTGTATGGAAGGAATGAGTAATGAGATGAATGATGGACTAAAGCTCAAGATTGGGGATGCCACGCGTGTCACCCTAATAAATATCCAAGAAGTACAAGCGTCAAAGCTTGGGGATGCCTTGGGCATCCCCTTCTTCATCAATAAAAATCCCAGGTTTCTTCCAAACGCTTCATTTTTATTGTTTCATGCACAGTTGTGTTTTTCTTGGAGCGTCTTCTTTTTCGTTTTCGTTTTGGTTTTGGTTTGCTTTGGTTTGCTTAGTTTTCTGAATAAATTGGTTGGACCCCCTCTTTCATACTTTGGTTTGCAAATAGTTTGGTTTGGTTTAGAAAAGAGTAGGGAAGTTCATGCTTATGTGGTAAAAAGAGCTCGTTTTTGACTGTGGCCTATGCTTTGTCATGCCATGCTTGATATTGTTTTGGCTTTATGCTTAGTATTCTTTGTTGTAGCATGACTTGTTATAAACATTTGAGATTGCTTAATGTGCCTTGGATGAATCATGCGTTGTTTTAGCATATTAAAGCATAGTATAGTGGTATTCTCCTTTGATGCTTTATTTGGGTTGACTTGGCGCATGCTCACACCATGTTATGACTCTCACAAGTCACCATAGCCTTTATTATCCTTTAGTTTTCAACTTGTAGTATCACTTTTATGCTTTGATCATTGATGTTTTGTCGCTCTGCATGATTATGGCCATTATTGCTCTCTTAGTTTGTCGCTCCCAGTCTTTTGCTAGCCTCCACAACCAAGTATGAGTTCCACTCATGCATCCAACTCCCTAAAACAAGTTATTCCAAAGAGTCCACCATACCTACCTACTAGCTTATGCTATTCCAAGTACATTCATGATTTTGTTTACCTTCCACCTGTTATGAAAAAACTAGTGATTAAAGCTCTCACGAACTTGATGGCAGACTTTACTTTACTTGCCCTTAATAAACTTGAACCATTGTGTCTTCTATGTTGTATATGCTTGCACTTATTTGTTGGGAATTAGCAGAACCATGCTTTCATGGGGAACGCTTTCAACATTGCACTTGGTACTTGTACCTAGTTGATATCATGTTCTTTTGTATATGGATGTCGTCGATGTGAAATGAAAGGGGAGCTTGTAAGTCCATGGAGTTATGTATATGTGTTAGAGAAATGCCTGGGCCGCTGGTCTAATCTATGCTGACATGGTGGAAACCTGCAGCGTAACCATAATGAGCTGTCTATGAAGCATTCTTCTTATAAAAAAAAGAGTCCTACATTGAGAAAAAGAGAAAAAAAAGAGATACTATGAAAAGAGGAAAGAGAGAAAAAAGCACCATATTCCCATGGTAAATAAGAAGAATGCTGAGATACTCGTTGTTTGCTTACCTTGTCATTTTGATATGGGGATTCTTCCTTATCATGGGGCAAGGGGTACCCCGTTGGTGGTTCTCAATGATACACATGTACTTACAATGACAAGAACTTACCGGTGACTAAACTTGAGTAGCATGAGGAGCAGCCCTCGTATACAATGAGATTTCTGACTTATACTTCGTCAAGCATGTACACCATAGTTTGTTCACTTTAACCTTAATCATTTCAAGATTCTTATGATAGGGGCAATGAGAGCTGAAAGCTATAAGTACCATAATTTTTGGAAGCTCTTTATGAGACTTGAATCCCTACTTCCTTTTACAAAAGGCCTTTATTCCACCATTATACTGAGTCTCCACCTTCAATCTTTATGCACCTACTTTGAGAGCATAGTGGCCATTCTTAGTTCTATGTGCATTGTCCCAAGACTAGTTGATTGATGCATACTTTGTTATTGCTTGTTTTAAACTATTGTATCTAGTCACTCTTATGAACTTTGAAGATGTCCTATGCATTTATATTTGCTACTCTATTGAGGGACAAGCTGAATACTAGTATGCTATGTTTTCTTTATGTGAAACAAACAAACGTTTTGCAAAGCATTGTTATTCATGAATCTTTTGTTTGTGCCTTTTCATGTTGCATCATAGTTTCTTTGCTTATTACTAGAACTTTGTCTTTCATGTTATGATTGAAGTACTATGATCCCAGCTTTGAATGTTTTGCAAATATTTTGATCAAGTCTTTGATGGTGCATGTCACCTCAAAAATTATTCTTTCTTTTTATCACTTACCTACTCGAGGACGAGCAGGAGTTAAGCTTGGGGATGTTGATACATTGCAAATGTATCTATAATTTTTGATGTTCCATGCTTGGTTTTATCCACTTTCTTGTGTTTTGTTTCAACTTTGGAGTACTTTTCATATGATTTCTTGGACTAACCTATTAACAAGAGCTACAGTGCCAGCTACCTATTTTCTGCTGTTTTTGGTTCCAGGAAAGTCAGAAAATGAATATTCTTGGAATTGGACGGGACAAAAGCCAAAGTGCCTATTTTTCCGGAAGGGATCAAGTGCCAGAATACGAGACGGAGAAGGGCCAGGGGCCGGCCACACCACCTGGCTGCACGGCTAGGCTAGGCCCGCGCCAGGGGGTGGTGTGGTGGCTCCTAGCACCCCCTCGGCCTCTCCTTCCGCCTATAAGTTGCCCTCGGGACGAAAACCCTAAGGACCCGATCAAAAATCCACGAAAGAGTCTGTAGCCGCCGTCATCTCCATCCCTAGATCGGGAGGGATCTGAAGCTCTTTCCGGCACCCTGCCGGAGAGGGGAATTCACCCTGGAGGCCTTCTTCATCACCATGCAAGCCTCCGGTGTGATGCGTGAGTAGTTCATCCTTGGACTACGGATCCATGTAGTAGCTAGATGGCTGGTTTCTCCTCCTTTGTGCTTTCATGTTTAGATCTTGTGAGCTCCGCTCATGATCAAGATCATCCATTTGTAATTCATACATGTTGTGTTTTCGGGGATCCGATGGATATTGAGATGCTATTTCAGATTGATTATTGATTCTATCATGTCTTTGTTATTTGAGATCTTGCATGCTTTCCGTTGTTAGTAGCTATCTTGGCCAAGTAGATGCTAGCAACTCCAAGAGTTAGTATTTATGCTCGATAGTGGGTTCATGCCTCTGGTAATATTGGGAAGTGATAGAAATCTCTAAGGTACTAGATGTGTTGTTGCTACTAGGGAGAAAACAACAATCCTTTGTTCATAGAACAATCGTATTGTTTACTTTACACGCAGTTCATAAAGCAATAATCTGTTGCTTGCAACTTAATACTGGAGGGGGTTCGGATGATAACCTGAAGGTGGATTATTAGTCATAGATGCAGTTGGATGGCGGTCTATGTATTATGTTGTAATGCCCAATCAAGTCTCAAAGGAGTCAAGATGATTAGTATATGCATGTGTTGCTTTCTCGGTGTTTGTCAATTGCCCCGCTGTAATTTGTTCACCCAGCATGTTATCTATCTAAGGAGAGCCACCTCTAGTGAACTATGGATCCCGGTCCTTTTCTTTACATACAATCTATAAACTGTTTACTTCTTTGTGTTTACTTTCTGCAAACTTTTACTTATTTCCATTCGATACGTTTAATCCTTTGTTTTCCGCATAACACGATGAGATTGACAACCTCATCGCAAGTTGGGACAAAGTTCTGTGGTTGTGTTGTGCAGGTCTCCACGTTGCTACTAGCACCGGTAGTGCGCCCTGCCAAAGCTCAGCTAGTAACACCTTTGGGGTGTTTCCTTGCTCCTACTGGTTCGATTAAACCTTGGTTTCATAATTGATGGAAAACTTTCTACTGTGCTCATCATACCTTCCTCTTGGGGTTCCCAACGAGCTCTACGTCGATCGTTGAGTGCATCAATAACATCAAACGTCACACCTTAACTGGGTGACTATAAAGATGGGTTCGGTGCTACGAAGGTGTTATGTTGAGGCTCATGGATCAAGAGTGGAATTTGTCAATCCCGATGACGGATAGATATACTCTGGGCCCTCTCGGTGATATCACATTAAGGTAGCTTGCAAGCAAGTGATGTGATCACTAGAATGTTATATCACGGGAACGAGAAAAGAGTGCATGTCGGTAACGAGATCAAACTAGGTATTTGGATACCGATGATCGAATCTCGGACATGTATTATATCAAGAGACAAAGGGATTAAATTACAAGCGTTAAAGGTTCTCACGATCACAGAAGTCATCGTTGAATATGGAGGAGTCAGTATGGACCTCCAGGTCCCGATTCTGATTATTGATCTGAGAGGAGTCTCAATCATGTCTGCATTATTCGTGAACCGTAGGGTGACACACTTATAAGTTACCGGACACCATTTTGGAGCACATATGTGATGGGTTCGTAGCATGGAAAACAAAAAATTTCTACCGCAAGAACGAACAAAACCTAGATCTAATCTAGATAAAAGCCAAGATCTAATCTATTAGACATGAGCAACGAGATAGATGGGAACTAACCCTCGTAGATCCGAAAGCGTTAACGAGATTAGATCTCGTGGTTGATGTAGTCGATCACTTGCCGATCTCAAGATCGTGTGGATGATCCTTCCGGCGTCGTGTTCCAGCAGCGCTTCCGCCCGCGGTCAAGTAGACGATCCTTCCGACGTTGCGTTCCAGCAGCGCTTCCGCCCTTGGTCAAGTAGACGATCCTTTCGGCGCCACGATTCGGCAGCGCTTCCGCAGTCGGTCACACGTGCGGAGTCGAAGCAGACCTTCCTCTCCCCGTTCCAGCGAGCAGCGGAGGTAGTAGATCTTCTCCACGGAATCCCAGTAGCACGACGGCGTGGTGGTGGTGGTGGAGTAGAGAATTCTGCAGGGCTTCGCCTATGCCTGTGCAGAAGATGGTGGAGGAGAGAGGCGGCAGAGATTGGACGTTATGAGAGCGTGCAAAGAGGGGGCGCCCCCTGCCCCTCTATTTAAAGAGGGGATGGCGCCTTGGGGAGGGGAGTCCTTGTAGGACTCCCCTTCCTCTATGGCCGGCGGGTTGGGGAGGGAGAAGGAATCCTCCTCCCCCACGAATCCGTGTCTTGACCCACCTGGACTCCTTTGATCCCTATCTTGATTTTCAAGCAAACTTCAAGATATCTTCTAGAACCTTCCGGAACATTCCGAAACCTTCTAGAATCCTCATACAAACACTCCGGAACATTTCCTAACTTATAAAATGATCCCCTATATATGAATCTTATTCTCCGGACCATTATGGATCTCCTTGTGATGTCCTGAATCCAATCCGAGACTCCGAACAACATTCGGTCTCCAACGCACATTCCAGATCTACTTAAAACAACTTCGAACCTTAAGTGTGTCACCCTACGGTTCGTGAATATGTAGACATGATAGAGACACATCTCCTATCAATAACCATCAACAGGACCTAGAGATCCATAATGGCTCCCACATACTCAACGATGACTTCGCGATCGATTGAACCACTTACATATGAAACCAATTCCCTTTGTCTCGCGATACTGTACTTATCCGAGGTTTGATCGTTGGTATCTCCATACCTAGTTCTACCTCGTTACTGATAAGTACTCTTTACTCGTTCCGTGATATGTCATCCCTTGTGACCTAGTCACATGCTTGCAAGCTAACTAGATGACATTCCACCGAGAGGGCCCAGAGCATATCTATCCGTCATATGGATGGACAAATCCCAATCTTGGTTCATGCGCTTCAACACATACTTTCAGAATACCCAATGACACTTTTATAGCCACCCAGTTACGAAGCGGCGTTTGATGTCATCAAAGTATCCATCCGGTGATGGTGATTAACATAACCTCATGGTCGAAGGATTAGGTTACTATGCATTTAAAAGCTTACAGCAATACGAACTTAATGACTTGATCTTATGCTACGCTTACTATGGGTGTGTGTCCATCACATCATTCTCCTAATGATATAACCTTGTTATTAACGACATCCAATATCCATGATCAGGAAACCATGATCATCCATTAATCAACAAGCTAGTTTAACAAGAGGCTTACTAGGGACTCTTTTATGTTTACAAAACACACATGTATTAGTGTTTCCTAATAATACAATTATAGCATGGGATGTAAACATTTATCATAAACATAAAGATATAATAATAACCACTTTATTATTGCCTCTTGGGCATATCTCCAACAGTCTCCCACTTGCACTAGAGTCAATAATCTAGTTAAAAACTTGTGCATTCAACACCTATGGCTTTCTGGTGTTGTATAGACACTATTGCTAGTGGTAAACATGATCTTCGGATCTGACACTTCCAGGTCCGTGTGTATTTGCATGTCCTTGCGTCTCTACGCATTACTCATTCTCCAATGAGATGGCATTGTATAATTTGGTCCTTTAGTGAGACCTTTAGTTCCTTCGGCTCAAAATATGTTGATATTATTGTCACACAATATATCTTCACAGTATTAGCCCACTTTGAACCACACCTAGTTCGATAAACTACTTAACACAAATGCCCTCCTTTGCTGCTACTATAGCAGTTATATACTTAGCCTTTTGTTGTAGTATCCGTCACAATATCTCAATTTTGGAACTCATCCAAATCCATTATGGAACTTCCTTTCATTACATTGTGCCACCCATAGCTTAAATTGAGATAAACTTAATTTGTATCCTGTGACAAAACTAGTATCAATGTAACACTTTACAATGAACTACCTTTAACTATTTGTCACTTATACATGATATATTCTTAGTTCTTTAAAAGCTCATAAGAATATCTTTACTATTGTCCAATGATCATATTATGAATCATTCTGGTATATGCTCATAACATTTAGAGCATAGGACATATCTGGATGTGTACATCTTAAAGAATGATTGATCAAAATATTCTTGTAATTTCACCAAGTGTCAAAACACTTGAATCTCGTGTCAACACACTCGAATCTTGATTCAGTCCTTTCCGTGCATCAAGCACCTTTCTTGTTGTTTCCATATTGAACTCATTCAACATCTCATCTATGTACATTTGGCAAAACCATATTAGCGCCTCAATCTATTCATATAGACATTGATGCCTAATTCTTGGGTTATGCCTAAGTCTTTCATCGAAATGAAATTCTTAACCTGTGTCAATACAAGATACATCATTTCCAATCAACAATATGTCCTCTACATAATGTATTAGAAATATGTCTCAGCGCTCCCACTTAATTTCTTGCAAATGCAAGCATCTTCATCATCTCCGAAGAATTTAAACTCTTTTAACAGTTTCATCATGGTGAAGATTCCAACTCCGCTATGCTTACTTCAACCATTGAAGTTTTGCATACTCTTTTAGCATCCTTTGAATTAACAAAACCCTTTGGATCGTGTCATGTACACGTCCTAGGTAACTATTCTATTAGAAGAACTTGTTTTGTTTGTTCAACTACCATATACCTAAATATATGTAGTGGTTGCTACATTAATCCGTCCAGACTAAATATCGCTATGAAAGATCAAATCTTATCATAGTCAATTATTTGAACATTGTCGTAAACTCTTTCCGACATGTCGACTATTTCATAGATTTAAAACATCCATGTCTATTTCTTTATAGATCCAAACACGACCGATAGGCTTCACGCCTTTCCGGAGGGTCTTCTAAGTTCAGAAACTTGATTTCTCGTGTATGGATACTATCACGGATTCCATGACTTCTAGTCATTTTATGGAGTCAGGGCCCATCATCGCTTCTTTGCATGTAGTCGGTTCATCATTGTCAAAACAATAACGACTTGCTTATCAAATCTTACTATTTGATTCTTACTGACCCACATGGTTCTATAGGAACTCTAATCTTCGAGATCACACCTTTTGTAATCACGAGAGCCATGAGCATTGTGGCCGTCACCGGGACACTTTCCGGCGCTGCGCTACTTAGCACATATAGCTAAGGTTCCACAACCTTATCAAAGTTCTATTGTCCTCCCACTTAACTTTTCACGAAAAATTCCTTCTCAAGAAACTTGACGTTCCAAGTAACAAACTCTTTTGTCCTCAGTGTTATGGAGAAATTCCCAACAAATTCTTTGGGATAACCTACAAAGACGTGCTTATCCGACTTTGGTTGTAAACATTTTACTTATGCATAACATACCAAAATTTTAAGAAAAGACAATTCGGGTTTTATCCCAAACCATGACTTATATGGTGTCATTTCAACGGATCACGATGGAGCTCTTTTCAGTGTAAGAGCGGTAGTCACTAAAGCTTTAATATTTAAAAACATAATGGCAGTTTTATAAATGACACCCTTGATCTTACCATCTCAAACATGGTTTGATTTTATCTCTCGAATATGCCATAATCCTATGGTTTATCGGGAAACACAAATCACAGAACAATTCCTCAAGTCTTAGGTGTTTTTGCTAAACATGTAACTCAAATATCTTCCTTTATGATCGAATCATAAACTCTTTATTTTCTTGTTACAATGATTTTCCACTTCATCTTGAAAGTCTTTGAACATTTTTCAAATGTTTCATACTTCTTCCTTATTTAGTAAGTATATACATATACTCACTCAAATCTTCGGAGAAAGCATATGAAGTTGAAATCCATCGCCCATGACTACACATAATGGACTATATACATCAATATGTACAAATTCCAATCAGTTAGTCGTCCGTTCCTCTTTTGGCCTACGAACGGAGTTTTAATTATCTTCAGGAAAGTATTACAAGCGTCATTTGATCTAAATCAAAGACTCCAAAAATCCATCAACATGGAGTTTCTTCATGTATCCCTTTCAATATAATTTAAACGACGATGTCACTTCGCAAGTGATCTTTCAATCATTTGTCTTGCGACATTTTAGCATTAGTTTTATGGTCGTTATTTCTCCAACCAGACTTGTATATCATCCATCTATTATGGAATACGGTAATTATTTGAACAACCTTTTTGTCGTCATAATACCTGATCAAAATAACAATTATTGAAACAAATCTTGAAGGCAAGCTTTGATGTTAACGAGCAACACAACAACCCTTTGTTTGTTTTCGATGAACATCATCACATATTCTCTTGCTAGTTACTTAGGCCATTGCAGTTCATGAATTGTGTTGTCCTGTATGACACTTCATACCAACCAATTCGGTATCCAATACCGGAGAACCACATTGTTTAACAAGCAAGGAATACAACCATAACATGTATATCTTCTATATGCCTAATTTGGACATCTCCAACCTTTTATTTTCTGCCAAATATTTTATAGATTCTCTTTCAGCAATTCCTTTTCTTTTTAAAAGAATCTATCAACATCAATAGTGGTGTCATTCACATGACACATAGTACAAAGTGTGTATAGTCAAATACCAATACCTTTGGACTTGCACTTTGAAGTGGACCACCTTCATCAAATGTTTGGTGTTCTTTCAAAAATCCATTCTTTAGTAATCTTTTAGTGTAGTAAACATTTTACTTATATCTTCTATTCATCCTTATCATGACAACTTTCATGATCAAGCTTCTATAGCTTATAAAGGTGAATTGCGAGTATAATGTTTCTTTTTCAAAACCTTTTGGAGGATTAGGACGACTAGCGTCTCCAACCTTCACAAATTCTCATCAAATATGAGGACGTATACTCTATCATGTTGTAACCAACACATTGTTTTAGATATCGCAATACCTTTCACATATGATGGTTTCTGAAACATTGCTTTCAGCTCTTAGATAAACTTGATATTAAAAACAATCTTTTGAGTATCAAGAATCATGGAGGCTAACATGATACATTAGATACTAACACTGGAATTGTTACTCTTGATTTAATACTATTTATTAAACTTCATGGAGTAAATTGAGTTTGCTGAAAGTTTGCAATAGGACTTATAAATTTTAATTGACACTCAAAACAATACGATACCAGTTCGTAAAGCAAATATCCAGAATTTCTATAGTTCCACTATCTCAACTATAACTAAGCGTAAGGTGGTGAACGGATGCCAATGACTACAACAAACTATGCAAATTCACTTTGATTGTGTTTATGATAAATTGAGTTCGACTAATCCAAATTACAAATGAACTCCCACTCAAAACAACATCCCTCGAGTTGTTTTAGTGATTACACGAACCAAATCCACTACACCAAGTCCGATCATCACGTGAGATTATGTAGCTTTAAAGGCGAACAATCAACATGTTCATCATATCATCCATATGACTCATGCTTTACCTTTCGGTATTCCGTGTTCCGAGACCATGTCTGTACATGCTAGGCTCGTCAAGGTTAACCTTAGTTTCCGCATGTGCAAATCTGGCTTGCACCCGTTGTATGCACACGTAGAGTCTATCACACCCGATCATCACGAGATGCTTCGAAACGACGAGTCTTAGCAACGGTGCCAACTAAGGATGAACACTTTATTACTTGATATTTAGTGAGAGGGATCATCTTATAATGCTACCGTCGCGATCTAAGCAATACAAGATGCATAAAGGATTAACATCACAGGCAATTCATAATATGTGATATGATATGGCCTTTCTTCTTGTGCCTTTGATCTCCATCTCCAAAGCATGGACAAGATCTCCATCATCACCAGCGTGGCGTCAAGGTCCGTGGCGCCGCTTCATGGTTGTCCATCATCACTAGCAACTATTACAACTACTTGGAACAAAGCTGTTACAAGATGAATAGACACGCAGGTCTTAACAGAATTAAAGACAACCATTAGGCTCCTGCCAGTTGCCATATTACAACAAGGATCATTGCATACATCAAATACAATCACAATCACATGATGGCCATATCACATCACAGAACCCCTGCAAAAACAAGTTAGACGCCTCTAATTTTCTTTGCAAGTTTTACGTGGTTTGGGGCTTTCGCATAAGACCGATCTTACCTACGAACAAGAACCACAACGTTGATACAAGTGTTGTCAAGATGCTCATTGTAAATCGAATCTTAACTATGGTGGGAGAGACAGACACCCGCAAAGCCACTTGTGCAATGCAAGTTGCACGTCAAGCGTGGAGCAAGTCTCATGTGCGATGACATGTAATGTTAGCCCGAGCCGCTTCATCCCACCATACCACAAGATGCAAAGTACACGCTAAGACACCGACAACAAAAGCATCAACGCCCACAAAACCATTGTGTTCTACTCGTGCAACAGATCTACGCATAGATACGGCTCTGATACCACTGATGGGTTCGTAGCATGGAAAACAAAAAAATTCTACCGCAAGAACGAACAAAACCTAGATCTAATCTAGATAAAAGCCAAGATCTAATCTATTAGACATGAGCAACGAGATAGATGGGAACTAACCCTCGTAGATCCGAAAGCG
This sequence comes from Avena eriantha, assembly GCA_910589775.1. Taxonomy (NCBI): domain Eukaryota; kingdom Viridiplantae; phylum Streptophyta; class Magnoliopsida; order Poales; family Poaceae; genus Avena; species Avena eriantha. Next base: position 434,474,894 of record OU342740.1, on the reverse strand, counting down.
TTAACGAGATTAGATCTCGTGGTTGATGTAGTCGATCACTTGTCGATCTCAAGATCGTGTGGACGATCCTTCCGGCGTCGCGTTCCAGCAGCGCTTCCACCAGCGGTCAAGTAGACGATCCTTCCGGCGTTGCGTTCCAGCAGCGCTTCCGCCCTTGGTCAAGTAGACGATCCTTCCGGCGCCACGATTCGGCAGCGCTTCCGCAGTCGGTCACACGTGCGGAGTCGAAGCAGACCTTCCTCTCCCCGTTCCAGCGAGCAGCGGAGGTAGTAGATCTTCTCCACGGAATCCCAGTAGCACGACGGCGTGGTGGTGGTGGTGGAGTAGAGAATTCTGCAGGGCTTCGCCTATGCCTGTGCAGAAGATGGTGGAGGAGAGAGGCGGCAGAGATTGGACGTTATGAGAGCGTGCAAAGAGGGGGCGCCCCCTGCCCCTCTATTTAAAGAGGGGATGGCGCCTTGGGGAGGGGAGTCCTTGTAGGACTCCCCTTCCTCTATGGCCGGCGGGTTGGGGAGGGAGAAGGAATCCTCCTCCCCCACGAATCCGTGTCTTGACCCACCTGGACTCCTTTGATCCCTATCTTGATTTTCAAGCAAACTTCAAGATATCTTCTAGAACCTTCCGGAACATTCCGAAACCTTCTAGAATCCTCATACAAACACTCCGGAACATTTCCTAACTTAGAAAATGATCCCCTATATATGAATCTTATTCTCCGGACCATTCCGGATCTCCTTGTGATGTCCCGAATCCAATCCGAGACTCCGAACAACATTCGGTCTCCAACGCACATTCCATATCTACTTAAAACAACTTCGAACCTTAAGTGTGTCACCCTACGGTTCGTGAATATGTAGACATGATAGAGACACATCTCCTATCAATAACCATCAACAGGACCTAGAGATCCATAATGGCTCCCACATACTCAACGATGACTTCGCGATCGATTGAACCACTTACATATGAAACCAATTCCCTTTGTCTCGCGATACTGTACTTATCCGAGGTTTGATCGTTGGTATCTCCATACCTAGTTCTACCTCGTTACTGATAAGTACTCTTTACTCGTTCCGTGATATGTCATCCCTTGTGACCTAGTCACATGCTTGCAAGCTAACTAGATGACATTCCACCGAGAGGGCCCAGAGCATATCTATCCGTCATATGGATGGACAAATCCCAATCTTGGTTCATGCGCTTCAACACATACTTTCAGAATACCCAATGACACTTTTATAACCACCCAGTTACGAAGCGGCGTTTGATGTCATCAAAGTATCCATCCGGTGATGGTGATTAACATAACCTCATGGTCGAAGGATTAGGTTACTATGCATTTAAAAGCTTACAGCAATACGAACTTAATGACTTGATCTTATGCTACGCTTACTATGGGTGTGTGTCCATCACATCATTCTCCTAATGATATAACCTTGTTATTAACGACATCCAATATCCATGATCAGGAAACCATGATCATCCATTAATCAACAAGCTAGTTTAACAAGAGGCTTACTAGGGACTCTTTTATGTTTACAAAACACACATGTATTAGTGTTTCCTAATAATACAATTATAGCATGGGATGTAAACATTTATCATAAACATAAAGATATAATAATAACCACTTTATTATTGCCTCTTGGGCATATCTCCAACAATATGTTTCAGACGAAAGAATTGCAAAGCGCAGGAATTGTTTCGATAGAAACCGGAAATTGTTTCGGGTGAAATTGCAGAAAGTGGTTCTGCATGTATTGAAATAATGCAAGGGGTTATATGTGAATGTTTGTTAATTAAAGTAATTAACAAAATTCTGAATAAATTTAATAAAAGAGTTTTATTAAATGAGAGAGCATTAAACTTAGAGAATTTTAATGCATTTAAAGTAGGGACTTTAAAGGGGAATGTGAAGAGGCATTTTAATGTGGAGGGGTTACCACCACATGAATGGGGAGGTGAGGGGTCACCCCCATGCGCCAGCCATGGGGAAGGGGGTACCCCCTCCTCCTATAAAAGGCCATCCTCTTCCTCCTTCTTCCTCACACCTCCTTGTGAAGGAGCTCTCTCCCCCTCTAGAATTATTCCCCCATGGTCTCAGATTAGCGAGATACATGTTCCAGGTGGCATTTCATCTAGAAGGAGTTGCTGCTTCCGCTGGATCGCTGGAGCGAGGAGGTGGAGGTTGTCCAGTGGCTTGAACGTGTGTGCGAGTGTGGATGCGCTGCTGAGTTGCAGCGCTCGTACTTCCTCACGATCTTGAGATCGGCAAGTGTACGACTACATCAACCACGAGTTCCTACTCGTTAACAAAACTTGTTGTCTTCGAGGCTAAGTTCTCGTTGGTTGTATGTCCACCCGTTGCTATGTACCGAGTAGATAGATCTTGGCGTGTAGTTCTCATCGTAGGATTTTTTTTGTTTTCTATGCTGCGGACCCAACACAAGCTATCTTCTATCACCGTTACCACTTATAATTATCTATAACACTTGTATTTCACTATCTCTTCGCCGAACTAGTGCACCTATAGACTTGACAAGTGTATTGGGTGTGTTGGGGACACAATAGACTTCTTGTATCTTGATTGCAGGGTTGCTTGAGTGGGGATACCTTTGACCACTTCCTCCCTGAGTTCGATAAACCTTGGGTGATCTACTTAAGGGAAAACTTGCTGCTGTTCTACAAACCTCTGCACTTGGAGGCCCAACAACTATCTACAAGAATATAAGTGCGTAGACATCACACACCTCCGTCTACCAACAAGTAGTTCCCTCCATCAAGTCCTCATGAGAGACTAATATTGAGAGGTTGACTTCTCTCAACATCAAGACGAAGACAATCTAACACATGGTCACAATGATGAATATCATAATAAACTTTATCTTATTTGAATCTCATACTAGGGTTTCTCCATCTCCCCAAGAACTAATGATCTACTCAGACATGGAGGCAATCAACATCATAGCAATAACAATGGAATCTATCATAGATGAATGGTACTTCTATAAATCCACAACGAGTATGGAAATTACAACAAGATCTAGACAAGATGTAGATGGGATGGATGGAGATGGTGGTGATGCAGTGGTGGATGATGAAGATCGATGCCTTAGCGTCCTGGATCTGCGCAGGGCGAAGATGGATCCCCGGTGGACGAGTTCCCCCTCTAGATGCCTTCTGAAGGTGAGGTTTGTGTGATTTCTAGGTGTTCTATATGTCGTCTCTCCGATATAGTTGCACGGGGTGAAACTATTTGAGGAGGCGGTGGCGGCGCCAACTATACGGCGGGAACTATACGGCCAGAAAATTTATTCCCGCCGTATAGTTGGTCGTTGAACCGTCTGTATGTCTTGTTCGCTTTAGGTTTCTTCTGGTATTATTAATATTTCCCAAAATAGCAATTTACGTTGTTTTTTACTCCTTTTCTCCTCAGTACAACTACTCCAAGAACTGTGTCCATTGGATCCATCATCTGTCCTGATCCTGGCAAAAATAGACATAAAATGCACGAGAGCGCCGTAAAATACCAAGATCCTACATCTACAATGCAAAATAATAATATAAACATGATGCAAATATGCACTCATTAGTTCCTATCAGGGATGACCGAAACTTCCGACCGGTACTACCAGACCAACTTCCGATGTTAATTCCGTCAAATAGAGCACTCTCAAATAGAGAGATACTGAACATGAGCGGAATTTCAATTGGAACTTGTGCTGGAACTATAGCCAGGCCAGACCCGTAGAAAAATGCGGGCGAAACTACTGACGGCTCTCCAGAACTTCCGTCCAAGGAAACTTCAGAACCAAAACTGCAATAACTTTCGCATCCAAACTCCAAACGAGATGAAACCAATTTTGTTGGAAAGATAACGACATGTAGAATCCAACAAAAAGGGACAAAGTACCATGAATATATATGTGAGATATCTCCCAAGGTGTGGATCCGGAAAACTCACAACATCAAAACCACAAAAAGATATGCAAGATAAATCCGTTTTTGATGATCTAGAGCTTGTTATGAAGATAACCACAAGCTCTATATCCTCACACGGACAAGACCCAAAAACAACCAAGAAATATGATGCTATGTATGCAAGGGTTTGATCTCTCTCCAAAAGATACGATCGAGTCACCTACTCGAGGGCCCCTCTTGATAGTACGACTATCTATCCTAAACCCGGTATCCCAACACTAGAAGAGACTGATAAGATAGAAAACCTATCAAGATCATACCTTTGCCTCGAGCATTCCACTTGAGCTTGATGTAGACTGTCTTGTCCTTCTCAAGGTGGATCGCCTTTCTTGATCGCTCTTTCTTGATGAAGACTTGTGAAATTCTCCCCCATGCTCCATGGGGAAACCTCTTATTTTAACTTGTCTTCATCACTCCATGATCGTCGAGGATGGCAAGCTTCAAGCATGGTATCTTCTAGAGATGGTGCACCTTGAGCTTGCCCTTCATTTTTGATGAACTCCATCTTGTTCTTCAAGATACTCTTGATCTACTTATTCTTCTACTTGATTCCAATAGGCACAAAGCCCTTGTACATTGCTTCTTATTTTTCAACCTTGAAACCATGGTCCAAGCGATGCCAATGGACAAACCTACAAGTGAAACTCAATTAACACATTAATCCATAGAGATTGTCATTAATGACTAAAACCACCCATGGGGGCATACATGCCCTTTCAACAATAACATAGAACAAATAATGAATAATAGGGTGATCAATTTGGTTTCCCTTGGGAACATTTCCACGGATTCTCATTCAACTAAAGTAACACAAGGGTGATGGATTAAGAACAAAGGTAGTTGAGTGTATGTCAGTGGTGTTGTTGGCAAACCCAAAGTAATAAGCCCATTGGTCGAGTGTCAAGGAATACTCATAGTTCATAAGACGGAAGTTGATGCGATCAACTCCTGGCATATGCTCCTCAGAGCAGTAGTGTGAACTCATTGTATGCATCAAGGTACTAAGGAACTCAAGTGTAAAGCGGTGATATGTGGCGGTGTCCTAAAAAACAAAGTGATACAAACCAACATTGTTGCAAAGGAAATAAAAACATGATGAATGCCCAGTTGGTTGAAGATGTAAGAACACACCCACTTGGTGGACTTGATCTCTCGGTGCTTGAGATGGTTGAAACGAGTGAACTGAAACTCCTCAGTGAACTCAATACCAAAAGATTCGGGGGTTAGCGCATCAACGGGTGGTGAGGCTTGTTCCACAGTCACTGCACATGTACGGCTCCTTGTGTTCATCTTAGAAAAAAATAAAAATAAAGCTAATTAAAAGTTTGATCCAATATAAACATAGCATAAGTGATCCTCTACACTTTTTACAAAATAATATCCTCTAATGACAAAACTAAGAATGCTAATAAACAAGATTAGCTCATGAACAAGACCTAAGTCTAGATTGATAATGGTGAAAGATTGGGCAAGGTTTGGATGCAAATAAGTTGGGGATCGGAGGAGAAACATATCTTAGATTGATTGGGTGCAAGGGAATCGGAGAAATAACGGATATAATTGAAGATCCAATGGATGTAGTTTGGAGTTTGGAGGAAGGAGAAAGAGAAAATTGTAATTTGAGATTTTAATTTTTACCTCTTCCTGGGGTAATGTTGTAGCCGTGTACTCTGTACGGGCAGGTGGTATGGCCGGAGCCCGCCCGTACCAAGTGTCCAACCTTGGGGTCGAAGGAACCTTCTGGCGGCGCACTTGGTACGAGCGCACGGTACGATCACCCGCGCCCGTACTACTAGTCATTAATAGCTCAGTATGTTTACCTCAAACTTGATGTTTTGCTCATGTATACGGTACAGGTGGATGGTACGGTCTGCTCCGGTCGTACTAGTGGTCATTAAGATCACTATGTCCATTAGCAAAAATCATAGTTTGCATTTTCTTGTGCCGTGATGTGGTATGGGCGCGCGGTACGGTCAGCTCCCATCGTACTAATGCTCGTTAAGCTGACTATAAACTTTTAAACTTAGAGAACTAAGTTAGTAGTTTTGCACGTCTTTGCACATCTTAGTAACAACAAATAAACTTCATAAACAGTAGTATCTTTTGTCCATGTGTTAGAAAATACAATAGATCGAGGATTACCTTGCTTTTTCTCCTCTCTTCAAAGGATCTTTCTTGAACACTCTTTATTAAAAACAAAAACAAAAATAACACAAGAATTTAAAACTTTTATTTCACATGGATTGCCTCCCATGAAGCGCTTCTAGTTAAGGCCAATTAGCTTGACCCAAGATGGTGATCATTTAGGATTTGCAAGTGGGACACCCACTCCAAAGTAATAGGCTTTTAAAGTGATTATACCATCATCATCATTAGGCTTGACTTTCATATTACTTGGGAAGTGGACTATAAAAGGATCTCTAGAAGGAAGTCTCATTTCAGTAGTTGTAAATAGCCCTAAGTTTAACTTATCAAATATATTCTTGAAAATTGTTGAGACGCTTGCACCAAGATCACAAAGATCAACTATCTCATTAGTCCCAATCTTAATTTTGATAGTGGGCTCAAAAATATCATCTAGCTTAGCTGGGAGCTTATCAGCTAGTTTCTTATGCTCCATTTATAGTTCACGAACTTTAGATGCTACTTCTTTTATAATTGCTGGTATGTAGCATCGTTATCTTGTTATATACTGGGATTCTTCATGGTGATATCTTTAACAAATCTTCCATGGTATAGTCCGGGTGATGGCGCATTGTTATATGTTAGATCTTCAGGCATCTCAACTTTATTTTGAGCCCTCACTACTTTGAGGTCTTCCACCAGGTTTGGCTCAGGCTTTTCAGCGAATTTTGCAAGTATGAGATCTTGACTCTCGGCGAATTTGCCCAATTGTGCCTCCTAGTCTTGGTTCTTTCCCGTAGAGCCTGCACATCATTTCTAATTGTAATGGCTTGGTTAGATAATTTTCCAATACTAGTCTCATGGTTCTCTGTGATTTTAATAAGCATATTATTTTTCTTGGTTTGAGCTTGCATGAAAGTTCTAACAGTATGTTCAAAAGAGATATTATCATGATTAGCTCCACTATTATTATCATTATTATTATAGTTATAAAGAGCACATGCAGGATTAGAATATTGCTTTTGAAAATTTGATCCAAAGTTTTGACTCTTCCAAGTAGGATTATAAGTACCACGAGCTATAAAATTAACATCATTACCATCGCTAGTGATAGCATTAATTTGGACACTTTCCTTACCCTTCACAATATTAAGTAACTCATCTACCTTTGCAGTAAGCTCTTCATTATGTTTCTCGGTAATTGAATTCACCCTTTTTGAGGTTCTTTCTACATGCCATTGGGCATGTTTGATTTGTATATCATCAAGAAATTTCTTTGCAACACTCACTTGCTTTCCCATGATGGTTCCTCCTGCGACTGTATCTAGCATAGACTTAGACATTGGGTTAAGACCATTATAAAATAAATGTAATATAAGCCATTGTTCTATCCCATAACTAGGACAATTCATTATGGCTTCTTTCATCCTTTCCCAAGAAAACACTAGTGGCTCGCAGTCTTCTTGTCTAAAGCTTGTAATATTGGACCTTAGTTGCATAGTCTTAGCTAGAGGGAATTTTTTGTCATAAAAAGGTTAGTGCATTCCTCCCAAAATTTAATAGAGCCTTTAGGTAAAGCTAGCAACTAGTCCTTAGCCTTTCCTCTTAGAGAGAAAGGAAATAAACATATTTTAACCGCATTTGGATCAACATCCTTTATACGCATCATGCTGGAAATCTCAGTAAAAGTATTTAGGTGCAAACCTGAGTCCTCAGTAGATGAGACTCCAAATTGGTTATGTTGGACCAAACTCAAAAGTTTAGGCTTAATTTCATAAGTTTCCGCATCAATAGTGGGTTGAGTAATAGGTGCACGAATAAATTCATTAGTGGGAGTAGCATACTCCCCAAGATTCTTTTGAGCCATGGATGTTTTCTTTTTGGTGTTTTTGAATAAAAGAAACAAATAAACAAGTAACTGTTTTTTAGATTTTCAATAGATAAAAAAAGTAAACTAATAATAAGAAATAAACTAAAAATAAAATAGAACTAAAAACAAGGTCTCTAGTTACCTCACTAAGATAGCTTATTGCTTCCCTGCAACAGTGCCAGAAAAAGGGGTTATACCTTCAATCAGGATTTACGGATGCAGTATAATAGCTTTTTCCCTAGTAGACCTAGGTTTAATCAAATCCTTGGAAAACAATGCTAAAAGGAAAATAATAAGACATGTGTACAAGACTTGTTTCTTTGTTTTACCTTTGTTCACCGAATCTTTCTAGTTTACTTTATAACGTGGGTTGTATCAATGGATGGAGATAGGCCAGGGTTGAAGATTCACCTATAGCTGCAAGTCACAGGCATAGCAATAGTCTTTTGATCCAACCGTTTGCACCACAAAACACCGGGCTACAAACAATTATTAAGAGAAAACACATATCAAATCCTTAAGAAGTGATGTGGTTGTTCTCCAATGACACTACTAGGGAAAAGCCTATAGGAGACACGCTTATAGGAGGCGCATCCCTCAAACATGCGCCTCGACTAAATATACAAGGCGCATGTCTAGACGGTGCGACTCCTATATATTAATACTAGAGGCGCATTCTTGAGGGATGTGTCTCCTATATCGCATGTACGGATCAGATCTGGCTGCCCCTTACTTGAGGCACATCAGCTCCATATGTGCCTCGAGTAGTTCAACTACTTGAGGCGCATATGAAATATGTGCGCCTCGAGTAAGGTGGGTGGGCCCAGTTGTGGTAGGTGCCACAATATAGGAGGTGCACCACCAGATATGCGCCTTGAGTATTTTGCAATATAGGAGGCACATCACTATTACATGCGCCTCGAGTAAGTGAGGTGGGCCCAGTGGTGGTTGGTGCCACAATATAGGAGGCGCACCACCAGATATGCGCCTCGAGTATTTTGCAATATAGGAGGCGCATATTGAGCCCATATGCGCCTCGAATGAGGTGGACCATCCAAATTCTGCTCCCACCCACCCACCCGGATCGCCTTTTCTGTCTTGCAAAGAATCAAAGAAAATGAAAAACACTTCAAATTTTAAAATCCTTTGACATGTAGGTTGGTAACGTGGTCTAGTTTGTAGGAAAATTAACAAACATCAATTTCAACTTTTTTTGCAAAAAAAAGGTTATGGCACAGTAAACAGCCATAACTTTTGCATACGATGTCGAAAAAATCTATAATATATCAAAATAACGAGAACGAAGTTTTCTATCCGCTCGCAACTGTTAGAGACCGTTTAGCGATTTCTTAGATTGTCAAAATTCGAAAAAAGGAAAAAAGATATGGCAAAAAGAAGATTTTGTCCTACAGAAAAAGATGAGCAAACTTATAGGAGGCGCATCCTATTATGGTGTGCCTCGGATAGGCGTGGCTAGACACTACAAATCCGAGTATCCCCTCCCATCCTTCTCTTCTCCTCCTCTCATTCCCTTCTCCTTCTCCTTCTATCCTCCTCCTCCCCTTCCCTTCTCCTCTTCTTTCACCTTCACCTTCTCCTTCCCTTCTCCTCTTCTCCTCTGGCCGCCACCGCCACCTCCTCCTCTTATTCTCCTTCTCCTCTTCTTCACCTTCACCTTCTCCTTCTCCTTCCCTTCTCCTCTTCTCCTCTGGCCGCCGCCACCTCCTCCTCCTCCTCTGGTAACTCCGGCCGCCACCTCCTCCTCCTCGGCCCGACTCCTCCCGCTCAAGAACTAGTGCGACCACGGCCTCCCGCACCTCCCCGCGGTGGTAGGTTGTGGCTGCGGCCATGACCACCATGCTCCTGCGAGGTGACACGACGGTGGCGATGCGTGGACTCGATTGCTTTTGCAATTTAAAACGAGGGTGTTTTTTGCATTTGGACGGCGGCGGCGGTGCCATGGGTAAATTTGAAATTCGAAAATGCTATTCGGGGCGCATATGTAAATCTATTAGAGGTGCATCTTTCAAACATACTCGAGGCGTATCTGATATGCGCCTTGTATACCCTAGATATGTCCATCGTCGATCTCAAAGTCCATCGTCGGCTTCGTGTCTCGCTGATAGGGGACCTCGCCTCAATCAATGCCGCCACCACCGCCGCTGCTACCTAGGTCGCCAAGGGAGGCTCGAGAGATGTATAAACTGTGGACTGTGGTTGCATTATTTAGAATGAAAGGCTTGGATGTGGTGGGCTACACCAGTCAGTGACGTGTGGTGTGTCAAGTCAAATCCATAGTAGGGAGGAAAACCGCTACCGCTCACCTACCGCATCTTTATTAAGCGCCGCTCACCTAAAATGTGCCGACGCCACGTCTGCCACGGCGTATAATTGGCCGACGCGATAAAATGGTATCACGAAAGCCCATCCACCGGGTAACCAACTTTTGTCGCTCCAAATATCCACTGGGTTTGTAGTGTATATTTTTAGTTCGATATTTTTCTTATCATCACATGTCACGTTGATGCAATAGCATCTGTAGCATAGAAAAGCATGAGTACATGTGGTGGTTGATAAAAGTAAGAAGCAAAATGAGGTACTGAAGAAACCTTCTTATCATTACGATGTAGTGTGAGGAATATAGAATGGAGAAATCATGGTTTCAAAGTGTGTCAGCGTGTCAGGTGGTCATAAGAAAAAACGAGTTAAACATAATACAGTACCCACTTTCCTAGTCATCGTGTATCTTTATATTTCACACATCCACGAAGGGTGACAGATATGGAGAAAGATGTGGACAAATCAATCCTACACTTAAAATCAAACTCAGTCGGCTACACTTCAATTCATAGCCTACTGTTTTTGGTGCGCATATGTTCTCCCGAGAAAAGAAAAAAGCAAGTCAAGTATTTTGTAGAATGTTCAGTAAAAACCTTGTGCTCGTTTAAAAGCAATCATTAACATAAATTCATAGGCATGTACAACTCCATGTTCAGGTAAATAAAAGGTACAAAATATTTGTTGTGATATCATAGTGCTCACACCCTCCACGTGTTGTCTATAGAAACAATTGTTGGCGAAAGATATGATTGTTATTAGAACCGCGATAAGCAAATAACAAAAAATGAAAAGGAAATTGCAGCAAGGGGACACATATTTAATATGGAAAACCCTCTCTAACAAAGAGAGGAAAAAACGGGGAGAGTTTACACAACGGGGAGAGTTTACACAACGCCGGGGATTTCACATATAAGAGTTTTTGGTTGCACTGCATATGCTCACGTTGATAATGGAAATTGCAACATGTGGTATGAGAACCCCAGGTTCTAATCTAGGGTTTGCGACATGTCGTCATTGAAGTTTGATATACCGCAACTGGACTACACCACAAGATTCTCCTTGTGGCAGGTTAAGATGCGGACGATTTTTGCCCAAACTTCTGATCTAGATGAAGCGCTAGATGGATTCAGCCAAAAGGATGCAAAAGTATGGTCCGACAAAGAGAAGTGAAAGGATCGTAAGGCTTTGTCTTTGATTTAACTTCATCTATCCAATAATATCTTGCAGGAAGTGTTGGTGAAGAAATCTCCTGCTACCCTTTGGGCAAAACTAGAATCGATCTGCATATCAAAATATCTAACTAGTAGGATGCACGTGAAGATGAAGTTGTTCTCGCATAGGCTGCAAGGAGGTGGATCGGTAATGAATCACTTATTTGTTTTTAGAGAGATAGTTTTTGACTTGCAATTTAAGGAGGTAAAATCTGATGATGAGGATCTAGGTCTCTTAATCTTATGCTCGTTGCCTAGTTCTTATGCACACTTCGTGCTACAATATTGTTGAGCCATGATGAACTAACCCTTGATGAAGTACAAGAGGCCCTCAAACAGAGGGAAACGATGAAAACTATGGTGCATGCAGATGGGTCATCATCCAAGGATGAAGCTTTGCAGGTTCGTGGCAGGACCGAGCAGAGATATAACAACTATGCCAACAAAGATAAGAGCAAGGATGACAAAGGTCGTTCAAAGTCCAAGGGAAAGGACAAGTTCTACAGGTATTGTAAGAAATCTAACCATGTTATCGATGATTGTTGGAAGCTGCAGAACAAGGAGAAAAGGAACGGAACGTATCAATCGAAAGATGAGTCTGAAGGTGTTGGTAAAGCTGTTGTTGTTTCTGGTGATAGTTCTGATGGTGAATGTTTAGCCGTTTTTGTTACTTTTGCTTCTCGTGATGATAAATGGATACTTGATATCGTATGTTCGTTTCATATTTGCCGTAACAAAGATTGGTTTAGTTCATATGAGTTTGTGCAGACTAGAGATTTTATACGTGTGGGGGAATGACAACCCATGCCATATCGTCGGCATTGGATCTGTTAAGACCAGGACGTATGATGGTGTGACACATACATTGACTGAGGTGAAGCACATACCAAGCATGGTCAGAAATCTGATCTCGTTGAGTACCATGGATGTTGATGGATACAAATACGCCGGTGGGCGTAGACTTCTGAAGGTATCAAAATGTTCTCTTATTCACATGATAGGTGATATGAATTCTTTTTTTTATGAACACTGTGAGGGAACCCCCCACAGTAATTTTATTAAAAGAATGTTCTTACAAAATACATATGTACACAAAACCCTATTTAAAAAAATTACACAATTACAACAAAGAGTCAATCCATTGTGAAAATTCAGCTGTATGCTTGTCCTTCACTCTATGCACATGCAGAGTGACCTCATGGATAAACTTCCTTCGCCAAGCCCCAAAGGAAGGCTTCACATTTTCAAAAATTGCCTCATTTCTCACCTTTCAGATATGCCAACACCCAAGAATGACAACCTCCATGAAAAATGGTTTTGTGAATTTCCTTTTGGCAGATAAAAACATTACGTCCATAGAATCCTTCTGACCCCATTCCACTTGTAGGTAGGCCCAAACTCTTCTACTAAAGTTACATTCAAAGAAAAGATGTTCCCAGTTTTTAATTGCTTGTATGGGACACAGCTCACAGGTGTGGTTACTAGATACATTCCAATGTCTTCTTCTTAACATATCTCTGGTATTGAGTCTATCACTCATCAACAACCAAGCAAACACCTTAATTCTAAGAAGCACTCTGCTTTGCCATATCCAGGAATGAACTTTACTAGTCAAGATATTCCTGAATGTGAAGTTGTAGTATAAATTGGCAGTAAAAATTCCATCCTTCCAAATTGTTTTCCAGGAGTCATTGCATTCAGTCTCAAACTACATTGTTGTCATGACACCCTGAAGACTTATCATTTCATTGTAAGCTTGAACCGACATGGGTCTATGAAATAATGTTGAGATATCATCCGTATTTAGAACCTTCTGGACTGACATGGAAGGGTCAAGAGCATAAGAAAATAACCGTGGATACTCTTTGCCAGGGCATTGTCCATTCCACTTATCATGCTAGAACATAACCAAATCTCCTTTTCCAACCTTGACATCACACAAATCTCTATATTTATCAGAAAGCTTCATAATATCTCTCCACCAAAAAGATCCACATAGATTATAATTATGAGGAGGACCATCAGTGTAATAATTCCACATGAGTTGCACCCATGGGATATTTTCTCTATTATAAAACTTATGAAGATGTTTCATTAGAAGGGCCTCATTTTGTCTTGTGAAGTCAAGGATTCCCAACCCTCCTTTATTTTTGGGTTTGCAAATCATTGCCCAAGCCGCAAGGGATTTACCTTTTGAATCAAGCTTTCTATCACTCTAGAGACAATGCCTGATGATTATGTTCATCTGTTCAATAATTCCAATAGGGATATCCAGAGAACAAAGAAAGAACAGTGGCATTGAGCTAAGACAAGATCTAATCAATTGTAGCCTCCCTCCATAGGCCAAGAAAGTTGAAGTAGCAACCAATCTTCTTTCCAACTTGTCCACCAAAGGAGTAAGATCTTGAATTCTTCGTTTGGTTATGCCCAGAGGCAAACCCAGATAAGTAAATGGCATGGAACCCACCACACAACCAAACTCCATAGCCAGCTCAGTGATTTCCTCATCAGTAACATTGATAGGCAGCATACAAGATTTATGATAGTTGATATAGAGGCCAGTTGATTTACGGAACTTGTCTAAGGCCTCCTTCAAAGCTTTTAATTGGTCTCTGTCAGCAGGAATGATTAACAAGGTATCATCTGCATATTGCAGAATTGGGAAATCATGGTCACCTGTTTGTATTGGTATGTCAATCAGATTCTCACCCACAAGGTTATTAACAACATCCTGCAGAAGATCCCCCCAAGACATACAACAGAGGGGAGAGTGGACCTCCCTGCCTTACCCCCCTTTTGCAAAGAAATTGTTTACCAGGGACTCCATTTAACAAGACTGAGGATGATCCAGAGCTGAGAAATGCTTTGACCCAAGAAACCCACTTCTGATTGAATCCCTTGTGCTGTAATATTTGGAAAAATAGCATCATGTTCAATTGTGTCAAAAGCCTTCTCAAAATCAAGCTTCAAAATCACACAGGATGCCTTGGAAGCTTTACACTGATAAATATATTCAAAAAGCCCATGCAACACAATCCTGGATTGTTCTGCTCTTTATGAAACCATACTGATTTTTGTGAACAGAACCATCATCTCGAGGTGATTGTGGAAAGACTAATCTATGGTATATGCGTCTTGGGTATATGAGTGAACATGGCATGGCAGAATTGGTAAAGAGAGAGCACTGCGTTTTTTAAGCATAAAAGAGTTAAATGCAATGCTTCTATTCATACCACCAAAGGCATATTAGCTTATGTCCATGCTGATGTATGGGGACCTTCCCGTAAGACTTCTATTAGTGGTGCTACTTACATGCTTACTATTATTGATGACTACTCAAGAAAAGTGTGGCCATATTTTCTGAAACATAAATCTAATGTTTTTTATGCTTTTAAGAAGTGGAAAGTAATGGTGGAAAAGCAAACTAAAAGGAAGGTAAAAGTACTACGTATTGATAATGGTATAGAATTTTGTTCTAATGAGTATGAGGAGTTTTGCAGTAATGATGGTATGATCAGTCACCACACTCCTAAACAGAATGGCGTGGCTGAGCGCATGAACAGAACCATCATCTCGAGGGCTTGTTGTATGTTGTCCAATGCAGGTATGCGTAGATGTTTCTGGGCTAAAGCAGCCAACACATCATGCTACCTCATCAACATGTCACCTTCTAGTACACTTGAGAAGAAAACTACCATTGAGGTATAGTCAGGTTCGCCTGCTAATTATTCACGATTGAGAGTTTTTGGTTGCACTGCATATGCTCACGTTGATAATGTAAAGTTAGAGCCTAGAGCCATTAAGTGCATATTCCTTGGTTATGATTCAGGAGTTAAAGCATATAAATTATGGAATCCTGAAACTAAAAAGGTTTTATTGAGTAGGAATGTTGTATTCGATGCATCTGTTATGTATCATGAAAGCTTTCCATCATATCTCTCTCCTGTTGCTATTGGAGAGGAGGGAGTTAGTGTGCAGGTGGAGCATCTGCAGAAAACCGTTGATAATGATGTTGTGGTTGATGATACTCATGAGGAAAATATTGATGATCATGTTGTTCAACACTCACCTACTATTTTGCAGCAACCACGGGAGTCTATTTCTGCTAATAGACCAAGGCGTAACATAGTTCCAGCTCCTCGTTTAATTGAAGAGTGTAATCTTTCTCATTATGCTTTGAGTTGTGCTGAACAGGTGGAGCATGATTCTAAACCTGCTACATACAATGAAGTTGTTGCATCTTGACTGCGAGAAGTGGGTTTCTGCTATGCAAGAAGAGATAAAGTCACTTGAAAAGAATGACACATGGAATGTTGTGCGCTTGCCTAAACAAAAGAGGGTCGTCCGCTGTAAGTGTATATAAAAAAAGAAGGAAGGTTTGTCTCCTAATGTGCCTCCAAGGTTTAAGGCAAGGTTAGTAGCAAAAGGTTTCAGCCAGATTCCAGGTATTAACTATAATGATGTTTTCTCTCCGGTTGTGAAGCATAGTTCTATTCGTGCTTTCTTTAGTATTTTTGCTATGCATGATATTGAGCTTGAGTAGCTAGATGTAAAGACTACTTTTCTGCTTGGTGAACTGGAGGAGGATATTTACATGGACCAACCTGAAGGGTTCATAGTTCCTGAAAAAGAGGATTTTGTGTGCAAATTGAAGAGAATCGCTTTATGGTTTGAAGCTATCTCCACGACAGTGGTACAAAAGGTGATTCATTTATGATCTCAGAAGGTTTTAAGAGGTCTTAGTTTGATAACTGTGTTTACATAAAATTTATCAATGGATCACCTACATACTTGTTGTTAATTGCTGCCAAGTGCATGAAAGAAATCACTACTTTGAAGCCACACTTAAGTAGTGAATTTGAGATGAAAGATCTTGGTGATGCTAAGAAAATCCTAGGTATGGAAATTAAACAGGACATAAAATCTAGATTGATATTTCTTAGTCAGCGGAGTTACATTGAGAAAGTTCTCCAATGTTTTAATATGCATGATGCAAAGTTTGTTAGTACTCCTATTGCTCCTCACTTTAAATTGTCACCATTGCAATGTCCTAGTTCTGATGAAGATATTGGGTACATGTCACGAGTTCCTTATTCTAGTGTTGTTGGTTCCTTGATGTATGCTATGGTTTGTTCTCGCTCTGATTTATCATATGCTATGAGTTTGGTGAGTCGTTACATGGATAATCCTGATAAAGAATATTAGAAAGTTGTTTAGTGGATTTTTAGGTACCTCCGTGGCACATCCATTGCTTGCTTGAAGTTTGGCAAGACTACTGAGGGACTCGCAGACTATGTGGATTCAGATTTTGCTACCGATTTGGATAAGAGGAGATCCCTCATAGGTTATATGTTCATAGTAGGTGGATGTGCTGTGAGTTGGAAGGCAACGCTACAACCGGTTGTTGCTCTATCTATAATCGAAGCAGAATATATGGCTACCTCTTGTAAGTCGCCGACTGGGACAAGTTGCATCTGTGAAATCTCCAACGTTGTGTAAACTCTCCCTGTTATAGTGAAGTTTTGCTAGCTGACGCTCATGGTGTTTTACTCTCTTTATTGGAGAGGTTTTTTCATGTTAAATATATATCTCCTTGTGGTGATTTCCTTTTTGTTCTTTGTTATTTGCTTGTCGTGATTATAACAATTGTGAGAACCCCTCGATTTTTTGTGGTCACATTTTGCTACGCGAACGTAAAGTGGTGATTTATCCAAATTTCTGCACAAAAGTGATAGTTTTATGCTATTAGCTCTCATAGCATTTAGTTACATGCATCAACTAGTTGGAGAAAAAACTTAAGTAGAAATAGCATACCCCTCGAGATAACTGAGGTGTTGGTGATGGTGAGGGAGAAGAGCGCGAGGTGTCCCCGAGGAAGGCCATGTGAGGGATGCACGTGATTGATGCATGTAAAATGCATACTTTTTTTGGCGTTATGTAAAATGCATACATGAACTTTGTAGTTTGTTAACATGTTTTCCCACATATTTGCATCATATATAATGTTATGTCCATGTTTTATATTGATTTTTGGGGGATTTACTAATGATCCCCTTTATTTTGGCTATAACCCTGCAGGGTAGAAAAACCCTGTTTTCAATGTTTTAGGACCTATACGAAGTCAAATGGACTTGCATTTTTGGGAATGCCAATATTTATCCATGAGAAGCATTTAGAGCACTAGAATATCACCAGGAGGGCCAAATGAGCCCAGGTGGCGCGCCCAGGCCTGGTGGGCGCGCCACCCATGCTCGTTTGCTCCTCGGCCATCCGATCGCCTTGATTCTTTCGCCCACAAAGTTCTCTTGACCTAAAAAACCCTATATAAGGACCCCCGGGGTGTCCTCGAGAAGGGAGACACCAGAAGCCACCAGAGACGAAAACACCACCAAACAGAGTCAGATCTGACAAAGATTGGAGGGGGAAACTCTACCGGAGCCACCTCCGGGGAGATCTCCACCCTCTCCAACATCTCCAGCATCATCACCATGATGAAGAGGGGGTAGTCCACCTCCGGGCTATGGGTTTGTGGCAGTAGCTTGATCTATTTCTCTCTTGTTGTTCATAGATCTAGTACCATATGAGCTGCCCAACATGATTATGGTCATATTTGCAATTCCTATGTGGTGGATCTTTATTCTATGATTTGATATTTGAGGTTGGAATCTATTTTGTGTAAGATGTTTTAATAGATGCATATCATGTACCCCATTCTTCGTTGCTTGTTTTGATCCAACTTGTATGCAAGAACTTGTATGGGGAGAAGTGTGTGTTAGATGGAGTAGCACGGGGGTAGAGATTGAATTGTGACACATAATATTCAAGATCTACTTTTGTTTTTACTTTTCTTTTGCTGCCTCACTAGGGATAAAGTGAAATCATGTGCTATAGTTATCACATGATAGTGTGATGACCTTGTTAGATCAAGATATCATATTTGTATTTCAAACATCATATAATATTACTTAGAGCTTGATACGTTGCAAACGTATCTATAATTTTTGATGTTTCATGCTTGGTTATTATCTACTTTCTTATGTTTTGTCCACACTTTGGAGTATTTTTATACACTTTCTGGGACTAACCTATTAACAAGAGCCACAGTGCCAGTTGCCTGTTTTCTGCTGTTTTTGGTTCCAGAAAGTCAGAAAATGAATATTCTCGAAATTGGACCGGACAAAAGCCAAAGTCATTATTTTCTCGGAAGATTCACGGAGCTAGAAGGAGAGACGAAGGGGGGGGGGGCACAGGTGGCCAAACCACCCCTAGGCACGGGTCCCCCCAGGCCACGCCAGGGCATGGTGTGGGCCCCCTGGCTGCCCACCGACCTTGCCTCTCCGCCTATAAGATGCCTCCTGATGCAAAAACCCTAAATCGTCAAGCCTCCAGCCATGAAAAGTTCCGCAGCACCGCCGCCACTGAAGGGGAGATTCGGGGGACAGAAACCCTGCCGGGACGGGGAAGTGCCCTCGGAGCCATCTCCATTGATCTCCACCACCATCTCCATCACCATTGTTGATTCCCATGATGAGGAGGGAGTAGTTCTCTCTTGAGGCTAAGGGTTCTACCGGTAGCTATGTGTTCATTTCTCTCTCAATGCATGATCTTATTGAGATCATGATCTTGTAATCTATAGATCTACCTTGCTACTCAAGTGCTTTAATAGATCTCTGCTCTCCCCATATGTGTGAAGTTGACAGTGTGCACACCATGGTGGCACTTAGGCTAGAGATTTCAAATACTTGTTATGAGTTATATTTGGAGTTGGATGTCTTTATGAAATTGTGGTGTTTGTTTGAACTATCTAGTGCTCAAGGTGACAGTGTGGGGTTATCTAGATGCGGAAAGTGAACTTTGAGGAGTGCTGTTATAGCCCTACCATGGATTAGAGTGTCCAACCGAAGAGTAGTTCAACGTAGTATTATAAAGAAGAATATATTTATATGAGAGTGTTCACTAGTGAAAGTATGATCCCTAGGCCTTGTTTCTAAACATTGAAACACCGTTTGCAACTAGATCCGTTACATGTTTGCTTGCTTCCATCTTTATTTCAGATTACCTTTAGTCTCTTCCACACCATCAAGCTATTTTTTGGCACCGTTGTATTATATTCATACCACTTGTATTTCACTATCTCTTCGCCAAACTAGTGCACCTATACACCTGACAAGTGTATTGGGTGTGTTGGGGACACAAGAGACTTCTTATATCTTGGTTGCAGGATTGCTTGAGAGGGAATACCTTTGACCACTTCCTCCCTGAGTTCGATAAACCTTGGGTGATCCACTTAAGGGAAAACTTGCTGCTGTTCTACAAACCTCTACACTTGGAGGCCCAACAACTGTCTACAAGAATAGAAGTGCGTAGACATCAGAGTTATACTCTGATTTGTTCTTAAATCAAGATTGCATGGAGATTTCCCTTTCTCGAGGAGTATAAGAGAGATTTATTCCATCTCAATATTAGAATATGATGCCCATATTAATTCCTTTTACCAAGCACTTGTAGAATTTCCATGAATCTTTATCATTAATGAATTGTTTTATGATGACTACAACCTAAAAATAGAGTAGACAAGTGAACCCATGAACCTCGATTCGATTTTTATCATAAGAAGCACATTTCTATTGCATCTACTACTATTTATAATTTCTGCAATTTATTATTTCGAAAGTACAAAAATACTTTCTCTACTTGCAATCACTCATAAAACCCCCAAAACAACTCTATTATCTTCCATATCATCTAGTTTATATTGCTTTACTTTACTATTTTATATTTTATTTCATATTACTAATACGAAACCTTGTGCTTGACAACCACTTGGTGGAGTTGGGGACACAAGACAATTTATTTTACTTTACAGGTTGCTTAAAGAGGAGAAGACAAATATCCACACAATTACCCGAGAGTTCCAACAAAAAGAAGATTGCTAAAACACTCTGCACTTGGAGTGCCAACGAAAAGTGGCTGCGTTTGTTGCCATCAGTGATGAAGTGTGCAATCCGATCATTTGGGCCCGTGGAGGCGATCCAAGGGGAGTTCTTAATGCGGGCTTTGAGCGGGCTCGACGGAGCTAGTGGTGGGCTAGGGTTGGGTGGAGAAGAGAGGCGGACAAGGATATGACAACCGATGATGAGAGCGGCGGCCGAAGCAAGGGCACGATGAAGGGTGTCAGTAGACATCAAGTAAGGTGGATATGTGCTTAATGGTGTCAACATTTAATGATAGGGACAACTAGACAACATTGTCCATGGATTTAGACCACAAAGGGATAGATAAAATCTTTTTAAAATGGAATGAATGGCTAGCATCCGAGGTTTGAAAGGAAAACCCCAACAAATAGGCTCCGACTTAGGGCCCAACTGGTCCATAAGAATCGTGGAAGTTCTGTTTTCCTGTAGCACCTGTGGTGCGAACTCCTTGGCACTTCAGGTAAGTGTTTGATGGTATCAATTATGACACCTAGTATCAATGGCCCATCAAAAGCTTGAAGCCTATGGATGCTCAAAAAGGCTAGCAGTAATGACAGATATTCACATAGCGAGAATTATGGTGTCAACAAACTGCCTCGTAGTCTCATACGAGGTCAGCGCAGGGGAGTTCATCATCATATGCTACCATCTTGAAGGACATCGAAGAATGAAACCATCGTCATAAGATCTTTGAACGTTGAAGCTCATAAATTTGCTGAAAGCTCTACAACCTTACAAACTGCATGGCATGTATGGCTAAGTCATTTCCCCTGTTACTCTCTTTGTACTCACCAACATTGTCGCCTAATAAAAGAAGGATCTTACACTAAAAAAAAGGCTTATGGTGTCCTTATAAGAATTAAAAACATCACATACACCTTCATGGCTAGCTTCATTGTTTTTATATCTAGAGTTGACTTTTGAGTCTTGATTTGTATCATCATGTCATGGTTGCCGTACATCGTATGTGTCATAATGTTTTCATGTAATTTTGTGCTACTCAGCAGGTCAGCAGCTCCATGTCAGCGCTCTCTCCACGTCCCCATGCCTAGCTAGCAGCTCCATGTCAGCACTCTCTCCACGTCATGTCCAGTCAGCAGCCAGGGCTTCACCGTCTCCCCTTCCCCCGAGCCGACCCGATCCGACCCGCTCGTCCCCAACCCCCTCGTGACCTAGCCAGTCGCCGTCGCCGACAAGCCCGCCGACCAGCGCCCCCACCGCCGAGCACCGCGAACCAGCGCCCCGCCTCCTGCCGCCGCTCCCCGCCTCCTGCCGCCGCTCCCCGCCTCCGCCTCCCGCCGGCGATTCCCTCCTCCGCCTAGGACCGCGGGATCCGGGCGAGGCTAGGGTTTACAGGAACCGGGGGAGCGAGGTGGAGGTAGTGAGGGATGAGCATCGTTCCCAAGGAGACGATCGAGGTGATCGCGCAGAGCGTCGGCATCCCCACCATCCCCGCCGATGTCTCCACCGCCCTCGCCCCCGACGTCGAGTACCGCCTCCGGGAGATCATGCAGGTCCGCCGCCCTGCCCCTTGCGCCTGTGCTTATTCTCGAATCCCTCTACGCTCCTTGCATTACACTGTTTCACCTATTATTGCCCACGGCCATATGGAATTTGGATTTTTGAATGCACTGTGTATAACCGTGACAGGAGCTGAAATTCAAACAGGTAATCATTCAATCAATCAAATCTGAAGGAAAATGACTTGTTGATCCCGTCTTGACTGTTAATTGAAGATTGCCGTGGTACCAGAAGCACTAAAGGTTCAGACTATGAGTAATGCCTGTACAAATTGCTCTCTCTAGGAAGGTCAATATAATCATTGGCCACAGTAAGCAACTACCATGAATGCGTTGAGGCACCCAAAATGCACTACAATCTGAATATTGCGTTCCAATCCAGAGCTCAGAAGATGTCTTTGTCCACGAGATAGGAAATAGGAGGATGAGAGCAGTCTAGGCAGGATGACGACTGGGGATTGGATAGTAAGTGCAGGATATAACGGTTGGAGGTTAAGCCAGCCACACTTTGCCACCAAGTCCTATGGTCTTTAATGAAAGCCGGTAAAATGTGAACTGCGAGGATATACTGGATGATGCGGCTGAGTGAGGAAGCTGGCGAAAATTGCAGTAGGGGGAACGAGCTGTTTAGTTATACTTAATTATATAGTTCGCCTCCTGTCCACAACTTCTAATTTCATCACTCAACAAGTTTTCATGGAATCCTGAAAATATACGATATTCCTGCCCTCTCTTTAATCGTGGATCACATGTTCAAGGCCTATCATTTGCTCCTGGTATTATATCGTGTTAATTCAATGTTCCGTGCATGTTTCCAGGAGGCCATCAAGTGTATGCGACATGCAAAGAGGACAGTTCTGACTGCTGACGATGTTGACAGTGCTCTCAGCCTCAGGAATGTTGAGGTGCCTTCTCTTGCAACTATAAAAACTTAGGTTGATAAGAACACAGAGTTTTGTAGAGAAATAGAATATAGGGTGTATTTGTATGCCTTGAACATGTAACTTGGATAGTTAAATCATCTTGGTACATTTTCCGTTGATTTCTTTCTGGAAATCTTGTTGAATACTTTTCTAACAGTTAAGCTGGCGGGAGAAGAAGTTTTCAAACAGTTTAGCTTACACTATCTGTTTTCTTGCTTTGATTTTCACTCAGCCTGTGTACGGATTTGCTTCTGGTGACCCCTTGCGGTTTAAGAGAGCTGTGGGCCATAAGGATCTTTTCTATATTGATGACAGAGAGGTAGACTTCAAAGAGGTAAGGACAGTATTTACGAATGACTCAAATAAATTTGGACTTACTTTGTTTTGATAATTAATTGGAAATGTGTCGGCTGTATTATTCTCATGCAGATTATCGAAGCTCCTCTACCGAAAGCTCCTCTCGACACAGCAGTTGTAGCTCACTGGCTAGCTATTGAGGGCGTCCAGCCTGCAATTCCAGAGAATCCTCCTATCGATGGTTAGCTCCTATGTCTTTCATAATGTCTAGTTCCCACTTCTTTAACATCTCCATAAGTTCTGTTCATATTTTTTATCTTCTATCGAATATATTCGTTCTTTTCAATATTATTAGAACCATAATAAAGTATACTTGTATATTATACACATTTGGTATTCTAGGTGTTATTATTTTATCTTATATACTTGATCAAGCATTACAGGACTTGACTTTGACCAAACCTAATATGCGGGGTAACATGGCAAGCCAGCCTTTTTTTACACATGACATGCCATCACGTTGATTCTAGCCACAGTCGAAGTCATCAAATCAACAAATAATCTACCCAGAATCATAAAAAATACAAGGGCCTGCACACCAGACTGTATCTCTCTTCTTCCAACTCCACTTCTGTCCGTCTCCATTCCTCCTCCACTTGTGCGGACTGAGACTATGGCAAGCATCGTTCTCGAGATTGGTGTGGTACGGGATCTTGACATCTGGAAGTGGCACAGAGTTCGGCGCTTATGATCCAGTGGCTGGTGCCGCAGTATCGAGATTCCTGCTGAGCAGGTTAAAGAACACCTTGTTGCTTTTGGAATCGGGTGCGGAGGAACTCAAGGTGTCTGTAGGCGCCATGTGGGTGCAAAACCTGAATGGAATTGTCTATGGCGTATTTTCCCCTTTTTCAGTTGAGGATGTGTTGTTCGATTTTAGAGTTCAGGGGGTGCGTTAGATGTCGGCACTAGTTGGGGTATGTGGAGTGGGCTTTGCCCCTATGGCATGTATGAACAGTCCTTAGGTCCATTGTTTGCTTATACCATGCCTTATTCAGTTATTCTTTATAATTTTGTTTGTATCTTTTCTAGATTTTCGTTTTGTTTGACAAATTGTATTTTGCCTCAGCAATTTCAGCACCAACGGAAAATAAAAGGACTGAGCATGTGAAGGATGATGGACTACCAGTTGATATCAAGCTTCCTGTTAAGCATATATTATCTAGAGAACTCCAGGTATTGCAATTTTGATATGTATATAACTATATATTAATTTATATCTTTACGAGAAATTTACATTCCTCTTTCCTTTTTAATTTTGCAGATGTACTTTGATAAAATAGCGGAGCTTACTATGAGTAGATCAAACACCCCAATTTTTAGAGAAGCATTAGTGAGCTTGTCAAAAGACTCAGGCCTTCATCCGCTGGTTCCTTACTTTTCGTACTTCGTTGCAGACGAGGTTGTGATCTTACTCTCATAGCCACGTGGCTGAACTAGCAGTACCTTAAACTGCACATCTGTATAATTTCAGGTTACCAGGAGTTTGTCCGACCTTCCTGTTCTCTTTGCTCTCATGCGTGTTGTCCAAAGCCTTCTCCGCAATCCACATGTTCATATTGAACCATATGTAAGTTGTTGACCCTCAAGGTTTGATAATTTTGCCTGCCATATGTTTCACCAAAGCATTGTATAATTCTGTTTTCAGCATATTTCCTCTAAAAGCAATCCTTGTTTTCACTGCCAGTTGCATCAGTTGATGCCATCAATGATCACTTGCATCGTTGCGAAAAGGCTAGGTCATAGGCTTTCTGACAACCATTGGGAGCTTAGAGACTTCTCTGCCAATTTGGTTGCTTCAGTATGTCGGAGGTGAGTGTGTACTGAGATTTTCAAGATTGTAATTATAACAATATTCAACTTCTATACCAGATTCAAATGTGATCATTTGGAATGGATGCAACTTTTGTAAGCTCTCCAGTCACCTCGCCCAGACCATGATCTTTAGTATCACTCGTACAAATTCTATATAGATCCTTACTTCTATGAAATTGTGTAGACTTTATAAAGTATGCTATAGTGTTTTTTTGTACAAAGTTAAGGAGAAGAGCCAACTTGGTTGTAAGTCAGTAGAGGTTTGTCCTCCATTTCCTACTATTCTTCTGCTAGATCTTTTATTTCTTGTTCATGGGCCATATTAGGTTTGTGTTATCTTCAACAAGACATGACCAGTTGCTGTTTGTTAGATTTCCTACTTAAATGGTGAAAATAGAACCACTTTCTCATTGCATTATTCTCCTGCAGAGGACTACGGTTTTAGTCATTACGAACATTCGCTAAATCAACTGTTATATTGTTCATATATTTCTATTGGCCAGGTTGCAGGCAAAACTTTTACTCGATTTAACACATGTTCATTTTGTGTTGCTCTTAATTAACTTGAAATGATTGTGTAGGTATGGCCATGTGTATCACAATCTCCAAATTCGGTTAACAAAGACATTGATCCATGCATTTCTTGATCCTAATAAAGCATTGACACAACATTATGGTGCTGTTCAAGGGATATCTGCATTGGGGGCCAGTGCGGTAGGCCCTGTTCAATCTTCTTCAGTTAGGTTAAACTGTAGAGTAATACTGAAATATTCGCTGACAATTTTTGTTGATTACCAGATTAGGCTTCTGCTTTTGCCCAACCTCGAGACGTACATGCAACTTTTGGATCCGGAATTGCAACTTGAGAAACAGTCAAATGAAATGAAAAGAAAGGAAGCATGGCGTGTTTATGGTGCCCTGCTGGTTAGTTTCGTAGTTCTGAATCAGTACAGAGTACATTTCATTTCACTAACATGTTTTGATTTATTTTTTCATTTTTGCACCGATCCACATTTACTCAGACAAAAAGGTTAACACAAAACCATAGGTCTCCCCAATCTTACTCCCATCCGACAGAATATGACAAATGGGACCCACATGTCAATTGGTGTGGCTTGCATCCAAATCCTTGACATTGGCTCATCATCCAGTTGACATGTGGGGCCCTCTTGTGAGATCTCATTAGGAGTAGAGATTGAATGGAGATAGGGGTTTTATGTTGTGGGCTAGGAAAGAAAACCCTTCCTTTTTTGCTGCCTGTGGACCAAAACCTGTTTTTCTAGTCACATGTTAATGTGCTCTTTGCCGATGACTATTTCGTTGATTACTGCGAGATGCATTCTTTCAGTGTGCTGCAGGCAAATGCTTGTATGAGCGGCTCAAGTTATTCCCTGGTTTGCTATCTGCGTCAACTCGGCCACCTTTAAGGAGCAATAAAAGAGTTGCAACTAACAACCCGAGTAAGTGCTCACTACTTTAGCATAGATGTAACAGTCTGCAGTAAATCAAATTAAAGCTGTCCTCATGCGACGCTACGATATATATGTACCTTTTGTTCATCTTATTTTGATGCATAATATGCAGAAGGTTGAAACCGTTAGAACGCAAAAATAATGGCCTGTTCTTGTCGTGCAAATTTCAGATAAGCGGATGTCTAGTACAGATCTGTCGGCATCCGAGCCACCTCCGAAGAAGATGGCATCGGACGTGTCGATGAACTCCATGGGCTCAGCAGCTCCAATCGCGGGGAACATGCCAGGAGGCATGGACGGGTTCTCGGCGCAGCTACCGAACCCCAGCATGATGCAAGCATCGTCCTCTGGCCAGATGGCAGACGGCGTAGCAGCAGCACCGGGCACGGTCCTCCGGAGAGACCACCGGGGAGGCAACCAGCAGCACGCGCAGAGGGTCTCCGCGGTGCTGAGGCAGGCCTGGAAGGAGGACCAGGACGCCGGGCATCTCCTGTCGTCGCTGCACGACGTGTTCGGCGAAGCCATCTTCTCCTTCATCCAGCCGCCCGAGATGTCCTTCTTCCTGTAGTGTAGAGAGGAAAACTGCGTGCGTAGGCTAAGGGAGAATTTGATTAATGTGTGACCCTTGTCGTCCTAGTAACCATGCATTAGTAAGCTCTTGTTAGTGGGATTTGTTGAAACGCACGTCGAAATCTTGTGACTCGTTCGCTGCAAGTGTAATCTGTTCACTTTTTTGGTAGGAAGGCCGTAGCCTGCCTGGTCCAGCCCGACCCAAATCAGATGCAGTACAAGTACAAAGGGGATCACATTTTCCATCCATGATTGTCTGCAATTTGCAGTGTAGTACAAGGCAAGAATTACTTGCCTTTTCCAACCATTTTTTTCTGTTGAGCCGACATGTGTTGTTACCATCATCATGCTTGCTATCCTAGGGATGCGTCAACGTGACGTGTGATGGCAGAAGAAAAGAATATAATGGAAACAAAATAGAGTGCTCACCTACCTTGGTCATCATCTATCTTTCTCTTTGTTTGTTTCATGGAGCCATATATGGACAAAGACCGTGAAGAACGAGATAGAGATGGAGATGGACTAATCCCACACTCTAAGTCAAAACACTCACTTGGCTGGACTTCACTACAAACTACTTTTCGTGTTCTCCGTACCAAAACATATATTCAATTGTTTCTCTGTACTAAAAAATATATCCATTATACCAAATGAACGGCACATGAGAGTATTTTTTTTTTGTAAGCAACAATATTATTGATGTTTAACACATGTGACATTCAAAAATAAGATAATAATGAAACAAAAGGAATTGCGTTGACCATTGCCAAGCTGCCTCTCGCTGTCACCGAGGATGAGAATCATTTTGGGCCCATGCTCATTTTAATGGATTGGAAAAAATTCGAAAAACGCAAGAGCATGAAAAGGAGTATACAGATGCAGTTACATCATCAACTGTGACGTCTGATGATAGAAAAAAGAAGCGTGGTATAATGGAAACCAAATAGAGTACTCACCATCTATCTTTCCTTTGTATCGTTCCCACACTTTGCATTATTACTCGATTTTAATAATGATATAAAAAAATCGTGCACTTTATGCCACCTCGGTATACACTCTTTTCACTGCAATGTAAAACCTCTCGGTCCAATGGCGGAGCCACGTTATGGCTGGGTAGTCAAGCGACTACACAGGTTTTTGGCAAGTTTAATACCCATACGTATACATATCCTAGTGTCCAACTAAAAAAGTCTGAAAATTGACCACCCAGGCCCACTAGTCATCTCCAGTGGGTAACTTTTGGGATGGTGTATTGCAAAGAGATGGAAAGAAAATGCTAGTAACTTCCTATTCGGCTGATCCCACGATTCCTGCGCCTAGACTTCTCCTATTCTGTTTTCACCTTCCTTGTAATCTCGTGAAAATCCCCAATTTGTTCTCGTCCTACATCGGTAATCCCTGAATCAATCTGAGATTCTTGATTGCGCCATGGGGAATTGCAGATGAGCAACACCAGCACGGGCGATCAGGCGCACTACGCCGAGGGCGACGGCCAGGCAGACGGACACGGCCACTTCCGGCCGTAAAGCGACCAGGCGCACGACAGTACTACACCTCGGCAATCGCTGGTGAAGCACAACCTCTTCCCTCTTGTATTTCTCGATCAGTTCGTCCGTCGACGTCAGTTCAAGACTAGGAGTCGAGGACGAGGCACGTCCTCTTGTATCTGTAAGTTCTATTTTCTTTCTCTTCCAATTTTCAGAAGATTAGTCTAGTTTTGAAACCGAGAACTGATTATTGTTTAAGAATTATTTATATTGTTTTCTTATAGCACTAGCTTTTTACTAGTAGGTTTTAACTTTGGCAAATGGATAAATTTATCAAGAAGTGGCAGTCGTCAGACTCAAATGTTGCAAATTCTTCACAAAGATCAGCTGAAAATGAGGAACATAGTCCTACTGATGCCAGAGCTGCTTTGGAAAGGGTGTTAGTCAATAGCAATGCAAGGCCACGAGCAACCGAAGAAACTGAAGTAGTTGATCTATCTAAACTTTCAGCAGATCCTACACAAAGAAAGCCTATTTCTCAGTACAAGACAACCAAAGTTCGTGATGATGTGCGGAGAACTTACCTACTGAAAGGCCCATTTCAACCTATAGGACATAATTTCCCTCAAACAGATTTCAGCGGAATTAAGCGTCGTTTTATTGAAGATTGGTTCAAGACATATAAGCCTTGGCTAGAGTATAGTATAATGGAAGATGCAGCATTTTGTCTTTGCTGCTACTTGTTTCAAAGTGAAAGTATAGGCCGTGGTGGTGGAGATGTATTTTCAACCAGGGGTTGGAAAAGTTGGAATAACCTTAAGAGACTAGATACTCATGTTGGTGGTCCTTCCAGCTTGCATAATCAAAACATGAAGAGATGTGATGATCTCAT
Organism: Avena eriantha; assembly: GCA_910589775.1. NCBI lineage: Eukaryota > Viridiplantae > Streptophyta > Magnoliopsida > Poales > Poaceae > Avena > Avena eriantha. The sequence goes on along the minus strand of OU342740.1, from coordinate 434,445,360 downwards.
GAATCAGAACCAATCCATCGTAGCTGTTGTACGCAAGCAAACAAAGAAATCTAAGATAGAGTATCAAACCCGGCTAATTGCATCAATAGATATTGCAAGGTTGCTTCTGACTCTCGGCTTGCCCTTTCGAGGTCATGATGAAAGCGAGTCTTCTTTGAGGAAGGGGAATTTCCTTACTTTTTATGAGTGGTATGTTGCACGTTGTCCTGATGTGGCTGCTGTTGCTTTGAAGAATGCTCCTAAAAATTTAACTTTGGTTTCTCCTACCATCCAGAAAGATATTGTGGAAGCTTGTGCTAAAGAAACTGTTAGAGCAATCATAGAAGATCTAGGAGATGGGTACTTTGCTATATTGGTTGATGAATCTCGTGATGTTTCTCACAAGGAACAAATGGCTCTTGCTATAAGGTATGTTGATAAAAGGGGATTCTCAGTGGAGCGTATTATTGGACTTTCTCATGTTACTCAAACAACTTCTCTTGCCCTCCAACAAGCTATGTATGCCATTCTTAAAGATCATAACCTTAGCCCTTCTAGAATCCGCGGCCAAGGCTATGATGGAGCTAGCAATATGCAAGGACATTTGAATGGACTAAAAACGTTAGTGATGGAAGATTCCAGGTCTGCTCATAGCATACATTGCTTCGCTCACCAACTTCAATTGACACTAGTGGCAGTTGCAAAAAATCATGAAGATGTGGTTTGGTTGTTTGAGTGGATGAGTGTTGTTCTGTCCATAGTAGGAAATTCTTTCAAGAATAGAGATATGCTTAGAGAAATACAAGCAAAAAAATTGAGAAGGCACTTCATATGGGTGAACTTGAAACTTGGAGAGGTTTGAATCAAGAACTTGGACTGAAAAGGCCCGGCGACACGCGATGGGGTTCTCATTTCAGTTCTCTTATGAATATGATTGTTTTGTTTCCATCAGTAATTGAAGTTATTGATGATAATGCACAAAATTCCGGCAAAGCTCTTGATAGGATTAAAGCAAAAGGAGTTCTGGATGGCATTCAGACATTTGACTTTATTTTATGTTGCACTTGATGAAGGTTATACTCGGGATTACTAATGAGCTAAACCTCGCTTTGCAAAGAAAGGATCAAGATATTGTGAATGCTGTCTCATTTCTCTATACAACAAAAAAAAGGCTACAAGGAATGAGAGACCAAGGCTGGGAAGGTATGTTTACAACGGTTAATGATTTATGTTGTGCACATGATATTCAACGTCCCGATATGATTGCTATGCATATTCCTCGGGGATCAATATCAAAGCGCAAAGCTTAGACCGATGGCATATCAAATATGACTTACTATCAAAGGGTAATGTATGAAGTTATTGATCTACTACGTGTAGAGCTGGATGACCGCTTTAGTGAGAGCAGCACAACCTTGTTACTTGGGATGGCTTGTTTGGATCCGTCTGATTCATTCTCTAACTTTGAAAAAGACAAAGTACTGGCAATGGCTCGGTTATATCCTGATGATTTTGATGGTGAAAGCAAGATGGAAGAGCTTAGCGTCCAACTTGACAATTTCCTTGAAAATGTTCGTGATGATTCAAGACTCTCCAATTTAAAAGGGGTTAGTGATCTTTGCAGAAAATTAGTTCAGACAAAAAAGCATATTAGTTTTCCTCTTGTATTTCTTTTGGTGAAACTAGCATTGATTCTTCCGGTCGTGACAGCAACAGTTGAGAGAGCATTTTCTGCAATGAAACTTATCAAGACTGATTTGCGCAATAGAATAGGCGACGATTTATTGTATCATTGTCTTATTACCTATATTGAAACTGATGTATTCCAGTCTATTAGTACTGATGTTATTATGCATACCTACCAAGGTAAGCATGATCGCAAAGAGTTGCTACCATGATTCTATTTCAATAAAGTGTGATATTTTATACTTCTAATTTGTCTACAGAAGTGTGTTCTTAAAAGAATTTTTTGTCACGTTAGTAGAGCTTGACATCACAAGGTTTCGATCCTGGCTCCGCCACTGTCTCGGTCCATATGAGCAGCAAAACAAAAATAGGAAAAAAAATGGCAATCACCATTACACATGTGCGATACATGACACTATCGATACAGTGGTAGCTGATGCAGGCAACAAAAATCATTCACTCCCTTGCCCCGCCTAGCTAGGAAATCCTAGATGCGATGTAGATGCAATAATTTTTTACACGTGCCTAATACATCAATTCACTAAAAACAATAATGCCACGGACCACATGTAGATACCAACCACATAAATCCTTGGCATGCCAAAAATCTCGCTTTCGAGCCTAGTCCTAGTACCAGCACTTGTACGAGAATGTATGTGTGCTAGCGATCCCGTGAAATACCATTGAATCAATGACACAACGGGTTGATCGAATTACACATAACAACCAACATGTTAAAGCCAAAATAAGTAATATATCTTTTTTACAAGTGTATATTTTTTACGGGCGTAATTTTTCACATTTTTTACTTCTGATCTTCTTGATTCATTTTACAATTTCTTCTAGTCACTTCATCTAATGTTTTTTGCAGTTCTTGCATCATGCATGCTTACACAGAGTAACTTCTTTCTTCCCTAAACGGCCCTAAGGCGCAGTCCAACCCAATCCAACCCAAACCATATTCGTAACAAATGGAACCACATTTTCCATAGATGCTGCTTGTAGTGCAGTACACGGCAAGCATTTTTTGCATGCCTTTTTTCTCTTTTATTAAAAAAATGAGTTACTTTTTTTATGTTTGATATGTATAAATGACAACGAACACATATTTGTTGTCATGCTTGCTGTCATACAAATACAATTGCATCATCAACTGTGAGTCTGTGACATTTGATGTAGAAAAAATATAATGGAAACAAAATAGAGAACTCGGTTGCCTAGTCATCATCTATCTTTCCTTTGTTTGTTCCATGGAGTCATAGGGACAAAGACATTGACAGATGGAGATAGACTAATCCCACACTCTAAGGCTCTAAGCCAGCACTCACTTGGTTGGACTTCACTATCAACTACTTTTCTTATTTTCTTCTGTTTCAATTATTATGTCTCTATATGTAAAAACCTATGGATATTAATTCTTAGCACTCTCAAGATTATGTACATGTCAAGATAATCCACCACATTATACCACTTAAAAGTATCTAACAGCTTCAGGCACGTCTATAATTTTTTTGTAAGCAACAATATTTTTTCGTTGCCTAAGACATGTGGCATACAAAAGTAAGATAACAAAAGAAAAGAAATTTCATAAGATCATTGCCAATCTGCGTCTCTCCTTGTCCCAAGGATGGGGAACTTCTTAGGCCCATGCTAATCGATCTGATCGATGGATTGATAATAACCGTGCCATGTTTCGACATGCACAAGGTATCACTTAAAGAGTTCCTTAATGGACACACCTTCCGCGTCTTCATAAATCAACTATGAATAAAATATATCTTCTGAAAATTGTGAATTAAAATGTATAAATCACTTGTATGTGGGGTAAATCAAATAGAATATCGATGATTATGGCTCTTCTCTCATGTTGCCTAGAAAAATTTTGCACATTTAAATATGCAAATATAATAAGGATTATTTTTTAGAGGTTTTCTTTGAAAATCGTGTGCTTATTTAAAACAAATGCAAGTAGAAATACATAAACTACGGCCCTGTTGGGAATAAACCAGATGAAATGAAGGGATTTATGTTACTCCCTCCGATCCAAATTAATGTATTCAGATTTGTCTAGATTCAGACGTATCTAACACAAAAACATGACTAGATACATCTAAATCTAGACAAATTTGAGAACACTAATTTGGATCAGAGGGAGTAGATAGTTCACCTTTCGTATATAACATTTATCCTTAGGTTTGTATAAAACATATCAATTGAACATAAAAGTGTTGGTAGTACGATGTAACCATGGAAAGACGACAAATACGTTACCATATTTGTGTTTGATCTAGAACAACTCAAGTGTCACCCTAGTCATTGCCGAAACCAGCAAAGCCATCGAGAAAGTCGGCAAAACAAAAACCTAATCACCATCCGAAACAAGGGACACCTGGCACCTCCAAACCCGGTGGTAACGGATGTATGAACCAACTGTGCACCCTTGTTCTTGCCCATGTAGAACACCCTAGAAGCGATGAATTGGAATTTTGGATAAATATACGAAAAATCCGTTGCAAAGTCTGTATTTGCTTTAGGAGTACTTGAGGTTCCAAGTGGCACCCTCAGACAAAATGGGAACGAAAGCAGAGCAAGCCGCCACCCCACAGGAGGGATACATCGCGTCATTGCGCCTGGCAATAACCGACGCACGCAACCAACCATGAGCTCCCTTATCTCCAACTAGCTAGAAGCAAAAAATCCAAACACTATTGTTATTAGATGTCTCGACCGATAGACGCATGCAACAAATCATGCCCCCTTTGTTCCTGCTTAGCGATGGTAGATAGATGACAAGTGCGTTACCAAGTGTGTGTTAGATTTCGAAGGACTCGAGTTGCCAAGTGTCAACCTCTTGGTCCACATGAGCGGCAAAACAAAAATAGGAATCGAAATGGCAACCATTGTTGCAATGTAAGAATCACAATATCGATCCTAGTGGTAGCTGATGCATGCAACAAAACCATTCACTTCCTTGCCCTGCCTAGCTAGAAAATACTGGATGCGATGGATCAGATGACTCCATCGATAGACACCAAACCCGTTCTTAGCATTGTAGATGCAATCTTTTTTACATGTGCCTAATACAACAATCACTAAAGACAATGATGCCACATACCACATGTAGATACCAACCACATAAATCCTTGGCCTATCAAAAACTTCGCTTGCGAGCTGATACGTCCATTTTGCATTACTATTCTATGTCTTAATTCACTATTATTCATTGATATATTTCGTATTGAGAGGTGATACTTATGTTATTTCATCTATTTTTGCATGGTTGATGACTTTTAGAGCATGGACCGCTGCAGTCAGGATTCTGATGAAAAATGTGTTGTTTGGAGGCAAAATTCGCGAAGATCAGAAAATCCCGGAAAAATCTATTTTTCCAGAAGACTCAGGATGCCAGAAGATGGAGTGGAGGTGGGCCACAGGGGGCCCACACCACCCCATGGCGCGGGCAGGCCTAGGCCGCACCTGGAAGTGGTGTGGCCGCCCTGGCCCACTCCAGCCTCTCTCCTCTGGCGTATATCATCCCCACGAAACCCTAAGACTCGAGGAGCGACCACAGAAAGATCCCGCCGCCTCTGCGGGGCGAAAAACACCGAGAGAGAAAGATCTCTCCGACAGACAGATTTCTGCCGGGAGAATTCTTTCCCGGAGAGGGGAGATCGTCGCCATCAACACCACCATCAAGCTGGACTTCATCGGGATCATCATCATCATCACCACCACCATCATCACCATCAGCACCCTCATCACCATCTCCATATTGCTGTAACAATTGAGTTGAATCTTGCATAGTTCATAGGGGAAACTTTTCCGGTGTTGATTACTCTTTGTAGTTGATGCTATTGAGTGAACCATTGAATTATTGTTTATGTTCAGATTTTTATACATCATTATTCCATCTCTGATCATGATTCATATGATGTCTTGTGAGTAGTTCGTTTTTTTCTTGAGGACATGGGAGAAGTCTTGTTGTTAGTAGTGGAGTTGCGTTGAGAAAGATTCAATAAATTGTTATTTAAGTTGTGGTGTACTTCTTCCAGTGGTGTCATGTGAACGTCAACTATATGACACTTCACCTATATGGGCCTAGGGGAATGCATTGTGTATTTGGCTACTAATCGTAGGGGTTGCCGGAGTGACAGAAACCTGAACCCCCGTTAGGAAACCATTGCACAAGAGACATAAGGGTCTTAGAGTTTAAAGCTGTGGTTAGGTTTCTACCTTAATTACTTTCTTGTACTTATGGATGTTTGCAAGGGGTATAATCACAAGTATGTATTCGTTTTGGATGGGGTGGTACATTAGCACAGGTTCACCCACACAACACTTAGCAAGCTAGAGAAGATTAATCGACTATATGAAGCGAAAGCACTTGACCGTCTTCCCATGTGTCCTCGAGAACGTTTGGTCATCTATAGAAATACAACCGGCTTGTCCTTTGCTGCATAAAGGATTGGGCCACTTGCTGCATTTATTCCTACTGTCTTTTATTTACTCGTACTTTGTTTACTTGCTTTATCGAAAACCCCTAAAAATCCGTTTGCTAAGTATTTGCAGAGAATTCCTGATCCATACCACTAGTGAGCTCCTTCTGCTCCTCGTTGGGTTCGACACTCTTACTTATCGAAAATACTGCGATACACCCCCTATACTTGTGGGTCATCACGAGCCTAGTCCTAGTACCGTACATGGACGAGAATGTACGCGTGCTAGCGAACCGGTGAAATACCATTGAGTCGACGAGACAACTTGTCGATCCAATTACACACACCAGCCAGCCTATAAATGAAAAGTAATATAGCTTATGTTTCTTTGACATCTCTATATTTTTTACAGGCATAATATTTTTCACCTTTATACTTCTGATTTTGTTGAGTCATTTTACAATTTCATCTAGTTAGTTCATCTAATGTTTTATGCAATTCTTGCACCAGGCCTGCTCACACAGAGTAATTGCTTTCTTCCCTAAATAGCCCTAAGGCACAACCCATCCCAACCCAGCCCGAATCATATTCGGTACAAAGAGAACTACATTTTCCATACATTCTGCTTAGTACAAGGCAACAATTTATTGCATATGTAGTTTTCTCTTTTATTAAAAAAGAGTTACTTTTGTAGCCATGCTTGCTATCATACAGATACGGTTGCATCATCAACCGTGAGTCTGTGACATGTGATGCTAGACAAAAGTATAGTGGAAACATAATAGAGAACTCGGTTGCCTAGTCATCATCTATCTTTTCATTTGCATGTTCCATGGAGTAGTATGGACAAAGACACTGACAGATGGAGATGGACTAATCCCACACTCTAAGGCTCTAAGCCAACACTCGCTTGGTTGGACTTCACTATCAACTACTTTTCTTGTGTTCTTATGTTTCAATTATTATTTCTCCATATCTAAAAATCTTTGGCTATTAATTCTTAGCACCCTGAAGATTATGTACGTGTCAAGATAATTCACCATATTACCACTTAATTCTAACAGCTCCTGGCTCTTCTATAATGTTCTCGTAAGCAACAATATTTTTTCAGTACCTAGGACATTTGGCGCCAAAAGTAATAGGATAGCAAAAGAAGAGAAATTTCATAAGACCATTGCCAATCTGCGTCTTATTGTTTCAAGGATGGGGAACTTCTTGGGATCATGCTAATTCTGATTGATGGATTGTGAATAATTGTGCCATGTTTCGACATGCACAAGAGCATCAAATGGAATGGAATAACAAGACAAGGATATATCACTTTATGGAGTTCATGCTTGAAGCACACCTCTACGTATTTGTAAAGCAACTATATGAATAAAATGCATCCTCTGGTAATTGCAAATAATCAAAATGTATAAATCACTAGGTAAATAAATAGAAGACGGATGATTATGGGTCTTCTCTCATGTTGGCTATAAGAACTAGTTAAGAGGAAACAAAAAATTACGTCAAGGCGGATAAACACTGCGAAAACCAATGCATCTACACGTGAAAACAAACCACAAGGCTTTTCACAAGATATTATGAGTACATGAAATTTGGATGGATTCATTGCCATATGCCACCCTTGGGTAACACCGAAACATGTAAAAAAAGGCAACTACTAGAAATAAAATAACTATAATAAGAACCATCACAATCTACCTCTTGTTGACGTCACCCGAGGACGAAGATACCGCTGGGTCAAGATACTATAGATGGACCGGAAAAAATGTGGCATGTTTCAAATATAATAAGGATTAACTTTTTGAGGTTTTCTTTGAAAATAAAACGTTTATTTAAAAAAATGCAGAAACTACATCCCTATTGGAATAAATTAGATGAAATGAAGGGATTTGTGTTAGATATAGTTGAACTTACATATCTATTATTTTATCCTTAGGTTGGTCTAAACCCTATCAATTGAAACAATAGCAAGAAAAACAAAATTACAGAGCCGGTGAAACCGATAAAAAAGAAAAAAGTAGTGCTAACTATCATCCCATAGTGGGCATTGTGGAGCTTGGTGGAAACGCGGGCAAACTATTAGGCATTTCATTATCTCTGTACAAAAGTAAAACATAAAAGCGTTGGTAGTGGTAGTAAGATGTGTCCTTGGAAAGACGACATATATGTTTCCAAATTTGTGTCCGATCTAGCCCCAGACATTGCCAAAACAAGTAAGCAAAGTCATAAAGAAAGTCGACGGAAAAAAGCTAATTACTATTCAAAACGAGGGGACATAAGACACCACCAAACCCGGTGGTAACGGACACATGAACCAACTGTGCACCCTTGTTCCCGCCCAACTAGAACACCCTAGAAGCATTTTTTGATCAATAGATGACAAAATGTTACGAAATCTGTGTTTGCTTTAGAAGTACTTGAGTTGCCAAGTGGCACCCCTCAGACAAAATGGGAACGGAAGTAGAGGCAAGCAGCCACCTTGCAGGAGGGATACGTCGTGTAACTGTACCTGACTGTAACCCGATACATACAACCAATTATGAGGTCTCTTATTATCCACCTATCTAGAATAAAAAAAAGTACACATACTATTGATTAGACGTCTTGATCGATAGACGACAAACCCATTACTAAATATGTATTTTGTTTAGTTAGAACTCGACTTTCCAAGTGGCATGCTCCGATAAAAAAGGCATCACGCACATGGGTGGCACGTCGCCATACATGGTGGTAACTGACACATGCAACCATCGTGCGCTTCTTTGTCCCTACATAACTAGAAGACATATATATTATGGACTAGGTAGATATTTTCACAAATTCGTTCCCAACGTCGTGGCACGATGAATTTGTAAACGTGTCTAACATATCTATTGTAGTTCACTGTAAAACACTACTATTATTGTACACGTGGCAATATGAATTCAACCATTGCTGAAACAAGCAAATCCATTGAGAAAGTTGGCAAAACAAAACCTAATCTCCATGCAAAACTAGGGACACATGGCACTGCCAAACTTGGTGGTAACTCCACGCATAAACCAACCGTACACGTTGCCACCCAGCTAGAACACCCTAGAAGATGGATTAGATTTTTCGATCAATAGATAAAAAATACATTACGAAATATGTATTTTCTTTTGGAGTACTTGTGTTGCAAAGTGGCACCCCTCAAGAAAATGGGAAAGAAGCTGAGGCAAGTAGCCACCCCACATGAGAGATACGTTGCGTCACTTCGCCTGGCGGTAACCGACGCACACAACCAACCGTGGGCTCCCTTATATCCACCTAGCTAGAAAAAATCCACACACTATTGATTGGATATATCAATCGATAACGACAAACCCAATACCAAATTTTTATTTGCTTTAGTTAGAGACACTCGAGTTTCCAAGTGGCATGCTCCGATAAACAAGGCATCATGCACACAGGTGACATGTCGTCCTACATGGTGGTAACCGACACATGCAACCAATCGTGCGCTCTTTTGTCCCTACATAATTAGAAAAAACATAGATATAATGGACTATATAGATGTTTTAACAAATCCATTTCCAACACCACGGCTGGATGAATTTGTACACGTGCCTAACACATCCATAATGATTCGTGCTACAAAAACTACTATTATTGTACACAAGGCACGATGAATTTAGGCATTGTCGAAACAAACAAAGCCATTGAGAGGGACACATGGTGCCACCAATTCTGGTAGTAACGGATTCAGATACCAACCGGGAACCTTGTTCCCACCTAACTAGAACACTCTAGAAGTGATGTATTAGATTTTTTCAATCAATAGATGACAAATCATCAATAGACAACAAATCTGATACAAATTTTGTATTTGCTTTAGGAGTACTTGAGTTGCCAGGTGGCACCCCTCGGGCAAAATGGGAATAGAAGCTGAGGCAAGCAGCCGCCCAACAGGAGGGAGAAGTTGCGTCACTGCTCCTAGAGGTGACCGACACACGCAACCAACCATGAGCTCCGATCCATTATATCCACCTATCTAGAAGAAAAAATCACACTATTGATTAGACGTCTCGATCAATAGACCACAAACCCATTACCAGATTTGTATTTGCTTTATTTAGAGGCACTTGAGTTTTCAAGTGGCATGCTCCAATAAAACGGGTGACACGTAGTCATACATGGTGGTAAGCAACCAATTGTGCGCTCCTTTGACCCTACATAACTAAGAAAAGACATATATATTATGAAATTGATAGATGTTTTCATAAATCCATTCCTAACATCATGACACGATGAATTTGCACGTATACCTAACACATCCAACGCGGTTTTCCCTAGAATACTACTACTATGTGGCACGATGAATTCAGGCATTGCAGAAACAGGCAAATGCATTGAGAAAGTCGGCAAAACAAAGAGCTAAACACCAATTGAAATGAGGGACACGTGGCACCGTCGAACTTGGTGGTAATCGACGTATGAACCAACTGTGCACCCTTTTTTCCCCTAGCTAGAACACCCTAAAAGCGATTTATTAGATTTTTCGATCAATAGACGACAAGTCTGTATTTGCTTTAGGAGTACAACAGTTGCCAAGTGGCACCCCTTGGACGAAGTGGGAACGGAAGCTGAGGCAAGAAGCCACCCCACATGATGGATTTGTTGCGTCACTGCGCACCGACGCTAACCATTCAAAACGAGGAACACGTGGAACCACCAGACATGGTGGTAATCGACGCATGAACCAACCATGCAACCTAGTTCCCACCCAGCTAGAACACCCTAAAAGTGATGGATTAGATTTTTGATCAATAGACGACAAATCCGCTACAAAATCTGTATTTGCTTTAGGAGTACTCGAGTTGCTAGGTGGCACCCCTCGACAAAATGGGAATGGAAGCTGAGGCAAGCAGCCACCCCACATGAGGGATATGTTGCTTCATATGCGCCGACGCTAACCAACACACACAACCAACCGTGAGTTGTCTTATATCCACCTATCTAGAAGGAAAAAAATCCACACACTATTGATTGAACTTCTCGATCGATAGACGACAAACCCATTACCAAGTTTGTATTTGCTTTAGTTAGAGGTACTCGAGTTTTCAAGTAGCGTGCTCGATAAACAAGGCATCGCGCACAGGTGACACGTCATCATACATGGTGGTATTCGACACATGCAACCAATCGTGCGCTCCTTTGTCCCTTCATACAACTAGAAAAAAAGACATATATATTATGGACTAGATAGATTTTTTCACAAATCTATTCCCACCGCCCGTGGCACGATGAATTTGTACACGTGCCTAACACATCCATCACGGTCCGCCCTCAAAAACTACTATTATTGTGGCATGATGAATCCAGGCATTGCCAAAACAAGTAAGCCACCGAGAAATTCAACAAAACAAAAACCCAATCACCATTCGAGACGAGGGACGCGTGCACCACCAAACTTGGTGATAGCAGACACATGAACCAACCATGCACCCTTGTCCCCGCCCAGTTAGAACACACTAGAAGGGATGGATTAGATTTTTATCAATAGATGACAAAATATGTATTTGCTTTAGGAGTACTCGAGTTGCTAGGTGGCACCCCTTGGGCAAAATGGGAATGGAAGATGAGGCAAGCAGCCACCCAACATGAGGGATTAGTTGCGTCACTACTCCTGGAGGTGACCGACACACGCAACCAACCGTGAGCTCCATTATATCCACCTAGTTAGAAGAAAAAAATGACACTATTGATTGAACTTCTCGATCGAATAGACGACAAACCCATTACCAAGTTTGTATTTGCTTTAGTTAGAGGTACTCGAGTTTTCAGGCTCGATAAGCAAGGCATTGACACGTCATCATATATGGTGGTATCCGACACACGCAACCAATTGTGCGGTCCTTTGTTCCTGCATATAACTAGAAAAAAAGACATATATATTATGGACTAGCTAGATGTTTTCACAAATCTATTCCCACCGCCCGTGGAACGATGAATTTGTGCACGTGACTAACACATCCATCACGGTCCGCCCTCGAAGGCTACTATTATTGTGGCACCATGAATCCAGGCATTGCAAAAACAAGTAAAGTCAATCACCATTCGAGACAAGGGACGCGTGCACCACCAAACCAGGTGGTAACAGACGCATGAACCAACCGTGCACCCCTGTCCCCGCCCAGCTAGAACACACTAGAAGGGACGAATTAGATTCTTCGATCAACCTACGACAAAATCCGTTACAGGATCCGTGTTTGCTTTAGGAGCACTTGAGTTGCCACGTGGCACCCCTCGAGCAAAATGGGAATGAAAGCAGAGGCAAGCCGCCACCCCACGAGAGGGATACACCGCGTCGCTGCGCCGAGCGCTAGCCTACGCGCGCAACCGACCACGTGGTCCCTTATCTCCACCTAGCTAGATGGAAAAAAAATCCAAACACTATGGATTGGACGTCTGGCAAACCCATTACCATATTTGTACCATATTTTGTGTACGCTTTAATTAGAGGCACTCTAGTTGCCAAGTGGCGTGCTCCCTCCGTAAACAAGGCACGTCACACACACGGGTGATATATTGTCATCGTACATGGTGGTGACCGGGACGCGTGAAACCAACCGCGCGCTCCTTTGTCCTCGCGGATAGATGTTTTTAGTCGGTTAATTCCGGTTAGAAGGAGTAGTTTTTTTATTTCGGTTGGCGCGGGATTCATCGGGTTTTCATAGGAAAGATCATGTAGGGTTAGCCATAAGAAAAATCTTGTGGTGCAAAATTTATAGGAAAAAAAACTATACCTGATACTTTGATATTTTTTGTATGAGGAATCTGTACGTACTAATTGTTTTGGAAACTTGGTGGGAATCTAGTGTGCTAGTAGATGGTAATAAAGTAAGTAACCGGGGAGAGATGCCATAAATAAACAATACAGTAGTAACTAGTGATGCAGAAGATATTTTTGGGCGGGGGTGAGGGTCCACCGAAATCGGGAAACGGCAAGAGCGTGCGGGCCATGTCGGTGCGGGCCCCACGTGTCATGGTGCGTAGGCTCGTGTTGGGGCGATAAGAAGAGGAAGAGGAGGAAGGACGGGAGGTGCGTGGGCGTGCGTGTGGTGGTCGCAGCAAGGGCAAAGTCGCCTGCCTGCCTCCCGTCTCTCTCCGACTCCGAGGAAGAAGAAGAAGAAGCAGAGCTAGATAGGGGCGGAGATGGCGAGGAGGTGCCGGTGCTGCTAGGGTTTCGTGGTTCGGAAGAGTAAGGAGGAGGACGAGGAGGCGCAGAGGCAGGCGGGGGATCTGGCTGTCCAGGAGCGGATCTGGCAGAGGCGTCTCGCTGGTGAGCAACCCTTCCTCCCGGATCTGCTCCTTCCTGCTCGCTCTTCGATTCGATCCACAGCTTCCCTCTCCCCCCTCCCCCACCCTTGTTCTTTCTTGCCTAGGGTTCGCATGGCATACACCCATCTCTCACAGATTCGGTCCCCGGCGTTAGCTAGCTGAATCTCGCCCGACTCCGGCAGACGGTTCCGCCCGTCCGTGCCCAAACCTCCCTCCCCACCCCGCACGACCAGATCCGCTCGCGATCTAGCGCGATTTCTTCCCGCAAAACTTTGACCAAACCTCCCCCACCCCCTCCCCTGTCTTGCAAAAACTAAATACTACGTCTTATTCTACGACGAAACCCTTGATGCCATCAGTAATCATACACATCGCTTGCTAAAATTCCTCGGTTGCTCAACCAACCTTCTCTGTCTTTTCCAACAGGTGGCTGCAGCGCAAGGCATGGAGCGCTACACCGTGAGGCTCGGCGCGGGAGGGGGAGGGGCAGGGGCTGCCGCTGCCACCTGGGGAGCGGACCCGCCGCCCGTGCCCGACCGAAGGTCGAGGTTCTGGCAGATGGACGCCGTGCAGCAGCAGCAGCAGCCGGGCCGCATCGAGGTCATATGCCCGCAGCCACGCCGCCCGGCCCGCCCGCCCTACCTCGTGGAGCCTGTCGTCAGCACCAGGGCAAGCTCCAAGCCCAACGGCAGCGGCGGGTGAGTGGTTTTTCTTGGCATCATCCGGCTGGCTGGCTATCATGTCACGCACTTGTTGCTTCTACTAGTTCCTGCTTGTGCGAGTCGAACTGTCAGATTGGTATGCTCCTTCCTGCAAACATCGCATCGTGGTCTCGGTAGACAGGCGGCAGACACGGTGGTGTCTTTGCGTAAGCAACGTGCTCTGCCGAGCTTCTTGCAAATGTAGCAACATACATGACGTAAGGCTATGGCAGTTCGTAGATTCTTTCTTCCATGTGACACCATTGAATACGTAGCTGTAAGCTAGCGGCAACGGTACATGACGACAAAGTAGGCAAGCAACTTGATTTCGGGTTTCATCTTGCATGGACGCCGTGCATCATCTATTTAGTGAATAGGAGAATTAGTCCAGTAGCAAACATGCATGCAGACAAATGTAGCAACAGGCATGCCATACGACTATAACAGTTCATAGATTCTTTCTTTCACGAGACAATGCTAAATACATAGTTAGAAGCTTGTGAAAGCAGGCACAGTATGTAACCACGTAGGGTTGGATGCTGCGACAAAGTAGGCAGGAAACATGATTTAGTTTTTGCAGGGCACATTTCACTAATATCCTGGTACCGTTACACAAGTTACGTAACCTGAGAAAGTAAGAAAGAAACCTGAGAAAGTAAGAAAGAAACACGTGGTTTCCTCTGACCTGTGTTGCTTGATTAATGCAGGACACTACCAGTGTATAGAGCAGACTCTGCCTCTGATATCCTTGATCTCATCCTTAGCAAGGTAATGCTTTTTTTGTCTTTCTTACAAATTGCGTCTGATATCCTCAGCATCACATTTTCTTGATATCTGATGCAAGCCTCTTGTTTTTCAGAATGACCCTGATGTTGATACTGATTCGGGCAGCCAGGCGGCCTTTTTCAGCGGCTCGCCTCCCGTCCGCACTAACAACCCCGTTGTGAATGATCCGCAGTTTGGTAGGAACACACCTTCTTTTTCTCCTCTAGGGAGTAGCCCATTCAGCAAGATGCTCGGAGGAAGAGCCGAAGTAGGCTCTCCGTCTTGCGGGGCGAGTAGCAGCCCTAAAGTAAGGATCGAAGGTTTTGCCTGCGGGAACAAGGAGACGCAGTGTGCAGTGACCTTTGCCTGAGCGAGCAATTTGATCATAATCCCCCATTGACCCTAGCGCTATTTTGCCACCCTCCCCCCCAAAACCAACCTGTAAATTTTCCGCCTTGCTGAGGATACAGCAGCAGCAGCTAGTTCCCCTTAATTTTAAGCTAGTATTACCAGCCTATTCTGAGTTTGAGTCCAGAGTCTTGAGTTGAGTTGATGGTCCGCCCGCCCTAGTGGTTGTGGCTTTTGGAACTGCACAATCGCAGCAGAGAGCTTCCGGATGTACATAAGAGAAGTGTCTTTGTATCTACATGTTGTAATGTGTTTTTAGCAAGGGCTCGTGGTGGGTGTGTGGTCAGTGTCTGTAAATACCGTGCTGTCCTGCATTCGGATTCATAATGGAGAAACTATTCTATTCTGTTATAAACCTTCTTGGCTCCTGGTCTATTATTGTTATCATAGCATGTATGCCATTGTTTATCTGCTGATGATGTTCAATTTTCATCTGTTTATATGATATAGTTTCCCTCAGATTGTTTGTGCCGATTCATCAAGCATCTGTGAACTGTACTGTGGACTTGCGTGTTTCATCCAATTCGTATGCGCATTGCTGTAACATGAACTGTGATTCAACTTGTTGGCTCCTGCTCTGTTATTACAGCATTGATTGAGTATGGAATTGTGCATTTGCTGATGTTTCCTCGAGTTCTTGTGTGTCTGTTGTTTCGGTCCTCTTTTGTATGAACTTGATCCAGGTTGTATGAACTCTGCTGTAATAAGAACGCATTGTGCTTTGTCTGGCTTTGGTTGATTAGTATTTTCTTGATGGCCGGCTTTGAACACATTTTCTTGATGGTTGTATGACCTATTTGTAATTTTTATTGCTTTTGGAACGCCGCTTTGTAACTAGGACTAGGAGCATTTGCAATTTTTTTCACCCCAGCATACAGCCACCATTTTCAGGGCAGGGCTGAAATGAAATGAATTGAGCTTTTACAAATGCATGACGACAAGGACAAACGCTGTCAAACTGAACCTGAGTTAACAATGAACAAAGCTGCCAACAATTTAGGGCTCAATGAATGAATCCCAACACCAGTTAATAAGTTAGCGGCGAGATCATTGGATCATCATCATCATCATGTCATCTGACGATGGCCCTGGAGTGGTGCCTGAGGACCATGCTGAACGGCGGTGACGGCGCCCGCACCCGCCGACCGCCATTAGCCGTCGCCCCCTTCTTCACCACCGCCGCCGGCTTCTTGTGCACGGTTGCGCCAGCAGGAGAAGAAGAAGAAGGAGCACCCGCCGTCCTCGCCGCGCGGGCGAACGCCGTCTCCAACGTGTTGCCGTTAGGCTTGGTCGCCGACCTGCTCCTGCAGCTGGTTGCCCGGCGTCTGGTGGTAGTGCCGGCCGTGTCGTCGGCGCGGAGGCTGGACTCGAGCAGCAGCGCGCCGGCGCAGCGCTTGAGCACCTCGAGGCTCACCCTGGCGCCGTGCAGGCACCGGCACGCCTCCTCCTGCTGCACGCCGCTGATCCCGAAATACGCCGCCACCTCGAGGTCGAGCACGTCGAGGGAGTCGACCACGCCCGCGGGCTCCGGCGCCGGCACGCCGGCGGCCGCGAACACGTCGCGGATGCTGGAGCGGCGGACGCCGTGGCCCGCCCAGACGTGGCCGTCGAGGAGGGCGAAGATGTCGGCGGCGACGTCGGGGAAGGAGACCACGGAGGAGGAGCGTGCAGAGTCGGCAAGGCCTTCGCCGACCGCGGTGGCCGTGGCCGTGGACGTGGAGTAGCTGGAGAGCTCGACGAGGCGGCGGGGGCAGACGAGGATGGCGGCGAACTCGAGCATGTGCCGGTCCTCACGGTCTGGGCATGAAGGCAACGCCGACACGCCGAAGAACACCAGCTCGGTCTTCCTGGTTGCCATCGATCGATTCTTGCAGCTCGATCGTGCTTCCTTGGCTTGGTGGGTTTTCTTGGCTTATACCTCGATCGTGCTCAGGAAGAAATGTTGTCCAAGGAAGGATGATGATATATAGGTACCTCCTACTTCAATTGTTCGGCAGTATATATAAGCTTTGACAATGGCGACTTTGCTAGGGAAGAAGAAGAAGAAGAAGGGGAATACTTGTTCTTGCCCTCCATGGAGAATGGGTTGCTTCGTTTGGACGGTGGATGCAGTGGTGTTTTATGTTTGAGGGACTTCCAACAGTGGGGGCAAGCTAGGTATAGCTCCTAGCTAGGGAAGAAAGGAAGGCAAAGTTAGTTACCCAAGATCACAACCAGCTCAAATATCCATAGCACAAGGATGGAAGATTCCAAGTTTCTCAAGCAAGCAGAAGCCACAGGACGATCAAATGTGAGAAGCACCGACCCCCACCTCCTCTTCGCCCCGCGCCGCCGCCCGCTCGCGGCTGCCGGGGCTCCCCCACCGCCACCTCTCCTTGTCCCCGCCTCCTCCTTCTCTCCCGCCGCTGCCGGAGGGCACCGTCCGGGTGGTGCTCATGTAGGTCCGGCGGCGGTGGCTCGGCTCTCCTCGTGCACAGGTGCTACCGGCGCGGGCGGCGGCGGCCTGTGGCGGTGCGGCTCGGCCGACGGTTGGTCCGAAATGTGTTGGGCGGCGTGGAGACGGGGGCGCCTCCCCTGGGGGTGAGGTGCTAGCCATGGCGACCGGCGGTGCTCTTGAGGCCCAGATCTAGGCCCCGCGGGCCAGATTTTGGGTCTGAGGCGGGCTGGCTCGGTTCGGTTGCTCCTCTGGCGGCCCATGGAAGACGCTGACTTAGGGTTGTTCCGCCGGCGTTGCCCCTGCTGAAGTGTGGCGGTGGGCTTTGTGGGTCCTCTCTGGGCCCGGCCGGGCCTGATGTCGGGGGTGGCGGTGACAATGGCATGCCTGATGCAGTGCGACAACGGGTGGCAATTGTCGGGGGTGGCGGTGACAATGGCCCATGGAAGACGCTGACAATGTCGCCCCTGCCGATGCATCCGTTCGGCTACCGCCATTGGTGGTGGAGGTTGGTCCCTCCCGCGTGCTAATGCTCTGCCGCTCGCCATTGAGCTTGGTTTGCCCGACTACTACATCCGGTCGGTTACCGCCTTCGGCGGTGGAGGTTGATCGCTCCCGGATGGCTGCTGGTCTACCGCCCTTTGACTGTTGTGTTCTCTGTGCCGGTCTATCTCGTTCTGCTGTAGTGAGATGACGAAGATGATCGCAAGACCGTGGTGGCACGTGCTCGTGGGAGGCAAGTCTGGTGGAGCGCTTCGGAGTGGCGAGGGGTGTGCTGTTTTGGGGTCGCGAAGAAATCCATGCCGGCTCGTTCGGCACCAACACGGTGACGTCTACGGGTGTTGCTATCCTTCCTGGGGGCGTCGGGTGTATGCCCTCTCCATTCCCCTCCGCGTATCGGGGGAAACCCTAGGCCTTGGCTGGGCAGCAGCGTCGTCGTCGCAGTCCTTCTTGAAGATGTTGCTTGGTACACAACAATTTGAAGTGCTAGGTTTGTGGTGGAACTTCTCCGGAGGGCGCAACGGTTGCAGATCATCTTAGCTTTCATCGATCTACCAGTGTCGGCGTTTGTTTCTCTTTCGTTTATCTTTTTCTTTCTTTTTTGGGCTTTGTTGTGATGTTTGCCCTAATTTGGACTCAACATGTATCAGTTGATTACTATATTAATATAGCGAGGCGAAAGCTTAATTCGAGAGAGTAGAAGCAACGACACAAGTCACCTTAACTAGTGCCATATCATCATCATCAGATTCCCTGTTTTTTTCTTTCTTTCTATCAATTGAATTATTCCTTGATATGAACAATCTGCTATCTTGGACGATCGATAAAATCCAATATCGAGCTGGCCTTGATGCTTAGATCTCGCTATAGTTGCGATTCCTGGAGGAGGAACATTTCTGATGACCAGGTGCTGTCAAAGGCAGCGGTTGATGCCGGAACTCGTTGCTGCATGTCGACCAAATTTATAGACCTTGTTTTTTTTTGAACGGAGACCGTAACTAATGGTATGAATTATCTTCCATAAGTAGGGATTCGATGGAAATGTTATATATCAGATATGGCATATATATGTTGACAGTTTCGCGCATCTAAGTTAACCACAATGTAACGGAGTACTCTCTCCGTTTCTTAAAATATAAGATGTTTTATATTTGTGAAGGTAATGTATCTAGACAAGTTTTAGTGTGTAGATTTAGAGTGAACTTCTCTGAACCTACAGACTAAAAGACGTGTAGATATATTATTTTCACAAAACTAAAACATCTTATATTATGAAACAGAGGGAGTATATTAGATTGAAGCATGTTCATTGTGTTGCATATACCTTACCTTTGCGTGATGATGTATGTTTACCTCTGTAAACAGGCAATTAGATTGGAGCATCCAATTAATGCACCCTAATATATATTGCAACAGATTATAAGAAACCCCACATCTAGACACCCACATGCAAAAAAAGAAGAAGAAGTGATGCCACCAGAAGGGCAAAACGGAAGCATAATATATGTGTCGTCAGTGGTCTCCCGGCAGCCGGAGCAGGACGAGCCGTTGATGGAGAGCTCCCGGAACGTAAAAACTTTCTTTGTGTCACAAGTAGTCCAAACGGACTTTTTCTTAACGGATTTGCTAAGAGAACTTCTTATATCTCAGTGACCTCTATCATTGATTTATCTCATGATTCGTGCAATGTGGGAATTAAATATGAGTTGCAACTATGTTGTAACTAATAATTTAATAAGTTATAACTAGGTTGCAACTAAAAAGTAGTACAAATTTTATAAGTTACAACTAGGTTACAACTGCGAATTACATAAATATTAGAATAAAGTCAGGCGACTTAGACATAAGCAGTTCTCAGACGCCTGAGATCGAAGCGCTTCCTGTTCTTAAACACATTCTAACAGACAAACCAATCAAAACTGGTTTTGCTAAAAATGCTCCTTAAACTCGTTTCCATAAAACTAACTCTAAACTCTCCTAATCCAAACAACCACATATATATATATGTGGGTCTACGATTTATCTCGTGATCAAGCCCTCCAAAATACAAATCTCCATGGAAGTGTCAAATGCACCAAGAGATTGCAATAAAACTAGGCAAGTTTTACGGTACCTTTTACTACTCTCCAAACGTGACTAGTATAATTAGATCTAACGGTTCTGAGAGATTTTGGCCCAAAAGGCCCAGCTAGCGAGTAATTAGCTGGGAGAGGACGAAGATGACTTGACCAACCGAGCGATTGCATCGACAGATCGAACAGAGTTCGCCTCGCCGCCGTCACCACACAGTTCGTCTCCCCGCCGCCAGCGCACTCGCGCCGCCACCCTGCCCCGCACTCGCCGGCACAAGACCCCTCCCCGCACTCGCGCCGCTGCCTCCCTCCTGAAGTCGTCTTGCCTCAATACGGGAGGTCACTCTCGACCTGTCTCCACGAGCGCCGCATCCGCCGCACTCGCCCTGCCTCCACGCGCGACGGTCACCGGCACTTCCATTGCACCAACCGGACCAGGAACTTCAATCTTTCTGCACGCCGCCTCGGCCTTCACACGGGAGGTTGCCTCCGGACCCGTCTCACCGAGGCCGAACCGCACGACGCCCTAGGCGTGGTTCAGTTCGCATCAAGTAGGTTTGCCATACTCCTCTTTATGATTTCATTGTTAGTTTAAGATTGTTTTCGAAAGTTTAGCTGGAAACCGGTTGTTGTGGTGTGGATTACTTGATCATCCCTTTCCACTGATACTGGTTCATTGTGAACTGAAATTAGCTCAAGAATTCAGAAGATAACATGAAACAGATGGCTCCCGTACACATAGATGTAAAAAATATGTCCATGAGACCACGAACTGCCTTTTTTTTCATCTAATTGCAGATAAATAAATAGTCGTGTTGTTACAGAGTTGTTTCTTTTCCTAAATCACTTTCTAGTCTATACATATGAATCTGTTGGTATTTATGTATTATCTGGTAGATTGGATTGATCTAATCTGTTTTTCGATCAATTGCTACTTCGCTTTTTTACTGACAATCTCACATATTACGTGTTGTAATTGCACTCATCGGTTTTGTTACCATGTTGTACTGCCCTCCATTCATTAGATCCTTATTTAAGACTGCATTAGGCACAACAATTTACCTGGAAATGGTGTATACAAAGAGAAGATGACTTAATGATACCAAAAACATCTCAAACTATGGGTGATATCTTCAAGTGTCATCTGTAATACTAATGCTATTTATTCCACTACATTGTAGGGAGTGTAGACATCAGAAACTAACCTTGCGTGAACAATGCTATGAACTTGAAATCGCAAACTTGATTAGCTCTAATGTTTATGTTAGTATTCTAGATGGATGGATGGCTGATGGCCACATATGCCTATGATAATTTTTCTTTCAGATAAAACTGGCACAAATTAATAATTTATAGCATGTTTTAACTAGATTTGCATACATATGTAGGAACATCAGTTAAAATTTCACCTGGTGCACTTAAAATTCTCTGTAATCCTTGACGATTTTTCTATGGAATTAATTTATGCACTTCTGAGGTCAGCCACAGCTACTTGCTTAGACTAGTTTCTTGAAAAGAAATTAGCTTCATCATTGTTAAAGAATTGAGAGAACAATGTGCGCATCTACTTGAATATACTTCTTTGTACATCCGCCTGTGCAAATAAGATGTATGGCCAAGATTTTATTTTACTTTCCTTTTAGCGCTTCTCAATTAGAAGCACTTATGGACTGCTGGTGATTTTGGGCCATCAGTGGTGGAGATGAAAACATTAGTGTACTGGACCACTCTTCTAAACCTTCAGTTTGGCCGTTGTTTTCTTTTGGGTTAATTGGATCCATGCCATTGCATTATTCACCTGGGAGTGCTCCTATACCGTGGAGACCAACGGACTTGGCTGGTGGGGGCTCGATTCAGTGGACGTAAAGACGACACATGCTTGGATCTTCCTCACCTTTTTAGTACAGTATTCATCTTGGCTGCCAAGTAATTAATAAAGAGCTCGACAAAAATTGAACAGTGGCATTGTTGTACTGTACTTATTTTTAGTCCCAAAAGTGCTACCCAAATTTCAGCATAGGGGTAGTATGGTCAATACTGAAATACACATAGCAATACAAGTACTTTTTTGAATTTTTATTCCTTTGGGTGAAGAAAAAGGCAAATATTGAGGTATGAGAAAGTTGCGTAGGCATATTTCCAACTTTGGTTTTGTATTGGCATTCTTCCAACTCATGAACAGTGCAATGGCATGGATCCAATTAACCCTTTTCTTTTTGATAAAGGATTTGGCTGCCAGATAACATGCCAATGAATCTCATCGCAATTCATCTCAAACAGATTATTGTAACCCAACCCAGTATTCCAGTACCAAATGAAGCCGAAATAAAGAAGCTTCAGGTCTCATTTATCGTAGATGCTGAATCGAACCTCATCAGTGGCTTTAAATGCAAGGGTGCACCCCATGGGCTAGAGCAACGCGTAACTGACATTGTAATGCATAATACTCCCTCCGTTTCAGAAATATGTAAGACGTTTTAGCTTTGTGAAATGGATGTATCTAGACGTCTTTTGATGATCAATGCATGTAGTTTGATGATGCAATGAAGTCAAATAAAAATCAGCTTCTTCTTGCCACTCAGACAATGCAGTTTGATGATCAATGCATGTACATTCAGACAATGCATATCTTGATAAACTACAAGACATTATTATGTAATGGAATTGTGCAACACCCATGTATCATATTGTTAGTACTAGTCCACTAGAAATCAGGGACTTGTGACGCTACAAATTCAAGCAGCTCATCATGATATTGTGAAAAAGAAAAAGAATGTCACCTCATCATCAGGACAGCTTGGGTTTGCACCAGCCTTCAATAAGCACTTGGCAATTTCAGTATGCATTTGACAATGTCATATGATCAGATAACTAGCTACAAGGAGCCAGGGAGGTCGCCGCCCAGAAGAATATGACTACGATGAGGCCAGCAGCGACTGCGCTCTTTGCGGTGGCGGCGGCGGCGGCAACACAAAGAGGCCGGGATAGCAGGCACCTGCCCCGAGCGCCGACCACCTGAGCAGCGCGGCCACATCGCAGCTAACTGTCTGCGTGGGCGTGGAGCACTGGACGCTGCACTAGGACTTGTCACAGGCAAAATGCAGCTGCAGTGGATGGTCTGGATGGCGATGAGGAGCACGTGAAGAAGGTTGACGTGCCCGCGACGCAGAGGACGACCTGAGCACGCTGGGATCCTCCCACGGATTCCCTCCATTTCACGTCGCCCTCCCAGTCCTGGCCACCACTTCGTCGAGCTCCCCCTCCCTGCGCCACCTCCTCACCGGCATCCTCCCCATCACAGCAACTCCACCCCACCGTCACAGGCCTACCTCTCTATTCGCGGAGGCGCTGACGAAACCGAGGCATGCGACCGTGTCGCAGCAACACCCTCGCAACCGAGGTGGACTCGCGCAAGAAGCGAGGGGGATGCACTACCCATTGGAACGCGGTGGCGATGCGGCGGCCACCGACCTACGCGAGTGAGGCAGACTCCATCGGGAGGAGGCGTGGGCGGGATAGGGTTAGAGTATGGTTGGGGAACGACTAGTATAAATTGTTGTAGGCCTTTAGATGGACGAAAATAGACGGCTAATATCCATTTGAGGGTACCACAAAACATCTCTAAAACTATGATAAACCACACATCTAGGCATCACATACACTACAAGAAAGTAAACAATGCCACCAAAAGCACGAAGCATACTAGAGCACCCTAATGTTGGCGTCAGTCATTGCAAAACCACATATTTAGGTATCATAGACGCCACCCAAAAGAGAGCAACTCCATGGAAAATAAAACAGAATCTGGAAGCATATGCAAGGACAAGTCTGATGACACACTTGTAAAACGAGTTCATGCACTCATCTTCGCCCGTGGTCGAGGAGTGGAGAATATTGGAGAACGTAACAATTAGAACTGAACTTGGTGAAACGACATATTTAGATACCGTGGGTGTAACATCCGAGGATTAGAGGCTAGAAATAGAGAGGACACATGATTGTGTATTGTATTCATGCATAGGAAAATCCGGAAAATAGTACAGAGGGATTGAGACCTCTTTTGTTCTGACGAGAAACGACAGAACAAGTGCGATAGATTTCGATATTACCTTTGCTAGTTTATTTTGTAATGGAGGAAGAAGTTTTAAATAAGTATTTGAATAAGGAATTTAAAAATTGAATAAGTTTAAGTTTATATTAGATTGGTAATAAATGTGTGAGATTAAATAAGTTAATGTAAAATGAATAATAAGGCAAAGTTGTATTATACAATATATAAGGAAACAAGATTTAATAAACTAATAAGTGTAATTATATCTCATAATTCAACATTATAAAACAAGTAATGGAAATAATTACGCAAAAAGAAATGATTACAATATTAATATAAAGGATTCTTTATTAAAAATACACATATTGTATTACATTGTTCTTTTACAATAAAGTAATTCAAACAAATAGAAATCCTTATTCTTTTCTTATTCAATATTCCACAGATATGAAGGATACGAGTAAATAAGAAGTTATTACACAAAAGAATAATTACAAGTAAAAAAAGGAAATGCTTTATTGAATCATATACATTACATTGTTGTTACAAAAGAATAAAATAAAATTTTAGAATAATAAAAGAAAACCTATACTACTTTCCCTAAGCTAAGCTTTGTATCTTCAGATGTACTTGTAACATTCTGTACCTGCAATCAATTAAAGAAAACACAAAGGAAAATAAAAGGGGTTAGTGTTAGTAGAATTTCTCTCAGATTTAACAGTGAAGTGCACTGTTTAAAATCATCATTGAGAAAAAATCAAAGAAAGGGGAAAGTTTCACCAAAAAATGCAACATATGTTCTTAATTACATTGTGCCTCAGTACCACATCATTGTATTTAGATAAAGGGGCAAGTTTCACCACAAAAGTAGGATCAAGATATTTTGATTTGAACTGATCTAGAACAGTACAAGCAGCGCACACACATGCATACCTGTGTGTTGTTGACACAAGAATGCAAGGACATAGGGTTAAGTACACAACAGTAGCAGAGAGAGAACTCTATATGCTGAACACTCTTCATCACAACAAGAACAACTAGAGAAACATATTCATGCATCACTAATACACCAGATCCACACTACAAGAATCTGGGCGGTTCATGACGATCTGATATCATCGTGGATGAGGGTCAAAACGTTGTATATAGCCATCCGCGACAAAATTTGCAACGAAAAAATAGGTCATGAACCTCACGTCATAATTGAATCCGTGACATTTTTTCTATTTGAAAACGTCATGCCCGATCACGACGTTCCTGTAATTTCGTCGCGGCCAACTGGACCGGCCTAGCCCAGGCCCGATCGTTCATGACGTTTTTTTCGTCACGATAGAGGCCACGTGGCAGACAGCACCGCGGGCGGCCGTCAGCGATGTTTACTGACGTCATGTTTGCCGTCTATGACATCATCGATGTCGTGACATTTTTTTTCGTCACGCCCTGATTCTGTTGTCTCCATATTCATGATGTCATCCAACCCGTTCATAACGCCATCCATCCCGTTTATGACGTCACACAGGCTGTGACGAAGTTTGTTCGTCTCCACCTTTCGACGCCCTGCTAACACGTGGATGGTTGGCAGGGCCAAGCTTGCGCCAATCGGACGAGGCCACCTGGGCAAATCAAAAAGGAACATGTATCACCTACCGACGATGAATTCTGTGTGATGACGTCATCGTTGGCCGTGAGGTTTCTGTTTCGTCTAGATAGTTGGCCAATGAAATGCGGCCACGTCGACATTTGCTAGTGATGGAAATTTTTCGTCAAGAACAACTGAGATGATTTCGTTTTTGTCGCGGATGCGTGCTGGCGTCACCGTGAGATCAGGGGTCCATTTGTGCACGTAAATTTCTACTAGCCCTAATCATTTATAAACCATTTCACACCATATGCATCAAATAACAGAATTTAACAATAAATTTCAGGACAAGTTTTCACATAAATTTCCAGAGCAGTTTCTAAGCCAAAAGTCTCACAAGCTTCCATAGCCAAAAAATTTCTACAACATTTTATGAGCCAAAAGCCTCACAAGTTTCCCTGCCCAAAAGACTTATAAGTTTCCACACCAGTTAACTTTCCTGTCCAAGAACTCACAAGTGTCAACCACAAGTTCACTTACGTTGCGACAACTAAAGCTGTTATTGTTGCTGCTGCTTCTACTGAGTCATCTGAGACAACACTTGCTAAAGTAAGTCGTTTGTATGGTTTTGTTTATCCTGCATCTTTTCTTGCTTCTTCTGCATTTCTCTCATGTCTTTAGCATACTGCAGCCTCTCTGCCTCGGCAGCTTCTTTCACTCTCTGCAATTCCTCTATGGTACATCGCAGTTTGTCACTCCCTGCTCTCTTAGACAAAAGTTCCGCTTCAAGGCCAGACTTGCTTCGTCTTGATGTACTTGGATGGAGGCCGATATTTTTCAAAAACTTTGGCTTTCTGCTGTCCAATGAGAGTGCAAAGTGCACAACCTCAATGGAAGAAAGTGGTTCTTTCCTTGGGACATCTGGATCCATCTTCTTTTCAATGATTTCATACAGTATTAGGAATAGAAGCGAACATTAGAAAAATATCAAGCAAACTACAATCACATCGTATACAATTGAGAGATGAAGATAACCTTGAATTTTACGAAGATGAAAAGTATTCAAGAGGACTTACAATTGCTTCCTTCTTCTTAGTGTAGCCATTTTTCGGGCTACAATGCATCTTTTTGAAGAGTTCGAAGGCATCGTCCTCACCGTTGCACACAACCTCATAGCTACGAGAACCTATGGCAGCAGGGCATAAAACTTTGCTCCTGTTGATATTATTTTTTTACAAGTACTCTGCACAAGCAGAAATCATACAGTATAAGAGGTAGTTCTAGTCAAAAAATGTAAACACATGCAGTAACAATATAGGAGTAAACTAAAAGTAACCTATTTCCTGGGGTCAGACCAAGTATCGACAAGCTTGCACCACTGCTCATTGGTCATGTGTTTCACTTCATCAGGACATTTCCTTGTAACTTGGTTCAGAGGGTAGGGAACAAAATACTTCTTCAGAATATGCCGCTGATTCATTGCATGTCTCATAAACTGATTTGCGCAAGTATTCCACACATCAGGGTGATTTGTGTCCATGGAAAACTTTTGCTGAAATAAAACATGGAGCATCAACATTTGCATGAACACAAAAATGGAAAGGTAAAGGACAGCTAAGTCATAGAACATACAGAAACTTTGCCTATGAAGTCTGCTTGGACATCAACCCTCTCCTTGTACTCTTTCTAGTGGGGTAAGATAAGCATGCTAGTCCTTATTGTGACTGCACACTCGCTGGCAAACCTGGCAGCAACACCCGGCTCGTCTAGTCTAGTTCTTCCTGGAAGAAATTTAAGTGAAATCCTCCCTCCTTTGGACAACTTGTCAAGCCTCTTCCCCATGTTTGCCCCCCTCACCACTAGTGCTTGACCATTATGCACAACTATATCTTCAGAATTCTGTGTTTCGGTGTTTTCAGAACAAGGTGCATCAAAGTCTTGAGACATCTGGTAGCCATCATCATCTACAGGAATACAATGTGTTGATTTAGTGTTCCACAGTAATGTGATGGGATTAAATGGATTACTATAGAGCAAGCAATCGGTTTAACGCAATACCATGTTGAGACCAGTCACTCGAGTCTTGGCACAGTACTTCATGACTAGGATCAGATTCCCCATATTCGATAGCTAACTCATCGTATTGGGTAGCTGACCCCTGACCCTCAAATTGGGTACCAGAGTCCTCGCCGTTGGCAGCTAAACACAAATGTTGGATAGCTAACACAGCGCCTTCGGTACCTAAACCATCGGTTTGGGATGGTGCACGGTCGCTTCGGGGAGGTGCCCACAGATAGCTGAGAGGTGGCTTCTGGCTTTGGAGAGGTGACAAGTCACCTTTGGGGGATGGCCGTGGGTAGAAGGATACAGACTTCATCACTTGGGAAGGTGTATTCTTGATTTGTAGAGGTGGCAGATTGGCTTTGGAAGGTGCCAGAGGATGGCAGGATGTGCGTTGGGGTTCCACACCTTGGGTATGTGGCTACTGGCTTTGGGGAGGTGGCTGCTAGCTTTGGGGAGGTTGCTTCTGGCTTTGGGGAGATGGATGATGGCTTTGGGGGGTGGATGCTGGCTTTGGGGAGGTGCATGCTTGCTTTGGGAAGGTGGCTGCTGGCTTTAGGGAGGTGGCGGTCGGCATACCAGCGGGTTGGAGGGAGTGGCCAGCTCGCCTTGGGCAGCTGGTTGCTTGCCTTGGGCTACTACCTTCTTGGCATGGGTAGGTGGTAGATTGACGGCTGCTGGCTTCTCGCCTTGGTGGGCATCAGGACTACAGCTTTAGCCACTTGGTCAGCATCAGAAACTGTAGCTTTGGCCACTTGGTGGGCATCAGGCACTGAAGGTTTAGCTACTTTCCCGGCATCGGGAACTACAGATTTGGCCACTAGGTTGCCATCAGGAACTGCATCATTGGTCACCAGTGGGGGAAAATGAAGTGCAACTGTAGCCACCTCTAGGGCATTAGGAAGTGCAACTTTGGTAGTTTGCCTAGCATCATAAAGTGCGGCTTTGGTCGTTTTCTAGGCATTGATGACCCACAAGTATAGGGGGTGTATCGTAGTATTTTCGATAAGTAAGAGTGTCGAACCCAACGAGGAGAAGAAGGTGTTGACTAGTGCTTTGGATCAGGAATTCTCTATAAATACTTAGTAAATATATTTTTAGGGTTTTTTGATAATGCAGATAAATAAAGTGCGAGTAAATAAAAGACAGTAATAATAATTGCAGCAACTGGCCCAATCCTTTCTTTAGCAAAGGACAAGCCGGTTGTATTACTTAAGATGACCAAATGTTCTCGAGGACACATGGGAATATTGTCAAGTACTTTCGCTTCATATAGTTGATAAATCTTCTCTGGTTGGGTAAGTGTTGTGTGGGTGAACCTGTGCTAATGTACCGAACTTCCTAGGACTAATACATACTTGTGATTAAACCCCTTGCAAGCATCCGCAACTACAAGAAAGTAATTAAGATAAAAACGTAACCACAACCTTAAACTCTAAGATCCTACACTCCCTTATGCAAAGGTTTCCTAACGGGGGTTCAGGTTTCTATCACTCTGGCAACCCCACGATTAGTAGCCAAATACACAATGCATTCCCCTATCCCCATAAAGGTGAAGTATCATGTAATCGACGTTCACATGAGACGACTAGAAGAATAGCACCACAACTTAAATATCAAACCATTGAATCTCTCTCAACGCAATTCCACTACTAACAACATGACTTCTCCCATGTCCCCAAGAACTAAACGAACTACTCACGAGACATCATATGGATCAAGATCAGATATGAAATAATGATAAGTAACAATCTGAACATGAATAATAATTCAATGGTTCCACTCAATAGCATCAACTACAACAAGTAATCAACACCGAGAAAGTTTCCCCTAAGAACTATGCAAGATTCAACCCAATTGTTACAGCGGTACAAAGTGGTGGTGATGGTGCTAATGGAGATGATGGTGGAGATGATGATGATCCCGATGAAGTCTAGCTTGATGATGGTGTTGATGGCGACGATCTCCCCTCTCCAGGAAGGGATTTCCTCGGCAGATTTCTGCCTGCCGGAGAGCTCTTTCTCTCTCTGTAGTTTCTGCCCCGCAGAGGCGGCGGAATTTTTCTGTGGTCGCTCCCCCAACTTAGGTTTTCCGAGGGGAATATATACGCGGAAGGGCAGAGCTGGAGGTGGGCCAGGGTGGCCACACCACCTGGTGGCGCAGCCAGGGAGGGCTCTCGCCAGGGGGTGGTGTGGGCCCCCTGTGGCCCATCTCCACTCCCCCTTTTGGCAATCTCCGTCTTCTAGAAAATAGGAATTTCCATATATTTTCTAGGATTTTTCCGATCTTCGCAAAATTGTATCTGGACAATGCTTTTTCCATCAAAATCCTGACTTCAGTGGTCCATCCTCCATCAATCATGCAAAAAATAGATGAAATAACATAAGTATCATCTCTTAATATGAAATATATCAATAAATAATAGTAAATTATGATATAAAATAGTAATGCAAAATGGACGGATCAACTCCCCCAAGCTTAGACCTTGCTTGTCCCCAAGCAAAAACTGAGCTCGATAAACATGACCACAAGTTTATGGAGTGAAGTGTCGATACAGAGAATACAGACAAGAAACATCAAATTCATCAATACACAAACCATAATGGAAAGCAACCCACTATTATATAACTTAACTTGCAGTGAGTAAAGGAAACACAATAAAGAAGCACAAAGTAAATCATAATTGGTAATGGCAAACTTTTATTCTTGTTTAGAGAAAGGTTAACAAAATTGCAGGAGTCAAACATATTGGGGTTTTCAATGATAGCTTTCAAAGTAATATTCACTTAGATAAGAATAGTGTGCAACTGATACGTCCAAAATGTATCTACTTTCCTGACACTTTTGCTATTGTTTCTCCTCTAATTTGTGTGATTTGGATACAACTAATGCGGACTAACGCTATTTTCAGCAGAATAGCTTTGGTGTCTCGTTTTTGTGCAGAAAATCAACTTTCAGGAAAAATCCCGGAAAATATCACAAAACTCCTATTTTACCAGAAGACTCACGGAGCCAGAAGACAAGACAGAGAGGAGCCACGAGGGGCCCACACCACCTGGTGGCACGGGCCAGGCCAGGCCGTGCCAGAGGGTGGTGTAGCCACCTCGGCCTCCCCCTCGACCTCTCCTTTCGCCTATAAAAGCCCTCTGACCTAAAAACTTCAGGGGCATTCGGCGTTTTTCTAGATAGAGTTCCGCTGCGCCGCCACCACCAGAAACCGCGATTCGGAACCAGAAACTCCGTTCTCGCACCCTGCCGGGATGGGGAATTGGAGGAGATCATCGCCATCATCATCACCAACGCTTCTCCATCAACCATCCATGATTACCCCATCCATGAGTGTAACGTCCCAAAACTCTAATCCAAGTGATCAAGATCCAAATCATCAAATTTAGAGTTAACAAAAACTTTTCCAATTAAAATTATTAAAGCATTCATATGTGTGTGCATTTAAATAGGAGTTGTTTTGAATTGCCATGATTAAGTGATCCATTGCTTGTAAAATGATTCTTAGGTGAAATAAACATCATCTAGATCATTCCCAAACAAATCCCAAAGAAAAACAAATCAAAATGAATAAAAGAAAGAAATGGTCATTTGTGCCATTTTAACTACCATGCCTACGTTGGATATTCCTAGGACTCAATTCTTAACAGAAACAAAGATGGATCTTTGCATCCCTTGCTAGTAAATGTAGTAGTGTACCAAGGACCACTTTGTGATCTGCCAAAAACTTTCAAACACTAATTTTAAATGGCAATTGAAAATTGAATGTAGTTCATATGGGAAGATCCCACTTATTCAAAAACCACTCAAATGAGCTCCATTTTCAAAACCTAAGCAACCACAGATGCTTAAGCATGTGTCTAGAAAATCCACCAAAAATCATCCAAAAATTCAAAACTTGAATTCTTGCGGCCATTTTTACAAACACCTTGTGGGCAGAATTCGAACAAAACCAAAAACACTATTTGGAGCAGTGTTTGGACCAAATTGGTCTCCCATTTTGCAACCACAGCCACCCAGTGCACTCCCCTACCCCTCTCTAGCCCGGCCACCCACTGTGCCTCGACCAAATGGTCATGGCCATTAAGGGCGAGCACCATTTGGGCACCCCCACCGGCGACAGCATGCCACAGCCGCCACCAGCGTCGCCCACCATGTCTAGGAGGTCGCCTGTGGTCCACCTCCACTGCCCAACCAGCCCCAGCCCGAGGACAGCGACCGGAGCAGCCAGGAACCGACGCGCCCGGAGACTGTCGGCCATGCCGACGCCGCCCGTAGAGCGCGCACTGTCCCCGCTTAGCCAGACCCTGCCTCGCTCCAGCCGCCCGCCTACACCATCACCACCGGCCTAGGAAGCCAACGGACATGCCCGTTCCCCCGACCATGCCCCGTAGTCGCCGGCCGCCGCGAAACTCGCTGTCGACAGAGACATAGTGCGCGCAGCCCCACTCACTTCCCGCGACCACAAACCACTGCACACGCACCGCCGTGACACTCGCCAGGGCACCACCCACCGTCCCAGCCCACCGCCCACACCTCTAGCTTGCTGTGCCGTCATCACCGGCGAGCACCGCCCACGCTCCTCTGCCGCTTCGCCGAGCCTATAAATAGAGGCCTTCCTAGCGCCGTTTCCTCACACCACTCTCATCCCCACCCTCTCAGCACACTCCCAGAGCCCCACCGGAGCAAGCCGCCGTCCGTAGCGCCGGAATTTCACCGGAGTCTGCCGCGGAGGGAGAAGAAGGGGGCCGTTGATCAAGGCCACCTCTCGGGCGCTGCCGGTACCAGGAGAACCGCCATCCTCGACTTGTTCGTTTGCCCGCCTCGCCGACCCTCACCGGAGCCCCGGTAAGCCGCCCCAGACCCCCACCGAGCCGCTAGGGTTCCACCTCGCCGGCGACCTGTCCGTCGTCGACGACAAGCAACAACCATAGATCTTCCTTTTAATATAATGACCCACATCGCCCCGTACCACTTCGCGTGTAAAGAGCCAATGACATGTGGACCCCCCTGTCAGCTGTTCTCTGCGCCGCGGAGTGTCACTGGGCCGGCCCATTTTACTTCCCGCACTAGCCCACGAATTCAAATTTAGGTTTTTCTATTTAGGTTTGAACTTAGTTCTATCCCCTAGTTTGAAAATCATTTCAGAGAGATTTACAAATCCAAATGGAGCGATTCCAATTGTATTGGAAAGCTTCTAAAAAGATCTATCCAAGCCTGTTGGATTTAATTCATTTAGAGTTAGAGATCTCTCCTAGTAAAAATAACAAGACAGAAGCTTTTGCACATTCAAACATTTTTATAAAATCAACCAAAATAGCTTTTGAGTTGATTCCAACTCTCAAAAATCATCTTTCACCATACCTATCTGGATATGTAATAATATTAAGGTTTGCATGCAGTGACTTTGGACTAGTACCAAAATAATGCTATATAGGCATTCCTAGTCACTTTAAATCATTAAATTCTAAACTTAAACCCATTAAAATGTGATCCAACCCTTAAATCACATTCCCACATGTTAGAATATGTGGTGATGACATGTGTCCACATGATCCCATATTTGAGTGGTGAATATTAAATCTTAGTTATTTTTCAATGAGTAGAAATTACTTTTCTTAAATAAAAGGAATGAAACTAGTTAATAAAACCTTGTGATGCTTGTGATGGTAATAGATCATAAAATGTGTGTGCCTTAGTGTGCTAAGTAGACTAGTTAAGTATTGTTTGGTGATTGTGTACTCTGTATGTATTTATAGACGATAGTATCGACCCAGATTTCGGGGAGGAGGAGTTCTACCAAGAGGAGGAGGAAGAAAACTTCAACCACTGCACTGCACAAGGCAAGCCATCATTAACAATGCAAGCTAACATTTGCAAGTATAATGCTTAGCAAGCTAGAATTAAGCTAGATGATTTGAGCAAAGATGCTTTAGTCATGCTTTGGTTATACCACCTTGACTATTACTTACCCCAAGTTTTATTTTCAAGCTTTGCTTCCTTTACTTTACCAAAGTACTTTACTTGTTTTGAAGGTAGCATAAAGAGTATAAAACTTAACCTATCTAGATAACCTTAGATGTCATTCTATGGCATGAGATTGATCCCATCTTTCCACCTTAGTGAACACTCTTAACTTAGTAGTTTAGAGTAGATAAAAACTTGAGTCACTTTAGATGGGAACACTTGGTAAAAATGAATTATGAAAACCTTAGAATGATGAGCCATTCTATTGAGATGTTTTGACATGTGTTGAGAGACACAAATGGTTTATGATGATAAAAATGTTGAGGCATGAGCCTTGACCCTTTTACAAAACTGATGGTTGGATTCGGATGCGATACCATTCCAAATTTACCGTACAACCACAATACCTGAATTGGGTAAGGCTTAGTCGGAAGTTTATATGCATTAGTATTCGTTCCCTCATGGGAGAGGTTTGAGCTGAGGCTACCTCTCAATGTTGTCCACCTATGAAGTGCCCAAGATGACAGATGGTCATGGTTGGGAGGCCATGCTCATAGGAGAGGTGCTTATACTAGGG
Source organism: Avena eriantha (assembly GCA_910589775.1). Lineage (NCBI taxonomy): Eukaryota > Viridiplantae > Streptophyta > Magnoliopsida > Poales > Poaceae > Avena > Avena eriantha. Next base: position 434,410,826 of record OU342740.1, on the reverse strand, counting down.
TGTGTAAAGGAAAGGTTATGTTTGATTATCTGCATACTACGTATGAGGATTCAGGGTTATCCCGAACAGATGTATCGAATCTTTTGGTGAAAGTGTACCACCTCTGCAGAGTGTTAAACTATTCGAATAGCCGCATCCGCGGTTATGGACAGTTGGAGTGGCCATACTGTTTCGTTGTCAGATGTTTTCAAAATAACTTATGAAATGAATGATGAAACTTGACTTGACCACAACAGAGTTGTGACTATGACACTAGCTTCCCAACTTAAGTGATTCTACAACTTTATTTTATCTTTCTTTGTTTCTGAACTCAGCTTAGATTTCAAACTTAACTTTATAGTTAAACTTAGAGATTAGCACTTTACACTAGAACTATACTACTTGTTAATGGTAGTTTGCGAGTACTTAAAGAGTACTCATGGCTTTTGTCCCTGGCTATTCTCATGGCCAGACTATGAAGGAGACTACCAAGATGACGGCTAGCAGGACGACTATGATAACTAGGACTATCTGCCTTCGTCAGCATTGCCTGTGCCCCCGAAGATGGACCCCACCGCTATGCTTATTATTTATTCTGCTGCTTGTTGTATTAAAGACTGGATCATGAGATCCTTATTTGTGTAAGACCTTATTTATGGTTTGTAATGGATGATGTACTGTGATATCCAATCTATTATGTCTCGCAAAAATGGTAATCCTGGGATTGCGATGAGTGACATAACAGGCATCTGGGATTAAAAATCCGGGTGTTGACAAGTTGGTATCAGATCGATCCTGACCATAGGAGACCCTAGTTAGAATGGACGTCCGAACAAAAACTTAATTTCAAAACCAAAGTGAGTATTTATGAAAAACTATTTCCTCTCTTACCCTTGGGAATTCATTCTTTCTCAAAAATTCATGTTCCTCAAATTCTTACCTTACTACTTAAAAATTTGACACACTTGATCACTTCAATAACTTCCTCATCCTTAATTCTTGTAGACGGAGACTCAGTTCAACAAGTTCTACCAGTTGGGAAACGGAGGTCAGCTGATCTTCGAGAGGGACCTAGATTCGCTGTCGGAGTTACTAGGACGCCCACATCCGGAGTTTCTTGGAGCCTAACTTCCAGGACCCCCAGGAGGAGATTTACAGTGGCTAGTCACCGCTGATCTTCGAGGAAGCATAGAAGCACCAACGTCTAGGAGAATCCAGTTCTCCGTAAGAGAGAACAACTGGCTAGATGGATTAGCTAGGGTAATGCATGAAGCTCTCGCACGTCTATGTGCCCTTAACGTCAACCAAATCCAAGGAACCCGTTTTGCTCACTACGCAAGACGTGACTTCATGGGAATGCCAATGGAGATGCCAAGTCACCCGGAGTTGAAGCGTCAAGTGGAGAACCTTGACTTCCTGCTCTACGATCACTAGAAGGAATTGGACAATGCTAGGGAGTTTGCCAACCACAACCGTGCCATTGCCGCCCAGAAGGCCCAGACTTTCTCGCTGCTAGTCAAGGACCGTCAGTCTCTTCGTCTCTAGCGCGAGAAGAAGGATCACACCATCGCCCGTCTTCGCAAGAAGGTAGCCGACCTCGAGAAGACCATCAAGGAGCAAGAATCTCAGCTTGCAGCGAAGGAGGAAGAAGAGGAGGGTGAGGACATCCAGGGAGACATGGATTCTTACCTCAACAATGATGATGACTTTCTGGAGGAGAATGCTGTGGACTTCTACACTGACGATGAGGACTCCGACTTCATCGACGATGAGTAGATGCACTAGAGCACTGTCGTAGCATGAGATGTATCGGTCCCACTGTATTGTAGCTTATATAATGGTTCTTAAAACCATCTATTTTCATTATTGTGGTGTGTGTGTGTTTGTATCGTGTGCTTGTTTGAGTGAATGAAATGGAGTTAGTTGCAAAACCTGAGTCAAACTCAAAGTTTTAGCTTTGAAACCAAAACCATGAACCTTAGAACTTTCCCTCTTACCCCCTTTATCTATCTCAATCGCCATATGACTCATGGAAACCAAGGAGGGAGCAGCTCATCGCAAGACCCAATGCTGCAGATTATGCAGATGTTAGTTGCAGACCGTGAAGCAAGCAGGGCAGAGCGCCAAGCCAACTTAGCAACATTGCAGCAAATAGCTCAGATGGCCCAAAACAACCAAGGGCATGGAAACCAGGATCACCATGGATCCAAACTCAAAAACTTTCAGAATACCAATCCCCCAATCTTTAACCAGGCTGAAAACCCACTGGATGCTGACAACTGGTTACAGACAATGGAAAACAACTTAGAAGTAGCATGAGTTGATGACAACGAGAAAGTTCTCTTCGCCACCCACTACCTGGCGGGAGATGCAAGAGCTTGGTGGACTAGCATCTGTAATATGAACCATGGTCAAGTGATGACATGGGAAGCCTTCAAAATCAAGTTCAGCCGCACCCACGTGCCGCAAGGTCTAGTCACCAGACTAAGGGATGAGTTCCGCGACTTGAAGCAAGGCAGAATGATTGTGGTGGAATACCGTGACAGATTCCTGTCGCTTGCAAGGTACGCCCCTAATGAGATCAACACGGAGGTCAAGAAGGAGAGATTCCTGAACGGACTGCATGACGAGATGCAGACTGTCCTCGTCAACATCCGCTTCGAGGATATCGAAGAGCTAGTCGACTCTGCCATTCAGATGGAAGGGAAGATTAACCAGGCAAACGACAACCGCAAACGTCGTATGATGCAGCAATCTGGATCCAACAGTCACCAGAAGTACCATCCCAACCCCTCACCAGGATATGCACCAAGGAACAATCGACCCCCAATGTCTCGCCCAAGCTACCCCAACCGTAGCGGAGGCAATGTGAAGTCCTGAGGAAACCACAACAACTCTGGTAACCCCAACAATTTCAACTGTGCCCCTCCCAAGAGCAACAACAACAACAACAACACTGCACCCAGAACTGGCAGCAATGCTGTGCATGTCGCAGCAAAAGACAAGTCCCAGATCACTTGTTTTGAGTGTGGAGTGAAGGGTCACTATTCCAATGAGTGTCCCAAGAAGACTGCCGCCACTGCCAATGTGAATGCCCCAGCTCAACAGCAGCGTCGTGTTCAACCAGGGAGAAGATTTGCCCCAGGGAACCCTCACAACCGCAATGGCCGTCTCTTCCACATGAACACCGAGGAAGCCCAAGAAGCGCCAGATGTAGTGCTGGGTATGTTTTCTGTCAACTCAGTTTTAGCAAGGGTATTGTTTGATTCGGGAGCATCGTATTCATTTGTCACCAAAGAATTTGCATGCACTAGTAAGATTCACCCAACCAACTTGAAGCATGTCATGATAGTTCAAATACCCGATTCAACTACAAAAGCTAGAAAAATTTGCAAAGCTATGCCTATCAAAATACATGGGATAGATTTTTATGCCAACCTAATTGTACTTGGAACCAAAGGACTGGAAGTAGTACTAGGTATGGACTGGATGTCAAGGCATAAAGGACTGACAAACTGTGCTAAGAAAGCCATCACCATGACGAGTAGCTCTGAAGTCACAGTAGAGCATATATCTGAAACCTTACCCCGTCAATTCAAGTGCAACAAGAGTCTAGCCTTACCCACCATAGACCAAGTCAGAGTAGTCTGTGAATACCCCGACGTATTTCTAGATGAATTACCAGGTATGCCCCCGGATAGGGATATTGAGTTCATTATCGAACTAATCCTCGGAACCGGACCCATAGCCCAGAGACCCTATAGCATGAACCCCTCAGAGTTAGTGGAACTGAAGAAGCAGTTGGATGCCATGTTAGCAACAAACTTGATTCAACCAAGCGCATCGCCATGGAGATCACCAGTGTTATTCGTCGACAAGAAAGATGGAGGCAACCATTTGTGCACATATTACAGAAAACTGAATGACGTTACCATCAAGAACAAGTGCCCTTGCCAAAGATAGAGGATCTATTTGATCAGTTGACTGGTGCCCAGGTATTCTCAAAGATTGATCTTAGGACTGGTTATCACCAACTTAAGATTCGTGCAACGGATATTCCAAAGACCGCCTTCACTACTCGCTATGGTTTATACGAGTATACGGTTATGTCTTTTGGATTAACCAATGCCCCTGCTTATTTCACGAATCTCATGAATAAGATCTTTATGAATTTTCTAGATAAGTCTGTAGTTGTGTTTATCGACGACATCCTTATCTACTCCAAGTCAGAAGCAGAACATGAGCAACATCTGAGAATCATCCTAGAAACCCTGAGAGAGCATCGGTTATATGCCAAGTTCAGCAAGTGTGAGTTTTGGCTGAAAGAAGTAGGATTCCTAGGACATATTGTGTCTGCCGGAGGAGTCTCTGTTGATCCCACCAAGATCAAAGTTGTCGAAGAATGGGAAGCCCCAACCACTCAAACCTAAGTCCGTGCATTTCTCGGATTAGCGGGATATTACCGCAAGTTCATAGAAGGATTCTCGAGCATCGCCAGACCCATGACCCAATTGCTAAAGAAGGACAAGAAGTTTGAATGGACTGACAAATGTGAAGCCAGTTTCCAAGAACTGAAGAAGAGATTGATATCAGCCCCAATATTGATCATGCCAGACATCAAGAAGGCATTGGATGTATATTGTGATGCATCCAAGATTGGTCTCGGATGTGTATTGATGCAAGAAGGCAAGGTTATCGCTTATCTGTCTCGACAACTGAAGCAGCATGAGCAGAACTATCCAACCCATGATCTTGAACTAGCAGCCGTAGTTTTGGCATTGAAGACATGGCGTCATTATCTGATGGGTAATTGCTGTGAGATTTACTCAGATCACAAGAGCTTGAAGTATATTTTCACTCAGAAGGAGCTGAATATGAGGCAAAGGAGATGGATAGAGTTAGTCAAGGATTATGACCTTGACATTCACTATCACCCAGGCAAAGCCAATGTGGTAGCGGATGCTCTTAGCAGATTGCCGTGTAAGCTAAACACCATGATCAAGGAGAAGCAGCCAAGTTTGTATGAGGAGTTGGAGCAGTTCAGAACTGAGCTAGTTAGCCAAGGATTTCTAGCAAGCATTTAACTTCAACCCACTTTGATTAGCCAAATCAAGGAAGCCCAGAAGGGAAATGAAAGTATCAACGAAATCAAACGTCGTATTGGTACAGGAAAGGTACCCGGATTCACCAAAGACGAAGAAGGAGTTCTATGGTACAAAGGACGTATCTGTGTGCCAGTAGATTCGGAGCTGAATCAAGTTATCATGCAGGAAGCTCATGATACTCTTTATTCTATCCACCCTAGAGGAACAAAGATGTATCAAGATTTGAAAGAGAAATTTTGGTGGCACAAGATGAAGAGAGAAATCGGAAGCTACATCGCCAAGTGTGACATCTGTCAAAGAGTCAAAGCAGAGCATCGGAGACCCGCAGGACTGTTGCAACCATTGTAGATTTTGGAATGGAAATGGGATTCCGTCGGAATGGACTTTATCACCGGTTTGCCTACTTCTAGTAGGGGAAATGACTCAATCTGGGTCATTGTTGATAGACTGTCCAAGGTAGCTCACTTCATACCTGTCAAGACAACCTACCAGAGTTCGAAGCTAGCAGAACTGTATATTGCTAGGATTGTTAGTCTGCATGGAACCCCCAAGACCATAGTATCAGATCGAGGAACCCAGTTTACCTCGAGATTTTGGCAGAAAGTCCAGGAAGGATTAGGCACCAAGTTGAATTTCAGCATCGCTTATCACCCGCAAACTGATGGACAGACTGAAAGAGTCAACCACATCTTAGAAGATATGTTAAGAGCTTGTGTGTTGGAGTACGGATCAAAATGGGAAGACTGCCTGCCTTTCGCAGAATTCTCATATAACAACAGTTATCAAGCTAGTTTGCAAATGGCACCATTTGAGTTCCTATACGGAAGGAAGTGTCGTACCCCTTTGAATTGGTCTCAAGTAGGAGAGAGTCAGATCTTTGGACCCGACATTCTTCGAGAAGCCAAAGAGAAGGTTCACAAAGTCCGTGAGCACCTCAAGACCGCCCGATCTAGACATAAGAGTTATGCTGACAAGAGAAGGAGAGACCTGACTTTCAATGTCGGAGACTTTGTATATCTCAAGGTTTCACCATTGAAAGGAACCCAACGCTTTAGTTTGAAAGGAAAGTTAGCCCCCAGATATATCGGACCATTCAAGATTCTGAACCATCGAGGAGAAGTATCGTATCAACTGGAACTGCCAGAAGATATGTTAGCCATCCACAATGTGTTCCATATCTCATTACTTCGCAAATGCTGGAAGTGCCGGAGAAGACCGAAGTTTTCAAGAACATCGATCACCGAGCTGTTGAGATCAACAATGACCTGACATATCGTGAAGTTCCCATCCGTATCTTGGAGGAAGCTTACAGAACCACCAGAACCAGGAGTATCAAATTTCTCAAGATTCAATGGAGTAACCATACCGAAGAGGAAGCCACTTGGGAGCGAGAAGATTACATTAGGACAGAGTTCCCAGATCTCTTTAGTTTCTAGTTTTCTTTCATAAATCTTGGGACGAGATTTTGTTTAAGGGGGGAAGGTTTGTAACATCCCAAAACTCTAATCCAAGTGATCAAGATCCAAATCATCAAATTCAGAGTTAACAAAAACATTTCCAATTAAAATTATTAAAGGATTCATATGTGTGTGCATTTAAATAGGAGTTGTTTTGAATTGCCATGATTAAGTGATCCATTGCTTGTAAAATGATTCTTAGGTGAAATAAACATCATCTAGATCATTCCCAAACAAATCCCAAATAAAAACAAATCAAAATGAATAAAAGGAAGAAATGGTCATTTGTGCCATTTTAACTACCATGCCTACTTTGGCTATTCCTAGGACTCAATTCTTAACAGAAACAAATATGGATCTTTGCACCCCTTGCTAGTACAGGTAGTAGTGTACCAAGGCCCACTTTGTGATCTGCCAAAAACTTTCAAACACTAATTTTAAATGACAATTGAAAATTGAATGTAGTTCATATGGGAAGATCCCACTTATTCAAAAACCACTCAAATGAGCTCCATTTTCAAAACCCAAGCAACCACAAATGCTTAAGCATGTGTCTAGCAAATCCACCAAAAATCATCCAAAAATTCAAAACTTGAATTCTTGCGGCCATTTTTACAAATACCTTGTGGGCAGAATTGAAACAAAACCAAAAACACTATTTGGAGCAGTGTTTGGACCAAATTGGTCTCCCATTTTGCAACCACAGCCACCCAGTGCACTCCCCTACCCCTCTCTAGCCCGGCCACCCACTGTGCCTTGACCAAATGGTCATGGCCATTAAGGGCGAGCACCATTTGGGCACCCCCACCGGCGACAGCATGCCACAGCCGCCACCAGCGTCGCCCACCATGTCTAGGAGGTCGCCTGTGGTCCACCTCCACCGCCCAACCAGCCCCAGCCCGAGGACAGCGACCGGAGCAGCCAGGAACCGACGCGCCCGGAGACTGTCGGCCATGCCGACGCCGCCCGTAGAGCGCGCACTGTCCCCGCTTAGCCAGACCCCGCCTCGCTCCAGCCATCCGCCTACACCATCACCACCGGCCTAGGAAGCCAACGGACATGCCCGTTCCCCCGACCATGCCCCGTAGTCACCGGCCGCCGCGAAACTCGCCGTCTGCAGAGACATAGTGCGCGCAGCCCCACTCACTTCCCCCGACCACAAACCACTGCACACGCACCGCCGTGACACTCGCCAGGGCACCGCCCACCATCCTAACCCATCGCCCACACCTCTAGCTCGCTGTGCCGTCGTCACCGGCGAGCACCACCCATGCTCCTCTGCCGCTTCGCCGAGCCTATAAATAGAGGCCTCCCTAGCACCGTTTCCTCACACCACTCTCATACCCACCCTATCAACACACTCCCAGAGCCCCACCAGACCAAGCCACCATCCGCAGCGCCGGAATTTCACCGGAGTCTGCCGCGGAGGGAGAAGTAGGGGGCCGTTGATCAAGGCCACCTCTCGGGACGCTGCCGGTACCAGGAGAACTGCCGTCCTCGACTTGTTCGTTTGCCCGCCTCGCCGACCCTCGCCGGTGCCCTGGTAAGCCGCCCTAGACCCCCATCGAGCCGCTAGGGTTCCACCTCGCCGTCGACCTGTTCGTCGTCGATGACAAGCCACAACCGTAGATCTTCCTTTTAATCTAACGGCCCACATTGTCCCGTACCGCTTCGCGTGTAAAGAGCCAATGACATGTGGACCCCCCAGTCAGTTGTTCTCTGTGCCGCGGAGTGCCTCTGGGCCGGCCCATTTTACTTCCCGTGCTAGCCCACGAATTCAAATTTAGGTTTTTCTATTTAGGTTTGAACTTAGTTCTGTCCCCTAGTTTGAAAATCATTTCAGAGAGATTTACAAATCCAAATGGAGTGATTCCAATTGTATTGGAAAGCTTATGAAAAGATCTATCCAAGACCATTGGATTTAATTCATTTAGAGTTAGATATCTCTCCTAGCAAAAATAACAAGACAAAAGCTTTTGCACATTCAAACATTTTTATAAAATCAAGAAAAATAGCTTTTGAGTTGATTCCAACTCTCAAAAATCTCATTTCACCATACCTATCTTAATATGTAATAATATTAAGGTTTGAATGCAGTGACTTTGGACTAGTACCAAAATAATCCTATATAGGCATTCCTAGTCACTTTAAATCATTACATTCTAAACTTAAACCTATTAAAATATGATCCAACCCTGAAATCACATTCCCACATGTTAGAATATGTGATGATGACATGTGCCCACATGATCCCACATTTGAGTGGTGAATATTAAATCTTAGTTATTTTTCAATGAGTCAAAATTACTTTTCTTAAATAAAAGGAATTAACCTAGTTAATAAAACCTTGTGATGCTTGTGATGATAATAGATCATCAAATGTGTGTGCCTTAGTGTGCTAAGTAGACTAGTTAAGTATTGTTTGGTGATTGTGTACTCCGTATGTATTTATAGACGATAGTACCGACCCAACTTTTGAGAAGGAGGAGTTCTACCAAGAGGAGGAGGAAGAAAACTTCAACCACTGCACTGCACAAGGCAAGCCATCATTAACAATGCAAGCTAACACTTGCAAGTATAATGCTTGGCAAGCTAGAATTAAGCTAGATGATTTGAGAAAAGATGCTTTAGTGATGCTTTGGTTATACCACCTTGACTATTACTTACCCCAAGTTTTATTTTCAAGCTTTGCTTCCTTTACTTTACCAAAGTCCTTTACTTATTTTGAAGGTAGCATAAAGAGTATAAAACTTAACCTATCTAGATAACCTTAGATGTCATTCTATGGCATGAGATTGATCCCATCTTTCCGCCTTAGTGAACACTCTTAACTTAATAGTTTAGAGTAGATAAAACTTGAGTCACTTTAGATGGGAACACTTGGTACAAATGAATTGTGAAAACCTTAGAATGTTGAGTCATTCTATTGAGATGTTTTGACATGTGTTGAGAGACACAAATGGTTTATGATGATAAAAATGTTGAGGCATGAGCCTTGACCCTTTTACAAAACTGATGGTTGGATTCGGATGCGATACCATTCCAAATTTACCGTACAACCACAATACCTGAATTGGGTAAGGCTTAGCCAGAAGTTTATATGCATTAGTATTCGTTCCCTCACGGGAGAGGTTTGAGCTGAGGCTACCTCTCAATGTTGTCCACCTATGAAGTGCCCAAGATGACAGATGGTCATGGTTGGGAGGCCATGCTCATAGGAGAGGTGCTTATACTAGGGTGTGTAAAGGAAAGGTTATGTTTGATTATCTGCATACTAAGTATGAGGATTCAGGGTTATCCCTGAAAGATGTATCGAATCTTGTGGTGAAAGTGTACCACCTCTGCAGAGTGTCAAACTATTCGAATAGCCGCGTGCGCGGTTATGGATAGTTGGTGTGGCCATACTAGTTCGTTGTCAGATGTTTTCAAAATAACTTATGAAATTTATGATGAATCTTGACTTGACCACAACAGAGTTATGACTATGACACTAGCTTCCCAACTTAAGTGATTCTACAACTTTATTTTATCTTTCTTTGTTTCTGAACTCAGCTTAGATTTCAAACTTAACTTTATAGTTAAACTTAGAGATTAGCACTTTACACTAGAACTATACTACTTCTTAATGGTAGTTTGCGAGTACTTAAAGAGTACTCATGGCTTTTGTCCCTGGCTATTCTCATGGCCAGACTATGAAGGAGACTACCAAGATGACGGCTAGCAGGACGGCTATGATAACTAGGACTATCTGCCTTCGTCAGCATTGCCTGTGCCCCCGAAGATGGACCCCACCGCTATGCTTATTATTTATTCTGCTGCTTGTTGTATTAAAGACTAGATCATGAGATCCTTATTTGTGTAAGACCTTATTTATGGTTTGTAATGGATGATGTACTGTGATATCCAATCTATTATGTCTCGCAAAAATGGTAATCCTGGGATTGCGATGAGTGACATAACAGGCATCTGGGATTAAAAATCCGGGTGTTGACAATGAGTGAGTAGTGCACCGCAGTAGGTTATGGGGATGGTAGGGATTGGATGAGATCGTTCTTGTGCCTAGTATCTATTGTAAGTGCTTTTTGACTTCGTTGCAACTTGTTATGCTTAATGCTTGTCACTAGGGCCCGAGTGCCATGATTTTAGATCTGAACATGTTATTGATTCATGATGATATTATTGTTTCTGATCTTACCTGCAAGTTGTATACACATATCATTGTCCGGAACCCGAGGCCCTGAAGTGACAGAAATCGGGATAACTGAAGGGGAAGGCTATGATGTGAGGATCACATGTGTTCATGGAGTGTTAATGCTTTGCTCTGGTGTTCTATTAGAAGGAGCACCTTAATTGCCAGTAGTTCTCTTGAGGCCCCGCTGCAATGGGCTGGCAGGACAAAAGATGTTGTGCAAGTTCTCATTGCGAGCACAGATGACTATATATGGAACACATGCCTATGATTATTTAGTACTTGGATACTTTATCTTATTTATCTACAATTACCCTATGTTCCGATAATTACATGAATTGTCTTGTCCATGCAACGCCCGTCCATCCATCCCTGTGCCTACCGCACTTAATCCTACTGTTTACTGCAATTGTTACTACTGTCTTTACTTTACTGCTGCTGTTACTTTGCTATTGCTACTATAAAACTGTTGCTACTGATAAACTACTGCAAGCAAGAGTGTTTCTAGGTGCAGCTGAATTGACAACTCAGTTGTTAAGGCTTATAAATATTCTTTGGCTCCTCTTGTGTCGAATCAATAAATTGGGTTTTACTTCCCTCGAAGACTGTTGTGGTCCCCTATACTTGTGGGTCATCAAGACTATTTTCTAGCACCGTTGCCGGGGAGCATAGCTTTATTTATCAAGTTCACTTGGAATTATTATTGTTTGCTGCTATCCATTCATCATGGGTAAAACTCATGATGGAAAAGTTCTTATATTACCATCCACTACAAGGAGAGGTACAGTTCTGAACACCTCTGTTGCTCTTGATTCACCATCTGTAATAAGTAAGCTCCTTACACCACCACCACATACACCTGATACACATACTGCTACTACTGCTGAATCTGAAATTGATCCTGATACTTATGATGTGCTTGATAAGAGTGGTTCATTAGGTCCTTCCCTTGATGCTACAATTGCTAGAACTATAATTGGAAATACTAAAACTCCTAATGAAGATAATGCTACACCTGTTAGTTCCCCCGAGCCTAGAGAGAGCTATGATCTTAATGATGGTTATATTGAAATGACTGATGAATTTATTAAAGAGTGTCAAAACACTCATGGTACAAGTTCTATTAAGAGTCTCCTTGAGAGACATACTGTTAGACCTAAATTATCTCCTAAAGCTAAGTTTGCTACTTCTCCTATAAACATTAAAGATAAGGATTATGATTTCTCTCTTGATTTATCTTACATAACTATTGTTGAGAAAGAACCTTTTTGCGGGACTGAAAATGAAAGTGCTGTAGCACATATGACTGAGCTTTCTACCATGAGTGGCTTATTTTCTGATGATATTAAGATGCGCACCTACTTTGTTGCTAAAATCTTCCCTTTTTCACTAAAAGGAGAAGCTAAAGCTTTGTTTAATAACTTATCTCCTGGATCTATTGATAGCCCTGATTGCTTGATTGATACTTTCTTTCAGAAATATTTCCCTCCTAGTGCTCGATATGCTATTTTGTAGAAACTTTTTGATTTTAAACAGGGAGAAAAGGAGAAATTGCCTAAATCATGGGCAAGGTTTTGTGCTTTAATTCATGCACATCCTGGATGTCCATTACCTAAAAATGAGCTTCTTGATATATATTATAATGGATTAACTGATGAATCTAGGACATACCTGGATAGTTTTGCTGATTGTGTTTTTAGGAGGAGAACTCCCAAAGAAGCTGAGGAATTAATGGCTAAAATAAGCAAAAAATATGATGACTGGACTTCACCTAAGTCAGCTATACCTAAGTCAACTACACCCGATCCAAAACCAACATCAAAGAAGAGGGGAGTGATTGAACTAAGTAATGAAGAGATGAAGGAAGCTAAGAAATGTCTTAAGGAGAAGGGTATTAAATCTGCAGATGTGAAGAATTTACCTCCCATAGAAGAATTATGTAAGCCAATCTCTCACTCATCCACTATTGAGGTACACTCTCTCCAACATTTTGGTGAAGTTGATATTCCTTATTCTAAACCTCCTGATCAATGCTTAGAATAATTCGATATCTTTATTGTTAAGCAAGATAATTTTAATAAGAGTGTGTAGAATCATTTAATGGAAAACTCTAGAGCTATTAATGAGTTGAAAGATATTGTGGAAAGAACCTCAAATGATGTTAAAATGCTTATTAAACACTTCGAAATGGTTCAAACCCAAATTGATCAGCTTACTAAAGTGCAAAAAGATTTGCTAGTGAATGCTTCTAAAGAAAAACATGCTTATGAAATTATAACCAGGAGTGGTGCTTTCACTCAGGATCCTTTATATCCTAAAGGACATTCTAAAAGAATTGAGCAAGATTCTCAACAAATTGAAAATAGAGGTACTTCTTCCAAGAGAAGAAAAAGAAACATAAAATAGCAATAGAATCCTCTGAACCTGCTAAGGATCCTAATAGTATATCTGCCTCTGATGCTGAAACTGAAAGTGGTAATGATAAAAATGATGCTCCTGATAAAGGAGAAATTGAAGAAGAACCTAAATGGCACACTAAGAATACTATGTACACTAAGGAAGATTTTGTTGCTAACAAACATGGTAGTGAAAGAGAACCTTGGGTTCAAAAACCAATGCCTTTTCCTAATAAGAAACACAAGTCAAAGGAAGAAGAACACTATAACAAGTTTTGTGAGTGGATGAAACCTTTATTTCTGCAAATTCCTTTGATAGAGGCTATTAAAATGCCTCCTTATTCAAAGTATATGAAGGATATTTTCTCTAATAAAAGGAAGATTCCTAGGGAGGAAATTTCTACTTTACTTGCTAATTATTCCTTCAATGGTAAGGTTCCAAACAAACTTGGAGACCCAGGGATTCCAACTATTCCATGTTCTATTAAGAATAATTATGTTAGAACTGCTTTGTGTTATTTGGGAGCAAGAGTTAGTGTTATGCCTTTTTCTGTCTACAAGAGACTTGAACTGGAAAATTGATACCAAGTGATATATCTTTGCAAATGGCTGATAAATCCACTACAATTCCTGTTGGTATATGTGAGGATGTTCCTATTCAAGTGGGTCATAATTTCTTGATATTAACCGACTTTGTTGTGCTTGAAATGCCTGAAGATGATAATATGTCTATTATTCTTGGGAGACCTTTTCTTAATACTACAGGAGCTGTCATTAATTGTAATCAAGGAAAGGTAACTTTTAATGTTGATGACAAGGAACACACTGTCTATTTCCCCAAGAAGATTGATAAGACTTATGGCCTAAATTCAATTGAAAATATTGAGGGCATCAGAGTTGGAGAAATATATTGTCCCTTACCACAAGAAAAATATGAAATTATTATGATTGGGACTATTCCTATCAAGGTTGAGGTAACATAATCATTTTGTGAAATGCAAAGTTTTGCTTCATATAAAATTGTTTTGGTAACAAGACCTGATCAACCTTGTTAACAAAGGAATTTTAATGAACAAAACAATGTTTTCACCATGATTATCCTTGCTCGCTTTTATTTTATCCATTTTTAATTCTTGTTTTCTTTTCCTTGTTGCTAGTAGCTTGCATGTTAGAGTGTCTTAGAAATCCTGAAGTTTTAGTTTCATTTTGTTTTGCATCATCCAACATTCATCTCTCTGTCAGAAAAATCATTCATCAAAACCTGAAAAATGTTCAAAAATAAAGTTTCATGAATAATTCAAGAAAATTCATATTAAATTTTTACGCCAAAAAAGGGGCAGAGAGGTACCTGGAATGACCAGAGGAGGCCCATGTTGGAAATATGCCCTAGAGACAAATAATAGTAAGGACTATTATCATATTTCATATAGTTTATGATTAAGTTTTATATCATGCTATAACTATATTGAGTGGAAACATCAATACACGTGTGATATACAAACAACAAGGGGTTCCCAGTGAAACTCTAGTCACTGGTTCATTGGTCAACAGATGATCATGTTTCCTGATCATGTGGCATTTATGCTAGTTGGAAATGGAGTCATCTCATTCCGAGAATGATATGATGAACCAATACCCAACCTAAACATCGTGACCCGATCATGTCACGAAGTTCAAGTTACGATGATTAGAAATGGATCCTCGTAGACTATTCCTTAGACCGTGAGGCTATATCAATCACTGTCTCCCGAGAGTGCTTAGATAGCATCAAGCGCCACTTGGTAATACAGTGGTTATAAAGTTGTGTTCAGGTACTCGGAGGAAACCGTAGAGGCAATATATGTCAAGAGCGGGATTTGTCCGTCCATGTGACGGGAAGATACTTAAAGGGCCCACTCGGAGAAGTATATCCAATAGATGCGCAGCGTGTGATTTGATCACGGGGATATCACTTGTCAGAACGATTTAAGTAGCATTGTTCAGTAACGAGATTGAACACGACATGGTGATGTCATTGATCAGATCTCGGGCAATGCAAGTATCGAATGACAAAGGGAATAAGACACGATCCCGGTTCAAACGACGAAAGATCTTCGTGGAACACACAGGGGTCACATGGCCATCCAGGTCCCTCTGTCGATCATTGGTGCAGGAGTGTCCTGACCATGTCTGGAGTGTTCGCGAACCGTAGGGTATCACGCTTAAGGGCTTGATGATGCTTAGAGAGTGTTTATAGGATCGGTGGAATCACCGAAGAATAGAAGAGAGAAAACCAGAAGGGTTTCGATAAGTCCGGAGGATGTCCGGAGTGGAGGTGGAAGGTGCTCCATAGCCATGGAGGTTGAATAATATATGAATGAATGTTAAATGTTGATTTAATCATTTATTCATAATTATTTAATAAAGAGAAAATCAATTTAAATGGTCAAAGGCTTAATGGGCCAATTCCCGGAGGGGAGAGGGCCCATTAGGGAAAGGAGAGAGGGAGAAGGGGACAAGGGGGTGACCGACACCCTAGTGGGCCAGGCCCCCCGCGTGGGGCCCATGGGGGGTGGCCGGCGGTGCCACCCTCCCCCTCCTCTCCTTTAGTCCCACCCCGGGACTTTGAGGGAGGTAGTACCTCCCCTCCCCCTATATAGTGGGGGTATTTGACCAAATAAAATACACCAATAATCAATAAAGGTCTTCTCACTTTTGGGAGGACCTCCAGTTGATATTTTCTCTCTCCCCCTCTCTCTCGTGACCGTGGTCCCAAGTCTGGACTGCACGAACGAGAGACGTCTTCACCGCGGAGCGCCGTCGCACTGCGGGATTCGGATCTGGGAGCTCTACTTCAGCAATTGCTGCTGGATCGAGGAAGCGGGAGTCATTGTCAGGCACCGGACGTGTGTAAATCCCCGCGAGGTGTCGCACTTGAGGCACTTAAGTCGTTGGAGCCAAAGCGCAAGGACTTCATCACGACCTTGAGGTCGGCTTCGACTCGTCTACATCAACCACGCCCTCCTGAGCGTTGACAATGCTTTTCGGTCTTCAAGGGTAAGTTCACGAAAAGCCCCTCCCGTTACTGTATTACTAATAGATAGGTCCTGGCAGCTTCAGGGGTTCAGGGGCGTAGAGTAAAATTTATTGTTTTCATATGCGGAACCCTAACAACCCACCAGGCAGGCACACCACCTAGTGTTGCGGCCACACCAGGGGCGCGCCTGGCCATGGTGTGGGCCACCCCTGGCCCTCCACTTACTCTCTCACCTGCCACTTCTTTCTCTCTCACGAGAAAACACCATTCCATTGCTCAAACTCATGTTCTTGCTATTCTTGCTCGTAATTTTTGATCTCTTTGCTCAACCACCCTTTGCTGCTGAGATTTGGAGCATTTGTTCTTTTGTATGTGACTCCTCCGCTTGTCCAAGTAGATTTGTAATTAGTGGTTTATATCTTGAGTATTTTGCTGTTGTAGGTGACAGGTTAGTAAGATTGCATGCTTGTTTCATGCTTAGAGAATTTTTTTAGATGCATGTTTAGCATTCTTGCAAGTCCCTATGTGCAGTGCTTCTTATTATGTATTCCATTTGACAAAAGTGAGCTTCCCCTATCTCTTTTGTAGGAATCAGATAGCAATGCTCATTCGTGAATAGCATTTCATGCTTCCGCTACTTCGTCGGAGAGATCCATGGAAACTCAAAAAAGAAAAGCGGACGGCATTGTTCATATGATAGCCGGAAAAGTAAGTTCTCCCGCCGGCTATTCAAAAAAGAATCACTTATTCATAAACTTCCTTTTATCGAGCATAATAGCTCTTATACGCTTGTACAGAGGAGTATAAAACAATGTATATAATATATATATAGGTGCTTAGTATCCTACAAAAACATTAACATCCAAAGCACCGTAAGCTTGCTTTCTCTCCCGCTGACAGACAAAGAAAAGGTTTTTTTAGACTAGTCTATGGCGCTAGTGGAATATATTTTGCGTTTGTATTCTAGCTTAGCTCTCTCTATTCTTTGCTTAAGCTATCGTGTCGTGTAGATGGATGGCATCTCCCTCTTCCCACATCCCCGGATATGATTAATGCATGGAAGCTAAGGAATTGGGTCATTCTTCAGCCCAAGATGCAAGCATTTGGACTCCATCCGAATATGGCAGTTGAACTCTTATAATAGGCTTGGCTCTGGCTGGCAAAAAAACGAAAATAAAGAAGAGCTTCTTGTTTCCAAGCGGAACTCGAATGGGCTGCTAGCAGATTTGTTGGGGATGGCAAGTTAACACCGTGGGTAGGCTTGCCTTTCACTCGCTCTGGCACATTTTGGCGGAACGTCAACGTTATATATAGTGGAATTCTAGAGGTAAGTTAATGTTTTCAAAAATCCAAATGGAAAAGGATTTTCTAAAATATGCAGATTAGAAGCTAGTATCTCCAGTTTTATGAGAGAAAGAAGAGGAAGAATCGGCGGAACATCCTAGCCAAATTTGTGTCTCAATCCGATCAAAAACAAAACATATTCTATTGTGTGTTGACCACCGGGAAACGAATGGATTAAGATGAAGACGGACGGTGCAATTAGCGAGCATGGGAAGGCTTGTGGAGGTTTAGCAAGACAAAGGGGATATATGCGTTCTCTCAAGCAGTTAAGAACAAGACCATACTCGAAGTCGAGCTCTTTTGCATCTGAACATGTATTCGAATAGCAGCTGAAAAGGAGTGTCAGAGGATTTGGATTGATTCGGATTCCCTAACGTAAGACATGGTCTACTCTCAAGATCCCAAAGTCCGCAGCTAAGGAAAGCCCCTTCTTCATAAGATCAAGAAAGTACGAGTGTCTTTCGAAGATTGGAAAATCTCCCATACTTGGAGAGAAGCAAACCAACAAAAAAATTTGCAATTGACTATGCTTAGTAGTTGATACCTTTGGTCTTCACATTTTCCCTTCCATTTTGTAAAGTTAGTAGAAGAGGATAGATCCGGTAAATTGACGAATGTCAATCTTCATTTTTTTATATTAATACACTGGTAGGGGTCGATCAGGCAAATCCCAAAGCTGACCCCGAACAGCTGCTGGACTGCTCTACTTATCTTCTCTCTCTTCAGACTCACTGAACCTTCTCAAAGACTCCCTTTGCACTGAGAACACAATTAAGAACCCTCCTTCTCACAAGAAGGCAAACCTTGTACGTTGATAGAATCTTCTTTCGCATCCAGAAGAGAGGCTATGGGCTATCCGAGAGAGTGGTTCAGGTGACTACCGGAGTCATTGATTAAGCAGGTCAGATGGGCTTAGTAGGGCTCGAACCTACAATATCACCGTTATGAGCGGTACGTTTCAACCAATTAAACTATAAGCCCAATCTCTACATGCCGGGAAGAGCGGACAGAAAGAGGAGACCTTTGCTCTATCTCCTTCCTCTTCCCGGGGCCTCAGAGGGGTTCTTTGGCAAGCCCTATCAAAGAAGCTAAGTGACTTTCGTCACTCAAGTAGTGAGTTTGAGAGTGACCGTTAGGGCGACCACTTGTACTTCTAGGCCTTGGCGACCTATATGTTACGCAACACAGCTTCACTCGATTCAGTAAATCAATAGTTCAAACCAGCCCACTAATAGCTTAGATAGTGGCCCTTCCACTTTGGTATAGTTGGCCCTACCTATTGACTCAAGGTTCATAGGAAGGGGGAACCCAGACGTAGTGGGATGTAGGCTTCAGTTGTTTTGGTACTTTTTCACTACGTCTTATTCTTTTTTTTCACCGGCAGGTCAGTAGGCCAGGCGAACAAACGAAAGTTCTCCGCGGGCGCTAGCGCTATCTTGTTCGCTTTGGTCAACTGAAGTCGCGCGCTAGCGCCAACTAACTGATAGCTGATAGAGCGCGGAGCCCCGAGTCTAAGCGAGCAGAGCCATTTCTTTCTACTGTCGTCAAAAGAAAAAGAAAAGTACTAAAGGCGAAGGGCATTCTGTTGTTTGGTATAGTTACAAAGGTAACCGGTAGGTGACTGTTGAATCGACAGTAGTTACGAAAGGGGGAAATAGCTCAGTTGGTTAGAGTGCTGGTCTGTCACGCCAGAAGTCGCGGGTTCGAACCCCGTTTTCCCCGCCCGATCTTCCTCTTCCTACCGGACTCATTTTGTCTTCACTGGAAGCTGCTGATCCCAGCGTAGCATTCAAGACAATTGTTCCTTCTTCGGTCTCCCTCCACCCCCTTCGTTTGTTGTGGGTCGCGTCTCACCGCAGGCACTTAATGAATGAGTGAAGATCTTCCTTCCCCCCTTGTGTCTTACCAAGGACTGAGTTCCTACTTGTGGCGAAAAAAAAGTATACCATCCCACTCGGCCTAACCCGGGGGGGTGAAGGTTCCTCTCGGAGACTGCCAGTCTACAAGAAGCTGGCAGAGCTTTAGCCATTGGACCACATCCATCCATCCTCCTACCTAAACAGTGACGCCTTTTCTTGTTCGTTCTTCGAATTACACTAGTGGAGACTAATTCCTTCCGGCTACTACCCCAGTCTTCCCATTCATTCCCAGTGGATCCTTCTTATCCCTTTTCATTGAACGAACCAAGTTCACCTATACGAGAGTGAGGAATAGAAATCCTACAATCAACTTCCCACTTTTGATGTCCCGTTTGACGATTCTGCTGCGTCTTTAGAAAAAGAAAAAGGAGAAGGACAGGGGTCGCTAGTAAGAAAAGCTATAACTATCAATTCGAATTCTGAATGAATCAAATCTCCCCAAGTAGGATTCGAACCTACGACCAGTCAGTTAACAGCCGACCGCTCTACCACTGAGCTACTGAGGAAGAACGAACTTAAGGAAGCTGACTCTTGTTCTTTGGACCACAAATCAAAAAAGTGTGTCACTTTTTCTCTTTCACATACACCGAGAGAAAGGGTGACGATAGCAATCCCCTTTGCCTCCCCGGCCGGGGAGCCTCCAGGACAGGACAAGGGGGGGCAGCGGTCAACCATCAACTCTCGATATGCATATTGATCAATCGATCTCCGCGTCCTGCCAGTTCGCTAAGTAGACTCACTCTACCGAGGGGCAACTAAGGTTGGTTCCTTAAGATTCCCTTGCCTTGGAATTGGCAAGTATGAGAGAGGACTCTCTCTGTCTCTCCGAGTTTCAACTACTAAGTGAAGTTAAGTAGCACTTCAGCTGAATAGATTCCGATCAAGCAAGCAGGAGAAGGTGGTCCTTTCATCTCTCTATCTGCTCCATGCTCTATAGCCTAAGGATCATGAGCAGGTTTAATGCTAGAAAAAAGGAGATCTGCCTAATCATTTCGGTAGATGAAGTAGTGGGAGGTCACGAAGGAAGTAAGGGGGCATGTTAAGTTGATAATTTCGAACATTGTAGTATCCTTTTGACGGTTGGGCTTTGAGTTGAGAACTTTTAAGAACTCTTAATATGAAAATACACATCATAAAATGACGCATCGAGCGAGACCATTCTGTTTCATTGTGAATGAAAGATGTTTTTGACCAACAACATCTACTCATATCCAGCTTCGTGTCATTTTTGAACACAGCGATCAGCAAGGAGCAAGCGGGGGAGAGTCAAGTCAAGTACAACACAGGACTGACGGGGTGGGGCGTGCCAAAGCAACTCGGGACCTCGGAGGGGTCACTACAAAAGCGCTGGCGCCTTCTTTTTAAGGTGAAAAACTACGCTAGCTAAGAAAAAGAAAAGGGCTGCGCTAATGGCAAGGAGCAAGAAAAGGGAAGCTAGCTCGAAATCCGAGAAATCGAATTCATGGAAGGAATATGAGAGAGAACTCCAAGGCAGGATAAAGACTGAGTTGGATTCAGCCGCGTGGGGAATGAAACAACATTCATGGAATGAGTTGAGGCAAAACCTTTGATTTACCTTATCATCGTCGTAACTTTCTTATCTATTTGTGTATGCTATTAGAAAGATATAACCAACGCGCAAAACCTTCCGTCTTTCGTCCGGAGTATCACCTTTGCCTGAGACCAGAGTGGCGGGATACGATACCTAGAATGGAATTGGAAATAGTACGTTTTGTTGCTCCCCGCGTAGGAGAGCTTGTTTCACAATTTTTGTATCCATCTTATCCAGCTAAAGTCTATTCGTTCGTTGCTCATTTCTATAAAGCATTATGTCTCGCCAACATCGCATTGGGAATTCCGGAAGCCTTTGCAATGTTTCGCCATATAGTCAGACAGAAAAACTCTTTTTATTGAGCCAGTTTTTGGCGTTTTCCCAAGCGAAAAGATCAAAAGGCAGCTTTTGCTACTATGCTGTCATAACTTTGATCGCTTTTTTGGCCCAATTTAGACCTTCTTATTAGGGAAATGACCCATTCCGTACCGCTATAGGGTCGGATCCTGCCTTTTTCTGATCTCCCTCTCCCTGTTTTTGAGCTCAATAAAAGAGAAAGTTTCATGCGGCGAAAACCATCAATTTTCACATTCCCCTAATAAATGGGTGTTTTTGAGGTCCTTTTTCCGATCAGTTTCATGCTAGTATGGGGTCAAAGTATACAAAAATCACATTCTCCCCGTAGAACGCTGTTTTTAGAGCTCTCCTTTTTTGGAAACTTTCATTGCGCATAGTACGAAAACCAACAGAAATCCCACAGGCAAAGGTGTTGTGCCGGTTGCCGACCAGGCGATCGGACAGCTTCCGACCAGAAGCGTTGGTCCAGTGAGGTGAGCCACGACCAGAACAGAGCTGTTACAAAGGAAGCCCACTCCCTTATGTTCTGATGGGAAATAGGACTAGGATCTGTAATAGTTGTATCTGCTTTCCTTTGGTTTGCATGGGCACGTGATACATTCCTAGCATGACGTTGGAACAAGCAAGGACCCAGCGTGATCCAGAGGGAAAGCCCATCCCGGGTAACTTTGTATCCTGACCCAAGCCGGAAGTTTGTCGAACTTGTAAGGACATTGGTAGGATCCGCATGGGCACGCGGAACAATCCGATGGCCACCCACAACATCGGCCCCGCTCGTAGCGCTTGCCGATGCCGTTTCTATACTCATCATAAAAGCCTCATAGCGAAGTCGAAGTAGATTATCCAACCGAATGCCATTGACTTTAGTCTTTAGTATCTGCCAGTTCCGAGTATGTTGAATCTCTAGAGGGATTTCCTCGAGGCGATTGATCTTGAATTTGGATATGACTGCGCTAGAGCAAGGTAAACCTAAGGCCTAGGCCTGACGATGAAGGCCAAAAGTGTCAATTCTTTCCTAATGAGCCTGTGTCCGAGGGCTTCAAATCTTCTGTCGATGAACAAAACCTTTAAGAAGGCACGTGGTCGTACTCCTAGATATAGGGACAATTTGATCTATGTTCTTCTAAAAAGATGAAATGAAGCCTTCTGTGGATCAAGATCGAGAACTCGGTTACGAAACAGATCCAAATCCTTAACTCAGCAAGTGTAGTCTTTAACAGAGGGAAATGGTTGGACAACAGGATATCTACATACGTATTATTTGATATTTTTATTAAAGATTCCTAAATCCCAAGGGCTCTAAACCTTTTTTCAAGGGGAGAAGCGTAAGAATGCAAAGATGAAATGGGGACGCCGAAAGACTGAATTTGATGTTGACGCGGGAACTTTTCTATTCAAATTGCCAATTCAAACCTGTGTAGTATCTTCCTTCTGCTCTAGACTCTCCGAAGCATCGGGTTAGTGAAATCCTGAATGGAATGCGTAAGAACCCGCGGAAGGCTAGGTACGCCAGACTAACGTTGGCTAGGAAGGTAAAACCATAGACCCCATGCACCGCCACTATCTTAGTTGTCTTAGTTTCCTAAGTAACCTCACCACTGCTATGATGATTGGAATGGGTATTTCCTTAGTTCAATGCGTGGATCTTCAAAAGAGTAGGACTCTGTGGACTTAGTTCGCGGGAGTCTTTAATTGAACTTAACAATGGAAGTAGGGCTATCAGAGATATAGTCATTGCAATCCAAAGTCTAGGTGTCCCAGTCAAGAGCGAACAGGTGTAGATTCTAGCCCGAATGGCTTAGTGAGTCTGCCTCCCACCTCTCTTCTTCTTGGCTCTTCTTACCACGGCAATCATATTCAGATTCCATTCACTAGTCATTGGTCAACTCGTATGGTTCATAAATCCTCCTTATGCGTACCATTGAATCGATAATGAAGCTAATATAGCTATACATTCTTCTTATAGCTCTAAGCATGCGTCTCCCGAGAAATGGAAACTGGTATCAAGAGATTTTTGGATTATTTGATTACAAGTAGTGTTTGTCTCCGCTAGAATCTTTTTAGAATTTTAAAGAATGATATCATACTAGAATCTACTATTTTGAGTGGCCATCCGAAGAATCCAAAATAACCGTCCAAAGGAGGTGGCTGAGCTGACTTTACTGACTTTTAAACCAACCTCTTCTTTCCTCAGATGAAGAATGCAAAATGACTACTTTCATGGCTATGAGAGATAGATATTGTGATTTTATTGACCACGAAAACCGGCCTTTTTAGAGGCACGCAGGAGACCTACGCTATGCATTAGTTTGTAGTTGGAATCGTATCCAGGTGCTGCCCATGGTATCTTTGGACCCCACAGCTAGATGGGTCGGTTGAGCACGGGTTAAGTGCTTCTTCATATGTTGATGGATCTACCACTTGAATTCATTTCTTTTCTTACGGATATGACTCAAAGTTGGAGGGCCAACCTATCCCTCTAAGTACTTACTATACAGACAGATTAGGAATCAACTCATTATTTATATTAAACTGCCAAGCAAGCCAAAGCTAGCAAAGGATGATATAATTACCCGTTAGCCATCCAGGCATCTGTCCGGAACTCAACCAGGGTGGGGGCCACCGCGAAGATCTTTAATCAATGGAAAGGGTATCCTGCTGGTTAAATAAAGAGTTCAGGTTCTTGGATTTAGTAATTCCGAAAGGTTTCTTTCAGTATTGATTGAATTCAATGCAGCAGCGATATCACGAGCGGGGAGTGGGTGGAGTTGGATTTACGGATAGTCCGTTAAGAACGAATTGAATCAAAGACAGAAAGAAGAATGTATTTATCGAGGAATTCCCAAGAATAGTCTTAACTTCACTCTCTTTTAAGGAAGCTATTCTCCGTTCCTGATACCCTTAATGGGCATCACTCACTCCATCGCCATGAAGCACCCGTGTGGATTGATTTGGTTGGTGGAATTGTTTCAGGCAAAGGAAGGATTCTATATGTACAAGGAAGCGTGGTACCATACTTAAGTGAGTGACCTTGCTTGGGAATTGCACTCAGAGGAATTCTGCCCGCTAGTTCGCTTTCATTGAACGAAAGAATTTTCCCGTGGATTGAAGTGAAGTGCGTGCATTGCCTGCTAATATGAACTTCTTTATTGGAGTGAGTTCATCCACAACTTGTTTTGGTCTTTTTTTCTCTTTTCTATTTGGTGTGATAGGCTTAGTTAGGTGGTTTTTGAACTCATCCCCTTTCTTTGATCCCGGATTCCATTCTATTCCCTGACAGAAGTGCGGGACGTTTTTAGATAGCGTTGCGTTCGTGCCTCTTTGCTTAAGAAAGGGGTTTTTTTCTCCGTCTTCTTTTATCTTTGCATGTTTCTTCTAAGACCCACTTTTAGAGTTGGCTTCACACTCACACCTTCAAAGAAAGATCGGAAAATGGCCTCTGAGTGAGTCAATGTTCTCGCTACTAAAGATAGAGTTTCCGTGGATGTTCTTTCTTTTCGATTGGTCTTTCCGAGTGCTTCACCTCGTAAACTCGGGCCTTCATCCGTAGGGCAAGAATCGGTTTCACTGCTGGTCTATAAATCAGACCAGGGAGAATGTAATTCCATTCCCTCAACATAAATTGGAAGGTCAAGCGAATTGAGAGAATTTGAGCTCTTTAACTTAGCTATGTTGGCACGCCAGGGGCAGCGGTTGATCAAACAATCGGAAGCCTTTTGTGCGCAGATATGTAAGGTTTTCCCTTGATGGAGGCTAGAAAGGGATCTTTTGCTTTTTGACTTTGAGAAAGGCATAATATGGAATATATGAGATGGATTCGTAGGTGATAGCGAAATTTGGTTCTATTCTAGGTCAAGGGGTTAAGGACCTTTTTGAGGAAGATACTTTGGATCCCTTAAATAAGAAGAAGAACCAAAGGTGAAAATAAAAGCAGCAGCCATCTGTGTATCCTTGATAATTAGAAGTATGGCTCAGGCCGGTCTTATTCAATTAAACCGAAAAGGGCGGATGGGGAAGGAAGAGCTTTCTGTAACTATTACATTAGTAAGGCAAGGAACTTCTTAAAAGAACGGCAATTGGTATTTCATTTGCTGTGAAAGCATCCGCTGCTGGCAATGCAATCAAAGTCGAAGCTCTTGATGCAATATAGACGAGCTTGCGTAGTCCTTGAGAGATCTTCTTTCTCGCTTTATTTACTTTACAGGAGAATGGAAAAAACAAGACATATAGTTAGCCTAACCTAACCAGAAGGGTAAGAAGCCGAAGGCCAATGACACTAGCTAACCAATAAGTATAGACTGCAAGGGAAGATCAAAAAGTACATCCTAAGAAAGATGCTATACTTAACACTTTTCATAACTGCATGGGCTTATAAAGCACTGGAAATGGAACTATTGAGACTACCACTGCTGTAATAAAAGAAGAGAAGAGGTAAGAGGAAATTCTACAGGCTTGCCTACAATCCCTTTCCTTGTCAGAAAAGCAATTTCACCCCTAACTTAAGATGCTTACCTACCACTACTACTGGCTGGAGGCAATGGCTTTAGGATATGCCCTGACCGAGCTACGTATCTTTCCTATGGGCAAGACCCAAGGTGAAAAATCAAATCAAAGTACTAGGAAGAAATGTGCTTTTTGTGCGTGCTTTTTTCTAGCAAAAGCAAATAATCTTGCTGCCATAGAATTTGGAAAAATCTTTCAAAGAAAAAGAGCAAAAAGGAAAAAAGGAACTTCAAAATCCCGCCTCCTTGTTAGGAAGGAAAAGCCAGAAAGCAAAGAGGTTTGGTTTACGTATGGTGGAAGGTGACATTTTCCAGTCGGAACGACGGAGCTCTAAATAAAAGGTATGAAATCCAATCCCTTATCTTTCTTAAGCGTAGGGATGAAAGCCAAGAATGAAGTCGTCTCATCTCGTATGGTAGCCTATTCTTTACCTCTCGTTCCAGGGTTGGATGCAACATTTCTATGTTATAGATAGGTGAGTTTTTTTAGACTAGTTTTCGAGGATTTCCACAAGTCCGTCCGAGTTGAGGCGCTAGGGCTTGAATCCGGTCGGTTGTCCGACAGTGCCGTAGTTGAATAAGCATTTCCTTTATTTACTTCTAGAAGGACTCGAAGTGAGACCAGAGAGAGAAGAGTTTTCCCGCAAACCATAGCGACTAGCTAGTCTCAAAACAAAAGAGTTCTTTTTACAGTAGCGGGGTTGGGAAAGTAAGGAAAGTCAAGCCCGATGATTCTGTGGGAAGGGACGGATTTTGAATTCCTTTTTCCTTCCTTTTTACGCCACCTCCTCCCAATCCTTGAAGATATGAAGCAATATTTTCTTAAGACTAAGTGAAGGTTGGTATGGCCCAATCCCATCGTTTAAATGATAGTGGATCGAGGGAATGGAATCTAGACTATAGATTGAACTAGACTATCAATTCAATCTAATTCATCTTCCATTTTAGAAAGTAGCAAGCAGTGAATAAAACGGCTACAGCAAGAAGTTTCGCACTCTAACTCGAAACGGATTTCACGCATTGAAAGTGTCATCCCTTGCTTTGTTCTAACCGCCCTTCCTTTAAGTTTCAGTATTCGAAACTCTTCCTAGAATTAGATTGTTTATTTAGTATAGAATAGGAGAAGAAGGGCTTCATTGCCCCCAGTATTCCCGCATGTAGCTTTGAAAAGGGCGAGGTGTTGTTTAGGGTTCCCTACCCCATTCAACATTTTGCATTTTGGCGCAGTATAGTATACCCCTTCCTTGGGGTACGGTACCATATAAAATTCACTAGGGCCTCTTTCCTCTCTTTTTGGTGGCAACCCCTGTCAATGTATGTTTGATTTGGGAGGCTACCAATTCTGGAATTTCTTCTCGAGACATCCCCGTCAGTCAACTTCTCTTCGGGATGGGTCGTTGGTCTTTGTGGAGATAATGTGTCAGCCGTGGTAGAAGTAGCTCCCTGAGTAGGCATGGGCGCCCGCCTAGATGAAGGGATTTTCTCATCTTGAGGTGTCGGGAGGAGTAAAGGAGATTGACTCTTCTCTGTCATTAGCCTTTTTATTGACACTAGCTCTTTATATAGTCAATTTATTTTAGGAGTATCGTATCGGTAGGCACAGATCATTGGTATTGGATGTATCGTTAGGTTGTGCCGAGTCAAATCAGCTCCGCTTATTTTTTTCCGTTGCAGAAAAGAGATCCCTTACCCTTTCTTTAGCAAATGATGAATATGAAGTCTGGGAGGCTGCGGGTACTATGGATCCTCTGACTCCCAATCGGGTTACCTTCCCGGGTCTCGCCGGTGTTGCCTGTAGGTCGTGATGTGCCTCGAGATGGCCGTCTCCTGTCCCCCTGCTCGTGGGGAATCCGCTCCCGGGGCGTCGCTCTGCTGCGTCTGGCCCGTCCTCTAGGCACCTTTGGAGGGCGGGGAGTGTGACAACGTACACGCTTCCCTTTACTCCATAGGGCCTTTTCCTCAGTTGCAGGGTTTGGTGGCCCGAAATTGACTTGGCTTCACCAAAAGGCCTCATCTCCAAAGCCCGGCTCGCGAGGCGTCCCTCTCACTGTAGGGCGGAGCCCCCTCGCCTCGCTCTTGTGACATGCTATGTTTCCCTTCTTCCATTCTCAAGTCAAGGGTGAGTCCCATGTGTCAGTTTGTGGATCGCGGTCTCACGCACTAATCCCTACAGGTGCCCATAGTAGGCCGGCCGGCCTACCTAAACCAATCATCATATCGGTCCCTAGGCCCCATAGCTGGAAAGGCTCGGCTTCAAAACCGTACGTGGAGCTTTCGCCTCATACGGCTCCTCTAGGGATGGGGGTAGGCCCAGCCCAGGCTTGTGCGGTTAAGGTTGTTGTACATGACCTCAGTTGAGCATTCAGTTAGAGACGGTGATCGCAGGTTCGCTGGAGGAGAGGGTGTTGCGAGCAAGATTGCACAAACAAAGCCCTCCTGCCCGCAGCCCTATTCTAGAAATTAGGCTGGCTACGTTACTTATAACCGCAGAACGAGCAATGAATCCCCAACGACAAACGAACAAGGGGCGGGGCATTTTCAGGGAGTAGCCCCCTTCAGAAGAAACTACCTGGCACATACATTAAGGGAGCCATCGAAAGGTGACTGAAACACCTGAAATGGGGACTACCCGAGCTAATGATAGAGGCAAGAACACGTTCCGGCCAAGTCCCATTAATTGATCATAACGATATCGTTGAAATGCTACACGGACCCATATATATAGAAACAGAAAAAGAAGAACCTTGATACTAAACCAGATCGAACAAGGGATCTTCTTGGAAATGGGAAGATCTAGGATAGGCGGCCAACCTCCTGGAAAGAGCGATGTGCATAGACCGGGTGAGTAGGGATGCAGCTCCGTGGACCGCTCGTCAGGCCTGATAGGTGGTGGTATCACACCCTTCTCAAAGGAACCGTACGTGAGACTCTCGCCTCATACGGCTCCGTCCTGGAATCTGGACCCCCCCTTTTCCTTTGACCAACGGGTCCTCGAACCCATATAGAAGGATCAGGCTCAGTCATCCTCATCTGAATCATCTTCAGACGAAGACTCATTTAAGCCCAATTCCTCCTCTTGATTTTCATTTTGTGGGAGTTTAGCCAGCTCATCCTTAAAATGAAGCTTGATAAGAGAAAATATCACTCTTCTTTGGTCTTGAATATTATCCGTCTGCTTGACGAAATCAATTAACCCTGCATCTGTTGAATGAAAGTTCTCCGAGATTTCCTGGATACATTTGTTTTTGACAGCATCTGCATCTCCCATGTGGGCACATAATTGCTCATAGAGCGGTTTAGTGAATTCATCGTTTTTGAAACTCTCAAATTGCTCGTCAATTCTAAAATCTTTTATTGATTCGGCATATTGCCAAATATTTTCCTGATACTCACCTGGTTGGTTTAAGTCAATAGTTAAAGGAGGAGCATCGCTCCCACCCCCTTGGTTAACGCTATCACTATCACTATCAGATGATAGCATTAGATGAACGTGTGGGGCTTTGTACGTTTCCCCCCCCGAACACGAAGGACTTGGATTTTCCAGTTGCTCTGTTCCGCCGAGGGGAGCATAGCGCTCCCGTCCACTCCAGGTCTCCCGCATTTCTGCGAAAAGGGCCATTAGAATGTGAAAAACAGATTACGAAACCGATAGAATCGATTCCATGATTAGTTCCATAGTTTGATCGGACGCGATCCAAGAGGGATTCATTTCAAAAAAACGGTTGCTATTGCAATAGGCATTGCAGTGCAAATAACCCAAAACAAATAGCCAGATGCCCGCTTTTTCCGTCCTTTTGGGGAAGAGGTTGAGGAGTAGGCGGCTCTAGCGGCTAAAGTGGAATTATGAAGTTTTCTTTCTTCTGTTTCCACCTTAATATCATTCTGTTCAATAATCACTGTTTTCATGATCGAATGACAAAAAAGTATACTATTTCTATAGTATCCCTAGTTGGGATGGTATAAGTGATTCGTCTATACCATTCCCATGGGATCGTAGAATCCCCTAAGGATGCAATAGGTATTTGTGATCGATCAGCTTCCAGTATGACGGAAGACTTTCTATCTGCATTCAGAATAACCACACAATCAGGTTGTTGGTTCAGCCCAAAATGGATCTTTTTCTTTCTTGAACGGAATTTTTTTATTAGCAAAAGAATTGGTCAAAAACGCCCCGATCTTCCATTGAGAATCATTGAAACAATGCGAATTCACATTTCTAAAATAGCTTCTTAAATAGCTCGCCATTTCTTCCATTATCTCTAAATAAAATAAATGATTGGTCTTTAAAAAGAAGGAACGGCCTTTTTGACGACCGGGAGATCCTATAAAATGAAGAGCGTTTCGTAAACAAATCAGTGTCTTGTCTGAATCGAGAATAGCAATTCCATTTCTTGAACCACATATATAGACTTTGAAATGGTGATAAGCTACCCGACGGCCGAGATGTGCATCCGTACAAAGTAATTTAGTACATACTATCGAAAGGATTGTCATTTCCGGTTTTTGTTTCATGAGATACAGGTGGTAAGTCAGAAAATCGAATAGGTTAGCTGCTGATCTTCTAACCACTCAGAGTCAGAGTCAACATCAAAGGTGGTGACATAACCAGTAGTTCGAAAGCAGAAAGAGGGAAGAACTCAGATAGAAAGAAAGGCGGGTGAAGAAAACTCTCGTTCTTCTTACATCTTGACCTTTTCTTTTGTCTTTCGAATTGTATCTGTGGCTACTGCTGTTTTTGCCAGTCTGTCTGTCCCCACTAATGAACTCTCGCTGACCGCGCCCTATGGGGATCATCGAATCAATAGCAATAAGCCCTGTTTGAAGGGGTTCATATACAGAACGCCTGGAAATTCTACCCGGAGCATTCAATTCAATTAAGCGAGATTCCGAAGCTACAATTTCGCCTCTCCCATCAATAGGTTTAGCCAGAGCATTTATAACACGACCCAAGTTTAGCTCACAGGTATCTGAGCAATTCTTCCTGTTGCTTTTACAAAACTTCCCTCTTGATGCTAAACCTAGTGATTTGAATTCCACAATTTCTAAGAACGATATGCTTTTTTTCATTTTCCACTGTGAAAGCTTCTCTCAATCCCTCCCTAGTCCTTTCTTTCCTGGGCACAGGCTTACCTGGTTGACCGCCCACATTCATTCATTGTTCGTTCTGAGGTGGATTCGAACCACAGCAAGCGCAGCAAGGATTTGGAGTCCAACGCGCTAAACTAAAGTGGATTTTCAGTCCTCTGCTCTACCAGCCAAAACCTAGAAGGACACTGAACACCCGATTTGACATTAAAGACTGGAAACACTGCTTGTCAAGAGCACCTAGTATAGAATACTTTTTGAGTATGTTGGTAAGGTCCGGTCATCCGCTTCTGTGCTTGCACTTCTGCGTAACTAGGGGTGCAAGTCCAGTACAGCGTACTTTCATAATGGAATCAAAAGAGTCGTCCGGATATACATGAAAAATGTCTATATACGAGATTTATGACGTCCGGATATACATGAAAAATGTCTATATACGAGATTCTGACATAGAATGTTGTTCTTTCACTTCCATCTTTGTAACTGACTCTCCGTTCCACTTTGGTTTTCGAGTAATAATTACCATGATTCATTTCTCTTACTGCTTGGTTCCGCATTGGATTTCGCCAACTTTTGTTTCGAAAGTGGTGTCACGACCGTGGGGATCAAATGGATGGTTCAGGAAAGTCTAGTGAAGCGGCACGGTCTAATCATATAGATGACCATAGTGGTATGGTTCCATAGAAAACTACTGGAGGCCATTACCGCCACCGAAATGGTTTCCATGCTCCGTTGGATGATTTTCCGATATCGCAGTATCAAGCTAGAACGGTTTCAATTTGTAGGACGGGAAAGAAACCTCATCCTTTGGTGCACACTAACCGATGAAGCTCAACCCTCTCTCGAACTTTTAATAAGCTTTTTAGAACAAAAAGTGCGAGTAGTTCAGTGACGGTCAAGCTTTCTTCCATCCTTCCTAGCTCCTCGAGCTTGCACCCGTCTCGCGCATCACTGCTTACGAAGAAGCATTCGCCAAGATTGAGGATTGGTTAGAGTTCCAACTCACTTGCAAAATATACGACGATAATGAGCCCGTTTCCATAAATAAAGGAATGGAGATGTCCGAAATTCTTTCTTATTACCCCTTTTAGTATTCGATTTGCTGAGCTAAATAAATAGAAAAAGATAGAAATACAGCTTTCGCAGAGGAAGTAATGAGAGCCATGAATAGGAATCCGAAATTCTTTCTTATTACCCCTTTCAGCACTACCATGCTGAAAACATGTGTTTTATATTGTCTCAATGCCAATCCACCACTAGAAATCCACGGTAATTCATGAAAAATCTCAAATACCTCATTGTCAGCTATGAGAAATATACTACGTTATTAAGCAACCAAAAAGAAAATGGTACATGGGATATGTACGCAAATGCTCTATATGGCAATGCAAACTTGCATGACTACTGTATACACCACTAATGGACTTTTGTGGAAGTATTTCGACAATATGAAACATTCAATCAATAAGACCTCCCATAATATGGAATAAGATCAAACATTTGGTTTGTCGTGTAGTGATCTATCATAGATCACGAGGCCACCGAGACCCTAGTAGGTGAGGTGGGATAGAAGAGATTTCTATTCAAATCAAATGGATCATGAAAACAGTGATTATTGAACAGAATGAGATCGAAATTCCAATAGTTCTAGTCAGGAAGAATGAAGCAGATCCGAGTTCCCATATCTTACTCACCGGATGAGCGCTTTGGCAATCCATTCCACTGAAAAACATTATCCATGAAAGCATGAGAGACTGATTGTACTGTATAAGGGTGAGCAAGGGGAATGAAATGAGAATATTTAGTGAACCACCAACAATATGACTTCTTTGCCCCATGATTTGGGAAGACCCTCAAAGATAGATAAAGTAGGCAGAAGTAGGTAATGGCAGTGGATCTAGGAGACCAGGGTAGTGGCAATGCTCTCCCTTGACTCAGTGGCAAACTGCACACTCATGTAGAAAAGTTTCAACCAGGCAATCAAATCGCTTTTTGACCCTTTGATAAGTAGCCACAATGCCTGAATGGCCTCCTATGGGAGAGTTGTGAAGTGAATCAATGATTTGGTGTTTAAGAACAGCATCTGATCCCACATATATTCTTTCTATCTCAAAAAGAATCATTAACAAAGTAGGCAGAAATAGAAGGATGATCATCATTAGTTGATACAGTGGAAGCCCAAGCAGGAGTGACTGCCATCATAAGAGAATCTCTTCTGCTCAAAGCATCTGCAAACCTTGTTTCTTTGCCATTTTAGTATTCAATCTTGTAATCGAATTTTTTTTCACATGCTGTTCCCTTTCGTACTCGTATTTAAGGTCAGTTTTGATCAGAATTGGGAACCAAGAAAGTAGTGGCGCCATCTCTTCAAGGATTCCAAAATCGCTAAAGCTTCTCCTTATCATAAGTTGACATAGCAGCATTTCTGGGTCCAAGGGTTTTACTGAAATAAGCAATTGGTCTGCCTTGTTGCATGAGGACAGAACCACCTGATGCATCTGTTTCAAAAAAAAATCAGGCTTAATAAGATGAGTGACCTCCCTCTTTTCTAGGACACGTATATTTGATCCAATGTTTTTTCGTAGCCACGGAATTGTACAGCTCCCTATCTCGTTGAAAGCCCCTTTGCTTACGGAAGAGAAGAGTTGGATGCCGATACTTGGTGGGAAAGCTCCCGTTTCCACTTTGCTTCTTGTAAGCTTCGGTATAAATAGCTCACTTGCGGGAGGAACAGCTTTCATTTCTCTCTTTTGGTGGATCCTTTCTCCTCACTTTTTGTGCTCCGGTCAAGATGTGACTCATCCTGTATATACATAATTAGGAGACCTCTCACGAAGAAAGGAGTACCATTTGTGTGGATCTGTAAGCTTCGGTATTCTCAAGCATTCATTGTTCATTGATAAAAGATTTGTGCTAGAGACAAATGCCTGTGGGCATTGGAGCAGTGATAAGGGGTAGAAGTATTCGTGTGTGGTGGGTTTCGATGGAAGGTTGCACAATAGATCGTATCCCGTCCGTCCTTTGAGGATGACTGAAATGACAAGTCAGTCTTCTCAAAGAGACATAGATGCCAGTATCGAAGTAAAGTCAACATCCCCCTGTTCCCGGTACACCAGTAGAAGGAGCAAGAAAGTATGATCTCGTTGTCGCTTTCTCTTTGCTCTAAGAAAAAAATTGACCTTCGCCAGAACGTGTTTCTATGGCCTGGTAATCTAAAGGTAGAGATCCTACTCTTCCTTAAGCGCCAACATCCTCTTTCCCTAATGCATTAGATTCCACAGGTTTGACTATTGCTTGCTTTCGACTAAGGACAACCAGAAATCATTGCATTATGGTTCGTTTCATCAGTCAAATGAATGATCTATCGTCATGACCCATGAACTAAAAAAGCTATTCGATATCGTCCTCTTTAAAGATTCAAGGGGATGCAAGAGATTATCGTTGATGTTATCATTCAATAGTAACCCAAGCATTCCATAAGCCTTGCACTCCTGTGAATTATTGATTTCTCTAGCTATAGCTTTGGAACC